>OZ030014.1:61552193-62152193 GCA_964023405.1 Apodemus agrarius | reverse complement strand
ATACAGATCTTTCACTTGTTTGGTTAGAGTTACTCCAAGGTACTTTATGTTGTTTGTGGCTATTGTGAAGGGTGTTATTTCCCTAACTTCTTTCTCAGCCTGCTTGTCCTTTGAGTACAAGAAGGCTACTGATTTGCTTGAGTTGATTTTATAACCAGCCACTTTGGTGAAGTTGTTTATCAGCTGTAGACGTTCTCTGGTGGAGTTTTTTTGGTCGCTTAATAAACTATCATATCGTCTGCAAATAATGATAGTTTGACTTCTTCCTTTCCAATTTGTATCCCTTTGACTTCCTTATGTTGTCTAATTGCTCTCGCTAGAACTTCAAGTACTATATTGAAAAGATATGGAGAGAGAGGGCAGCCTTGTCTAGTCCCTAATTTTAGTGGGATTGCTTCAAGTTTCTCTCCATTTATTTGATGTTGGCTACTGGTTTGCTGTATATTGCTTTTACTATGTTTAGGTATGGGCCTTGAATTCCTGCTCTTTCCAAGACTTTTAGCATGAAAGGATGCTGAATTTTGTCGAATGGTTTTTCAGAATCTAATGAGATGACCATGTGGGTTTTTTTTTCTTTGAGTTTGTTTATGTAGTGGATTGCATTGATGGATTTCCATATATTGAACCATCCCTGCATCCCTGGGATGAAGCCTACTTTATCATGGTGAATGATCGTTTTGATGTGCCCTTGGATTCGGTTCGCAAGAATTTTATTTAGTATTTTTGCATCGACATTCATAAGAGAAATTGGCCTGTAGTTCTCTTTCTTTGTTGGATCTTTTTGTGGTTTAGGTATTAGCATAATTGTGGCTTCATAGAATGAATTGGGCAGTGTCCCTTCTGTCTCTATTTTGTGGAATAGTTTGAAAAGTATTGGTGTTAAGTCCTCTTTGAAGGTCTGGTAGAATTCTGCACTAAAACCTTCTGGTCCCATACTTTTTTTGGTTGCGAGGCTTTCTATAACCCCTTCTATTTCTTTAGGGGTTATGGGACTATTTAGCTGATCTACTTGATGCTGATTTAATTTTGGTATTTGGTATCTGTCTAGGAAAGTGTCCATTTCCTCCAGATTCTCCAGTTGTTTTGAGTATAGACCTTTGTAGTAGGATCTGATGATCTTTTGAATTTCCTCAGTTTCTGTTGTTATGTCTCCCTTTTAAATAACATTTCTAATAGCACCAAAAATCAAATGTTAAAATTATTCTAGCTTATATGTCAAAAATTTCTACTAATGATTACAAAACTTTAAGACAAAATGACGATTGCTCTCATAGACTAGGAAGTTGATAATCTTGCCCAAATTAAGCAAGGTTAGGGTTTAGGTCTGGAATCTGAGGAAACAGAACAACTAGAAGTATATCCCGCTAAAGTAACATATGTAGTTCCCTTGGGAAAGGTGACACATAAACATAAATGTTCCATTAAGCTGATAGTAGACTGGCTTAGTTTTGTTTCCAACCACGTGATAAAATACCCTGAAAAGGCAATTTAAGAGAGAAATAATCTAGCTCACAATTCCAGGTGACAATCCATCATTGTAGGGAATTCCAGGCAATCAGAATCAGTCACATCACATTCCTAATCAAGAGCGCAGAGCCATGAGTCAAGCCATGCATGCCAGTGTCCAATTTGTTCTCTGCATTTAATGCAGGGCTCAGCCCAGGAAATACCATGGTCCACCTTCAGAGTGAACTATCTCATCTCAATTAAGCCAATTAAGAGAATCCATCACAGGCATAAATACAGGCCAACCTAATCTAGAAAATCCATCACTGAACCTCTTTTCCAAGGAGCTCTTGAATTGTATCAGCTTGAAAATTAAAATCAACCAGGAATGGTTGGCACATGTCTTTTATCCCATAATTTGGGAGACAGAAGCAGGCAGATCTTTGAGTTCAGGCTATCCTGCTATACATAGTGAGTTCCAGGACAACCTGAATTGTGTAGAGACCCAGTCTCAAAAACCAAAACTAAATAAATAATATAAGGAATTAAAATCTGTCACCAAATAAGATTCCCAGTTACTTTGGCTATTCTACCTCTCTATTTCTCAAAGCAAAATGAGAATACAAAGTTGTCAAAAGACATGTATTCAGGCTCTTCAGCAGAATTATTCCTGCTCTTAATATTCAAAATGTAAAGCCAATACTCATCACAGCAGAATAAACAGTAGTATGCACTTCAAACGATTCCAACAGATTAACAAGAATGACAAACTACAAGCTCACTCAACAGCATGAACGATCAACACAAAATAAGATCGAGAAGATGTAGTCAAATCACTATTTGAAAGTGCTTCTGTATGATTCTATCCACAGTATGTTCAAGGTTGTCATAATTATTTCACAATGCAAAACAAGTTGAAAGACAGCAGTGGAAAGAAAAACAAGGGGGCTTCCTGGACCACACACTGTTTTTTGATCTGTGTGCTATTCTACATTTATTTGTAAGTTTTCTTACACATGTGCTACACTTCTGAGATATTTGAATAAAATGTAAAGATTATTTTTGCGTCAAAACTGCACTTCCTTTTTTCAACTGACATATCTAATGGTTCCCCTTCACAGATTACATTTCTGCTGATTTAAAAAAAATCAGAAGGCTATTCAGAATAGCAATTTAAATTTCCAGGAAAAGAATCTTAAACAAACCATAGGAATGTAGACATTGTGGAAGATGGAAGGCTATATTATCCTACCAACAAAACATGTTGCTCACTGACCACCAGGTGCTTCAGATAGCTAGCATATACAACGGTGGATCAGACAACCTAAGACTTAAATAAGCCATCCTTTAAATGAATCTGTTAAAATGCTCTATCTCAAACTATCACATTAAGTACTATTTACAGAATCTAGAAAGGACCAAACTTATCAGTGATTGCATTCCATGTGTGTTCTTTTGTGATTGGGTTACCTCACTTAGGATGATATTTTCCAGATCGAACCACTTGCCTAAGAATTTCATGAATTCATTGTTTTTAATTGCTGAGTAGTATTCCATTGTATAAATATACCACATTTTCTGTATCCATTCCTCCGTTGAGGGACACCTAGGTTCTTCCCAGCTTCTGGCTATTATCAATAAGGCTGGATGTTAGCCCAGAAGCTTTGAATACCCAAGACACAATTCACATATCAAATGATTCCCAAGAAGAAGGAAGGAGAGGGCCCTGGTCTTAGAAAGGCTTGATGCAGCATTGTAGGGGATTACCAAGACAGAGAAGTAGGAAGGGGTTGATTGGAGAATGGGTGGAGGGAAGAGGGCTTATGGGACTTATGGGGAGGGGGAAACCAGGAAAGGGAAAATCATTTGAAATGTAAACAAAGAATATAGAAAAGAAATAAAAGAAAACAAAATGTGAAGAGAAATGAAAGAAAGAAAGAAAGAAAGAAAGAAAGAAAGAAAGAAAGAAAGAAAGAAGGAAAGGAAGGAAGGAAGGAAGGAAGAAAGAAAGAAAGAAAGAAAGAAAGAAAGAAAGAGAGGAAGGAAGGACCAAACTAACCCTGTGATGATATGGCCACGCTACACTTATCATTTTGTCAGAGGGAGAGGGGGGCCATCCCACAGTCACAACTCTGACCCATAATTGCTCCTGTCTGAAAGAATTACAGGGATAGAAATAGAGAGGAACCTGAGGAAAAGAAGGTCAAGCAACAGGATCAAAGTGGAATCCAGCTCAAGGGGAGGTCCCAAGGCCTGACATTATTAATGAGGCTATGGTGTGCTCATAGGGGACCTAGCATGACAACACTCAGGAAGACCCAACAAACAGCTGAAAGAGTCAGATGCAGATATTTGCACCCAACCAATGGGCAGAAGCAGCCGACCCCTGCTGTTGAATTAGGGGAGGCTGAATGAAGCTGAGGGCGACCCTGTAGGAGGACCAGCAGTCTCAATTAATGTGGACCCCCAGAGATCCCTCAAACACTGAACCACCAAACAGGCAGCATGCACCAGCTGATATGAGGCCCCCAACACACAAACAGTAGAGAACTACTGGGTCTGTGTTCATTCAGAGATGATGCACCTAACCCTCAAGAGACTGGAGGCCCCAGGGAGTTTAGAGGTTAGGTGGGGTGGTGGTGACAGGGGGAGGAGAGAAGGTATGGGATGTGGAACAGTCTGAGGGTGGATAGGGGTTGGCTGGATGGAGAATAAAATATGGAGTGTATAAAAATAATTAAAAAAAATTTTAAAAAGAAACGATCACTAACTGGACTACACCACATCAGTAGGCATGGTGATTAAAGGCCTATAAACACATTTATAATGGGCAAGCTAAACAAAGTTCCCTTAAATTAGAAGACAAAAAGGGAAGTACTGTGTTATTTTAAAGATAATAGAACTGTAGCTTATGAGGCACTGGATGTTTCCAGGACAGGTAAGGGGGAAATGCTTACTAAAATTACTCCTGAATGTCCTTGAGGAAGATGCCATGTTGAAAACACACTTTCTCTCAATAAGACAAAGATTGTAATTCCTTTTACCTGGGAATAGAGGATATTTCTCATCATTTTGTTCAGGTGTGCACCAGATAAATTGCTGGGATTGTGGTAGAGAACATGTTATGTAAAAAAATTCTTACTCTAAGCACTTATATCATTGTCAGGTGAGAGTCACTGTCATCCATTGTATATGGGAAATGACACCACAGAGGTAAGTTAGGGTCCCTGGTGCTGTGGTTACATCTGGATCCATGCTCAGTGGTCAGTCAGACTAGATTAGCTATGCTGTTAAAATCTGGTTCCTCTGTTCCTGTTTGAGATTACTTTTATATGTAAATACCTGAAGATTAAATGGCCATATGGGTCTTTCCATCAAATTAAAAGCCTTCCACATCAAGGGAAAACATGACTACTTATGCACAACTTTGAAAAGGTAATACAGAAAATAAAGCAGTTGACCAAATCTCAGCATAAAAACAAATAAACTTTCAAAAACTGTGTGTGCAATGTACTACATTGTAGAACATAAGATATCAAGGCTATATGGCCATAAGATGTCCATGCTACTTGGGGAAAAAATGGGATTTGTATGAATCAATATCTCTTCAAATTTTCAGCCCTATAGCTCCTAAAACCGCAGAAAGGGCTTTGAATCCACAGTTAGAGAAATTTCTTGAAATAAGAAATCTCTGTGATACAAATATAATGGATTCGGTAGCTCAGCCTGATGGCAGACTTACAGTGTACCTTTAAGTTGGAAATCTGTAAGCTCAACATACTTCAAAATTGTCAATTTGTCAGTTATTCAAGTGTCTTACTAAAAGACCCAAAACTTCATTAATCTGTATACAAAGAGAAGCTGAGAATTTCACTGGTTAAAGATTCATTTTATATCTGATTGTTTCTCACTCTACAAGAACCAAATCATCCCCCTGCAGCTAGAGGCTTGCAAAGCTCAACTCATAAATTCCTCAGTTCAAAACTTAGGAGTCACTGGCTACTGAACACTAAAAGCCCCTCGAGACTCCCACATAACAAGAATTTGAACACACAATGTTTAAGACACAGAAAAGGTAGGTGTTACCTTGTGATATATAATCCTAAACAAAAACGATTTCAATATAATAACAATAACAATTTCAGGGAAACCTATTTTATCTCATAAGCTAAGTTTTACTTATTTTTTTCATTAGAAAGGAAAATGCTTTAAAACTCAGGGTATACACTTTGTATCCTGTTCATATATTCAGCAAATCTTAAGAATATCAACCATTTCAACTTTATATTCATAAACATGGGAGTTTTATACTGTGGCTAAAAGGTTTTTTTTATCTGTGATTAACCTAAGAATATATGAGGAATTAGAGATCTAGATATAAAGATGGCATATTTTTATAAAATAAAGAACATTTTTAATTATTTTCGAATCTACTCCCCATAACATCAGATACATTCAGAATCTTTATGAGAATACTAAAATTCCTTTACTTATAGGTCTTGAAAAGATGCTTATTCTCAGCATGTAAAAGTATGAGTTTTCTATAAATCAGCAAGATTAAATAGAGTGTAATCTTAAAAGCAAAGGTATAAAACAAAATTCAAACATGGAACATCTGAAATTAACAAAAAATCATACGTATTTAATTAATATACTTTTATTTCCAATAGGGACAATTTTTAAAACATTAGAAACAGTAACACTGAATCAACAGTGAAAAATAATTTGAAAGAAAACAGCTGATTCTTTAAAAAAAACATGGTTTTCATTGTTTATTTCCAATGAAGTTTTATAGTCCAGAGCTATGAGTGCCAAGTTTTAGAAACTTGTGTGGTCCACAGGAATGTGAAGTTTACAGCCAGGGACTGACAGCAGCCTTCCCACCAATGAGAGGAAAAGTAGAGCAAGCTTTAAATCAATGCACCCAATATAAAACTCTAAGAGTATCTGTTCAATAGTGAATTTTAACAATGAATTTGAAGATGAAAATCCATACAACTTATAGTTTATTTCAGGCAGCCACTTAAAGTTTCTGATCTAGGAATAACAACTTCATATACTCATTCCAAAGAATACCTTAGAAAGATACTGCTTCCCATGTGTGTTTGTATCTCTGTATACACTAATGAATATGATTAAAACATTCTAGAGGCAACAGCCCAGGCCTCTAGCTTTGTATACCCACAGCACTGGAGAGATTAAAAGCTGGAATGGAGAACATTCCTTTGTAACAGCAATGGTAGTCGTGACTGTGTTTATAAAGGTTAACTCTAAGATAAACAAGTAGATCCCAAACTTTAATCTCCTGCACACTGTTTAGAAACAATCTCTTTAGCATGGCATCAATAAATCTGCCTCTGAGCTTCAAATGTATTAAGGATAATATTGCTTGCTACTGTTAGCTTATTTCTCCAGGGACGATGTCATTTCCCCAGAATGTTCCAGACTATTCACAGGTATGGCTAAGGGGAGGGGGCAACAAGCACAGAAGAGGGAGCATGGAGAGCTCAGTTCAACTATCCAATTCTCAGAAATGACCTCAGAGATTTCACAGCCTAAAGCCAACATCCTATTAGCAGCCTCACAAGTTATCCTCCTTTCATTACCTGTTCACGTTTACGGTTCTGACTCCCCAAACTAGAACACAGACTTCTTTGATTCAGAAACTTCAATCATCTCATTCACTCCATTATTGAAGCCCTAAATCTATGTCTGATCCTGTGTGCTTATCATATGGAAAACAGAAGGGAGTTAACAGGCCAACCGCATTAGGGAAGTGCACAGAAAACCATCTCACTATTCTTTGTGCAAGCTCAGGTAGCATAACCTAGATCTTTTCATACTGTCACTAGACTCATGAAAGAATGGCAAGCACTCTGCACCACATAATGGGAGTTTCCTTGAATGCAATAAATATATATGAGGATCTTGGCATCTATGAATAAAACATGGCGAGAAAAACTAGTTCTTGGGCAAAATAAAGCTTAAAAATAAATAAGGACTTCTGCCCAGTCCTTTCTGTTGTGGAAGACTGCTAGGAGTCTGCTCCCCTGAAGACACCATACCCTGAGTCATCCCCGAAGATCCACTGCACTCACAGCAGTTGGTAAGAACCCACCCCACGCTCTGAAGTCCCACAGCTGCCAAGGACCTGAAAATGTCTTCAACAAAATCATAGAAGAAAACTTCCCCAACCTAAAGAGATGGCCATAAAAGTACAAGAAACGTATGGAACACCAAATAAATGGGACTAGAAAAGAAAATACCCTCGTCACATAATAATCAAAACACTAAAAGCACAGAACAAAGAAAGAATATTGAAAGGTGCAAGGGAAAAGGGCTAAGTAACGTACAAATGTAGAATTATACCATTTCTCAGAGACTATGAAAGCCAGAAGAGTCTGATCAGAGATCATGCAGACTCTAATAGAACACAAATTCCAGCCCAGGCTACTCTACCTAGCAAAACTCTCAATCAACATAGATGCAGAAAACAAAATATTATAGGACAAAACCTAATCAGTATCTCTCTACCAATCCAGCCCTACAGCCCTCTGTAGGATCCTACAGAGGATCCTAGAAGGAAACCCCAACATAAGGAAGGTACCTACACCAATGAAAATTCACAATATTAAGCATCTTACAAAAAACCCAAAAGAAGAAAAACACAAGCACATAAAGCCACCTACAAAAACAAATATATCAAGAACCAACAGTCATCTGTCTTTAATGTCTCTCAATATTAATGGACTCAATTCACCTATAAAAAGACATAAGCCAACAGACTGGATAGGCAATAATATTCAGCATTTTGCTGCATACAAGAAATATACCTCAAAAACAATGACAACCAATATCTCAGAATAAAAGGATGGGAAAAGGTCTTCCAAGCAGATGGTCTCAGAAAACAACCTAGAGTTGCTATCATAATATCGAATAAAATAGACTTTCAACCAAAAGTTATCAAGCATGATGAGAAAAGACACATCATATTCTTCAAAAGGAAAATCCACCAAGAGAAAGTTTCAATTCTGAACATCTATGCTCCAAATGCAAGAACACCCACATTCATAAAAGAAACCTTACTAAAGCTCAAAACATACATCGAACCTCACACAATAATAGTGGGAGATGTCAACAAGCCATTCTCACCAATAGACAGGTCATTGAAACAGAAACTAAACAGAGACACAGTGAAATTAATAGAAGTTATGAACCAAATGGATTTAACAGATATCTACAGAACATTTCACACTAAAACAAAAGAATACAATTGCTTCTCAGCACTTCATGGTACTTTCACCAAAATCAACCATATAAGTGGTTACAAAACAACCCTTCACCTATACAAGAAGACTGAAATAATCTCATGCATCCTATCAGGTCACCATGGCCTAAGGCTGGTCTTCAATAACAGCAAAAAACAACAGAAAGTCCACATACATGTGGAAACTGAACAACCCTCTACTCAATGATAACTTGGTCAGGGAAGAAATAAAGAAATTAAAGATTTCCTTGAATTTAATGAAAATGTTGGCAAATCATACCCAAACTTGCGGTACACAATGAAAGCAGTGCTAAGAGGAAAATCATAGCACCAAGTGCCCTGGTAAAGAGACTGGAGAGATCTTACAGTAGCAACTTAACAGCACACCTGAGAGCTCTAGAACAAACAAAAAACAAAACACACCGAAGAGGAGAGGATGGTAGAAAATAGTCAAACTCAGGACAGAAATCAACAAAAAGGAAACAAAGATAACAATACAAAAGAATCAACAAAAGCAAAAGCTGGTTCTTTGAGAGAATCAACAAGCTACATAAATCCCTAACTAGCCAAACTAACTAAGGAGCCCAGAGGCAGTATCCAAATTAACAAAATCAGAAATGAAAGGGGAGACATAATAACAGAAATGGAGGAAATTAAAAAAATAATCAGATTCTACTACAAAAGCCTATACTCAACAAAACTGGAAAATCAAGATGGAATGGATGGTGTTCTAGACAGATACCAAATACCAAAGTTAAATCAGGAGCAGGTAAACTATTTAAACTGGTCCATATCCCATAAAGAAATAGATGCAGTCATTAAAAACCTCCCAACCAAAAAGAGCACAGGGCCAGATGGATTTAGTGTAGAATTCTACCAGACCTTCAAAGAAGACCTGATACCAATATTCCCCAAACTATTCCATAAAATAGAAACAGAATAAACTCTACCTAATTTGTTCTATAAAGGCACAACTGCTCTGATACCTAAACCACCCAAGGACCCAAACAAAAAAGAAAACTTCAGACCAATCTCACTTATGCATACTGATGCAAAATTACTCAATAAAACTCTTGTAAGCTGAATCGAAGAACACATCAAAACCATCATTCACCACAATCAAGTAGGCTTCATCCTAGGGGTGCAAGGTTGGTTTAATATACGAAAATCCATTAATGTAATTCACTATATAAACAAGCTCAAAGAAAAAAATCACATGATCATCTCCTTAAATGAAGGAAAAGCATTTGACAAAATACAACACCCCTTCATGTTGAAAGTATTGGAGAGAGAGAAATCAGGAATTCAAGACCCATACCTAAACATAACAAAATCAATTTACTGCAAACCAACAGCAAATATCAAATTAGATGGAGACATACTTGAAGCAATCCCACTAAAATGGAGGACAAAAAAATAATACCCACTCTCCCCATATCTATTCAATATAGTACTTGAAGTACTAACTAACACAATAAGACAACAAAACGAGATCAAGGGGATACAAACTATAAAAGAAGAAATAAAGCTATCACTATTTGCAGATGATATGATAGTATACATAAGCGACCCCGAAAATTCTACCAGAGTACTTCAACTGATAAACAACTTCAGCAAAGTGGCTGGATATAAAATTAACTCAAATAAGTCAGTAGCTTTCCTTTATACAAATGATAAACAAGCTGAGAAAGAAATTAAGAAAACAACTCCCTTCACAATAACCATAGATAATACAAAATATCTTGGGGTAACTCCAAACAAACAAGTGAAAGACCTGTATGACAATAACTCTAAGTTTCTCAAGAAAGAAATCCAAAGAAGATCTCAGAAAAAGGAGAGATCTCCCATGTTCATGGATTGGCAGAATTAACATAGTAAAAATGGCCATTCTACCAAAGGGTCACTCAGTGTACTGAAAGAGGTTATCTGTTAGATGAAAATCCCCCAAGGATGGTAAAAGAAGGAGATTACAGATATTTCTGTACATCCAAACTGCTTATACATGACTTGTCATGTAAAATAAAAGTATTCTAGCATACTTTACAAAATAAAAGCTTCTATGAGAAATAAACAGCTTTAAAATCAGAGAATGAAATCCAGGCTCAACAGTCCATATAGAGTAGAGGTACTATATTCAATCCCTGCAGGATTAAGAATAGTTCATTACATATCTGCCCACGGGCACACATGATACACCTACATGTAGAGTTTTATTTGGGCCTTACTCTCAGTCTCCAGAGGCCAGAGGTCTGCTGACTTATGCAGGGCTGGAGAGAACCCAGGATGAAGCACAGCTCTCTCCTTACCTGTCCTAACAACATTGCCAAGGCCAGATCTATCACCCTTCCCCAGACCTCAGAAATGAGGAGTGGGAGGGTAAAGAGAGGGTAAAGCTAAGGAGGCTTCGTAACTACCTGGGAAGCCTGAGAAGGTAAACCAGAGAGATGTGAGCAAAACGTGTAAAGAAAAATGTCCAGATGCAGGACAAGTTTCCTTTTTTTAATTTATTTTTTATTTTTTCTATATTCTTTGTTTACATTCCAAAGTCTTTCCCCTTTCCAGTTCCCCCCTCACCATATGTCCCATAAGTCCCCTCCCCCCCTTCCCCAATGACCCTCCCCTCCCCATCATTTCTCTGTTCTGGTACTCTCCTACAAAACCAGATTTAGTCTTTTCCGGACCAGAGTCCTCTCCATCCCTTTTCTTGGGAATCTTTTGCTTAGCTGATTGTGTCTTGATTATTCAGAGCTTCTAGGCTCCTTAATATCCACTTATCAGTGATTGCAATTCATGTGTATTCTTTTGTGATTGGGTTGACTCACTTAGGATGATATTTTCCAGATCCAACCATTGCCTACAAATTGTATGAATTCATTATTTTTAATTGCTGAGTAGTATTCCATTGTATAAATATACCACATTTTCTGTATCCATTCCTCCGTTGAGGGACATCTGGGTACTTTCCAGCTTCTGACTATTATAAATAAAGCTGCTATGAACATAGTGGAGCATATGTCTTTATTGCATGCAGGGGAATCCTCTGGGTATATGCCCAGGACTGGTATGACAGGGTCCTCGGGAAGTGTCATGCCCAATTTTCAGAGGAACCGCCAGACTGATTTCCAGAGCAGTTGTACCATCTTGCAATCCCACCAACAATGCAGGAGCGATCCCCTTTCTCCACATCCTCGCCAGCACCTGTTGTCTCTTGAGTTTTTAATTTTAGCCATTCTGACTGGTATGAGATAGAATCTCAGGGTTGTTTGATTTGCATTTCCCTGATGACTAATGATGTTGAACATCTCTTAAGGTGCTTCTCAGCCATCTGAATTTCTTCTGGTGAAAATTCCTTGTTTGGCTCTGTACCCCATTTTTTGTACCCCATTTTTAATAGGGTTATTTGTTTCTTTGGGCTCTAACTTGAGTTCTTTGTATATATTGGATATTAGCCCTTTGTCTGATGTGGGGTTGGTGAAGATCTTTTCCCAATTTATTGGTTGCTGTTTTGTCTTTCTGACAGTGTCTTTTGCCTTACAGAAACTTTGTAATTTAAAGAGGTACCATTTGTCAATTCTTGATCTTAGAGCATAAGCTATTGGTGTTCTGTTCAGGAACTTTCCCCCCTTTGCGCATGTCCTCCAGGGACTTCCCCAGTTTCTTTTCTATTAGTTTCACTGTGTCTGGTTTTATGTGGAGGTCCTTGATCCACTTGGAGTTGATCTTAGTGCAAGGAGATAAGACTGGGTCAATTCGCATTCTTTTGCATGTTGACCTCCACTTGATCCAGCACCATTTGGTGAAAAGGCTATCTTTTTTCCACTGGATGGTTGTAGCTCCTTTATCAAAGATCAAGTGACCATAACTCTGTGGGTTCATTTCTGGATCTTCAATTCTATTCCATTGATCTACTTGCCTGTTGCTGTAACAATACCATGCAGTTTTTAACACAATTGCTCTGTAGTACTGCTTGAGGTCAGGGATATTGATTCCCCCAGAAGTCCTTTTATTGTTGAGAATAGTTTTAGCTATCCTGGGTTTTTTGTTACCCCATATGAATTTGAGAATTGCTCATTCTAGATCTATGAAGAATGGAGTTGGGATTTTGATGGGGATTACATTGAATCTGTAGATTGCTTTTGGCAAGATGGCTATTTTTACTATATTGATTCTGCCAATCCAAGAGCATGAAATAATTTTCCATTTCCTGAGGTCTTCTTCGATTTCTTTCTTCAAGGACTTGAAGTTCCTGTCATACAGATCTTTCACTTGTTTGGTTAGAGTCACACCAAGATACTTTATATTGTTTGTGGCTATTGTGAAGGGTGTTATTTCCCTAACTTCTTTCTCAGCCTGCTTGTCCTTTGAGTACAGGAAGGCTACTGATTTGCTTGAGTTGATTTTATAACCAGCCACTTTGCTGAAGTTGTTTATCAGCTGTAGGAGTTCTCTGGTGGAGTTTTTTTGGGTCACTTACATATACTATCATATCATCTGCAAATAATGATATTTTGACTTCTTCCTTTCCAATTTGTATCCCTTTGACTTCCTTATGTTGTCTAATTGCTCTCGCTAGAACTTCAAGTACTATATTGAAAAGGTATGGAGAGAGAGGGCAGCCTTTTCTAGTCCCTGATTTTAGTGGGATTGCTTCAAGTTTCTCCCCATTTATTTTCATGATGGCTACTGGTTTGCTGTATATTGCTTTTACTAGGTTTAGGTATGGGCCTTGAATTCCTGTTCCCTCCAGGACTTTTAACATGAAAGGATGTTGAATTTTGTCAAATGCTTTTTCTGCATCTAATGAGATGACCATGTGGTTTTTTTTCTTTTAGTTTGTTTATGTAGTGGATTACATTGATGGATTTCCATATATTGAACCATCCCTGCATCCCTAGGATGAAGCCTACTTGATCATGGTGAATGATCGTTTTAATATGCTCTTGGATTCGGTTGGCAAGAATTTTATTTAGTATTTTTGCATATTCATAAGAGAAATTGGCCTGTAGTTCTCTTTCTTAGTTGGATCTTTGTGTGGTTTTGGTATCAGCGTAATTGTGGCTTCATAGAATGAGTTGGGCATTGTCCCTTCTGTTTCTATTTTGTGGAATAGTTTGGAGAGTATTGGTATTAGGTCTTCTTTGAAGGTCTGGTAGAATTCTGCACTAAAACCATCTGGTCCCGTACTTTTTTTGGTTGGGAGGCTTTCTATAACACCTTCTATTTCCCTAGGGGTGATGGGACTGTTTAGCTGATCTAATTGATCCTGATTTAATTTTGGTATTTGGTATCTGTCTAGGAAATTATCCATTTCCTCCAGATTCTCCAGCTGTGTTGAGTATAGAATTTTGTAGTAGGATCTGATGATCTTTTGAAATTCCTCAGTCTCTGTTGTTATATCCCGCTTTTCATTTCTAATTTTATTAATTTGAATACTGTCTCTGTGCCCTTTGGTTAGTCTGGCTAAGGGTTTATCTTTCTTGTTGGTTTTCTCAAAGAACCAGCTCCTGGCTTTTTTGATTCTTTGTATGGCTCTCTTTGTTTCTATTTGATTGATTTCAGCCCATAGTTTGAGGATTTCCTGTCTTATTCTTCTCCTGGGTAAATTAGTGTCTTTTTGTTCCAGGGCTTTCAGGTGTGTCGTTAATCTGCTAGTTTATGCTCTCTCCTGTTTCTTTTTGGAGTCACTCAGGGCTATGAGTTTTCCTCTTAGCACTGCTTTCATTGTGGCCCAAAGATTGGGTAGGTTATAGCTTAATTTTCATTGAATTCAAAAAAGTCTTTGATTTCTTTATTTTTTCCTTGACCAAGGTGTCATTGAGTAGAGTATTGTCCAGTTTCCATGTGTATGTAGGCTTTCTGTTGTTTTTCTTGCTGTTGAAGACCACTTTTACTCCATAGTGATCTGATCTGAGGCCAGGGATTAGTTCCATCTTGTATTTGTTGACATCTGTCTTGTGACCAATTATATGATCAATTTTGGAGAAGGTACCGTGCGGTGCTGAGAAAAAGGTATATTCTTTTGCTTTATGATGAAATGTTCTCTATATATCTGTTAAATCCAATTGGTCCAATACTTCAATTAGTTTCACTGTGTCCCTGTTCAATTTCTGGTTCCCTGATTGGTCCATTGAGGATAGTGGAGTGTTGAAGTCACCCACAATTATTGTGTTAGGTGCAATGTGTGCTTTAAGCTTTAGTAAAGTTTCCTTCACGAATGAGGGTGACCTTGCATTTGGAGCATAGATGTTCAGTATTGAGAGTTCTTCTTGGTGGATTTTCCCTTTGACCAGCAAGTAGTGACCTTCAGTGTCTCTTTTGATGACTTTAGGTTGAAAGTCAATTTTATCTGATATTAGAGTGGCTACTCTGGCTTGTTTCCTGAGACCATTTGCTTGTAAAATTGTCTTCCAGCCTTTTACTCTAAGGTAGTGTTTGTCTTTGACACTGAGATGTGTTTCCTGTATGCAGCAAATTGTAGGGTCCTGTTTCCAGATCCAGTCTGTTAGTCTATGTCTTTTTATTGGGGAATTGAGTCCATTGATGTTAAGAGATATTAAGGAATAGTAACTATTACTTCCTGACATTTTTGAAATTATTTTTTATATTTGAGTGGCTATCTTCTTTTGTGTTTGATGAGAGGAGGTTTCTATCTTGCTTCTTCTGGGATGTAGTTTTCCTCCTTGTGTTGGTGTTTTTCCCCTAGTATCCTTTATAGGGCTGGTTTTGTGGAAAGATAATGTGCAAATTTGGTTTTGTCATGGAATACCTTGGTTTCCCCATCTATGGTGATTGAGAGTTTTGCTGGGTATAGTAGTTTTGGCTGAAATTTGTGTTCTCTTGGAGTCTGCATGATACCTGCCCAGGATCTTCTAGCTTTCATGGTCTCTGGTGAGAAATCTGGTGTAATTCTGATAGGTCTTCCTTTATATGTTACTTGGCCTTTTTCTCTTACTGCCTTTAATATTCTTTCTTTGTTTAGTACATTTGGGATTTTTATTATTATGTGACGGGAGGTATTTCTGTTCTGGTCCAGTCTGTTTGCAGTTCTGTAGGCTTCTTGTATATTCATGATAATCTCTCTGTTTAAGTTGGGGAAGTTTTCTTCCATAATTTTGTAGAAGATATTTGCTGGCCCTTTAAGTTGTAAATCTTACCTCTCATCTATACCTATAATCCTTAGGTTTGGTCTTCTCATTGTGCCCTGGATTTCCTGGATGTTTTGGGTTACAAGCTTTTTGCATTTTGCATTTTCTTTGAATGTTGAGTCCATGGTTCCTATGGTATCTTTGGCATCTGAGATTCTTTCTTCTATCTCTTATATTCTATTGTTGATACTTACATCTATGTCCCCTGATTTCTTCCCAAGGTTTTCTATCTCCAAAGTTGTCTCCCTTTGAGATTTCTTAGTTGTTTCTACTTCTGTTTTTAGATCCTGGATGGTTTTGCTCAGATCTTTCGCTTGCTTATTTGTGATTTCATGTCATTCTTTAAGGGATTTTTGTGTTTCCTCTTTCATGACTACTACTTGTTGACCCACGTTCTCCTGTATTTCTTTAAATGATTTTTGTATAAGTGATTTTTATATTTCCCCGTTATTGGCTTCTGCTTTTTGATCCATATTCTCCTGAATTTCTTCAAGTGATTTTTGTGTTTGCCTTGTAATGGCTTAGAACTTTTGATCAATTTTCTCCTGTATTTCTTTAAGAGATTTATCCATGTGTTCTGCTATCAGCATCTTCACCAATGATTTTATATCTGTATCTTGATTTTCTGGTATGTTAGGGTATCTGGGGCTTTCTGCTGTCGGGGAACTGGGTTCAGATACTGCCATATTGCCTTGATTTCTGCTAGTAATGTTCTTATGTTTGCCTTTTGCCATTTGTTTATTTCTGGACTTAGTTGGTCTTGTTATTGCTGGTTGGTGTTTAAAGCTCCTGAGAGCCTGGCATTTGGTGCTGCTGTCTCAGAGGGCGTCTGTGCTCCGGAGGTGGAAACTGGAAGGTTTTCACCACTGGGCTCTGAATTACCTCCTCAGCTCTGCTGGGCTGTATTCAAGTCTCCTCCCTGCTTGCCTCTGGATACTTAACTGGCCTCCAGTGGTCTCCTCCTGGTTTTCCTGGTTAGTCTACCAGCTCCAAGATGGTGGCCGGTCTCAGGGCTCTGTCTAACCACAGGATTCCCTGCAGGCCCGGGGCTTCCTGGCTGGGCTGCTGAAGCCTAGGCAGAGGCTCTCCCAGTTGGCAAGGCTCCACCTGGTTGAGCTGTTCTCCCCAGGGTAGTGTTTCAGACCACGGAGCAGGACAAGTTTCCTATGCCAAATTTAAACCGAAAGGAAAACAATCTCTGCCTGTGATAAAAAAGACACACACACACACACACACACACACACACACACAGAGAGAGAGAGAGAGAGAGAGAGAGAGAGAGAGAGAGAACACTAAAATGTTATTGCAGCCATTTATTCAAGTGACATCTATGGACATGACATTGAACTTAAATCAAGTGTCTGTTTGCTATAGAAGAAGTAGGGAAAGTTGCAGTCTACCTTTAGTATACAATGTCACAGAATACAATAATGCAGACAAAGATAACTATTGTATTAGCTAATATTATTATATAAGTCACCACATTGTTATATTGTCATTACATCATTAAGCCACTACAGAGGGGAGAAAATTATGCACAGAAATGCTAATTGGCAAGAGACAAATAACAACAAAAAACAAGAACACAAAGTATGCCTTAATAGGAAAGATTACAAAAACTTAAGAAAAAGATAATGGAAAGGGAAAAATCTTCTTAAAAGTTATATCATAGTATTATTTGCACATATTATTTACATTATACACATTAAATAATATATGCAGTTAATACAAAATAAAAGCTGAGATGTTTATAGAAATTTTACCTTGTACCAGAAATAAATTCTTTTTGTTTTGAAAATTATTACAAAATTATTTTAATACATCTCCTAATGCATTCTGCTGCCTAGAGCTATTGAGACCCTGCTTATTTCTCTGCTTCTCTGAAAATCATATCCAAACAATGGAACTATAAGAAGAACAATACAGAACTCAAAGTCCATTTTTATGACAGCAGATGATATGAGTAACTCACAATACAATGTGTCAGAAAAGGAGAAACAAGGAAGTTAATCACCTCTCAGAAATGTCAAGCTCAACTGCCTGTAGACAGGACAGGCACCATAAAATAAAAAGCCAATCAATCCTACAACGTCCATAGAGACTAAATCCCATAGAAAGTAGAGGCGGAAGGCTTGAAAGGGTGAACTAAACTTACCCGAATACTGGAATCTCTATGTAGTGGTCCCTCCTGTCTCACCTGTCAGGATACAAGAAGTCAACTCTATGGAGAAGGTAAATCAGAGCCAAGTCCTGACTCCAAGAGATGGGGCACAAGCAGGGGTTAAACATAGGCCTACAGAGATATACACAGTGAACACCAATCTTGCTCTCCTGCCATTCAGCCCCAGAGAGGCAGCCTCTTCACAAGCAATCAAATGAATGTGAGCTCTGAAAATGAGGGATTCAGCATCCAGAGGATGCAACACATAAGAGTCAGAAAGGAAATTCTCAAATGCATAATGGCATGTCTGCCACGCAGACCTTACCAATGAATCCATCTCTGATCACATCAGGACAATGAAGTGCTCTGAGGAGATAGACCGCAAATCCATAGATCTTACAATGGCTTTAACCCTAGAGATTTTACTGATAGTCATTTTATACAACTATTAGGGACAGAAAGAAAGAATAAGATTCAAGGAAACTAAGCAAATGAAAGGCATCATCAGCTCCAGAGAAACCCAATTTGTATAAGATAGAAATCAACTGTATAAGATAGAAATCAATTGTATAAGATAGAAATCAAGAATGAACACGACTGAAAGCACAGAGTGCAGATTTGGGTAAATAGTCTAATAATCCAGTAAGAAGCACAGGGACAGTGAGAATGGGTGGAAAGGTCAGAAAGCCAGAACTTACAACCACCTTAATAAAATGAAAACAGATAATGTCTAAAATTGATGGATTACAAGAAAAGAGATTCTTATTTAGAAAGAAAGGCACACTAGTATCCTTGGTTCACTGTTGTTTAGGATCAAGGAGAAAATGACTTTTAAGGTGGAGTGTTCAGAGTCATTACTTCCTGAATATGGCGGAGGAGGGTTGTTCAGGTTGATCTCTGTACACAACATAGCCAAGCTCACCCACCCAGATATAGAGTACAGCTATATTTTCATTTCTGTAGAAAATAGCTGTAATAGAGATTATCTATTTTCCTATAAATGTTCCTATTGGCCTCTTTATAAAAAAAATTTGACAGTCCTGATATAAGCAATGTATGAACCTTGTGTTCATTTTAAAAATTAAATGAAATGGAAGGATGATTTCATCAAATCATAGAGAAAATTATTTTACACATCTTCTTCAATCTTGTTGAATAGTAATATCTTTGTAAACACGAAGGTCTTGTTGTCTGAACATATAACTTCAGAAATAGTATTTTGACCATATGAAATCATCAACCAGGATGCTAGTGTCTTCTCTTGTCCAAGGTTTCTAAAGTATTCTATTAGAAAATACTTAAATCTTTAATGAATAACTTGGACTTGAAACTTAATAATAATTTAAGGACAATCTCTTTACCCTTTAGAAAACAAAAAGAGCATGCATGTTAGCTCCTTAACCCTATCCTTTTGACCTTTTCCTTCTGAATCTATCATCCAAGTTGCAAACATTTACATTTTTTTTCTGTAATGCAGTTTCTCACTGCAATTTGATTTTTTCCCAAGGGGTGAAAACCAATAGAGAGCACTGATACTTAATAGACCAATTAAAGAGTGTCCCTTATATGCTAGAAGAGAAATGATTTTGTCATCCCATGTATCATTCAGGCCCCAATTCTTCTCTCTCCTTTCAGTCAATGACTCTTTAATCATAACTATGTTAGTCTACTTTTAATAAGCTAGCAATAAGATTATCTTAGGATCAAAATATAAAAATAATCCAATCATTTTTTGTTTTGTTTTATATGTATGAGTGTTTTGTCTGAATGTTGGCCCGTGCATCACTTACATGCATATCTGGTGCCCACAGAAAAACTGAAGTAACAGGTAGTTTTGAGTTGTCACATGTGTGCTGGAAATTGAACACTAGTCCTGTAGAAGAACATTTAGTGCTCTTAACCACTGATCCATTTCTCTAGCCCCTAAACATTCACTTTCATGATTCATTGATTCACCAAAATATATATAATCATACACAAATAAAAAAAATCATGCCAAGTTTTGTTTGGGTAAGACATATTCTTTATGAGAATAGTTATGGTTTCCTTTTACCACAAAAAGTGAAAATATGTGAATTTTTCTTAAGAAAAAAAAAGATTCCTGCCACTGAGAAAAAGAGCAGCAGCAATGGTAGCCAAATACAAATAGCAATAAAGGTTTCTACTAGTTTCTTGCTACTCCTTTACAAACTTAGAAGCTGAAGATATCACAGGTTACTATCTAGCATTATCTACTAGTTCTGCTGGCAGAAACCAAGAATAGGTCTGGTAAGATTAAAATGAAGGTGAATAGAAGTGCACTACTTGCTGGAGGCCACAGGGGACAATCTACCAGTTAGGTGATTCAAGCTTCAGGCACTGCCCACAATCCTTGGCTCTGGTCCCCTTTTATCTTCACAGTCAGCAAATCTGACCTTCCTTTATGCAGCCTCATTCTCACATGAAGGTCCTTATGTTGAAATTATATCCAACCAGGTTAATTAAAGCAATCGTCCTACCTCATAATCATCAAGTCGAATTCTGGGAGTTATTTTCTCATTTGCTATTCAACAGAACAAGTGGAGAGGTTCTAGGGGCTGGGACTTAGACATACTTACTTATGAGACCAAATGCAACATATTTCCCTGGTTTTTTAAAAGATATTTTAAAAGCTATAATCATTCTCTAGTAAATATGAGCAAAAGCCAGTGTTTTAGAAGTTTGTCTTGATTTGCATTTCCCTGATGACTAATGATGTTGAACATCTCTTAACGTGCTTCTCAGCCATTCGAATTTCTTCAGGTGAAAATTCTTTGTTTAGTCTGCACCCCATTTTTAATAGGGTTATTTGGTTCTTTGGGGGTCTAACTTCTTGAGTTCTTTGTATATATTGGATATTAGCCCTCTGTCGGATGTGTGGTTGGTGAAGATCTTTTCCAAAATGGGGTACAGAGCTAAACAAACAATTTTCACCTGAAGAAATTCGAATGGCTGAGAAGCACCTTAAGAGATGTTCAACATCATTAGTCATCAGGGAAATGCAAATCAAAACAACCCTGAGATTCCACCTCACACCAGTCAGAATGGCTAACATTAAAAACTCATGAGACAACAAGTGATGGCGAGGATGTGGAGAAAGAGGAACACTCCTCCACTCTTGGTGGGATTGCAAGATGGTACAACCGCTATGGAAATCAGTCTGGCAGTTCCTCAGAAAATTGGACATGACACTTCCAGTGAACCCTGTCATACCACTCCTGGGCATTTACCCAGCGGATTCCCCTCCATACAATAAAGGCACATGCTCCACAATGTTCATAGCAGCCTTATTTATAATAGCCAGAAGTTGGAAGGAGCCCAGATGTCCCTCAAAGGAGGAATGGATACAGAAAATGTGGTATATTTACACAATGGAATACTACTCAGCAATTAAAAATAATGAATTCATGCAATTTGTAGGTAAATGGTTGGATCTGGAAAACATCATCCTAAGTGAATTAATCCAATCACAAAAGAATACATATGAAATGCAATCACTGATAAGTGGATATTAAAGAGCCCAGAAGCTCTGAATACTCAAGGCACAATTAGCAAATCAAAAGATTCCCAAGAAGAAGGAAGGAGAGGACACTGGTCCAGAAAAAACTGGTTCCAGTTTTGTAGGAGAGTACCAGAACAGAGAAAGGGTTGGGGGTGATTGGGGAATGGGCAGGGGTAAGAGGACTTATGGGACATATGGTGAGGGGGGGGTACTGGGAAAGGAGAAAGCCCTTGGAATGTAAACAAAGAATATAGAAAATTTTAAAAAAAGAAGTTTGTCACAATTTTATTTCCTGTTGTTGTAATAAATCACCTCAATGAAAATAACTTAAGGGAGAAAGAAAGTGTATTGGCTCACAATTTCAGGTAACAGACCATCATTTTAGAAAAATCAAGGCAACAGTAAGAAACAGATGGATATGTAGATATGGAGGTGGATATGGAAATGGATATAAATATAGATATAGATTTAGATATAGATAGCTATAGATTGCTCCACAATCAAGAGCAGAGAGAGAATGAATGCATGCATAGTGTACTCAGCTTGCTTATTCTAGTTTCACACAGTTCCCAATTCCTGCCTGGGGAATGATGCCACTTATAGTGGAGAAGTCTTCCCAACTCACTGAATAATATCAATATTCTCCCCAAAGCATGCTTACAAGCCATAGCAAGCTCTCCAGTTCTTCACTGAGACTTTCCTAGTGATTCTAGACTCAGTAGACTATGTCAAATCTACAGAAAATAATCATCCAACTTACCTATCCTAGTAAGGCTGGCAATGACAAAGGGTTATATATCAAGCTTGAAGACAAAACTTAGAATGTATCTTTAAATTTTTCATATAAGGCAAGCAAGATGGCTCAACAAATAAAAGCACATGCCAAACAAGCTTGATGACCTGAGTTTATTCTCAGGAGCCCACACGGAAAGCAGAAAATCAAATCCTGTAAATTGTCCTCTCCCACCTTGCATGCATACCATATGATAATAAAAAATAAACTTTTGAGCTTTTAAAAGGACATAAAAGTTTAATATTAATTTAGAAATCCAACATTCATGAAATATCAAATCAGATTCAGTTTTTAACTGATAGTCCAGAAAATTCTACCCAATAAAATTATTTTAAATATTTCAATAGACATTTAAATATAGGAAATTATAATTGAAATAAGGTTTTAAATCATTGAGTTAATAAGTGTTCAAAGGAAACTCAAATCTTATTTTAAGCACAGCTTTTAACCTAAAGCACAGAGGCACCAATCAAGTAGATGGGCTACTGGTGGACAAGGCCAGTGAGGCGGCATGAGAGACACACCCAAGGAGCTGTCTCCCAAGGAGCCAAGTTCATCAGGGGAATCAGACGCCCACCACTCCTCGTGCAATCAGCTTTCTTAGGAGAGGAATGATTCGACTGATGCTATGGTAGATAAGAGTTTCCAGCTTCACAGAAACCTTTCATGTTTTCATCCACCTCCTTCTAGGATAGATACACAGCATCGTCATCAAATGGCCAACTACCTGGTTGTTGTTGTTGTTGTTGTTGTTGTTGTTGTTTTTCCTATAAAGTGACAACTCTCAAAGTTTTAATTCTCTTTAAACTTACCTCATTAAGCATCATTTTACATGTCTCTGTAGACTTTTACATGAGAAAAGGCAGAATCCAAAATTTTACAATTTGTTAAAATACCCCAGGTAAATACAAAGTCTTCTCTCATAGGAACACATGATAAGCACACATCAACATGCACAACAGAGAGGCTGCTGGGGAGTCTGCTAAGCCACTTCATTTATAGAACAGGATCAGCCCACTAAGGGCAGGGCTGCATAGCAATGGTGCCTTGCATCCCTCTCCCCACTCTCCCTCATCTTCCTCCCACCATCCCCACCCCTTGCCCCATCTTCCTCTCCCATGAAATAGGGTATTTGTTAAAATCTATAACAAAGATGAAACCATTGTGAAAGAACAGGAAGGCAGAAAAAGAAAGAATATAAGATGCCTTCAAGTACTTCATGCAAAGATGTAGCTAAAAGTGTAAGAAAGTCACTCAGGGGAGAGGGTAGACGTAGGACATGACAATGTATAAATCATATCTGAGAAAATTTGAAGTAAAACAAGTATCAAAGCATCTTTCAAGATTTATTGGTTCCATTATATCCATAGATCCTACTAGGTTGATAGTAATGAAAAACAAAATGTAGTCCGTGCTTTTAGGAATACTTCTGTCTAGTCATTAAATGTTATTATTTTTCTGAAGGCTGTGAAAGAATGCGTGACAAAGGTGATTTAACAGAGAGGGCTTATTTTGGCTCTTGGTTTCAGTGGATACCGGTGCACAATGGCAGGAAAGGCATGGCCCTGGGAGGTGGAGGCAAGAGGCCACATCGCAGGAGGCAGGGGACAGTGCATTTGGATCTGGAAGTCAGTATCACTTTCTACTCTTGGCCACGGTCCCAAAGTTTCCACAAGCTCCCAAAAGAGCATTACCGGATCAGGACAAAGCATTTGCTCACAGGAACTGAGAGCCAGTGCTACATGCAAACCAGGACAGAGCCTAAGCAGGGACAACTGCCAACACCTTAAGATCTTACCTAGTGGGCTTTCAGCATCTCCATTCACTCTGTAGCTGGAGCGTGTCATTCTCTACCTGGTGTGTATATCACTGCCTGTTATACTCACAGCACTAACTGCATATGCCAAGTTCAGTCTATGGTCCATCTGTAGCTTCTGTTTTTATTTTAGAGTCATCTCCTGCAATATACACTAACTCTTAGATACCTTTCATATGTATCTTTCTCTATGATGAGCTCACCGGGATCCATGCCTTCATGTTTCATATCAAAGTGTGTAAGGTGTATCTACCAAGCCTTATTACTGAACTCTGCCCTATAGGATCTCACCAAAAATGCCAGGATATGGCCTTCCTCCTAACACATGGACATTACTTTTATTATTAATATAATTATTTATAATTATATTATAATTATTTATATGGCAATATTTTTCCAGTTGTATAAGCCAGAATTCCACAATTCATCTATATCTCCTCCTCCCCCTCCATCATCATCATCATCATCATCATCATCATCATCATCATCATCATCTCTCCCTCAATTCCACAAAAAGTCTGTCCATTATCTATTCTACCACTGACTTTTCTTTACTGTGTCAGCTATTCCCCTAAGTACAGTAGTCTCTGACCTTTGTATACATTATAATTGGGACCTATGGTCTTTCTTACCTATGTTCTTTCTCCCTATGTCCCATGTCTGTTCATAAGTGCATCATATGCTATGATATCTGTGTTCTAAAAATCCTTCTCCCTTGGCTAAATTGCTAAAGTGATTGTTAACTGTTACAGTTCTAACACTAGCCATATCTCTACAAGGACAACTCAGATACCTCTTTATTTTGTGTGGGATATTATCCCAAGTTCTCCTGCCAATATTAATTTCTTTCATCACATTCCCCACATTCCATTGTCTACTTTTATCTTTTCTTTTCTTTGCCCTTATTAATGGAATATGTTTCTTCTTTCTTAAGAGTAAGGAGATGTCTTCATCAACTTTATATGCTTCATATACTAAGAGATCCCCCCCAAAAAAAGGCAAATTGACCCTAACACATGAGTAATGATTTGCACTTTTAAAAATTATCACAATAAGGGTCTACAGGAGGCAGGTAAAGCCCGTTCATCCAAGTTTGAGTGTCTGAACTCATGGTGGAAAGAGGGAACTGACTCCTGAAAGCGTCCTGATGTCCACGAGCCTAGCACTGCACGCTTGCACCCATGCTCATCAGCTCACACGGCAATGATCTCATAGCTATCATTTTACTCCTAAATTCTAAGGAAAGCCATACCCATGGCAGCAGTAACTACTCAGTCATCGTCCCTTAAGAAGTCATGGACCAGCTTGAGGACAGAAGACATTCTGTGAGGACATAAGAACTTTGAAAGTTCGTAAGCTTACATATATTGCTCAAGATAGCACCATGATGCCATTTGAGATCAATAAAACTCCGGAAGTAATCAATGCCAGTGCTCTACCTCATTCATCCTCGCAATTTCTAATTCTTTGTAACATAGCTTCCCCGTGAGAACATGTGGAATTTACCAGCTGGAGATCATAGATTATTTCACTGCAGCCTTCCATCCACTTGATTCACGTAGATGAGGATGGTGAAGCCAGATTAAACATAGTCTCTGAGCACTTGGTATTGGTTAGTGGCAGAGATCAGATCACAACAATTTCCTAGTGAATTGGTACTGGATATCTGTGTAAAACAGAACAAGTCACATGCTGAGCTCTTCATCTAGGAGTTAAGGAATGTGGCACACTCATCTGAAAGAAGGAAATGTGCATTTGGGTGTGAGGCCACAGCCCTGAGCCAGATGGCACAGAAGGACACTGCCAGAAGAGCATGTTTGTTGCTCTGGCTGAGCCATGTAGCCCTTTTAACAAGAGCCAAGCAGCTGGTGGGCTGGGCACCGCCAGGCTGAGACACTACGTTTCATATGGTTAAAAAACACTGACTGGTCCTTCTTCAAGACTGTGCCAACACTTCTTACAGAAATATGTGAGTGTGTGTATATATATGTATGTATGTATGTATGTGTATATATATATACATGCACACATACATACATATACATACATACATACATATATACACACATACATACATATATTTGAGTCATTTTTAAGAAGCCTAAAATGAAGGCATTTTCTTCTTTCTAAAGAAGTTTTAAAGCCTGAAGTACAATATATGTGTCAAGGAAACCATAGTCCCAAACATAAACATGATTAACATATTGCAGAATTCCAAGAAGTCACTCTCCCAAATTCTTCTTAACATTCCGAAACATTCCCTTGGCAGGCTTCGGGGGGGAGGGGCAATAGATTTGCTAAAACTGAACAAAGATAATATTTGCATCAAATATTTACATTTGCCAAAGTTCCCATTAAGAGAAGAGTTTTTAAGTTAATACCAAATAAATATATTGAAAAATGATAACAAAAAAAAAACAGAATAGAAAGGGGTGGCCATTCCTCAAACTGCCCATGGTCCCCTTCCTGTGTACATTCACTTGTGAGCACAGGAGGGAAAGTCTTACCACTTCTGCTCTCTGACATTTACATATATAATAGAATATTATATTATTATCAGGAAGCAAAGCCAAAGGAATATACCCCGCTAATAAGACCAAATCCTCAAAGGCTATTGCCTGTTTTCAGGATGGATTTTACCTGAGTCAAATGTGCTTATAAGGAAACTTCCTTAAAACCCAGAATCAATTTTTAAATGTGAAAATAAGAAATATCATTTCTTGGTAAGTGCTTTGCCAGGACCCACTCCCATTCACAGCCTTATGGCAGCAGGAAGATCAAGTACAATAGGTGAGACCTATAATGCAAAGAGCTGACTTGGAAGGGGGATGAGAAGATATGAATGCCCCAGTTGGCACAATTTTATTTCTGTTACTTGCAGACAACCACTTACTATGGACAAACATGACTCATGGTAAGGATGGGAAGCACCTAGGTATTAGTCCAATTACATGCAAAGACTGTAACACAGAGGAACAAGCAAAGGATGCTTCAGTTCACATTCAGTTCATTCATCTCAGACTGCTCTTGTCATTTACTTTTGATATTTGAATTAAGAACAAATATTTCAAAATAAAGCATACCTACTGGCATGTCTAACCATTGTGTAAGTAAGCTATTAGACAGTAATAGGGTTAGAATACATCTAAACCATAATATTAGTCTCAGATCAAGAATGAAATAAAAATTCCATCCAATTAAGAATCCTATTCGTTGAGCAAAACAAGTTTATTTGCTGTCATGTTTGGATATTGAAAAAAGATTTCTTGCATTTGTTTCTCATCTGCTATCCATTACATGCACACTTAAAATATGTGTTTCACAATCTTGGCAGTGCATACATGCCAGAAAAACAATTTTATGAATCACAAGGGCACAATTTCATTCTAAAATAATGCAGCTATATATGATAGAACCAGTAAGTGTCTAATTACCAAATTCATAAATTATGATTTCAAAAAATTGCTATCCATCGTGTTGTCTACAAAATAAAATTAATCTGCATGCAACTACAGATAAATACTATGAACACCCTTGCACAGCTGTGAGAAGCAGAGGAGACAGTGTGTCCAGAGAATGTCAGAGGCAATCAAGCCTGAAGTGTGCAAGGCCATGGATCAAATATTTCCAGCCCAATGAATCTGTTTCACTAACATTTTCTTAAGTAGTATTATTTTATTTTTTAAAATGTGTATGAGTGTTTTGTTTGCATGTGTATCAATCTACAATACATGGGCCCGGTACCCACAGAGGCCAGAAGAGGGCATCAGATCCCCTGGCACTGGAATTACTAATGGTTTTGAGCTTCAGTGTGGGTGTTAGGAGTCAAACCTGGTCCTCTGCGAGAGCAGAAATGCTCTTCACCACTGAGCTATCTCTCTAGCTCCCTTCTACAGCATGTTTATATTTTTGGAGTCAAGAGCAATTAAACAAATAAAATAATTTCCTTCATTTGATAAAATCTGTAAAACAGGTATGAGTTTAGCTTCCAGAAGTATGGATTAGTAAATTCAGTAGATTCATACTCATTTTCTTTCATATTCTCTCTCTCTCTCTCTCTCTCTCTCTCTCTCTCTCTCTCTCTCCTGTGTGTGTGTGTGTGTGTGTGTGTGTGTGTGTGTGTGTGTGTGTACATCATCAAACCCAAGGCCTCTTGCATGCAAAGCAAGTTACTACTCCAAATTCAGTGAATACCCTGAAGTACTGATAGAATAATGAAAATAGAAAAACATTCTTATCAACAAGATGTTATAACTCGGTGAAAGATGTCAATGTACAGCTGAGCATAAGCTATGGCAGCTTTAGAAAGCTGACTGTAATGACATGCCAAGACAGGCAGAGAGCTATGAGAGAGGATGCATGAGTCCCCTGAGACCTCCCATAAGTGGGAACAATGCACAGAAAAAAATTCTGACCTATTATTAATGACAAATTCAACTAAGTAAATAAGTAACAAAAACACAAGTAACTATTTGCTTGCTTTTGTGGTTTGAAGAAGGGTGAAATACAGCACAGCCATACCTCCAAGTAAGTATGATGTTGTATGTGGTATAGGGATAAAACTGATAGTGAGATGGAGGGACTCAGAACATGAACAACAGTTATCAATGTTGGTCCCAGTGAGATGGAGGGACTCAGAGCAAGAACAACAGTTCTTGGTGGTAGTCACAGAGAGACTGAGGGATTCATTCAGAGCATGAACAACAGTTCTTGGTGTTAGTCATAGGGAGATGGAGGGACTCAGAGCATGAACAACAGTTGTTAGTGTTGGTCATAGAGAGATGAAGGGATTCATTCAGAGTATGAACAATAGTTCTCAGTGTTGGTCCCAGTAAGATGGAGGAACTCAGAGCATGAACAACAGTTCTTAATGTTGGTCAACTAGATCTTGAGAGTCTCCAGGTCTTCCCAGAGCACTTGAAAGATCAAACCTGTTTCCACAATAATTGATATTCACTTTACTTCCTGTGCTCTTCTTTGGAGGTGGTACTGTACTCTAGACAATACCACATGGTGCTGACACTTCATTCTTAACACTAGCTGCTTCCTAGTTTCAGGACAAGGAGAAGGAGGACAACAATGAACCATTTCCCATGAGGCAATAGGACTGTAAGGCCTATTAAACTTCCACCCTTGCTGTTACATCTTTTTAATGTTCTATGTGCCCAAACAGGAAGTTTAAAGTAACTACTACAAGATGGTTCTTAATAGAAAAGATCTGTATGATTCCTCTTTGAGAATTCACTGCTGTTTGAAAGCCATGTTACTTCTACTTGAACAAGTGACTGACCAACTATTATTATTCTAAATTTTGATATTTGAATGAAATGCTCTTGAAGATAAAGACCATCACCTCAAGGAAAGCAAATTATAATATTTATTACAAGTAACAAAAATTGCAGCTTTCCAAAGAAATCTAGAATTCTGAAAAACTTATATTTACTACAGTGAGTGTTGTATTTCCCAAATATTTAAACACTTTTCTGGTAATATTGTTAGTTTTAGGAGGAATGAAATAATTCTGATGACATATGATGTGTAAATATCTGAGAAATGCATCTATCAATTTATTAAATATATGACATCACAAAATTTCAGACAGGTAAAAGAAAAATCCAGAATGGACAACAGATCATTGTATTTTATTATAACAGGACATAAAAAGTTTTCTTGATATGCCCAGGAGTGGTATAGCCAGGTCCTCTGGGAGTGTCGTGCCCAGTTTTCTGAGGAACCACCAGACTGATTTCCAGAGTAGGTTGTACCAGCTTGCAATCCCACCTTCAGTGGAGGAGTGTTCCTCTTTCTCCACATCCTTGTCAACACCTGCTGCCTCCTAAGTTTTTAATCTTAGCCATTCTGACTGGTGTGAGGTGAAATCTCAGGGTTGTTTTGATTTGCATTTCCCCAATGACTAATGATGTTGAACATTTCTTAAGGTGCTTCACAGCCATCTGAAGTTCTTCAGGTGAAAATTATTTGTCTATCTCTGTACCCCATTTTTTGATAGGGTTATTTGGTTTTCTGGGGTCTAAGTTCTTGAGTTTTTTGTATATATTGGATATTAGCCCTCTGTCAATGTAGGGTTAGTGAAGATTCTTTCCCAATTTGTTGGTTGCCATTTTGTCCTTTTGACAGTGTCCTTTGCCTTACAGAAACTTTGTAATTTTATGAGGTCCCATTTGTCAATTCTTGATCTTAGAGCATAAGCTATTGGTTTTCTGTTCAGGAACTTTCACCCTGTGCCCATGGAGGGAAGAGAACTTATGGGACTTAGGGGGAGGGGGAACTGGGAAAGGGAAAATCATTTGGAATGTAAACAAAAGGATATAGAAAATTTTTAAAAAAAGTTTTCTTGATATTATTTTTGGCCAGCCAAAAACGTCTTTTGAAAGCAGCCCTTGTCCACTTCGGGTACTGTAAAAGTAATTCTCTATTACTTAAATATGCTACTAAAATGACTCTTCCTTTTCCTACTACTTGTTTGTCTGGGGTCCAACTTTCTGTTATAGAAATGAACCAAAATAGCATATACAATAGACTGAAGAGAGAAGGTTAAGAATACATATGTTTTCCATTAAATTATACATTAAAGAACTCTGAAAGAATATACAACTCATTTTTTAATTTCTACATTCAACATGAAGAAGAAATGGTTCCTTGCTATCATGGCTGAATCTAACCAAGAGGCACACGGACTACTAAGTGGTTTACTTAGGGATAACTTAAGGGAAACTAAGTGAGAGTTTGTGTTCATTCCTCTGATCTGAGAAGCATCTAACAGTCTATAACAGCAGAACTTCTCAGTACTCCACAAGGGCTGGAGGTTGGAAGAGGGTAAGAATTATGGAAAGCAAAACTCCACCTAGTATGAATCATATCACGGGGCAATCTCTGCAGGGGAATGCTTCTGAGAGTGAGGTGAGAGGAGAATTAGCACGAGCTCCTTAGAGACAGCACAACAAACAGGCATGACAGAAGAGGAACTGAAGGCCCCCATGTCGTTGGAAGTAACTGCTGTTGCTAGGAAGAAAGCAGCTGATGGATTATGAGTCTGATGTAAAGGGAGTCCCAAGCCAGAGGAATCAAGGTGCAATAAGCCTGTGCCTCCCCCTGGGTAGAACATCAGTACCCACCTATATGCCAGGTATACAAGTGCCAGATCTGGAACAGATGGATAAGAGGTAAACATACATTGGAAGCTAATGGCTTCATAGTGGGCTACACTCACAAAGCCTATTACATGATCTATAAATTCACTCATTAGTCCTGTAAAATTAAATTTATAGAAAGATACATTATACTAGATTTTTGGCAATACCTTTCCAGGATTACAAGAAATACAATTGCTGAGAACCATCCGGCGGCAGCGGCAGAACCAGGTACCCGAGACAGCCCAAGCTTAAGACCTTCGGGGACTCAGGCCTGGAGTGGGAGTTGGGCACAGAATAGCGGGTGCACTCTGCACTCGCGCGGCGGACCCCGAGCTCCCTGCAGGCAGCTGCCATATTGCCTGCAGCTTCCCGCCCAGCTGGTGGTGAGGAAGCCAGAGTCAGCCAGTGTGCCAGGTACCCAGACCCAGCCGGAGGCCGAACCAGCCTCCCATCCAGCCAGTGGCAGGGAAGCGGGAAACCGGACCCAGCCAGCTTCCCAGCAGCTTGGGACCAGCAGGCGGAACCAGATAACTGAGATATCCCATCTTTAAGACCCCTGGGGAAACAGGATATCAGACAGCGAACCCTGAGCAGGAGCAGTGCAGAGCAGCCGCCCAACAGGCGGAACCAAATACCTGGGATATCCTGAGGTTAAGACCTCGGGGGACTCAGGCCACCTGTCAGCAATCTGTGAGCAAGACCCCCGCAGGACAGTGATTCAGGTATCCCAGTCACTGGGAAATAGCCTTACAACCCCACAGGAGGGTCAAGCACCAGCTTGTATCTACAGGACCAACTAACACCAGAGTTAACCAGATGGCAAAAGGCAAACGTAAGATCGCTACTAACAAAAATCAAGGCAATATGGCGGCATCCGAACCCAGTTCCCCAACAGCAATAAATATTGGATACCCCGAAACACCAGAAAAACAAGACTCAGATCTAAAATCACTGGTCAGGATGCTAATAGAGGAACACTTAGATAAATCTCTTAAAGTAATACATGAGAAAATAGATCAAAAGCTAGAAGCCATTGCAAGACAAACACAATTAAATCCCAGATATCTCAACACACCAGAAAAACAAGACTCAGATCTAAAATCACTGGTAAAGATGCAGATTGAGGATCACTTAGATAAATTTCTTAAAGTAATAGAGGAGAAAATAGATCAAAAACTAGAAGCCCATACAAGGCAGACACAAAAATCACTTAAAGAAATCCAGGAGAATATAGAGCAAAAAGTGAATCCCAATACGGGGGAGAAACAAAAATCACCCAAAGAAATACAAGAGAACATGGGTCAACGAGTAGAAGTCATAAAGGAGGAAACACAAAAATCCCTTAAAGAATTACAGGAAAACACAAACAAGCAACTGAAAGATCTGAGCAAAACCATACAAAATCTAAAAACAGAAGTAGAAACAACTAAGCAATCGCAAAGGGAGACAATGTTGGAGATAGAAAACCTTGGGAAGAAATCAGGAGTCATAGATGCAAATATCAACAATAGAATACAAGAGATAGAAGACAGAATCTCAGATGCTGAAGATACCATAGGAACCATGGATTCAACAATTAAAGAAAATGCAAAATGCAAAAAGCTGGTAACCCAAAACATTCAGGAAATCCAGGACACAATGAGAAGACCAAACCTAAGGATTATAGGGATAGATGAGAATGAAGATCTACAACTTAAAGGGCCAGCAAATATCTTCTACAAAATTATGGAAGAAAATTTCCCCAACCTAAAGAGAGAGATGCCCATGAATATACAAGAAGCCTATAGAACCCCAAATAGACTGGACCAGAACAGAAATACTTCCCGTCACATAATAGTCAAAACCCCAAATGTACTAAACAAAGAAAGAATATTAAAAGCAGTAAGAGAAAAAGGACAAGTAACATACAAAGGAAGACCTATCAGAATTACACCAGACTTCTCACCTGAGACCATGAAAGCTAGAAGATCCTGGGCAGACCTTATGCAGACCCTAAGAGAACACAAACTTCAGCCAAGACTACTATACCCAGCGAAACTCTCAATTGCCATAGATGGGGAAACCAAGATATTCCACGACAAAACCAAATTTGCAAGATACTTATCTACAAACCCAGCCCTACAAAGGATAATAGGGGAAAAATACCAACACAAGGGGGGAAACAACACCCCAGAAGAAACAAGATAGAAACCCCATCTCATCCAACCCAAAAGAAGAGAACCACTCAAATACAAATAATAATAATTCCCAAAATGTCAGGAAGTAATAATTACTATTCCTTAATATCTCTTAATATCAATGGACTCAATTCCCCAATCAAAAGACACAGACTAACAGACTGGATACGGAAACAGGACCCTACATTTTGCTGCATACAGGAAACACATCTCAGTGTCAAAGACAAACACCACCTTAGAGTAAAAGGCTGGAAGACAGTTCTACAAGCAAATGGTCCCAGGAAACAAGCTGGAGTAGCCATTCTAATATCAGATAAAATCGACTTTCAACCTAAAGTCATCAAAAGAGACACAGAAGGTCACTTCCTGCTTGTCAAAGGGAAAATCCACCAAGAAGAATTCTCAATACTGAACATCTATGCACCAAATGCAAGGGCACCCTCATTCGTAAAAGAAACTTTACTAAAGCTTAAAGCACACATCGCACCTAACACAATGATTGTAGGTGACTTCAACACTCCACTCTCCTCAATGGACCGATCAGGAAAGCAGAAACTAAACAGGGACACAGTGAAACTAATTGAAGCTATGGACCAATTGGATTTAACAGATATATATAGAACATTCCATCCTAAAACAAAAGAGTATACCTTTTTCTCAGCACCGCACGGTACCTTCTCAAAAATTGATCATATAATTGGTCACAAGACAGACCTCAACAAATACAAGAAGACCGAACTAATCCCATGTCTCCTATCGGATCACTATGGAGTAAAAGTGGTCTTCAATAGCAAGAAGAACTACAGAAAGCCCACATACACATGGAAACTGAACAATACTCTACTCAATGACACCCTGGTCAAGGAAGAAATAAAGAAAGAAATCAAAGACTTTTTAGACTTCAATGAAAATGAAGGTACGACCTACCCAAATCTCTGGGATACAATGAAAGCAGTGCTAAGAGGAAAACTCATAGCCCTGAGTGCCTCCAAAAAGAAACTGGAAAGAGCATACACTAGCAACTTAACAGCACACCTGAAGGCGCTGGAACAAAAAGAAGCTAACTCACCCAGGAGGAGTAGAAGAGAGGAAATCATCAAACTAAGGGCTGAAATCAATCAAGCAGAAACAAAGAGAACCATACAAAGAATCAACAAAACCAAGAGCTGGTTCTTCGAGAAAATCAACAAGATAGATAAACCCTTAGCTAGACTAACCAAAGGGCACAGAGATAGTATCCAAATTAACAAAATTAAAAATGAAAAGGGGGATATAACAACAGAAACAGAGGAAATTCAAAAGATCATCAGATCCTACTACAAAGGCCTATACTCAAAACAACTGGAGAATCTGGAGGAAATGGACAATTTCCTAGACAGATACCAAATACCAAAATTAAATCAGCATCAAGTAGACCAGCTAAACAGTCCCATAACCCTTAAAGAAATAGAAGGGGTTATAGAAAGCCTCCCAACCAAAAAAAGTACGGGACCAGATGGTTTTAGTGCAGAATTCTACCAGACCTTCAAAGAAGACTTAACACCAATACTCTTCAAACTATTCCACAAAATAGAGACAGAAGGGACACTGCCCAACTCATTCTTCGAAACCACAATTACGCTGATACCTAAACCACAAAAAGATCCAACAAAGAAAGAGAACTACAGGCCAATTTCTCTTATGAATATAGATGCAAAAATACTAAATAAAATTCTTGCCAACCGAATCCAAGAGCATATCAAAACGATCATTCACCATGATCAAGTAGGCTTCATTCCAGGAATGCAGGGATGGTTCAATATACGGAAATCCATCAATGTAATCCACTACATAAACAAACTAAAAGAAAAAAACCACATGGTCATCTCATTAGATGCTGAAAAAGCATTTGACAAAATTCAGCATCCTTTCATGCTAAAAGTCTTGGAAAGAGCAGGAATTCAAGGCCCATACCTAAACATAGTAAAAGCAATCTACAGCAAACCAGTAGCCAACATCAAAATAAATGGAGAGAAACTTGAAGCATTCCCACTAAAATCAGGGACTAGACAAGGCTGCCCTCTCTCTCCATATCTTTTCAATATAGTACTTGAAGTTCTAGCAAGAGCAATTAGACAACATAAGGAAGTTAAAGGGATACAAATTGGAAAGGAAGAAGTGAAACTATCATTATTTGCAGACGATATGATAGTTTACCTAAGCGACCCAAAAAACTCCACCAGAGAACTTCTACAGCTGATAAACAACTTCAGCAAAGTGGCAGGTTATAAAATTAACTCAAGCAAGTCAGTGGCCTTCTTGTACTCAAAGGACAAGCAGGCAGAGAAAGAAATTAGGGAAATAACACCCTTCACAATAGCCACAAACAACATAAAGTATCTTGGCGTAACTCTAACCAAACAAGTGAAAGATCTGTACAACAGGAACTTCAAGTCCTTGAAGAAAGAAATCGAAGAAGACCTCAGAAGATGGAAAAATATTTCTTGCTCCTGGATTGGCAGGATCAATATAGTAAAAATGGCCATCTTGCCAAAAGCAATATACAGATTCAATGCGATCCCCATCAAAATCCCAACTCAATTCTTCATAGATCTAGAAAGAGCAATTCTCAAATTCATCTGGAGCAACAAAAAACCCAGGATAGCTAAAACTATTCTCAACAATAAAAGGACTTCTGGGGGAATCAATATCCCTGACCTCAAGCAGTACTACAGAGCAATTGTGTTAAAAACTGCATGGTATTGGTATAGCAACAGGCAAGCAGATCAATGGAACAGGATTGAAGACCCAGAGGTTAACCCACAGACTTATGGTCACTTGATCTTTGATAAAGGAGCCACAACCATCCGGTGGAATAAAGATAGCCTTTTTAACAAATGGTGCTGGTTCAACTGGAAGTCAACATGCAGAAGAATGCGAATTGATCCAATCTTATCTCTTTGCACTAAGATCAACTCCAAGTGGATCAAGGACCTCCACATAAAACCAGACACACTGAAACTATTAGAAAAGAAACTTGGGAAGACCCTGGAGGACTTGGGCACAGGGGAAAAGTTCCTGAACAGAACACCAATAGCTTATGCTCTAAGATCAAGAATCGACAAATGGGACCTCATAAAATTACAAAGTTTCTGCAAAGCAAAGGACACTGTCAGAAGGACAAAATGGCAACCAACAAAGTGGGAAAAGATCTTCACCAACTCCACATCCGACAGAGGGCTAATATCCAATATATACAAAGAACTCAAGAAGTTAGACCGCAAAGAACCAAATAACCCTATCAAAAAATGGGGCACAGAGCTAAACAAAGAATTTTCACCAGAAGAAATTCGGATGGCCGAGAAACACCTTAAAAGATGCTCAACATCATTAGTCATCAGGGAAATGCAAATCAAAACAACCCTGAGATTCCACCTCACACCAGTCAGAATGGCTAAGATTAAAAACTCAAGAGACAACAAGTGCTGGCGAGGATGTGGAGAAAGAGGAACACTCCTCCACTGTTGGTGGGATTGCAAAATGGTAAAACCGCTCTGGAAATCAGTTTGGCGGTTCCTCAGAAAATTGGGCATGTTACTTCCAGAGGACCCTGGCATACCACTCCTGGGCATATACCCAGAGGATTCCCCTGCATGCAATAAGGACACATGCTCCACTATGTTTATAGCAGCCTTGTTTATAATAGCCAGAAATTGGAAGCAGCCCAAATATCCCTCAAAGGAGGAATGGATACAGAAAATGTGGTATATTTATACAATGGAATACTACACAGCAATTAAAAATAATGAATTCATGCAATTTGTAGGTAAATGGCTAGACCTGGAAAATATCATCCTGAGTGAATTAACCCAATCACAAAAGAATGCACCTGAAATGCAATCACTGATAAGTGGATATTAATGAGCCCAGAAGCCCTAAATACTCAAGACACAAATAGCAAGTCAAATGATTCCCAAGAAGAAGAAAGGAGAGGACCCTGGGCCTGTAAAGATTGCTTCCAGTTTAGTAAAGAAACCGAGGGGGGGGGAATTATTGGGGAACAGATGGGGGGGAGAGGAACTATGGGAACTATGGTGGGTGGGAACTGGGAAAGGGGAAAGCCTTTGGAATGTAAACATAGAATATAGAAAATAAAATTAAAAAAAAAAAAAAAAGAAATACAATTGCTATTATTAGCAGCAATTAATGCTATATTCTTCAAAAAAAATGAAATACAAAGAAAAAACTTCACTGGAAAAGGAGGTAAAAAAATTAGGCAATTAAAGTAATGCCTTGTTTAAAGGATTAAAATTTAGTGCCAGAATTACTTTAGAAATGCAACTCTACAGCCTGGCAAAACCCAGATCAGTGCTTAACAAGATTTTGGCATCATCCACCAACGCTTTATTCTATATTAGCTGAACTGTTTCCAAAGACAGTGTTGACACGCCAGTAAATTAGCATTCTTTTTAAAGGTGCATGCTTCCCTAATATTATGTATTTTCATCAGTCATCCACAGAACATACCACCATATCCTTCTGGGAAACTACACATAAACAATAAGTAATTTTGGTTTATGTTTAATCGCTGTGATAAGACAGGGAAACTAGGATGAATCTGGCTGTTGCTTTTCTAGGAAGTTTCAAAGAGCAGTTGGAAGATAGTGGCTAATTGCAATAGTAACATGGTTGAAATAGATGACGGTGATTGCAGGAGACAATCATGAGACATGGAGGCCTGAGACAGGAGTGGACATCTATAATTTAGATGTCCCAATGCTCAACAAATATTTTGAATTCCTAAAAGAAACAGCAAAATAGGAGGCACAGCCTCTAGTCCTCCCTCGGGGTTATCAGCAGTCCCTTCACATCACTCTGTCAGCAAGGCTAAGTAAGCTAAGTTATCTGTGGAGGCTTTCCCCTGTGGTCACGTTGCTCTGAACCTCCTACAGACACTGAAAAGCCTTAGAAAGAATAGCATTAATGCAAGATTAGATTGCACAGTACCATGGTCAATTTATGCTCAGTATGAAAATAAACTATGGCTTTCCCCTACACAGTCATACTATAATCTTCTTGGTAAATGGTGTCCACTGTTTATAAAGACAGATTCATGTCAGGCCGGGCGGTGGTGGCACACGCCTTTAATCCCAGCACTTGGGAGGCAGAGGCAGGCGGATCTCTGAGTTCGAGGCCAGCCTGGTCTACAGAGTGAGTTCCAGGACAGCCAGGACTACACAGAGAAACCCTGTCTCGAAAAACCAAAAAAAAAAAAAAAAAAAAAAAAGACAGATTCATGTCATTTTGAAGCTGCTGTTGAATAATGTATCAAAGTGTTTAAGATGGTGATTAAATGCTCTCAGACACTACCACATACATGCTGCAAACCACAGACTATGTTGCAAATCACATCTGGCCCTTTCAACTATAGCATTTGCCCTGTATAGGATAATAAAGGTGGGAATTCTACATAGAAATTGGTCTTTCCCCTCCCTGTTACACATGAAAGAAAATGCCATATCTGTCAAAAGTAGACCAAAATGCCACAGTGATAAGAGTGAGTGGCTCTGAGTGACCCTGACTTGAAACATGATCTCATGATCTCTCTCTCTCTCTCTCTCTCTCTCTCTCTCTCTCTCTCTCTCTCTCTGCCTCTGCCTCTCTTTCTCTCTCTGTCTCTCTCTCATACACACACATGCACACACATGCACCCACATACACACTTTATTCTGTTGAGTGGTAAATACTTAAAGATGAAAGGTGTGCATTTACCTATAAAGGCTGATTACATGGGAAGTGCAAGGTATAGAAAAGTTGGTTGCATTGTCTTCCTAAGGGCAGGTTAAACTTTAACAGGTTGAGTACACATCAGGAAAGCAGGTTGAGTCCAGAGTTTTAAATGATATCAACTTGGCTGCAAGGTTTGGCAAAAATTGAGTTTCTTCAAAGACAAGAGGTACTTTTTTAAAAAGTTATTACCATACCAATGAACTCTGTTAGATTCAGATAAATAGGAAGAAAGAAAGAAAGAAAGAAAGAAAGAAAGAAAGAAAGAAAGAAAGGAACAGATAGATGGAAGAAAGGGATGGAGGGAGAGAGGGAAGGAGGGGAAGGGAGGGAAGGAAAGAAGACAGATGGATGGAGGGGAAGAGAGCAAGGGAAGGAGGGAAAAGGGAGGGAGGAAGGGAGGGAGGGAGGGGAGAAGGGAGGGAGGGAGGCAGGAAGGAAGGAAGGAAGGAAGGAAGGAAGGAAGGAAGGAAGGAAGGAAGGAAGAGAGTAGCTACAGACAAATGAATAAGAACATTACCTATAATTTCTGGAAATCTATCTAATGATGAAAATACCATTTATATGTTAAGTGACTGTGTTAGGGTTATATAAATTTGGCATTCAACCAATCCTCAGCTTTGAAGTGAGTAAAAATAATTTTTAAAAAAAGAATGATGAACAGAATCTTTCAAGAGATGTGCATGTCTGCAAATGATGACAAGAGTTGTCTCCAGAGCCCCGTTCTCAGGTCACTTTATTCACTAAGCCCCAGAGATATCTTCAAAATGTACAGCCAATTGCCACACATTTATGAGTTTATCTGTGGAATCTGACCAAGACAGTATCTGTGAGAAAGTAAAAGGAACACCATATTTGCTGCTCGTTCCTAACATTTTATCTGTCACTTCCCTTTACCTGGTGCCTGTAATGCTTTGACTACAAGGATCCAAGATGAAGTTTTCTTTTCCCCCCTAACTTTCAATACTCAGAATAGCTTTTGAGTAAAGTTCAAAGTATAAAATTCTAGCATATCCAAAATGCAAAATAGAAAGTCAATGTCATCTAGTAATCAGAAATATGGTCTGTCATAGTAGAACTCTTTATAGTAGTTGTACAATTTGTCTTTCTTGACTTGATAGGTCCAGGGTATATCACAATCACCTACCTATTATTCACAGCAACTAGCACAGAGCTTCAAACCCAGAGGGAGTCAGTAAACAATTGATCACACATAAAACAGTACAAATATGATAATCAAGTATATACATATACCAACAAAAGGTTTAAACTTTTAACATTAAGTAGTACTTCGAAGAGCATTTTAATCTTTATTGAATAAACCATGATTATTTATCTGTCTACACAAAATACACACACACGCCAAAATCAAAATAATTCAATAAAGAAAACCTACTATCAATATGACTTATAGAAAGATTAGAGTCTACTCAGCATGAAAATGTATGCTTAGTTACAGGGAAGACTCTAAGTTTGATTCCCAGCTCTGAACAAATAAAATGGAGAGCAGCATTTCTTGTCGTCATCATCCTGTAATAAATATAGTCTTCAAGGAAATATGCATCAGACAGAGGGTCATTATGCTTTTATATAATCACCTGAAAGTGTATGATCAAAAAATTCCATGCTAAATAAAGCAATGAAGCACATAGCCTTAGAGAAATTGATGTACTTCTACCTCATCTTGATATTTTTCTCCAGCAGCAAGAAAGTTATGAATCCCAAACTGTAATATATGATTATATGTAAGCAAGTGTGCAGTATCAAGAAACACAAGTAGTTTCCTGAGTCTGGTCCAGATCTTGCTATATTTTTAGAGAGAGAAAAACAGGTGATGAGGCAGTGGGATGAAATTTGTGGGTCAAACAGTATGACCTAGAACTTACTCTGAGTCAGCTATAATCCCTTGATCCTGGTCCCCAGGAAGATGCATTTCTAAAACAACTAATGATAGTATGCTGTGACCTCAGGGCTTTATAACTTTATCTACAACACAAAAGTACCAATGTCCAATTGACATACCCCAGGGGCTACTACATTCTAAATTATTTAAAACTCATAAAATCTTCAACAAGAGAAGGCAGCCCATGGGTTTTAGGTTCTGCCCTCAATATTTGCACAATCTCTCTGATGAGTCCACAGTAAGGAATGCTAAAAGATAATATTTACATTATAGAAGGCATGGCACATTGGGAAATAGTTCTTGAAGCAAACCTATCTTTCAATAATGTAACACTGGAATGGGTAGTGCAGATGGAGAGAGGAATGCCACGGGAAAAGGAGACCTGATTCAACCGCTCCACTTGAGCTGATAATGTAATCTGACAACTGGCTAGCTCTCTCTTAACAAGGGATCAGCCTAAGGTCTAAAGCATTAAGACTATACAGAGTATTGGGAGTACTACACCAGGACCAACCTGCAACTAAAGTTGCTCATACCATGTTTCTCTCATCATGTCAATGCTCATTACTTACTTCTGCCCACTTTCCTTTTACACAAGGTTTGGTGACTTACATGTCAAACTCCTAATTCAAATTGAATTTCCTTTCTAGTCTGATAGTTGATTGTAACAATGAATTTTTCTCTTCTGCACCCAGTTTTTGAGCCTAGATAGTGATGGCATTGACTTCTAATTGTCCCTTGCTAATTTGCTTTATCATAAGAAAAAGCCATGATAGCCTGCTAGAGGAGATAAAAATCACCAGAAAAAAATCTTTCTTCTAAGTCCCTTTTTAAGCAATCCTGGGGGTATGAATGGGAATGGGCACCACAGGCTCTTATGTTTGAATGCCTGGTACCCAGCTGGTAAAACTGTTGGGGAAGGATTGGAAGGTGTACCTGTGTTGTAGGACTGTGTCAGTGGGGGCTTCAAAAGACTCCTGCCAACCCCAGGGTGTTCTTGGCCTCCTGCTTGTTGATCAAGACATGAGCACTCAGCTGATAATGCTCCTGCCTCCCATCTCCTTGCCCTAATTCTACTGTCAGGAACTCTAAGCCTTTGACATCATATACCCAATCCAACCCTTTTTTCAATGCTACCCTGCTTATGGCATTTTATCACAGCAATATAAATGTGACCAATACAGCATCCTACACCCAACAATAATGACAGAACCAAGACAAGGACTGCAGAGACAAACTAAATTAGCGTGTCAAAAACAATCAAACCCAGAATACCCACAGGTAACCATAGGCTGATAGACAGCAGTAAACACTCATGACTGTATGCTGGATTCTGTCATACTGTATGAGGCAATGCAGGTGAATGCAATAATTTGAGTCTTTGTAAGATAAGAGGGCAGAGTTTGGCATCCCCACCATGCACGTTCATATAGCTAATGCTAACCATGTCACACTATACCTGAGCATACTATGTCCTGGGCTATGAGCAATCCAAATACGTTGTCATATTCACCACTGCATCCAAAGATTCATATGCAGATGATAATTTAGGGGTAGCATGCGGTGCTTAGCACATGGTGAAAGGAAGCAAGCAAGTATAAATACAGAAAATGTTTTAATTATAAATAAAGAAAAAGTGCTCAAACCTTCAGCAAAGCAAAATGATTTTCCTACTTGTTTCACAGTAAGAGACAAACATAGTGAGGGATGCAGGTTACAGAGACATTGTTTTACTCTGAACAACAAGGACAGTGGGGTGGAGAGTGGCAGGAGTCTAAAGAAGAACAGAAAAGACAGCAGCTGCTATGTGGAACGCCAGGCAGCATTATTACACGACTCCAGGGGGCACAAAATAGTGATAGAAGCACTGAGTAATATATAGCCTTCAACAAAGGCATTGCTTCAAACAGAGCTCTGCAAAGGGGGAACATGGCAATACCTGGACCATGAACATGGTTTCAGGCATGATCCAAGGGAGGGATCACCGCAGGAGATGTGTAGTTCCAGCAAACTAAATGACAAGTCTCCAAAGTCACAAGGGATGGCTTCTGCTTCCTGGCAATGCCACTGCGTATAAGCCAAAATAAAATCTCCAAAGCTAATGGTGTCTAGGGATAGGGGTGCTGTTCCCATGAAGTTACTTTGGGGTATAAGATCCTCTTGTGTTGCAGGCTTCCAAGAGATCTGTTCAGTCCACTGGAGATAAATATACCATTTAAGAAATTAGATTATTTAGGGGACAAACTCCTGTCCATCAATGAACTGGCACTGTGCCCAGAAATAAACATGAAATTAAAGATTTATTCCTATTCAAATGGTAGTTATCCTTCAAAATAAAAATTTCGAAGATAAGAATATATGAAAAATACCAATGTCTCACGTAAAAAAAAAAAAAAATTATCTTTCCCCAGGAGGCACTTTCTAAACTCTTAGCCTCAGAGATACTTTTTAAAGTAAATGCCCCATTACTCAATTTTACAGAAAAAAAAACAGTAAAACTCAACATATGTACATACAACACACAGCCAATAACATCCTAACCACCAAGGCTTCCTGTCTGCAGAAAGGCCCTCTCCTCCAGCCAGCTGATGTGGCAGAATCAGCCAATGTCACCACATTGCTTTCCCCCACCAACACTTCAGCCAGAGGCTAACCAGAGGTACCCACACAGCAGTCAAGCTTCCTCTCTGATGTGCACTCCACAGCAGAAGCACACATTCCCTGTGCAGCGTGTTCTCATGATCCCGCTTCAAGGTTAGAGAGCAATCCTGTCCACTCAGGCACCAGTACTCTTTCAATCACCCAGCCTCCTATAATGGACAAAATGAACAGACACCCACAAATTAACCCAGAAGCAGGCACCTGAGCGCAAGCTCACCTTCCTTAATGATATTTTATAAGACTGTTTTCATATCAACAAAATATTGCTGTCAAATATATTAAAAGGATTCAATCATTTATACAATGCTGAACTTTAAAGAACAGGAAGACACCATCGTATAGCACAGATCAAAAAAAAAAAAAAAAAAAAAACACAGAGGGGTGTGATTGACCCTCCTGAAGAACTGTAGTTACCTAATGAGCCATAATCAAGTCAACTAAATTCTGCAGGGCACTTTAATTGAAGACATTTTACTGTTGTTTTTCTAGTAAAATATTGTGCTTGAGGTATTGTGTAATTTTTATCAGAGAGCCTGCAGTTACCCCTCAGCATTTGTTTAACAGTGATGCAAATGTAGACACTCTTTATTCTCATCCTGACAGTGTGGATGATTTGCAAACAGACCCAGAGTGACTGTTCTCCACTTCCATTATCAGAGCTTTATTATGAAATGCGATTTCTCCATAACCCTCTTAAGAAGCACAAGCCCAGCACATCTGTATAAATCTTGACTAAGCCACCCAAGACTTGAAATTGTGGTTGGTAAACAGCATTGCCTGAGCAGCTGTTCCCAAGGAAAACACCACTAACAGACACAACCAAAATTTAATTTGTTCTCTAGTCTTTAAAAGTTTATAAAGTACCATGAGAGGCTGGATAAGTGGCTTATTGGTAGAGCACTCATCTAGTGTGTGCTAGATCCTGGGTTCAAACCCTATTACATGAACACACGTGAAAAGACATCACCAGGATAGACAGCAAGACATGCTGGGTCGGCTCTTGTCACTCACTGGGCATCATGAACAATAAGCATCAGTGAGAGTAGGTGCATTCACTGAATTGTATCCTGCCAAGAAACTAGTACATATTGTAAATTTACCAACAAACTAGTACATATTAAAATTCAATTCATCTTTTGTGAGTGTGAGTGTATATATTTGTGTATTTTGAAAGTGTCTCTCATTGAACCTGAAATTTTCCAGTGTAGTGACACTGGCATCTGGAGAACACCAATGCTTTCTGTGCTGCTCCAGAACTAGGGTTACAGTGCCCACAGCAATGCCAGGCTTTTTGTGGGGATTGTGGGAGGTCAGATTCAGGTCTTCATGCTTTTGTGGCAAGCCACTTCCCAGATGAGTCATCTCACCAAGCCAGTAAGGGAGAAAAAAAATGGTAAATAGGACAAGATGATGTGGACCTATTTTAGAAGTAGTCCAGCTCAGTAGTGTCAGGATACCATCATTTAAGTTCAAAAAACATCACCAAACATGAATCGGCAGCAGTGGCACAACCCAGCAGAAGCAGCCAGGCCTCCACCAAATGGTCACAAGTCATTAAGAGCAAGAGCAAACTGAACCAGCCAGAAAGCCAGGAGTTTTCTCAACAAAGTGAAGATCAGCGAAGCTATGAGACCAAGGGAGCATTGCACAGCTAGCTACACAAGCACCTTGTCACTGACTGTTGGGGCCTACTTATACTCTCTTAACATCACATTTCCATCATGGGTAAGCTGGAGCAAAACATCACGAGTCTGCCTCATGAAAATATCAAATGACACAACCAGAAATTTCCACTTCACACAATAGTCTAGCCAATTTTCATCTGAGGCCAAGTCCCATCCAAGCACTATGTTGACCACTGCTGACATCCTGGTGTCATTACTCTTTTAAGGGTATTCTGGTGTCCATAGTCATGCCCTAAGTATTCTAAGGCAGAGGTCAATGCATTGCAGAATCCTCAGTAAAGGAAACTCAGAAAGAACTACCTCAGCTTTCTAAGAACCCACGTGAAACAGGAGAATTCTGAAGAGCAAACAGGCTAAGCCCAGTACTATACACATGCATCTGGTCCACAAGCTTAATTCCAGTCTTGGCTACAAATAACTACTAAGACACAAGGCAAAGTATATTCCTATCAATTTGAATGATTTTTTTCCTGAGATAGTTTTATGATTTCCCCTTTCTTCTTAATATTTCTCAACAAAATATGTTTTAATATTCTTGATATCAAGCTTTCCTTTCTCAGGTTCTACAAAGATCTGCCATCTCAAAAGGGATTTTATTAGACATCAGAATTGTTTTGAGGTACAATACAGGCTGATTTCTTAAAAATTCAAGCACTAGAAAAATATCTCTGTGACAACTGGTACTGAGCACACTTACTGACCAGTATTCTAAATAACAGAATAGTTCCCAAAGATTAGATTTTATTGTCATAATTACAAAGTAATGATAATTACATATGAAAGTGTTATTAGAACCAAGACTATGAATTACAACTCTGGTGTGTCCAAAGACAAATACATGCCTGGCACAAGTACCTGGAACTCAGGAGAGCTCACTATTCATGTAAAAAAGAACTCATATAGGCACTGTAACTACATTGATTCAGTTTTTATCTACAATAAACAGGGACAACTAGCAGCATAGCACTAATTAGGGGATAAAATGCATTTTCAAAGAGCAATATAAAAAATACAAAATGCTTTCCAATATAAGTATATATTTCACCCCACTCTACTGTTCACTCGAGACTCATATAGCCTCATTGAAAATCTTGTACTCAATTCACTCAAAATACATTTTGCAACTCTTGCTTCTACTTTCACCATTCCTTAAAAGTTCTGATGACATACTTACTCATCCATTTGATTACAGGCCAGAAAAGGTCACTAATCAATTCCAACTCTATCATTTCAATTGCATCGTCTTCTTAGATAGCAATAGTTTTCATTTGTTTGTTTAGTGTAGGATCCCTGACTCTTGATTTACTCTCAAACCCAGCATAGCCTCTAATTCGTTGCAGATTCCTGATGTTTGCAAACTGCCAACAACTCAAGCATTCCCTTTAGTGTGACTTACCTTCTCAAAGTAGATGATGGGATTCTAGTATGAAGAAATGGCACATTCCCACTCATTTAAAAGAACTGTTTATAAAATTTTGGGGTTTATGAAAATCAAAAGAGGGTAATATGCCAGGTCTGGTTACACATGAACTCATCAGTGCTTCTTCCCATGGCCTAAGGGAAATGGGGGTGAGAATTTCCCCTCAAAGATGCAACCACTGTAGAGCAATGGCAGTCAGGCTCTGTCTAGGAAAGTATGTTTTAAAAATCATTTAAGATTTATTTATTTATTTATTTAGTGTGTGTGTGTGTGTGTGTGTGTGTGTGTGTGTGTGATGTACATGCATGTGTGTATGCATGGGTGTTTATACCTGATGGGGGTAATCAGGTGACATCAACAGGTTCTCTCCCTGCGCTGATGATAGAACATGTGGTGAAGGGAAAACACAATGGGGCAAGAGAGACTGATGTGCAGGTAAGTACACTTACTGAAAAATCACGAGGGTGGGAGCCCAGACTCTAGATCCATAGAACATGCCAGGCAAACAAAAAATGCCTATAGTCTCCACTGAAAGATCTAACACCCTCGTATGGCCTTCATATGTACACAGGCACACACAGCTATGAATAACCACATAAATGTACATAACACACCAAAACAGATAGACACATAATAAATAAAATAAATCTTAAATAAATAATTTTTAAAACATACTTTTCTAGAAGTTCTATTCACGAAAACAGTATTCAAGGACACCTGGACTATTTGAATTTTATTTTCTGTGCCAGTTCCCATTAAAACCCTGAATCAGGTTTGAATTACAAGTCTACATTTGAGATGATGTCTTCTGATTTCTACCAAAGCCTCTGGGGCCTATAATGGTTTTTTAGGGTATCTGCCCATTCTTGAGTGCAGTTCAGTGGTACTGGCACCCATCTGCCAGGGAAAATAGGCTTCCATTTGCTGTAATTTGTGGACATTTATAATTTATTTATCATAAAGTTCCAAAAGAATTAAAAGAAACTGGCCAAGTATATATGGTAAAGATCATGCACATTAGGGGTGAATGCCTGGCCATGGAGCCTAACTGTGCAAATGTAGAGAAGGGGAGAATGCAGTGGAGAATGAAAGGATGATATGGTGATTCTCAGGGGAGTCTAAATTTCTGTGATAACAACCTGTTACAAGCCACATGTAATCACTTCCTTCTGCTTATAGGGTGAGTGTACATGAGAACATGAAAAGTGCTAACCATGATGTACAATTACTATATTTGAAGAAATGATACATCAGCATATTTGTCAGTGGCATTACCAATGAGCAATCATAAAATGGCTTAGTGTAACATTCACCATGATCAAGTAGGCTTCATCCCAGGGATGCAGGGATGGTTCAATATACGGAAATCCATCAATGTAATCCACTACATAAACAAACTAAAAGAAAAAAAAACACATGGTCATCTCATTAGATGCTGAAAAAGCATTCGACAAAATTCAGCATCCTTTCATGCTAAAAGTCTTGGAAAGAGCAGGAATTCAAGGCCCATATCTAAACATAGTAAAAGCAATCTACAGCAAACCAGTAGCCAACATCAAATGGAGAGAAACTTGAAGCAATCCCACTAAAATCAGGGACTAGACAAGGCTGCCCTCTCTCTCCATATCTTTTCAATATAGTACTTGAAGTTCTAGCGAGAGCAATTAGACAACATAAGGAAGTCAAAGGGATACAAATTGGAAAGGAAGAAGTCAAACTATCATTATTTGCAGATGATATGATAGTTTACTTAAGTGACCCAAAAAACTCCACCAGAGAACTTCTACAGCTGATAAACAACTTCAACAAAGTGGCTGGTTATAAAATTAACTCAAGCAAATCAGTAGCCTTCTTGTACTCAAAGTACAAGCAGGCTGAGAAAGAAGTTAGGGAAATAACACCCTTCACAATAGCCACAAACAACATAAAGTACCTTGGCGTAACTCTAACCAAACAAGCGAAAGATCTGTATGACAGGAACTTCAAGTCCTTGAAGAAAGAAATCGAAGAAGACCTCAGAAGATGGAAAAATATTTCTTGCTCCTGGATTGGCAGGATCAATATAGTAAAAATGGCCATCTTACCAAAAGCAATATACAGATTCAATGCGATCCCCACCAAATCCCAACTCAATTCTTTATAGATCTAGAAAGAGCAATTCTCAAATTCATCTGGAGCAACAAAAAACCCAGGATAGCTAAAACTATTCTCAATAATAAAAGGACTTCTGGGGGAATCAATATCCCTGACCTTAAACAGTACTACAGAGCAATTGTGTTAAAAACTGCATGGTATTGGTACAGCAACAGGCAAGTGGATCAATGGAATAGGATTGAAGACCCAGAAATTAACCCACAGACTTATAGTCACTTGATCTTTGATAAAGGAGCCACAACTATCCAGTGGAAAAAAGATAGTCTTTTCAACAAATGGTGCTGGTTCAACTGGAGGTCAACATGCAGAAGAATGCGATTGACCCAGTCTTATCTCCTTGCACTAAGATCAACTCCAAGTGGATCAAGGACCTCCACATAAAACCAGACACACTGAAACTATTAGCTATCTTTTTTTTAATATCACAGGTTTACTCTTTAATATAGAACATTGGTACTCAGGGTGATATCAGCAAAACCTAGAAAATTAATTTTCATCATGCACTCTTCCATCTTGATCACTACCCTTCCTCTCAAGGCTGCTTACAGCCTCTTCTCTGAACCCTCCTATAGCCTACAGCAGCAAAATGGCTTTCTACTTTCATGGACCCAAAAGGTTTCCAAAGGGGAAGCCGTTAACTGCTCCAGCTTTCAGGGGCCTATTAAATACAGCTATAAAAAAAACAAAAACAAACAAACAAACAAACAAAAAACCCCTCCCTGACCTATGCAGAGAGGTGTGGGAAGACTGCCCATAAAAGGAATCAGTGACTAATTTATTCACTGCATGAACTGTTAGTGTTTAAATATAGAAAGCAGTAATAAAAAAAATTACATAGAAATATTAAAAGTATTGTTTTTACTGGTTACTTAACTTCTAGGATTCTCTTCTAACTTTAAATCTTAAAGTCTATGTTCAAAAAGGCATTCTCCATATTTATGATAGTGTACATATTAGAATTCAGTATATGTCAAATAACAGGGAATAATAAAGCATGTTCTCAATATATCTTGGATATTATATGTTCTTCAAGTTGATGCCTATATTAAATCAAGAGTTATATTTAATTTGGGGTTATATTAAATCTTGAAGACATATAATTAGGACAGTAGTGCAATAACTAAGGGTCTTATATAACTTTGAATAATATATCTTTAAAAACTATTAGTACATTTTAATGTGACAACAGACAAGGTTATTAAAATCTTTCAGTGTTAATTGAATCCAATAACCAAACATACATAATTCTTCTGATAACCTCTTGATTATACAGAGGAATAAAAGTTGAAATAAATCAAAACAAATGCACTCTAGGAAACCCAGAAAAGAGGTGAGGCTGAAGTAAGAGGAAGATATCATGGTTTGAAAGAACGGTAGAATTTTCACCACTTTCCCTTCATACGAGAAATACCTAGTGAAGGAGATCAATCTCAACTCCTTGTAAGGACACCATCTGCCATAGGACACAAATGAAGACTATGAATATACAGATGGATATTGTGTAGCTGATTTGAAAGGCTGTATAGAAAAGACCACTGCCAACTATGAAAAACGTGCCGAGAAGGACAGAATGCAATGCTAACACTCTAAAGTATGATTTACCACATTATCTTTGACACAGAAGGATCTAGAAGTCCAAGCTAATCTAAGGCTGTAAGAACATAGAGGTGGCTAAGTTCAGACCACCAAGGGCACAGGGTAGGAGGAAGGTAACAGAAATGGAACATCTGAAGGCAGAGGCTAAACATGTAAGGAGAGAGAGGTAGAAAAAACAGGCTAGTTTTTACAATTAGAGTTTAAATAGATTAGCATTCACACAAAAGTAGCGCAGGACTTCAGAGTCACCACTAAGAAAGGCCTACATGCCAAAGACAGATAACAACCCTAGAAATGCCAATAGCCAGCATGGCATCCTCCAGCTAACTTGACAAACACTTGCCATATGTCTCTATGTTATGACGTCAGCACTCTGAAATTATGTCCTTAAAAAGGAAATATTAGTTTTCATCTATAATATAAACAACCACATCCTTAGAAAAGAGAGTCTAGAGGCACCAGTACTCTATGACACTGACTGAGAGAAATAAAATGTTCAAATGTTCCCTATACTTTGATCTGTCCTATGATTTTTAGTGATCAAATTAACATAAGCATAGTTAATTAATCCTTAAGCCAAACAAATATTTAATCTAGAGAGTGTCTACCTCAAGACACTTATAAACATATACATTGAACTACAGAGGAGAGCAACTAAAGTAGATAATTAGGAAGGCCATCTTTGCAGCTTAACAAAAATGGAAAATGTGCCTGACAAGTGTAAACAAATCTTGAGGAAAGAAGCTAATCAAAGTCCAGTGGCTCAGAGATGATCTCATTATCTTTTAATAAGCTGGGGAAATGATGTCTATTATGATACATCCATAATTTACAAAGTGTTCTCATATATATTATCTTCCATAGAAGCTTGGGAGGGGGCTCATAATCACCCCCACTTTACATGACAAGGTATCAAATAATGGGAGTGGAGGCAGAGTCAGACCTGCATGCCAGCTCCTGGGATCTGTGCCACTCCCATAGTCAGACATATCAGAAAAAGTTTGGGGCCTCTGTTAAATATTTCCTGAATGGAAAAGGACTATAACATTTCATTAAAAATATTAGATAAAGGCAGGAGAGATGACTGAGCCATTAAAGGCTAGGCTCACAACCAGAAATAAAAATATTAGATAAGTTAGTTATCTTTTCTGAAAAATTTTTTAAATAAAAAAATATTTAGGTGGACCTAAAATGGAATATAATTCAAATTCAACAAAGTTCAGGTAATGAAGCATATTATTAGACATAATAATAGTGTTGAGAAGATAGAGACACTGTAATATTTAATAAGAGAGTTCTTGCAAGATGCTAGGAGCCATGTCCGGCCCTTTGGCCCCACACAGGTGTTAGAGACTGATTGATGCTGATGCTGGGCATGCAGCTGGTACCCCTTCTACCACGGTTACGGTAATGCAGCAAGGCTTCTGAGGACATCAGCAGGAGGATAAAAAGATGGAGATGGTGCAGAAATAACAGGCAGAAGGCAGAGAATCATCCATGCTAATGACGGATAATGTGGAAGGAAGTGACTTGGAACAGGAAACCATTGACACTTGGCTAAGGAAGTGACTCAAATATATGGGATTTGAAACATCCTTGGAGACATGAGAGTGCTTCCAGTTATAGGCAAAAACACAGCAAGGAGCAGAAAGAATACAACAGTTTACACAGTGAACTGCAAAGTCCATGTCAGGTATGATATGCAGAAATCCCAAACATGTAAGAATCAGGGCAAATTTCTAATCCTTAGAAAGTCAAATTTTCATGACACAATCGCTCCACTAGACATTTTCAATGGAATTTCAAATTTAGCCCTCTATTTGAGCATCTGGGGGTTGGATCATTGATTTCTTTCCTCTGTAAAGGTGTCAGAGGGAATCTATTCCATGACACCTTTTTTGGAAGCAAGTTCAGGCACTAGGACATATACATATGCCTTGTTGGAGTGTTTGTGACCATTTACTGGTTGAGTCTAGCCCAGATGTTGCAATGAGCACATGCCCCTAAGGAGATAAAAGCTTAAGCACGCTCATGATGTGACATATGACCCTGCACCCCAGAGAATGCTCCCCAGCCTGTCACATAAAGAAACATAATTTTCAATCATCAATTTCTTTTTTCTCTAGGCAAATTGTGTCTCCATTGGCATGTCAAGATACTATGTACCATTACATTCCTGTGTACATTTAACATAACCAAACTTTTAAAGTACAGTACTATGTTCAATAGCTCTGTTCCAAAAAATAAGATGATCCTTCTGAGATGAAAACATGTGCCTCCGATATTTATAATACTTTCATGATTTAATATGTTTTGTGTGTTCAATTTTCCCTAACCCCAACTGTCACATGGGCATCACAATTCACTTTTTGTTGTGGTGGTTTTTATTTTTTTATCTATTTATTTATTTATTTTGGTTTTTCGAGACAGGGTTTCTCTGTGTAGCTCTGGCTGCTCTGGAACTCACTCTGTAGACCAGGCTGGCCTCAAACTCAGAAATCCACCTGCCTCTGCCTCCCAAGTGCTGGGATTACAGGCGTGCGCCACCATGCCTGGCTGTTGTGGTGGTTTTTAAAGAGAAGGGTCTCATTAGAACTCATATAACCAGGGTAACCTTGAACTGATATTTCTGGGTCAACCATGCAAATGCTGAGAATACTACATGTGTCATACAACATGTTTAAGTTTTAAACAATAGTTATTCATATGTCTGTCTTTGTCTGTGTGAAGTACTAATAAAATGACTTTGATGTTGTGGAAAGAATCAGCAGAAAAATTTTAATTCATTAAAAATTTCCAAAAACTATCTGTTTTCATTCTTGTAAGTTTAGGCAGTTATAGGTTATCATGGCATGTGAGAAACTGTATCTAAAATATTTGCAAATCTTTCAGCACCAAACATCACCATGAACTGTCACAACAGAACGATTTCATAATATAAAGACAACTTACATTATTTTCCTAAAATAAAAGCAAATGAGCAGAATTTAGGAGTTGGTTTAACAGAACCATCCACACACTTCACAGTGGAATTACCAAAGATGAACTTCCTTGCACATGAAGGTGGCAGGAATAGTGAAGCCAGGGGGAAATGTCCCTGTCTTTAGAAGGGTGGTTACACATTAATGGTTAAAGAATTTCACTCAAAACAACTAAGTAAGGCATAGCCACAATAGTATAGATTATAAAATAATATGTAGTAGTCAATTTATTGCAAGTTAGGAAACAACTACATAAAAATGAGTGGATATCTAATCACAAATGAAACCTTTAATTTTTGATTAACATGTATTAACTATATAATTAAATTAAGTTACCCTCCTAGGGTTAAAAATCTGAAATCTCTGGTCCTCTCCAACAGGAAAAAATCATTTATAGCATAGTCATGGAGAAAATACTACCTGCCAATAAAGGGTGAAATAATACAAATGCATATGATGGCAAGGAACAATCCCAAAGGCATTAGCTCAGTGAAAGAAGCAAAGCATTAAACAGTGTGCCCTGCAAGGCACCTTTATTGTGAGCATCAGGAACAGGCACACTTGTATGTGAAGGGAGATGTAGGGTCTCTGCAGTAACAGCAAAGCTCTTCTCATGATAGAAGTTGGGTAAGAAGGTGGATAGATTAGTTAAATCTGAAAAAAATATCAGAAATGTGCATTCTATAGCTAATAAAGTTAAAATTAAATGTGAAAATGGTGGTGTATACCTAGTGATCATAATAGAAAACATTTGTCAATAATGTAAAAGATAACCAAATACAAAAATATTGGTAGAAACTAGGTATTGGAAATAAACATATTTCTCTGACACTGTAACTTCACTCTGCTTTTGCAGAATTTTACAGTAAATGTTGCAAGAGAGTAGATTCTTATTTTACAAAAGTTTAAAGTTGAGGAAGCTAGGTAGTAAAAGCCAGACACATTGCACTTCAGAAAAAGAGGTCAGACTTAGTAAAACTTGGGACAACTCAAATATAATATTTCAAAAATACAAATAAAGAAACAATTCCATTTATTCCACAATTGCTAAGTTGCCTTCCAGGGTTTCATATTTCTAACAGGCTTGGTTTTCACCCAAACCTATTTCTATAATAAGGAAAGAGAAAAGAAAGTAGTTATATTTACCTTCTACTTATTGCTAAAGAAAGTATGTAACCATCACATCCCTTGGCTTCAGGCATTTAAATTGCATCACAACAATAGAAAGTGTTATTGGGGGAAATTTTATTCCCATACCAGACAAATGAGAACCAAAGCTACACATTTATGAACTAACTGGATCATGAAAAGAAAAGAGGGCAATGACTTGATAAAGAAATATACATTCAGTTTCCCAAAACCATGAATTTTACAACCCTAAGAATCCTACCAAAAGAGGACCAGAGATATATATTCTGAAAAGAGAAATGGAGCTTATGCGTTGAATAAGCACAAGTCTTTTTCTTGCCATTAATTTTCAAACAACATAATACAACTGTGCTCTTAGCAATGGTACTGTTTGTATTGTAGTGTCACATGTGATCTGCAGATGACTCAAGGTGAATAGGAGGGAGTATTAGATAATATGCAAATGCTATGTCATTGTATCAGAGGCCTTGAGCATCCTTAAAGAGGTCTTGCAACCAAGTCCCCTGAAAAATCAGAGACAATTATACTTACTTTTAATTTATCAAATAACTCACTTGACAAATATGGCAGGTTCTTCTGTAGTTTCTAGATAATGTCTCAAAAAAAACTAGATATTTAATGAAACTTTTCCAAACTGTCCATCTAGATGATTACTACTTCTGTAGGCTCAGTTACCAAAATATTGATGATTTTATAAATTATTGTTTTTAAAAGTAAAAATATTACTTTTAATATTTTATTAAATATTAAAGTTGTCATTTACCTCATAAACACAAAACTAAGGTTTTCTACTGTGTGATAACTAAAATATCAAATACTTTTTTTCATTTTTTATTGTATATATTCTATATTTACATTTCATTTCCCTTTTTCTGGTTCCCCACCAACCCAAAGGTCCCACATGCCCTTTTCCCTCCCCCTGCTTCCTCATCCACCCCTTCCCACTTCCCTGTTCTGGTATTCCCCTACACTGATGCTTTGATCCTTTCCAGCATCAGTGTCCACTCCTTTCTTCTTGTCAGACATCATTTGGTATGTGTATTGTGTCTTTGGTATCCCAAGATTCCAGGCTAATATCCACTTATCAGTGACTGCATACCATGGGTATTCTTTTGAGACTGGGTTACCTCACTTAGTATGATGTTTGTTCTCTAGCTCCATCCATTTCTCTAAGAATTTCATGAATTCATTATTTCTAATGCCTGAATAGTATTCCATTGTGTATATATATCACATTTTTTGTATCCATTCCTCCGTTGAGGGACATTTAGGTTCTTTCCAGCTTCTGGCTATTATAAATAAGGCTGCTATGAACATAGTGGAGCATGTATCCTTATTGTATGTTGGGGAATCTTCTGGGTATTTGCCCAGGAGTGGTATGGCTGGGTCCTCCGGAAGTATTGTGTCCAGTTTTCTGAGGAACCACCAGACTGATTCCCAGAGTGGATGTACCAGCTTGCAGTCCCACCAGCAGTGTACAAGTGTTCCTCTTTCTCCACATCCTCGCCAACACCTGATGTCTTCTGAGTTTTTAATCTTAGCCATTCTGACTGGTGTGAGGTGAAATCTCAGGGTTGTTTTGATTTGCATTTCCCTAATGACTAATGATGTTGAACATTTTTAAGGTGTTTCTCAGCCATCCGAATGTCTTCAGGTGAAAAGTCTTTGTTTAGCTCTGTACCCCATTTTTGGATAGGGTTATTTGGTTTTCTGGGGTCTAACTTCTTGAGTTCTTTGTATACATTGGATATTAACCCTCTGTCAGATGTGGGGTGGTGAAGATCTTTTCCCAATTTGTTGGTTTTCGATTTGTCCTTTTGACAGTGTCTTTTGCCTTACAGAAACTTTGTAATTTTATGAGGTCCCATTTGTCTATTCTTGATCTTAGAGCATAAGCTATTGGTGTTCTGTTCAGGAATTTTTCCCCTGAGCCAATGTCCTCAAGGGTCTTTCCAAGTGTCTTTTCTATTAGTTTTAGTGTGTCTGGTTTTATGTGGGGGTCCTTGATCCACTTGGAGTTGAGCTTAGTGCAAGGAGATAAGAGTGGATGCATTCTCATTCTTCTGCATGCTGACCTCCAATTGAGCCAGCACCATTTGTTGAAAACGCTATCTTTTTTCCACTGGATGTTTTCAGCTCCTTTGTCAAAGATCAATTGGTCATATATGTGTGGGTTCAATTCTGGATCTTCACTCCTATTCCATTGGTCCACTTCCCTGTCACTGTACCAATACCATGCAGTTTTTAACACTACTGCTCTGTAGTATTCCTTGAGGTCCTGGATATTGATTCCCCCAGAAGTTCGTTTACTGTTGATGATAGTTTTAGCTATCCTGGGTTTTTTGTTATTCCAGATGAATTTGAGAATTGTTCTTGCTAACTCTATGAAGAACTGAGTTGGAATTTTGATGGGGATTGCATTGAATCTGTATATTGCTTTTGGCAAGATTGCCATTTTAACTATATTTATCCTGCCAACCCACGAGCATGGAATATTTTTCCATTTTCTGAGGTCTTCTTCAATTTCCTTCTTCAGAGACCTGAAGTTTTTGTCATATAAATCTTTCACTTGTTTGGTTAGAGTCACACCAAGATACTTTATATTGTTTGTGGCTATTGTGAAGGGTGTCATTTCCCTAATTTCTTTCTCGGCCTGCTTATCCTTTGAGTATACTATCATGTAATCTGCGAATAGTGATAATTTGACTTCTTCCTTTCCAATTTGTATCCCTTTGACTTTCTTATGTTGTCTAATTGCTCTAGCTAGTACCTCAAGTACTATATTGAAGAGATATGGTGAGGGGGATAGCCTTGTCTAGTCCCTGATTTTAGTGGGATTGCTTCAAGTTTCTCTCCGTTTTCTTTGATGTTGGCTATCGGTCTGCTGTAAATTGCTTTTACTGTGTTTAGATATGGGCCTTGAATTCCTATTCTTTCCAAGACTTTTAGCATGAAAGGATGCTGAATTTTGTCAAATGCTTTTTCAGCATCCAATGAGATGACCATGTGGTTTTTTTCTTTGAGTTTGTTTATGTAGTAGATTACGTTGATGGATTTCCGTATATCCATCCTTCATCCCTGGTATGAAGCCAACTTGATCATGATGAATGATCGTTTTGATGTGTTCTTGGATTCGGTTGGCAAGTATTTTATTTAGTATTTTTGCATCGATATTCATAAGGGAAATTGGCCTGTAGTTCTCTTTCTTAGTTGGATCGTTGTGTGGTTTTGATATCAGGGTAATTGTGGCGTCATAGAATGAGTTGGGTAATGTTCATTCTGTTTCTATTTTGTGGAATAGTTTGAAGAGTATTGGTATTAGGACTTCTTTGAAGGTCTGATAGAATTCTGCACTAAAACCATCTGGTCCTGTGCTTTTTTTGGTTGGAAGACTTTCTATGACCCTTTCTATTTCTTTGGGTGTTATAGGTCTGTTTAGATGATCTATTTGATCCTGATTTAATTTTGGTATTTGGTATCTGTCTAGGAAATTGTCCATTTCCTCCAGATTCTCCAGTTGTGTTGAGTATAGGCTCAGGGCTGAAATCAATCAAGTTGAAACAAAGAGAACCATATAAAGAATCAACAAAACCAGGAGCTGGTTCTTTGAGAAAATCAATAAGATAGATAAACCCCTAGCCAGACTTACCAAAGGACACAGAGACAGTATTCAAATTAACAAAATTAGAGATGAAAAGGGAGATATAACAACAGAAACTGAGGAAATTCAAAAAGTCATCAGATCCTACTACAAAAGCCTATACTCTATTCTCGTGGAAGGATTTAGACTTCATAAGAGGTCACTTATAGCAGTTTTCATCTTGTTTTTTTTCCATGTTGTTATGTTTTACTATTTCAGTGATTATATATATGCTTAAAATTATAAAAGATAATTTGATTTTGGTTTGGATAGATATTTAGAATTTGATTTTTTTTTTCTCCACCGATCTAGGCTAGTCTGTTAGATCTTTATGGTGACCTGGGCTCCTCTGTTGGTTCTCTATGGTGACCTGTTCAGGCCACCAGCTCCAAAATGGTGGCGGGTCTCAGGGCTCTGTCTAACCACTGGATTCCCTACAGGACTGGAGGTTCCCTGGTTGGGCTGCTAGAACCTAGATGGTAGTACTCTCAGTCCACATGGCTCTGTCATGTTAGCTGTCTGTGGTGTCCTGAGGCAAGATGTCAGCCTCTCGCTGTACTCCAGGCACCGACCCACTAGCAGGTTGGTGCCCACTTGGGTTGGCGCAGAGACCGCCTGCCAAGCTGATCTGACTCTGTGTGCACTGCCCAGCTGTTGGTGCACGGACCTCTCATCAACCTCCTTTGACTCTGGGCGCGAGCAAGAGCCTGACCAGGTGTTCGTTGCTAGGCTAAGTCTCTATCCATGCACCTGAACCCAGCCACCAGCAGGCAGTCCGCAGTGACCCAAGGGAAGATGGTGGCCGGCTGCAAGCCTGCTAGCTGGTCCCCAGCGATCAGGGACAGCCTCTGAGCTGCAGGTGCACAGAGCTCCTGCCGGCCTCCTTTGGCTCTGGGGGCCAGCAAGGGCCTGACCGGTTATTCGTTGCTAGGCTAAGTCTCTGTCCATGCACCTGAACCCAGCCGCCGGCAGGCAGTCCGCAGTGACCCGAGGGAAGATGGTGGCCAGCTGCAAGCCTGCTAGCCGGTCCCCAGCGATTAGGGACAGAAAAAAGAAAAAAAAAGAAAGAAAGCCGGGCAATGGTGGCACAGGCCTTTAATCCCAGCACTTGGGAGGCAGAGGCAGGCAGATTTCTGAGTTCGAGGCCAGCCTGGTCTACAGAGTGAGTTCCAGGATAGCCAGGGCTACACAGAGAAACCCTGTCTCGAAAAACCAAAAGAAAGAAAGAGAGAGAGAGAGAGAAAGAGAGAGAGAGAGAGAGAGAGAGAGAGGGAGGGAGGGAGGGAGGGAGGGAGGGAGGGAGGAAGGAAGGAAGGAAGGAAGGAAGGAAGGAAGGAAATGATTACAGTCTATAATTATTACTCAGAAAAGTAAAAAGAAACATCTGGCTGTTACTGAACCTGTCCCTTCCAAATGATGCTAGAATGAGCGTAGGAATGCAAATGCCTCTTTAAGGTCTTGATCTGAATTCTTTTGGCTACATACTTAGAAGTGCAATTTATAATACTTGTGATATTTTTAATATTTGCTATTATAATATTTCCATGGGAGCTATCAAACAGTCTCTCATCAACAACATTTAAGAATTTCTGTCACCTTGACTATTGTGTTTTGGTGACAATAGCCTTTCAATAGGTATAAGAATATCTCTTTATGGTTTTGATGAGAACCACTTATACACACTTTTAGCCACCTGTCTATCTTTTTTGGACACCAATCTATAATTTACCATCTTTGAGAAAGGCCCATCTAAATAGCTGAAAGTGATATACCACTGTAGAAAGAATTTTAGTTTCTTTTAAAAACCCAGAATATGAATGAGTATGTTTTCATTTAATCCCAGGTGTGGGATATGGGGCTGCTTCAGATTGTCCCCTGCAGCTGAGTATGATTAGCCTTGCGCAGGGGCATGATTTTGCCAGCTGAAGATAGTTTCTGCGATTGTGTAATGTTTGGATTTCTGAGGACTTCTGAGAGGGTATATAAATGCTAGGGCCCCTGAGAGGCAGTTGTCAGTAGGTTGTGGGTTAGAGGCTGTGGGTTGTTATTGGTCATGGTTTGTTAATTAATTGTGTGCAAAAGTAGGAGGAGGAGGAAAAGGAGGAAGAAGAAATAATTAAATATGAAACGTGCCCAAGGAACTCCATGTCCTTATTATCAGGAAGTAGTCTAACTAGCATCACCCCCTTTCCCCTGTATTCTTTTTCCCCCTCTCCTGTCTAGTATTAAGGGATGAAAGGGTGAAAAGAGTGGGATAAAGAAGGACCCACGAAGTAGCCAGAGTCCTGCTACATGCTGTAGCATCAAAACAGGGAAAGGCAGGAAATACACTGCCACACTCACTGCAGTGTATGCTGAATAATTAAGCCCGTTCACCCCAAAATCAACCAAAGCCCCAGCCTGAAGCAACGGAGACTCACAGAAACACTAGATCAGAGGCTTCTAAATGTGTTTATCACAGCTCAAAACAAACTAGAAAGTGAAATATCTTCTGTGTTTATAAACTGTAGAAAGAGATAATACGATAGATTAAAATAGGTAAAAATTAGATGAATACATTGAAGAAAATATTCTTTCAGAAGGTTTTGTATAAGACAAATCGAGAGCATCAGTTGGTTACAAAGACTAGAAACATTGAAAGCATCATCATGACCAAGGTAAAACTGTAACATCAGCAGAGCACCAGGGCTCCAGGCTTGGGAGAGAATCTGTAAGGATGAACTTAAGTAGAACTGACTTAGCACAAAGGCAAAATCGCAGCCCTCTTTCATAGACTATGGCCTTCACTGGATTAGACACTGTTATCATAACTCAACTTTTTGTTAACTAATAGTCTCTATAAGAGTCAATATTTCTTGAGCTATCTTTTGATACCACACCCTTCACACTGGAGTATTGATAGCTTTTACAACTCATTCATTTAAATACGTATTGAATATTTGTTTGTGCTAGCAACCTTTAAAGTCATTTCAAACCCTGCCACTACCACCACTCCCACCTCCAAACATAACCCAACCACAAGGTGATTCAAAAGTTTGCAATTCCTTTTAAGTAAACAGAACACAGAAGTATTTTTAAAGCCACAATACTCACATTTCTAAATTATTGAAAATGTCATTTGTGTATAATTTGTTACAAATACTGATAAAAACCATCTCAAACTTAATGGCATTCAGAGTTAAATACAGAATTTCTTCAAATTCCTTATGCTCCTTTCTCCATTCACTTAGTAATTTCAGACTACTAAAATAAAGATCCTTGGACAGCAAAGCTTCACTGGCAGGTGAACTTATTTCCCACTGACCCTGCTAGGCTGGGAAGCCCCTTTGTCAGTCAAGCAGGATTCAGTATATAATTTGAGCTTTTATATATAATAGCCTCTTAGGTCCGAACTGTCTGGACGACCTTCTGTTCCTTCTTCATTACGCAGTTACTCCGGCACATCAGCTACAGCCAGCGCTAGCACTGGTCACTAAAGCTCATGGTCTGCTCCTTCCGGAACTCCCAAATTCACAACACAGTGCTGTGACTTACTCAGGCCAAGGATTCTTAAATAGAGACAATTATATGTGACTACTAGTCTGCACCATTTCAGAGAAGCTAAATAATTTACAGCATTTGATTGGCATTGGGAAAAGTTATGCTAATGTGAAGCTCTATCAGTCAGAGACTTCAGCCTGACAAAATAAGAGTCAGGCAACAATCCAAAAGAGCACCTTCCAATCTACACTGAACAATTAGCATAAGTAAGAAAGAATCATCGACAGTGTTAAGCCACTGGATAACTATAAAAAAATAGCTTGTATGATCTGGGGCCTGTATCTGGCTGCTGGGATTCTTTGTATGCATTTATTTATTTGACTGTGGAGCATAAACACCAGGCAAGGCATGCAAAGGTCAGAGGATAACTTACAGTCACTGGCTTCTCTCTTTCCATCATGTGTGTTCTGGGGTTTGAACATGGGTCATTAGGCTTGGTAGCATGTGCCTTTACCTGCAGAGCTATCTCATAGGCCTAGAGTTTTTATAGCCTCTGGAAACTTTAAGTCTTCTTATCCAGGTCTCCTGTCTGTCCTCAGTTTTATGGAAAGAGGCTATTCCTTTATTCAAACTGCTAACAAGGTAAAGGACAGTTTTGCTGTCTGCAAGTACTTACCTGTCAGAATGGATGGCTACATGTGTAAATGCTCATGACTACACCAGAGCTATAGATGGCCAATTTTATGTTGCTGCTGCTGTTCCTGCTGCTGCTGCTGCAGTTTAAAAGAGACTGAGCAGAAGGGCATGTCGGCAGAATAAATGAGTGTAAACCGAACAGAGGAGAGCAGGCAGAGATGAAGCAAGAAGGGTGTAACTCCAGAAGTTATGAACCTATTTAAGAGTTCAAGGAACATTCTGCAAGGCTTTGTATGAGAGTAAGTATAAGTATCTTCTGCACTAGAGGAGGATCAGAGGCCTTTGAAAGTGAAAATAGAGCTCAACCAACCATGCCCACAGGTTTGTAAGGTATGCCAAGCAGCCTACAGCAAATCTAGCATTAAGCCCAAATGGAAGACAAACTCGCTGCTTCCCTCCAGCTTCCCTTCCTCAGTTGTAACAGTTTATTCATAAAGAATTATCAACTTCTCTGAATTCCAGAGATTCTCATCATATTTTACTAACAAGGAGGATATGGAATGGAAGAGAGTTAATGCTGACAAACAAGAGTGACATTTATGAAATGCTCACTCCTCATTGAAGTAGTAAAACCTGTGGAGTTGAACAAACCAACATCAACAACTGGTCATTTTGAACAACACTGACCAAGGGAAATCTAAAATCTGCTCAGTGTCAAATGAGGCCTGGGATATAGTCAGAACACCAACCCTGAGATATTACATGGGGATGACTGGGTGGAAATGTTCTCCATAGTAAGTGGATGAATGGTCAACATCAGACACAGTTCAGTTTCTGGAAGCCTAGTCCTGGGTTTACCTGGCAGTCACCGCATGATGTGCCCTACTCAGTGTCCCCAAATATAGAACAGAAAGTGTGTAACAAGCGCAAGAGTCACAGTTCACAGAAGTCCAGAAAGCCCGTCAGGTAGGCAGAGAGCCGCTTGCTGATCCCTGGTGTTGGGTTTGTCCCCAGGACATGGAGACAGACAAATTGAAACCCAAGTAATTAATTGTGAAGTTGTGTTGGAACTTTCTGTTGCAGGTGTCTCTGAGGGAGTTTAGTTTTCTTTCTCTGTAAATAGTCAGAAATGACTCTAGTACAAAAAGCAAACAAAAAAACAAAACAAAACCCTTAGGGTCTAAAATAAAATTCACCTTTAAGAGTCCTGATAAATCTCAGGTAAAAACAATTGATAAATATAATTGTACACTAAGGTAATTATCACATAAAACCCCTGCACCAAATTAATCTAATGGAAAATCAAAGGACATTATCTTTGCATGCTAATTTTAAAGTCACAGTTAATTGCATGCCCACAAGCAATCAATCTGTGCATTACCTCCGTAGAGCAGGGCTGCAGAAACAGTATTGCTGGCTACCCTGGGAACTTTGCAATGACTACAAGCAATGGATGGGTATTTTTAGTATGGTCATAAGAGATATTAGAATGACTATTGCCAGGGATAAGAGAGGAGGTGATGTTCAGGTACAAAGTTTCACTTCTGTGAGATGAATAAGTCCTTGAGGTGAATTTACAGCCTGATAGCTACATAGCAAACAATTCTACATTGCTAAAGAGAAAACCCTTATTGTATATATTCTTATTTTAAAAAATCATAAAAAAGTGGTGGATATACTTATGTCATTGACTGTTGTGTTGGTTTCTGTGCATACTTATCTCCAAATACAAACTATATATATATATATATATATATATATATATATATATATACATATATATATATATATAACTATATAACTATATATATATATATATTAATTTACTTTTCTTTGGCATAAATCATATTAGAATAAAGGATTTTTATGTTAAAACCCTTATGTAACAAGAAAACTACGTGTAGTATGAAGTACTAAGTTTCAGTAACCCAACAGTAGTGTCTGATACTAAGAAAAACCAGGAAGTAAGTATATCAAGCATGATTGAGTTTTATTTCTTTTATCATCAACTTAAGGACTTCAAAGGTAGATCAATTTTAAGAGGAAGGCATATTGCTTTTGTAAGGCATGATTGATGTGGCAATAAGTTTAGTTCAAACAACCTTAACAATGAATGCCCAGAAGTCACACTCTGGTGGTAATTTGTATTTCACGTGGAAATAAACCAATACAACCACATTTGAGAATTTTGGTATATTCCTCTCTAGCAATGAGTCATGACATAAAGTGTTCCTTGCTCATGTCTTTGTCATGTCACTCACTCTGTGAAGGATACTAAAAATACAACTGTTTGATAATAGTGACATATTTGAGATATTCTCAAGATATTTTGTACTTTTGCAAAAGAAGGGGACAGGTCTGTATCTGCCACTGGGAGCTGCTGCTGCTGGAACGCCTGACAATTTATTCTCTGTTGACTATCCCTCAGCTTACATTAAAACACGAAGACATGAGCTCAGCCCTGGTCATGCAGTGAGGCCATCGGACAGCACTCCCGTGGAATGCAAAGGGATGCTCCAACGCTGACCTTCTCCATCCTCAGCTTCGCAGCCCTGATGCAGAGCCACATCCCAACAGGCAGACAAAGTGGAAAGGCAAAGGCTTATTGCAAAGTGAAGTGAGGCACAGGCTGGGCCAAACCCATAGGGGTTCTCAGAGAAAACAGGGAGCTAATGTAGAGTAGAAGTAGAGAAAACAAAGTGAATTCTTTATTCAAGAAAAGTGTTTACAGTGTAACTTTCAGAACACAAAATAAGAAACAATAATTTGAAAAGTGCAATAAAGCAGCAAAGAAAATCAGGTTCCCAAAGTGCTCTAAGCCATATGCGTAGGAGTTAAACACAAATCTGCAGTATGCAGCACAAGAACTTTGAGATAAAACTAAAGACTGTGTTCCATCTCTCCTGTGTTGTCATTCACTCCAGGAGACACTTCTCATGTCAAAAGATTGGTGTCACTGGCTACCTTCAAAGTAGAAAATACTCCAATATGTTACAGAAAGGAAGTGAAACTTTACATAACCTTTAATTTTTTTCTTTTGTGGAAAGTACTTTTTCTCATTTAACAACCCATGATCATGGTTTCCCTTCCCTTTATTTCTCCTAATTTTATCCCACCTATCTGGACCACCTCCTTTCTCTCTCTCATTAGAAAATGGGCTTCTAAGGGATAATAATGAAATATAATATAAAAAGATAAACAAAAACAAGCATGTTGGAATAGAACAAAACAAATAAACAGACGGAAAAGATCCCTGAAAGGAATAAGAAACAGACATAGGCACAGAAACCCTTTCATTCATATACTCTGGAATCCCATAAAACCACAAAACTGGAAACCATAATATATATACAAAGAATGTGTAGAGTAAAGGCAGGGAGAAAATAAATATGAATAAATTAATGAGATATAGAGAGACCAGACATGACATTATGAGACAAGGAACCTCTAAGGTGCTATTGAGGTCATTTACTACTGGCCATCAATTACTGGGCATGCCTACCCTCTTAAGAGTAGTTTGTTTCCCCAGTGAAACATCCCTGGAGGAAACTCAATTTCTATTTGCATGTGGCTGTCACCTGGAGATGCTCATGAGCTAAGGACGAGGGTGTGTGTCCACAGCTCCTTGGAGCTCTAGGAGCCCTCGTGGTGCAGCCCTATGCTTGTTCCCTCAGTCTGTGAGTTTGTGTGTGTGTTGCTTCTGCTGATTGAGAGGACCTTGCTTTCTTGGTGTCCTACCTCTTAAACTCTTTCTGCCTCCTCTTGTACAGGGCTCTCTGAGCCCTAACAAGAGGGATTAGATGGAGACATCCCATTTAGGGCTGAGTGTTACAAGTTCTTTTACTCCCTGTATTAATGTCTGCTGTGGGTCTGTGTTTTCTCTCATTCGCTGCATAGGGAAGCTTCTATGATTATGCCTGAGCAAAGCACTGGTCCTATTTGTCTTATTCTTAACCTAAATTTTGAAAATGTTGACATATTAAAAGAGTCCTTAGGACCAGTGAGGTGGCTCAGTTAGTAAAATATCTGGCACGCAGCATAGGAACCTGAATTTTTGTTCTAAGCATCTGTCTAAGGGCCAGTCAAGTCCATCTGAAATGCCCACATGGGAACACGTGCATTACCAGAGCTCACTCGCAAATCAGCTTAGCAGCATGAAAGAGCTACAAACTCAGGGAGAGACTCAGTCTCATGGAGGGTATGATTGAGAAAAACAGCTAAAGTAGACCTTCCATTCCAAACACATGGATGTATACCCACACATATGTGCACATACATGAACAAAACACACAGAGATACACACACATACACACACACACACACACAGAGAGAGAGAGAGAGAGAGAGAGAGAGAGAGAGAGAGAGAGAGAGAGAGAGAGAGAGAGAGAGAGAGAGAGAGAGAGAGAGAGAGAGAGAGAGAGAAAGTTTTCATCCAGTGGCATTTCTGTATGAGATAGATTCCTGATCTCCACTTTGAGATATGTCATCCTCATCATTCTAGCTATAGATATGTCCACTACAGGGGTCTCCAGCACTCTACACACATTTTAACTATGTTACTTTATTGGTTTAAGTCATTACTACAACTTAATAAAGTACCTCTCTATACAGACAGAAACTGAAATGTATGCAAATTGCAATAGTCACCAAAATAGTGAGTGTTTACAAGCCAGACCACTGTGATTCTCCATTGGAACTCAGAAGAGGGAGGGGCCTCTGTCCTCTCAGAGAAGAAGGGGAAGTGGGTGGGAGAAGGGCTTGGGAGGGGTTGTCCAGGAAGGAGGACAGTGACTGGGATGTAAAATGAATAAAAAATATGGTCCAGACAGACAAGCACTAGAGTGAAGATGAGAAAATATTCCATCCTTTGTCCCTAGCAGTAGGTGAGGTATGTTTGGGGAAAGTAAGGCTATGTGGCTTAAATCCTGGAAAGCATTCCTAGTGCATACTCATTTAGGATGCTTGGTTCACACTGATCTCATACTAGACTGCAGAGCTCCCTGCAAAGAACCTAGACTACACTATCCAAGGAGAAACTTCTGCAGTTTGACCTGAAAACAGGTAGTATTTGAAGTGTTTCAAAGATGAGTCACCAGGAAGAAAAAGACATGCCATCACTGCTGCTGTGATTCGAGGGCATGGGCAGGTCAGCTACCAGCTGAAGGAGGTCTGGGAGAATTGTGATGGATCAAAATATAAGGAGTTAGTGTGAGACCAACATGTTTCTACAGAAGGCTAGCAAGGTAGATACATGAAGGAGTTTATCTCCGGCATTAGAGCCCACAGTCCTCTAGAAGGATGCCTCAGCACTGAACAAAGGATAGCACGGTTGAGAATTCTGAAAAGCTACAATTAGAAAAACTTGCCATGATTTTCTTAAGGGGAAAAAATGAGAAATAAGGTAAAAACGGGGAGGCTGTGGGAAAGGAGGCAGTGGGAGGCATAAAACTAAACTGGAAGACTTTGCATTGTAAATGCTTTGAGATTTTCTTTAAATCAATTTTTGAAAACTTTTATTTTTAAGATCTCTTGATTTTAAGAGCAACGTACTAAGATTGACCCCATACTTCTCATCTCACACACACAAACCCCGGTTATCAACCTCTCCTTCTAATGCATTAGTTATAAATGATCAAAATTCATTGCTAACTCATTCTCCAAAACCCATGCATTCATCTTTGCATATATAATGGCATGCATCTGCTGCTATGCTGTTAGGCAGAACATTTTCAATGACCCAAAGGTCTGGAGCTCTGTCTGTTCCAACTCCACTGGTTCAGGCAATGTGGTTCTCTCACTCTCACCTGCCCTTTCCTTCCCAGAACAGCAAAGAGTGGACCAAGTACATCATGCTGTCCTTTAAGATCATCTGCATATACTTGATGATATGTATTCAAATTTCTTCCACAATCTCTCTGGCCATGGAGGACCTGTGTCTCTTGATCTCTTGAGAGCTCATGTTCTGATTTGCTCTGTGTATGTGTAGTATATGTGTGTTCATGTGTGTGCATGTGTATACAGGCTAAAGGTTTATATCTAGTATATTCCTCAATCACCCTCCAACTTATTTTTTGAGAAAGTATCTCTTTCTTATTGGCATTGTTTTTTTTCCCTAGGATCACGGGCAAGTGGGCTCCAGGGATCCTCCTGTATATACCTGCCAGATACTCAGGTTATAGTGGAACAACACCACACCTATCTTTTATATGAGTGCTATGGATATGAATTCTGCTCCTCATACAGAAAGTCATATTCCCTGCCCGAATGGGTCTATCTTCTAGTATGTAATGACATCTCATTGTCTAACAATACTGCCATTTATTTATCCAGCCATGCACTGAGGGACATATGGCTGCTTCAGTATTTTAGTAATTATGTCTGTAACTACTATCAATACTCATGAAGAGATTGTGTGATTGTGAGTGTCGCTGTTATTTTTAAATAAAGACTTTATAGATCGGGAACTGAAACCAGAGCCTTCAGCATTCTAAGCAAGGGCTCTGTCACTAAGTTACACTTGTGGATGCATGTTCAGACTTTTATGTAGACATATTTTTGAACTCTGAGTAACTAGTAAAAAAAATGTAACTACTGACCTTATAGAAAAGATATTTTCAGTTTTATAAGAAATTACCCAAGTCATCTTCCTAAGAAGCTAATCTAGTCTCGTACACTTCAGTAACAAACTGGAGGCCAGTCCACACCCTCACTAGTGTTGGGTATTGTTGGAGCTTGTTTGGGGCCAATCAGTGTGTGCCAGTGTGTCTTTGAAGCTCTGATTTGCATTTTTCTAATGATGACGACCCAGGATAAGAGACATTTTCTTATACACTTATTGGTCATATATGTGTGTTCTTCAGTGAATTGTTTGCAGATCTTTGGCTCATTAGTAAAGTTATTCATTGTCTTCCTTGTGATTTTTAAGAGTTAATTATAGGTTTTGGGTAAAGTCTTTATTAAAGGTTTCCTTTGGGAACATTTATTCTAGGCCATTTTTGTTGGTTGCAAACTACCCTTCAACTTCTGCAACTTCCACAGCAAAAGTGTGCCTCTGTCTCTCTCCACACTAGAAATAAATTAAATATCATTTAAAACATTTAAGAGAAAACCCTTCTTCCAGGGTTTCTCTGTGTAGCCCTGGCAGTCCTGGAAATTACTTTGTAGACCAGACTGGCCTCAAAATCACTGGGATCCTCAAGACAGAACTACTTAATTTTAATGAAGTCTAAGAATATATATATATATATATACATATATATATATATATACATATACATACACACACACACACACACACACACACACACACACACACACATAATCCCAGAACATAAGAGGTAGAACCAAGATAGTGAGGAGTTCAAGGCCAGCCACGTCAACATAAGAATTTGAGCTCAGCCTAGGCCACATGAGACCCCATCTCAAAAACATTAAGTAAACTGGGAAAGTACAATCATAGAATTCACTTCAAGAATTACAATTGAATGTTTGTTGTTAATGATAAAGTTTTCACTTTCATGCAAGAGTTAGAGTTTGGCCAAGCAATATCATCTGTCATAAGTATGGAACTTTCTCATTTTTTAAGAGTTTTCCTGATGAAATTGATAATGATGTATGTAAGTGTGAAATGAAGGAAGATTGGGTTATAAAACATTGACTTAATGACTCAGATCATTGATGGTATATATAAAAATGATCTCTGCCATGCCAAAGGCATTCTAGGTTTTCTGCTTAAAAATTTTACAGTGTAGCATTTAACATCTAAGTCTATAATGAAGTTAGAATTAAATTTTGAAAATAGCCATTTTATTTTATAAATGTGCCATCACTTAAAGATCTTGGCAAAGCATTAAAATAATTAGTTTTACTAAAGCTCAATGTTTGATTTCTCATCGTTTTAATATGCAGTGTGATGAAGTTAGGTTAACATATAAACTATTTTTTATAAAGAGAAAGTCAGTTATCTTCAAGGGAAAATGCATACTGCTGACAAACTGATCTAGTGGCTTTTTCATGACCATTTTTACTTTAGATATTGACTGACAGAAAAACAATGATTATGCAGAGTTAGGTATTTGACAGATAATTTCTAAGGAACTGAGAACATGGTGATCCCTCCACTTCAAGAATGACAACTGAATGCTTATGTTGATGATAAAAGTTTCCCTTTCATGCAAAAGTTAAGGGTTGGAGACGCTAGATCACCTGTCATGAGTGACAAGTTCCCACTCTTCAAGTGTTTTCCTGATGAGACTGATGACATAAAGAAATGTGATCTTTCAAAATTCACTAACACTTTCAGATTCAGTCATCTGCAAAATGACCAATGTTATGTTACAAAGTGTTTCAGACCATATACAGGTAAAATATCAACTTCAAAAGAATGAAAGATCTGTGGGTTATGATGTAGTAGAATATGAAAAGTCATGAGACTGGATTGTGTGCTCTAGTCTTCAAACAACCTTCAAGGACTATTTGTTAGGTCAGGGCATAGTAGCAAAAAATGTCATAATTTTCTTTTAAAATATATTAAATGGTATGCTCAGTTTTAATGACTACTAGACATCTATGTGGACAAGATTTTCTTTCTACACTTAAAGGAGAATATACACTGTAAAAGAATGAGGGAAAGGCAGAAGAACCCTAAGGGAGAAACATCTCCAGTCAGTCAGACCAGACAATGATCCACTGAAGTAACTGTGGGTTCAGTTCACCATACGTAATTAGAAATTCTTCTGTGGCATGGAATCAGAGACCAACACAAACTGAAACTAAACAGCCCATGGGAAAAGAGTGCCAATGATAGGAAAATGTTACAAAACCCTTAACAAATCTATTCTCAGAAAGATCAGACAGTAGCCCAATCTGCAAGTGACAGAAATACTTAAAATAAGGAAACAACCTGAGGGGTAATGAGGGACTTAGAAACTTAAAAGCAGAGGAGGAAATACAGGCCAATAAACAGATAGATAACCATGAAAACACCTCACAAAATACTAGAATAAAGTAGCAAAAAAAAAAAAAGAGGAAAAGGGGGAAAATGGAGTAAAAAGTAGAAGAAAATTCCAGGTCTAAAATACAATTTGGAATAATCAACAAGAGGTGAGCTTGAAAATCATATGTATTGAGCAGAGACAAGAGAGAAAGGATGTCTCTCCAAACTACAAGATAGGTCTATGCAGACAAAGCTCCAATAACTGTCCAAGATGCACAGCATTATAAAGAGTCTTAATAATCCACACACATCAAGAAAGTTCAGGTAAATGGAGAAAAAATGGAGAGAGCTGGGGCTGTAGTGGTAAAAAGGCCTGCTCAACAACGCTGGAAATGGCCACACACAGCCAGCTTTCAACACAGTGAAGGCCTTCCACCTAACTTTCAGACACTATGACTCAAGTCTTAGTAAAGAAAGTAAAAGCTGACATTTTAGGACATAAATGCCAAAAGCCTATATTCGAAGGACCTTTCCATTAAAACAACCAGATATGTTTTAAATGCACGTATAGGAGTAGTATAGGGATTATGGGATTAACACAACAAAGTTATTACAACCAAGAAACAAAGAAGTTTATAATTTTGTGATCAGCTTTGAACAGTGTTTACCATCAAACTAGCATAAAGGTCAAATGTTGATTTCTCAAAATGATAATTTTTAAGCAGCAAAATGGAGAGAGGAGCTGAAAGTGTGACCTGAGAGGAAGGAATTAAAAGGAACTAAATTCTTAACTATAACAGAACAAGTTAAAATGCCAGAATTTTATATTAAGCAATATAGGATGCAATCAAGAAGGTTGCTTATACATGAGAACAAACTACTTTTTTTTATTAGATATTTTCTTTATTTACATTTCAAATGTTATCCCCTTTTCTGGTTTCCCCTCCAACAAAAACCCTATCCCATCCCCCTTTCCTCTGCTCACTAACCCACCCACTCCTGCTTCCCTGTCCTGGCATTCCCCTATACTGGGGCATCTAGCCTTCTCAGGGCCAAGGGCGTCTCTTCCCTTTGATGTCCAACAAGGCCATCCTCTGCTACATATGCAGCTGGAGCTATGGGTCCCATCATATGTACTCTTTGGATAGTGGTTTAGTCCCTGGGAGCTCTGGGGGTACTGGTTCGTTCTTAATGTTGTTCCTCATATGGGGGGAGGAGGGCAGCTCCTTTAAACTCTTAAGGAAGTCAGCGGAGGTTGTCTCTGAGGAGGAAGAAAACACCAAAGAGTCGCTGACATTGGGTCAAGAGCATGATACATATGTGTTATGTTCAATTGCTTCAAAGTAGAGAGAATAAAATTATGACAAATCACAAAATAAATAAGCACAGGAATGCATATATAACTTCATAAAGGCAACACATTTATTAAAAAAAAACCTATACTTTTGCAAGGAAATTCAGAGATCATGCACATTTATTGACTAAGGAACCAATATATGAATATATATTTGTTTTCCTGTAAATAAATTTTGTGTCTAAATTGTTTCAAATTCATCTGAAAGGGAGGCAAAAGCAAGCCCTCTCAGAGTGGTTCACCAGGGTCCCATATCTACAGCGTACAGACCATGCTGTTGGACCATACAGCCTGCTGCTGGAGCTGACTGCAGAAGAACTCAGGCCACTGTGTTCTTCCATGAAAGCAAACACCTGCCAACCATAGTTTGCATTTCTCTACAAATGAGCAGTGCAGCATCTCACTCCCATATCTGACAGGAGCTGTGTGTCTGCATACTCCTAAGAGTAAAGAGAGGATAGAAGACCTCATATTTCAAGAAAAATCATGATTGTCACCAATAACTGCACAAATAAAGGAAATTTGTACTAGATATGCTTTCAGGATATTTTTAAATAGTTATAGATATTGTTCTATATTAACATGGAAATGTGGGACAGATCCAATATTTCTTCATTTTGTTTTTAATACATATATACAGACATAATCCTCGTCAACCTGGATATCTACCGGGTAGAGACATTACATGTGAAATGAAGGAGAGCAGCACAACGTTACAGCCCTTCTCGATTTTCATTTACAGCATAAGACAGTTTCCCAATAACCTCGGCCTCCCAAAGTAGCATTTTAGCCAAAGTGTCAGAGAATGGAACACTGCATTAGAACTGAAAGTGACATGCAAGGTGACCATCCCAGACTGCTGCTTTATATAGCATTATAACAAGAGTCCCCACTTTCTCAGACGGGGTTGAAAATGTAAGCTCAAACCATGTCTCAAACCTTAATGAGATGTTTAGAAATTGGTTGCATGGGAGAGCTACAAGCATGGGAGTGACAGAGTTACCGGTCACCTGACCCAGGAGTAAAATCCCACCCCCTCCCTTTAAATGCCTGTATTTGGGTTCCTGCTGAGTTAACCATTGCCTTGGCAGGACTGGTACCAAAATGAGAATTTCATTCTAGTTTTGCAAAACATCAAAGTATGATAAAGGGAGCTCGTGCTGCAGGCCTCGCTGCTCTGTGACACAATTATCCTGCCAGCCAGGTGTTCTTCTACCTACCCACTGACTGCCCCTGGAGAGAGGGGGTGGAGGAGGCAGTTTGAAGGAGCAGAAAATGTGGTTTTTAAAAATCATGTAAAGTATAATTTGTAAAAATATCTTTGAGGTCTTTAAATGCTTAAAGTTTTTCAAGCATTTATGAACTGAATTTTACATGACCGAAACACTGCTACACAAATGATAGTTGGTAGGCAGCAACCATGGGTGTGACTAGCAGGCCACTTTATTCCAAGATCCAGAGAGAGAGAGAGAGAGAGAGAGAGAGAGAGAGAGAGAGAGAGAGAGAGAGAGAGAGAGAGAGAGAGAGAGATGCTGTTTCCCCTATGCCTGGAAAGGTTTGTAGAGAGGCAAACTGAGATATCAGGAGTCTCTGCAAGGACAAGAAGAAAAACTATGCCGCAAACTGCTTGACCAATCACTGCTGAGAACTGTTTGGTCAAATCAAAAGACCCATTAGAAAATCCTTCAATATGTGACTGTTGAATCCTGCCAAGATGCAGTGTTACCATGCGAAACAATTCAGAATATAGATATAGGTATATGAGTATTTAAATATACATGTGTGTGCATATAAATTGTGTGTGACTGTAAAGATCCAAAAGCATAATAGAGAACAAAATACCTTCAAATTGAATTTAAATGTAAGTCTGAGTGAATTTACAACTTTCCACTGCCATACCCTAAATGAACTATAACTCTCAAGCAATAAGGATATTACCTGAAGATCCATGTCCTGGGTGATTCTGTTGGTTTTGCTGCTGGTGGTGTTGTTGTTGTTGTTGTTGTTGTTGTTGTTGTTGTTTTGGGCTTTTGTTTGTTTTTCTCAAATCATTTGTTTGTTTTTCTAAAGTCATTTGAGAAGAGGGAACCATAATTGAGAAAATGCCTCTAGAAGACTGACCTGTGGTCAAGCCTGTAGGTCATTTTCTCACTTAGCAATTTATATGGGAAGGGCCAGATCATCATAGATAGTACCACCTCTGGCCTGGAGGTCCTGAGTTGTATAAGAAAGCAGGTTGAGCAAGCTATGAGGAGCAGGCCAGTAAGCAGCACTCCTCCATGGCTTCTACTCCAGTTCCTGGCCCCAGTTCCTGCCCTAAGTTCCTGCTTTGGCTTCCCTCAGTGATGGAATTCTAAGGTGAAATACACCCTTTGCTCATAAGTTGCTTTTGGTTATGATGTTTTATCACAATAAAATCCTAAGGCAGCCCATAGCAATAAAATTGTAATCACTAATGATTTTCAACGAAAAACATTGGATAATAGAAGACATATATAGTCCCATACATTCATTTTTGAATGAGGTTTTGAAACTTACTCCTTACCAACAGCACTGAGCTTCATAACTGGTCAAAGCACTGTTGAGTGCTTAGCCATATAGAACATCTATATAACTATATAACATCCTTAATTCACATACACGCATACACACTCGTGTATATGAAGTTGTTATAAAATATTTTGAGACCCTTTCACTCTTCCCAACATGTCTACTACCAAACAAACATGCAGGCACTGCTTGTATATATGTAGAATGCAAACAGGAGAGAAGAGCAAAAACCTTTGACCCCACCAAAATTAGGAAACCCAGTACTCATGTGAGCATAGTTGTCCTGAGAATCTATGAGTGTAGCATCCATGGATTCAGCCAAAAACAGATCAAAACACTCAAAGAACTAGAAGTATGTGTTTTACTGAATGTAAATGGAGCTTTTTCCCTGTGATTATTTCCTAAATGACATAACAATCTGTGAATACTTCCACAGTGTTCAGGAAAATAAGGAACATGATTTTCAATATACCACAGGATATACTGTGCCCATAATACCCCACTGTTTATAAAAGATTTGAATATTCACAGAATTGTGTGTCCCTGAGGACTTCTAGAATAAATTCCCCAGACACAAAGGGAAAACACAATTTCCTGGGTAATTCAGATTCTTACCAAGGAATGTGACCAACATTCCCAAAAGGAATGAGTCAATGAATTAATTTGTGTTACCAACCAACCAGTTCAAGCTCTTGGGGCATATTGCACAATGGTCCCGTCTCCTTACAGACCAGAGCCCTCAGAGAGTAAGACTCAGCCAATTCAGAATCATTCCACTTGGCTTCAGACTGTCCCCTTCCAGTGGAGATGCACAGCCACCCACACAGCAGGGAGAGAAGTGTGGGAAAGAGCAGATATCTCTTTCCAGGGAAAAAAAGCCAGTGTGAAAGTTCTGAAGTCAAACGTACAGCAGACTGTGAAGAGCCATGAAACATTTTCCCAAGCAAATATGCTCCGCTAAGAACTGTCTTTGGCCCTTACAATATTTAATGTTGAATTAGAGCAAACATTGTTAGAATCCACAAGCACATGCAGCCGCCATTTGCAGAACAAGCCACTGACACATCTCCCTTTATCACCACAGTCACTTATGAAGAAGCTATTATAGGTATAAGCCATGTTGTACATATTTACTTGCTTTCTCTATCAGGATTCTGAAGCAATAGTCCCATAAACGAATTAAGCACAACACAGGGTACACATGTGTAGGGTTCTAGACAGATGGTCTGAAAATGTCAACCTTGCCAAAAGAATCCAAATCCTTTGAAAATCATCACAGCTATAACGGGATTATAGTTCACCTTCACTGGTCAACTCTTCCAGCCATCCCTGCCCACTTCCCTAAACTGTCCACAGAATGGAACCCTATGCATGTTTAACATAGAACCCATCTAAAATCCTTTCAAAGAAGTCTCTGCTTAGAATGCAGGCTATGTCCAAACTGGAGCTCCCTGGAGCATTAGAACCATCCACTCTACTTCATTTACTCCCTAATCTTTGTTCCCATTGTAGGGGTGCTTTTATTCAAACTTGCTGACCTTCCTTAAATTCTGAATCTTTCCTTCACACTATAGAAAGGTGACAAGGCAATAGATGGAATAAGCACCGCTTTACACCCTTTGCAAGATCCAGTTACATGTATCATGTTGGCCTGGCAGATGGCTCTGTGGGTAAAAGACTTTCTAGAAAGCTAGATACTGAGAACCCATGCAAAAGCAGGAGAGAATGGACTTTACAGAGTTGTCCTATGACCTCCACGCTGTATGGTAGCATGCCTGTCCCCTCCCCACATTATGCACACACAACAATTATGTGTATGTGTGTGTGTATCATGTTGCCAAGATAAGAAAGGTAACAGAAGCCTCACTTTGCTAACACATTCAATCACTAATTACCTTGCATCTTCTAATTACCATATATCGATATGTCAAGTTATTCACTCCCACACTAAGCTCATATCTCCTTTAGATCCATAGATGTCATCTTAGATAGGATATTATTGCTTGAAGAGACATCATGAACACAGCAACACTTATAAAGGAAAACATGGCTGGCTTACAGTTTGTAGGTTTAGACCATGATCATCATGGTGAGAAGCATGGCACCATGTGGGTAGACATGATGCTGGAGAGGTACTTCACAGTTCTACATCTGGATTGGCAGGCAGCAGGAAGAAAGTGACACGGGTTTGAGCATTTGCAAGCTCAAAGTCCACTTTCAGTGACATGCTTCCTCTAACAAGCCCACATACTCCAACATGGCTCCACTTCCTAATAGTGCCAATCTCTATGGGCTTTGGGGGGATCATTTTCATTCAAACCATCACAGATGTCTATACTTTATTTCTTAGAACTCACAATGTCATGGTTCTGTCATGACCCTAGAAACAGATTATTCCATAAAACAAAGATCTCCCTGATTCTTATGCTAAGTTAGCTGAATCTTTCATATATAGAAAGTGTATTTTACCATTTCTTTTTGTTTACTGTCTTAAACGTTGAGACACTGAAGATTATCATATCCATATTGGATAACTTTCAAATTGACTATGATAACTATTACTTTAAATTATTCAACATGTACAGTTTGGTCAAGTCATAATCCTCGTGCCCTCACCTAAGCCTCTATTTTCACTTACTCAGTGATAGCTCTGGTGTAGTATCATATCATATCTCTTACTCCCCAGCATTTACTTTATTACATTACACAAATGGGATATGACTGACACAAAAGCCAAGTATTTTTTTGCATTATTACAAACATGAAAAGATGAGAAATTTGAGTGCATTACTATTTCTAAGAACAAAACCACATACTCACACAGATGTGATTGCTCATTGCATAATTATGACTTGCTTTCCTCTAGTTGAACAGTCATGCCTCCAAATGGGCCATAAAAGAGGATCTATAGTCTCAGCTGAATTGAATGTTACAACTTAACGAGGAGCCCACAGGTGCAAACTTTATAGCAGTGTGGACCTATTAACCAAAATGCATCTTATGGGAATAGTTAATGAGACCAGAGAGTCATCTGCAGTAGCCACTAGAAGTTGTTCATAAATAGTTGATTTTGTGTGGCTGATAGCATGAGAGGATCATATTTTTTCACCCATACAAACATCAAGTATGACCATTTATCTATCTGGCTAATGACAGGGGAACAAAAGTAACATGGGCCTCCATGTGCATTTTAAGAGCCCAAGCATGCATTCCTAGTACTTTCCTCTGCAGCTGTTAGATGAAAGCAGGGATTTAGATGGAGCCGTCACCAGCTACAGGCCCCAGTGAGCAAATGATCAGCTTCTCCTGCTAGCTCACTGAGAATTCATAGCTGAGAAAGCAGAACTGAGAAGGAGCTGCTGCAGGAGCCACCGAGGTTTGCAGAGGTACATAGGGCACAATCTAGCCTTACCTGCAGTGTACTATAACTAACATTAAGCATCAACATGTGAGCACCATGCTGCACTATATGTGTGGGAAACTCAAATCCAGACATAAAGTGTTGCCGTGACAAAATACATGTATAGGGCTTTAAGGGACAAAATTTAGCCTTCTGGACATTCCAATTTCCCCAAATTCAGGCTCCTCTAACATACTTTGAGATAACAACACTTCCTAGCGAGGCAGGAACCAGATTACTCCCACAGATAGGAACCAATATAAATAAAGGAAATGATAACAAATATTCAGAAAACATGGAAGATAGCAGACTGAGGCTATAGCGTGAGTACAAGGGCAGTCATGAGAAATGAGGCCCAGAGGATTCCCCTGCATACAATAAAGACACATGCTCCACAATGTTCGTGGCAGCCTTATTTATAATAGCCAGAAGTTGGAAGGAGCCCAGATGTCCCTCAAAGGAGGAATGGATACAGAAAATGTGGTATATTTATACAATGGAATACTACAAAGCAACACTTCCTAATCCTTCTTAAATAGTTCATCAACTGAGAACCAAGAATCCAAATATATGAGCCTAAGGGTCCATTCTCATTCAAACCACCACAGGTAATAGTCACTGAGCCATGCCTTCACACACAGAACTTTATGACACTAAAGGTCTTTGGTAAAAGGGGTGGGGTCAATCCCATCTGTAGTTTTTAGAAAGAATTCCATAATCAGAATTGCACTTCAAAACAGGTCAAAGAAAAGAAGCTTGGTACATACACAGACACAGTTTTAGAGAGTTCTGAAAGCAATCAAGTAAAAGACAATAAGCTTCTATACTAGCCCATGAATCAGTTGTTCAGAAATTTGTGATGTGGTTTTAGTAGCACAACTTTTGCCTACCCTGAGTGGGAGTTTAAAATCAGCTGAAAGTTCTTTTCTATTCCTCTCACAAATAACTCCCCCTTTGCTGGTATCAATGCTGTCTTTCAGACCTCCTGTACCAGCAGTCATTGCAGAAGCAAAGTTCAAGGCTGCCAACTCCAGGTCATAAGAAGCCTTATAGTAGCTGATGCCTAATTCCCCTGGAGTTTCCAAGAACCATGAGTTACCGTGTAAATGACAAAATAGATGTCTTGCTAAGGAGCTTTGTCAAATATATCCCAACCTAGGTCCCTAACTGGGCCTACCTTCCAGCCATCACTACCAAAGTGCCAAGCACTTGAATCAATTGATCATGGATGCTACAGAAAAGCTACCAAATGACCCTAGTAGACACTTCAAGGTTAGAAGAATGTCACATTCAAACTCTATCAAGTTCCTTACCCACAATCTGAAGATATATAGTAAACTAGATCTCTTAAACCAATAATTTTCAGATTACAGTGCTAGAACAAGTAAATGGACTTCCATGTTTATTTAAACTCTGAAGATCACCCAACTGTGTCAAACCCACTTGTGCACTGAGTTCTCCACTTCCCCCTAAATGAGTGAGAATCTGTGCATAGTGGCCTAACACCACCATGTTTAGCAAGTCCTATCTCCCATTTGCCTCTTTCAAAAAAAGGTTGAGAGGCATTGAGTCATCTGAAAAGTCAGAACTGTGAAATCATGTTTTTAAAATAATGAACTTACTCGCTCGACAGCTGTCTCATCAGCTTCCGCTATTATCAAGCACTATTTGGGTCTGAATACAAATGACCAAACTCTACTTTGCAGTCAATCTTTATGACTCCTACTCATACCCCAGCAATAAAAGTTCAACCAAAGAGGATAATTCAACACAAAATAAGTAGCATGCTGAAAACTTACACTGTCATTTATTTCCCACTGCCCCTTTGCTCTGTATTCTGACTGCCATCAAACAGCCTGAGGAGCTTTTGAATGTTGCCAAGGTTCTGAGCCCCACTAAACTAGTGAGGCTCCAGTAGTTCCAAACTAGTCATTGGAAATAGCAGCTGGGTGATTTTAATGGGCAACCAGTCTTGGAAGCCATTGGTCTACAGCTACATGAATTTTTGCTGTTTTATGAGCAGAAAATATACCAACAGACTTTGAAAAGATGCACTCAAAAGAGAAAAGAAAATGTTTTGGCTTGACTCTCCAAAACAGAGATAATCTTGTCACTGCATGAGAAAGACAGGCCTGAAATAGAACTTCTTTTTTTAAAGACATTGGAAATGACTTGCACATATAAATCATTTTGGCCTCAAATTATTTTAAATACATGCTTTTTTTTTTAATCTCAGAGTGTTTAAGGAAAACTGCTGAATATATATTCAGATGCATATTCCTTCCTTCAACATGTATGCAGACAATTATTTAAATTTTTAATTTGCATGACAGGACATTTGTCAGTTCTGAGACTATATTCTGTTACTGAGCTAAAACTATATTCTAGGAAAAAAATAAAACAACATTGTGGTACAAAATCTAAAGCACATTAATAATTTCAAACACAATGTTCAGTTCTAAGTGGAAAGGACAAACACTCACGATATTAAAGACACAAGAGAGCTGGTCATCACACTCTCTACAAACATGCTTTTCTAACACTGTTAACATTCAAAAATTAGAAGATGAAGTCATCAATGATGGACATTGTCTCAAAGGTCTGCCTCAGCATCAGCTGCTACTCAAGCCTACATAGAAATGATCGAATTACTCCACTCCAAAGCAAAAAGTTCCTACCTAGTATGTGTCAGTCAGTAGAAGATCAATAAGGGGGATTTCCCAAAGGATTCAACAGAGAACATGCTAAATCAACTAGTCTCATGTAAGCATTATCCAGGGGCACTACCCTTCAAAGACAGAAAATTCTGAAAATCTGAAGCACTCTGTGTAGTTTGAAGACTTCTCCCCAGGGTCCCATCAGGTTTACATGATGGTGCACATGCTTTTACTGGTCTTATATTCTCTGCCAAATGCATTTTATGACCAGAGTAAACCAAAGGCACCTGTGTATACACCTACAGTTGTCCATGAGTATGGAGTTGACAGGAAAGAAAATTCTTTTTTTCCTAACATGATTATGAAGGTATGAAAAATGTCCTATGTCCCAATTTAAGAAAAGTAGCATCAAAATTGGTAGATTAAGCTTGCCAGGCTTTCATTCCTGTGCCTACATAGTCCTCAGGGAGCTGAACCCCCATGACACTTTAGCTTCCTGCCTAGCACTTACCTTGCTCCAACCAAGAGACAAACAATGTAAATATAGAATATATGCAAAAAACACTTTTGATCCAAAAATAAATAAATAAATAAATAAATAAATAAAATGAAAAATAAAATAAAATAAAATAAAATAAAAGAGACAAACAATGAGCAGTGAGCAAAGTTTTAAGAAGGTTTCTGAAATACTACTGATGAATTAATGACAACCTATAAATTATTTCAACCACAGCTAAAATATTGTCTTTAATACGAAGCATGCTATCAGAAAATCAATCCAGAAAAATTAAGAAAATTCTCCACAATGTTGACAGACTGAAAATTTAATAAAACAGAAGTCAGAAAGACATAAAAGAAAATTAAATTAGTCGCCTCAGGATATGTGATAAGGATACAGTATTTTTAACTTTTCTGATTTAGAGACTATTCCATCTGTACTTTCTTGTTCCTATACTAAACAGGAACTTTCATAGACTACTTCAAAGAATACGAGAACCTAAAATGAGAGAACATACAGCTCTAGAATCAGAGAAGCAAATGTATTTTCTTTAGGGGATAATGCTACCTAGCATCTAATGTAATGTGGTAGAGGTTTAGATCAATTATCCCACTTCTAGAGCTTGATTAAAAATATTTATTGACTATCTGCTAAGGAAATAACCTTGTCCACCAATGTGACAAACTGACATGATTCTTTATTGAATCTATTCTTTAAATCTAAATGACAAAAAACTCACTTGACTATCCTATGCAATGTGCTGTCACCTGACCACAGCAAGAGAGATAAAGGCAGTTGGTATGTTACATACCTTGCTTCCCCCTACCAACAGTCAGCACTGTCATACTGGAAGACTCCATAATATACTGACTTACTCTCTTTTATACTATTTAGTCTGTTGGATACTTTCATTGATTAGAGGTCATGCTGTAGTCTGTGGCAACAGAATGAAGACACAAGCTTTAATGCCCACCACAATCCACATTCTGACCTAACTTGGCATTTTATTAACAGATTAAGAAGGGTAGATGCAGATCTAACACAAACACTTTGCCTTTCCTCAAACTCAGTCTGAGTCAGATTTTCATTATGCTTCTTTATGCTGTTATTTAATAAAGTCCTTGGGTACTGGGGTGGTTTGAGTGAGAATGGCCCTCATAGGCTCATAGACTTCGATGTTTAGTCCCCATCTGGTAGACTGCTTAGGAAGGATTAAGAAGTATAGTCCTGTTGGAAAAGATGTATCACTAGGTGTGGGCTTTGACAGTTCAAAAGCCCATTCTAGACCCAGTCTCAGGGCTCCACTTCTCTCTGCCTTTATCTTGCAGATCGTAATGCAAGCTTGAGCTACTGCTTCAGCACCATGCCTGCCTGTCTGCCTCCATGTTCCATGCCAAGAAGATCATGGATTTACCCTCAGAAACTGTAAGCAAGCCCCAATTAAATGATTTTATTTATAAGTTGCCTTGGCATTGGTGTCTTTTCACAACAATAGAATAGTAACTAAGACAGACTTCAAATAAGATGAAAATTTTTAATACTGAAAGTCACAGTCAAAATGAGTTAAGTCAGCTTAGATGAGACTTATCTAAAAGTAATAGAAATTTCATGTAAAATGCACAGAGAGGATCTGGTGTTTGTATTAAGTAGCAGGATGATGTGTTTTCACAAATCTTATTTAGTGTGCACAGATGAAAGGGGTAGTTGGTGATATCATTGCACAAAACAAGTACTAGCATCAAAGAGTCAATGCTAAATGGCAGAGCTGTGATACAAATCCAGATTTGGTCTAATTCTCCAAAATGGTGGCACCTACACCAAGAACTGTTTGAGCTGTCCCTGGTCTAAAACTGCTAATATTGTTAAGGATAAGATCATCAACTAACTACCCAGAAGAGCAGAACCAATAGTCACACTGACTTCACTGCAATCATTACGTAAGAGGAAACTTTTCCAAGTTTCTAGAATTCCTCAAGGAACAGATAAACTCAGATGTTTGAATAATTTTATGAAGTCTTGGCTTCGAACCACTTGGGACTTACAGATCATGCCCTTTTGACTTACAGTCCACTGACACTGATGGGCATTCATCTAGTTTGAATAACAGCAGTCCCTAAGGTAGGGGTTTTCACTGTCATCTACTCTATTTTCTTAGGCCGGTTTAAGTAGTTCATGAACACTGAAGTGTGACATTATGATTTCTTCTTGTAACAAGAGACCTATATATTTAATCACTAATGATTAATTCACAAATAAATTCATTTGGGGGAGTCTATTTATCTTAAAAATATAATTTGTAACTAAGAATTCAAAATTCATATCACACATCATAATCATTCTTCCATTAATCAAATTTGATGAGGAATTCTAATAAGGTTCCACAATTAAGCCTTTTATATATTAAGAAACAATATAGCAATCACCGCCTAATGTGCAAGACCTAACCACTGCAAAGATGATGTTCTAAATTTGAACTTGAAAGGAAAACCCATCAGCGTACCCGCTCGATTTCTTTAATCTATTCATGTAGGTTAATTACCTGACACTCATTAAGATGACTCTGGGCTTCTTTAAATTTCTGACCATATTAACCTCTCCAACTAATCCTTATTAGAAAAATATTAAAGAGTGTTCATTGCTATTACAAATTGAATCTCAAATGATGAAACAATTATCAAATAAATGGAGTAGAAAACGAGGTTATATGCATGAGAAGATTCGATGCATGTAATGTTTTACTTCCATTATTATAAAGTGCAGGTCATCAGGTCTATATGAAGGAACGGTGCTTAAAGACCAGTCCTCTATACTCTATTCTTAACCAACTGGCTGACAAAGAAAGACCTCAAGTTCATCATAAATAGATGGACTTAAAGAGAAAAATACTATCTTTTATTAGTCCAGATGATTGAACAGGAAGACTCAAGTGTGTAGTTCAGTAAAACTAAATACAAATAGGACTTTAAAACTATGAATCTCATACTTTGTTCTGTAAATAGTAGGATAAAAGCATAGTTGGGGTAGGAAATAAAACAAAAGTGGCTTAAACCAAGTATTTACATAAAGAAAATAGTCTACACTTTCCAATTTTATTTATTTATTTTTAAATTGGCCAGTCCATCCTGCAACTGAAATTAACTATTATTATAATGGTAATGCTTTTATAAGTGCAAAAGTCTTCATATTCCCCATATTGCATAAATTAAAATATTCCTAAAACATGAGTGCAAGCAACTTTGGATCCCTTGCCAAGGTGATTACCTAAACAATATTTTTGAAGCAAACACATACTATGTAGCTAGAAATTGCAATTTATAAAGTTGATCATAGAAAAAAATTAGGAATACTTTAAAAACTTAAAAGAAGTGTTTAATACAGGAATACTTGCTATTGTAAAAAATGTGTAATAGCCTAAATACCTAATGGGGCACCACTTAAATAAAGTGATATGTACATGCAATGTAACACTATACACATGCATCACTCACAGTGGAGATACATTCTAAGAAATGAGTCGGCCAGTGGCAAATTTCCTTATTGTGGAAACACTAAAATGTACTTAGATATTGCTCTGTCGTCTGACCTACTACATATTAACACCTATGCTTCCAAGCTATGAAAACAGAAGTCATATGACTAGAGTGAGGACTGAAATCAGCCGCAATGGCAAGTACTTGTGTAGGTAAACATCTAACCATTGAAAAAAATATCCTGGAAGTACTAAGAGATGAGAATCAATCTCATTATCATGCCCTAGGTCAATCATCTTACATGAAATCCGTCATTGATGCATGGAATGTGAAGAAATGATAATGTTATATACAACAGTATTTAACTTCACTCTTAGAATAATTCTTTGCAGCAGGTATTACTCCAAGCATTTGATAAATGCTGCTTCAGCAAGGCCTTCTAACAACCTGTTACACAAACACTATAGTTTCCTCAAAGACAGATGAGGGAGCTGAGACTGCAGGATAATGATGTCACCTATTGCACAGACATAGGAGGAAGTGATGTGTGGATGCAGCCAGCCTCCTTGCAGATTCTCTGTATGATAATAAAATGCTATTTTGTAATTGTCCAACTTACATATAGGAAAGGTATTTTATTGTTACTTTATTAAATGAACAGAGTAAAAATTTCAACTCAGGAAACTGAAAAGCCAGGAAATATAAAGTCCAGATCATCGAGTTGCTTCAGATAACAGCAAAAGAATGTGCTTAAGAGACACAAGGCTCATACCTGAGCCTCACTGTTAACTTCACAGTCCTAACTGCTAAATGCTAATGCTCTGGAAAGCCAGTAATCTGCAGATAGTCAGCAAAAGGCTTTTATCCATAGGAAGAAGACATAGGACATTTGTAGGTGTGATCAGTGAAGAGGGCACAACAATCACTTCCTTCGAGTCATCAAAAGCAAGGAGGTTCTATTGCTGGAGGACATATTCAGACTTTCACAGACTCTCCCAACATCTTCTCATCAAACACCTTTCCAAAGTGCTCATAACTCCAGTGATCCAGAAAGCATGCTCTGCAAAGGTTGATTTTGGTGTTATCTGCCCCGACCCCCCAGTCATTCATACTAATAATTCAGGGGTACTCACCATAGTTAGCCCTACTAGAAAATGGCAGCATCAGGAAAGAAGACTTGAGCTCTAGGCCCAGCTCCCCCACTGACTGGGCCAGCTGACACCGGGTACTAGTAGGTAAAGATGGCCAAAATTGCCTGCTCCAGAGCTTCTAACAGAGATGTTTAAGAACTGAAATGAGTTTGCCGAGCACATTCAGATGTTAGCCACATAATCCTATGCAAACAACTGCCTTCCCTTGATATTCTTGGGCTAACACCACTTGTACTGCTTTCCCTTGTTGCCACAGCTCTGCCTGGCATAAGGTAATCATAGCATCTCAGAGGGGGCCTACAGCAGTAAACTGTGGACAGGACTGTGGGTTTTAGTCAAGACTTATTCATAGCAGCCCTCACTTGTTCTATAGGATTAATGTGTCAGATCTAGACCGGAAATAATCCACCTCAGCTCCTGCCACAAGAGGGAAATTATTCCATTTTCGGATATGACCTGTGGGAGCATGACATAGTACTATGGAATACAGTGTTCTCATCACACACTGTGAGCATATCAAAGACAGAGCCAATGAATTAGGCAGGTTTGTTTCCTACATCCAATTCTGCAGTCAGTTCAGGTACTTAAAAGCCTGAGGTTGCTGCCTTTATATACATACACACATGCAAATATACATACACACATGTATGTATCATGGACACAAATGTTTACTGTTGTTGTTTTCCTTACTAAGCTTAATGTAGTTGAATTATATTTAGAGAAAATGTGATATTTACACATAATGAAAAGTTTTTTCTCTTCCCTTTCCTTTTCACCTCAGTCTACACTCCATACATTTTTCTACCATAAAAACAGAAGCCAGCATCTTTATGAGCTCTGTGATTCAAATTTGAATACCAAAATAAAGTTTCCATCTCTCATGGTCTTCCTGTTTTAACAATTCAAAACATAGCCATATTCATGCATTCTCTTTCAGATTGTCCAAATAAAAGGGATAGAAATTACTTGGAAAATAATGCTCAGGATTATTTTCTGAACAGATAGGTTAGTAGTTAAGAGCATTTCTAGTCTTAAAGAAGACCTGAATTAGTTTCCCAGAACCCAGAACAAGTGACACGCAATAACCTGTAATTCCACGTCCAGAAGAATTGTAGTCTCTTCACACACACACACACACACACACACACACACACACACCATGCACACATGCATGTACACACATATACTTATGCAGTAGATATAAATATATAATACAAGAAATTAAACAATGTTCAACATAGCCCCACTATTTCACAGAAAGTCCTGTCCACTACAAGATACTCAGAATTTGCAAAAAGAAAACAGGCAACAAAATCATTAAAAAAGCAGAGATTAAAATTAAAAGGCAAAGCCACACTGACCACAGCTGATGATTCAGAAGCTGAGTGATGGAGATTTGTAGAGGAAAGGGGCTCATAATATATTCTGACTATACTTGTGTAAGCTTGAATATTTTCCACAATAAAAAGGATTCTCAAAGAAAAATAGGAGGCAATCATGGTTATTAGACAATAACACAAGGCATTATATTCATTTATCTCATGATTTCATAATTCTGAGTATAATTATTTATTAAATTCATTCTCTATCAAAAAAATTATCACAAGACTCATTAGAGTACTCTATTGTTTTTGTCATTGTCGCTCTGCCCAGCAGTCTGTCTGCAAGCTGTGTGACAGAAGAGTGCATGTCTCATTTGCAGCATCTAGCCTCACACCTGCAACTAATCAGTTACTCAAAACAGGGGGAGGGAGTACAGAAAAAAGTTTGCTAAATGAACAGACAAAATCCCACTTCTTTGCTTCACTGGAGACTCCAGCTAAGCTCAAGAGCACAGTGTTCTTTCATTTCCTTCAAAATTCTAACTCTCCACATTGACTAGAGTCCTAAATTAACATAAAGCAAGATATAAGAGGAGGAGGAAATATGCTCTCATTTTATCAGCACAACTTTCTTTACACAAATACACTTGACTGAATTTTCATCCCCTCAGGAGGAAAGGATAACAACCTTGATGACAACTGAAATGACCTCCCACAATGATAGTTTAACTTGGCTAAATGATAGAATTCCTGCCTCTTACAGGAGAACAGTGTGAAGATGGGACGTGGAGCCTTCAAGTCTCTCTGGCAGTGGCAACACTCCTGATGTGCTTCCCAGACTGCACCTCAGCTTTAGATCTCTCAGTGCTTCCTTCATGAGCTTTACCATCAGCAATGTGGACAGGGAACTGCCCCTCTACCAGTCAGGCAGTGTGGTGGAGGCAGAGATGTCACAGGAAACTCTCCTTTACTCTCTGGAGCCTGGGCAAAGTGCCATGCCAAGAGCATATTCTGAGTGAACTTCTCTACAGAAATGTTCTTGGTCTATGCAGGCAAACTAAAGCCAAACAGGAATTTCTGAATTGCTATCACAACTGGGTCCTATGAACCAAAGAACAATTTTGCACACAATTAACCTCTTAGAAGGAGCTATATTTATAAGGTAGACTCATGACTGCAGTGAAACTTTGAGATTTTGAGATATAGTGATAGTACGATACAATGCCTGGAGGGAAGCACCTTTCTAAAACTCATCATAACCAACACCTTTGTTTCCTAATTTTCTGCTATTTGCCTTGCAGGAATTAAGGTATGAAGAAAAGAACAGGTGCTTTGTTTTGTGACTTTTTTCCTCCAAAGAATATACATGATTTTGATAGCTCAGATAATAAAATAGGTCGAGACAAGACAGAGCAACCAGGTCACTGGCATTTTACAAGCTTGTACACGGTGCTCAGTGAAGGAACAATTTGAAATTATGATTGGTTAGCAGTCATTCAGCATTGGATCCCCAAGCACAGATGATAGACATTTGCAGCAGAGGCATGGAAGCTCTACCATGGTCTGTAGGTTTGATCTTGGGCAAAATAACTTCTTCCTTACTCATCTATATGAGAGATCATAGTACCTACCTCACTCGATGCTTGTGAATCACAGTATAATCCTGATCCCAAATAGTTGGTGTTCACCTCTCCTAATTTCTTTCAAATCTTCTTCACAGGGATAACTATCTTAATTCTTCATTATTACAATGAGAACACATGTTTGCAGACTCCATGGGTACCATACATTGCCTATTTCTTATCATGCCAGACAGACAATATAAAAGATCAATACAGTATGTGCCAAAATGCTCATGATGTCATGATAATGAATGAAAGAACAAATCAATGATTTAGTGATTGAGCTGTGCATGCCTGAGTCAAGTCCGGCATCTCTCAGCACTAGCATCCTACCTCACCTCCAGGAAATAACCAGACAAATTGCTTTGACCCATTATCTGCTTTACAAGTCCTTAATCTCAGACTGCTTTTTACTTACTCATTTCTGGTCTTGGATTTCTAAAAGCAAGTGTGAATTGGACAACTATGTGTTACATTAGAGTGCTATAATCACCATAGCATTAGTATTGATGAAGTTTCAAAATCAAGAAATTATAAAGACACACTGTAGAACTTATCAAGTCAACTGTTTTCAGTAGAGTTTATTCCATACTAAAACATTCAGATGTCACCATGAAAGTTTCAGCATATTCTGATGGTGACTAATACAAGGCAGAGAGGGGAAAGAGAATAGGGATAGAAAAGTGTATAAGAAACAGGATAATAGGGAAGAATCCAGATACAAGACTTTAGGTTCAGATTGAACATGTTAGTGAGCACAAATGAGATCTTCCTATGTCCTACCTGATTCTTCTGCTTTCTTACTCTATGCAATATCTACCTAGAAAAAAATTACTGCCTTTAATCCAAGAACTCCAGAGACAGAAGCAGGCAGATCTCTGTGAATTCCAGGTCAGTCTGACCTACATAGCTAGTTCCAGGACAGTCAGGAATACATAGAGAGATGCTAGCTCAAAAAACCAAAAGTAAATAAATATTCAAAATTAATAGTTATAATCAGCTGTGCATTTAGTCTATAATCATTGCTAAGATAGTAGACTTATTTCTCTCTGGGAAATTCACACTCTGCAAACTAAGAGAAAATTTGGAGCAAAACTGGAGTGCATATAACCATCAAGTTCAGGCAGAGGAATTTAGAGAGTGTGTGGTGCATTGTCCTTGCCTGCGTCTCACAGACACACTGCTAACCTTGAGCATGCATCTACACTAGAGAGCCTTGCAATACTTGGATCTTAAGCATCTTTGTCATCATTAGGCACCACAGCCCCAGATTCCATGGATTTTTTTTTTAGACATTACCATCAGCTTACATGAAACATTCATGCTTTCAACTATTTTAAAGCTAAGTAAAAGACACTTTTCTAGGACTTTTTGTTGTCTTACAACATTTTGATCTTTCACTCAATATTTTATTGTATTGGAGAAGGAAGTCAGTTATCACCAACATCTCCATCACACATCTATTCATTAGTATGCGAATCTGATTTCAACTTTAATAAATTATTTTATAAATATAGATTATAAATTATTTTATTTAATAAACTTATATCCATGCCAAATTCTTTAAAATAAATTTATAATTATTACTAGTAAATGTCTAATTTATATAGGTAAAGTTGTGGAACTCTCCTACAAAACTGGATTTAGTCTTTTCAGGACCAGTGTCCTCTCCTTCCTTCTTTATGGGAACCTTTTGCTTAGCTAATTGTGCCTTGAGTATTCAGAGCTTCTGAGCTCATTAATATCCACTTATCAGTGATTGCAATTCATATGTATTCTTTTGTGATTGGGCTAACTCACATAGGATGATATTTTCCAGATCCAACCATTTGCCTACTAATTGCATGAATTCATTATTTTTAATTGCTGAGTAGTATTCCATTGTATAAATATACCACACTTTCTTTATCCATTCCTTCGTTGAGAGACATCTGTGTTCTTTCCAACTTCTGGCTATTAAAAATAAGGCTGCTATGAACATAGAGGAGCATGTGTCTTTACTGTATGCAGGAAATCCTCTGGGTATATGCCCAGGAGCAGTATGACAGGGTCTTCTGAAAGTGTCATGCCCAATTTTCAGAGGAACCACCAGACTGATTTCTAGAGCAGTTATACCATCTTGCAATCCCACCAACAATGGAGGAGTGATCCCCTTTCTCCACATCATCACCAGCACCTATTGTCTCTTGAGTTTTTAATCTTAGCCATTCTGACTGGTGTGAGGTAGAATCTCAGGGTTGTTTTGATTTGCATTTCCCTGATGACTAATGATGATGAACATATCTTAAGGTGCTTCTCAGCCATCCAAATTTCTTCTGGTGAAAATTCCTTGTTTAGTTCTGCACCCCATTTTTAATAGAGTTATTTGGTTCATTGGAGTCTAACTTCTTGAGTTCTTTGTATATATTGGATATTAGCCCTCTGTCAGATGTGGGGTTGGTGAAGATCTTTTCCCAATTTGTTGGTTGCTGTTTTGTCCTTCTGACAGTGTCCTTTGCCTTACAGAAACTTTGTAATTTTATGAGGTCCCATTTGTCAATTCTTGATCTTAGAGCATAAGCTATTGGTGTTCTGTTCAGAAACTTTCCCCCTGTGCCCATATCCTCCAGGGTCTTCCCAGTTTCTTTTCTATTAGTTTCAGTGTGTCTGGTTTTATGTGGAGGTCCTTGATCCACTTGGAGTTGATCTTGGTACAAGGAGATAAGAGTGGGTCAATTCACATTCTTCTGCATGTTGACCTCCAGTTGAACCAGCACAATTTGTTGAAAAGGCTATCTTTTTCCCACTGGACGGTTGTAGCTCCTTTATCAAAGATCAAGTGACCATAACTGTGTGGGTTCATTTCTGGGTCTTCAATTCTATTCCATTGATCTACATGCCTGTTGCTATACCAATACCATGCAGTTTTTAATACAATTGCTCTGTAGTACTGCTTGAGGTCAGGGATAATGATTCCCCCAGAAGTCCTTTTATTGTTGAGAATAGTTTTAGCTATCCTAGATTTTTTGTTACTCCAAATGAATTTGAGAATTGCTCTTTCTAGATCTATGAAGAATTGATTTGGGATTTTGATGGGGATTGCATTGAATCTGTAGATTGCTCTTGGTAAGATGGCCATTTTTACTATATTGATCCTGCCAATCCAAGAGCATGAAATATTTTTTCATCTTCTGAGGTCTTCTTCCATTTCTTTCTTCAAAGACTTGAAGATCCTGTCATACAGATCTTTCACTTGTTTGGTTAGAGTTACACCAAAGTACTTTATATTGTTTGTGGCTATTGTGAAGGGTGTTATTTCCCAAACTTCTTTCTCAGCCTGCTTGTCCTTGAGTATAGGAAGGCTACTGATTTGCTTGAGTTGATTTTATAACCAGCCACTTTGCTGAAGTTGTTTATCAGCTGTAAGAATTCTCTGGTGGAGTTTTTTGGGTCAGTTACATATACTATCATATCATCTGCAAATAATGATAGTTTGACTTCTTCCTTTCCAATTTGTATCCCTTTGACTTCCTTATGTTGTCTAGTTGCTCTCGCTAGAACTTCAAGTACTATATTGAAAAGATATGGAGAGAGAGGGCAGCCTTGTCTAGTCCCTGATTTTAGTGGGATTGCTTCAAGTTTCTCTCCATTTAGTTTGATGTTGGCTACTGGTTTGCTGTATATTGCTTTTACTATGTTTAGGTATGGGCCTTGAATTCCTGCTCTTTCCAGGACTTTTAGCATGAAGGGATGCTGAATTTTGTCAAATGCTTTTTCAGCATCTAATGAGATGACCATATGGTTTTTTTCTTTTAGTTTGTTTATGTAGTGGATTACATTGATGGATTTCAGTATATTGAACCATCCATGCATCCCTGAATTTCTCTAAGTGATTTCTGTGTTTTCCTTTTAAGGGCTTCTAACTTTTGATCCATTTTCCCCTGTATTTCTTTAAGAGATGTATCTATGTGTTCTGCTATCAGCATCCTGACTTGTGATTTTTAGATCTATATCTTTATTTTCTGGTGTGTTGGGGTATCCGGGACTTACTGCTGTCGGGGAACTGGGTTCGGAAACTGCCATCATGCCTTGATTTCTGCTAGTAACGTTCCTATGTTTGCCTTTTGTCATTTGTTTATTTCTGGACTTAGTTGGTCTTGTTATTACTGGTTGGTGTTTAAAGCTCCTGAGAGCATGGCGTTTGGTGCTGCTGTCTCAGAGGGTGTCTGTGCTCCCGAGGTGAAGACTGGAAGGTTTCCACCACTGGGCTCCGAATTACCTCCTCAGCTCTGCTGGGCTGGATTCAAGTCTCCTCCTGGCTTGCCTCTGGGAGCTTAACTGGCCTCCCGTGGTCTCCTCCTGGTTTGCCTGGTTAGTCTACCAGCTCCAAGATGGTGGCCGGTCTCAGGGCTCTGTCTAACCGTAGGAATCCCTGCAGGCCCGGGGCTTCCTGGCTGGACTGCTGAAGCCTAGGCAGTGGCTCTCTTGGTCGGCAGGGTTCAGTCTGGTTGAGCTGTTCTCCCCAGGATAGTGTCGGACCACCGAGCTCTGTCTAACCGTGGGGCTGGATCAGGAGCTACCCTGGTTGGGCTGCAGGATCCAAGATGGTATGGATCCCAGTCCATGGGTCTCCGTCTATCTATGAGACCTCCTAGAAATGTTTTCAAATATAAAGTACTGATACAAGCTACAATATGTGTGAACTGTCAGAATATATCAACTAAAAGAAGCTAATCACACTCACATGACTCAAATATTTAAAAAGTATACAATACACACACAAACAAGGTAAACTGGTTGCCCTGGGCAACAGAAATGAGGGTACAGTTGCTGAAAGGAATTAGCTTTTCTTTGTGATGTGGTAAAAACACCCAACAGATGACTGTGGTGATAGATATAATTCTGTAGACAGACTATACATTGTTGAAATTGGTTTAAAATAAATGTTAGTCAGGTAAAGGAACACATGTCTATAATCTCAGCATTAGGAAGGCTGAGACAGGAGAATTACAAGTTTGAGGCTAAGCTGGGCTATATACCAAGAAAGTGTCTCTAACAGGCAATATCAAAACCAGAATTGACTACATAAGGGAGACCTTGCCTAAAAACACTAAAAGAAAAGTAAATAAAATAGAATGATTAAAGTTGAATTAGTAAATTTTATGGTTTGTAAATTTTATCTCCGTGGGGCTGCTCCAAAACTACATTGGTCATACACTCATGAGGAGTGTGAACACAAAATGAAAACCTACATACAGAATGTATCCTAAAACACTGAAGTAGTGGAATAGTTGACTATCTTATGCACACTTGTTTTTATCTTTGGGTATTTTTCAAAATACAATTGTCATTAAGAAAAAAATTCATGGTAACCTTCCTGGATGCTGTTTCAATGAGCTATCACCACAACCATATCACTTTTGTTTAAAATGATTAAATTTTCATTTTCAATTCATGTATAAAAGCATTCGTGTTTATAAATTAGTATTTATTTTCAAAGAAAATATAAATTGTATACATTTCTTTTTTATCAATTAGATTTTTTTTAATTTTCTATATTCTTTGTTTACATTCCAAAGGCTTTCCCCTTTCCCAGTTCCCCCCCACCATACATCCCATAAGTCCTCTCCCCCCCCAACTATTCCCCAATCGTCTCCCCCCCCCCCCCGGCCACGTTTTCTCTGTTCTGGGTCTACAAAACTCAATCCAATCTTTTCAGGCCCAGGGTCCTCTCTTTTCTTCTTCTTGGGAATCATTTGACTTGCTAATTGTGCCTGGAGTATTTAGGGCTTTGGGGCTCATTAATATCCACTTATCAGTGATTGCATTTCATGTGTATTCTTTTGTGATTGGGTTAACTCACTTAGGATAATATTTTCCAGATCTAACCATTTACATACAAATTGCATTAATTCATTATTTTTAATTGCTGAGTAGTATTCCATTGTATAAATATACCACATTTTCTGTATCCATTCCTCCTTTGAGGGATATCTGGGCTCCTACCAATTTCTGGCTATTATAAACAAGGCTGCTATAAACATAGTAGAGCATATGTCTTTATTGTATGCAGGGGAATCCTCTGGGTATATGCCCAGGAGTGGTATGCCAGGGTCCTCTGGAAGGGACATGCCGAATTTTCTGAGGAACCACCAAACTGATTTCCAGAGCGGTTTTACCATTTTGCAATCCCACCAACAGTGGAGGAGTGTTCCTCTTTCTCCACATCCTCGCCAGCACTTGTTGTCTCTTGAGTTTTTAATCTTAGCCATTCTGACTGGTGTGAGGTGGAATCTCAGGGTTGTTTTGATTTGCATTTCCCTGATGACTAATGATGTTGAACATCTCTTAAGGTGTTTCTCGGTCATCCGAATTTCTTCTGGTGAAAATTTTTTGTTTAGCTCTGTACCCCATTTTTTTGATAGGGTTATTTGGTTCTTGACAGGAACTTCAAGTCCTTGAAGAAAGAAATTGAAGAAGACCTCAGAAGATGGAAAATATTTCTTGCTCCTGGATTGGGATCAATATAGTGAAAATAGCCATCTTGCCAAAAGCAATCTACAGATTCAATGCAATCCCCATCAGAATCCCAACTCAATTCTTCATAGATCTAGAAAGAGCAATTCTCAAATTCATTTGGAGTAACAAAAAACCCAGGATAGTTAAAATTATTCTCAACAATAAAAGGACTTCTGGGGGAATCAATATCCCTTACCTCAAGCAATACTACAGAGTAATTGTGTTAAAAACTGCATGGTATTGGTACAGCAACAGGCAAGTAGATCAATGGAAAAGGATTGAAGATCCAGAAATGAACCCACAGACTTATGGTCACTTGATCTTTGATAAAGGAGCCACAACCATCCAGTGGAAAAAAAAGATAGCCTTTTCAACAAATGGTGCTGGTTCAACTGGAGGTCAATTTGCAGAAGAATGCGAATCAACCCACTCTTATCTCCTTGTACCAAGATCAACTCCAAGTGGATCAAGGACCTCCACATAAAACCAGACACACTGAAACTAATAGAAAAGAAATTGGGGAAGACCCTGGAGGACATGGGCACAGGGGGAAAGTTCCTGAACAGAACACCAATAGCTTATGCTCTAAGATCAAGAATTGACAAATGGGACCTCATAAAATTACAAAGTTTCTGTAAGGCAAAGGACACTGTCAGAAAGACAAAACAGCAACCAACAAATTGGGAAAAGATCTTCACCAACCCCACATCTGACACAGGGCTAATATCCAATGTATAAATTTCATAATGCTCAAATCAGAGTTAGCATATCAATGTTCTAAAAAATGTATCATGTCTACGAGGAAAAAGTGGTGTCTTGTAGCTTTGTTGAAATGCACAATACATACCACCCTCGTGTTGAGTAGGCATGGAACACTGGACATGGGGATGTTCTTTTTCCTCCCCTTGGTCATTAGAATTTGTACTTTACTCATTTCATGAATTGCCAGGAAAATGGAGAATCAACTTACAGCTCCCTGCTGAGTCTGTAACTCTATCCAACATTTTGTAAAGTGCTCTGGTTCCATAACAGGAATGTGGACGCTCACTCTGCCCTGTGCCCTGTCACCACCAAGGTCACAGAAGGGTCACCAGATCCTTTCTGCCCTCCAGGCAGGTTTGCACTTCAACCAGGCTTAAAGGTTAATTGTTCATTTCAGCTGCTTTTCAAACTACAAACCCACATTAGTAGGGTTAGAGAAATGGCATTTAAAAGATCTGTTACGTAAACCTTAGGAAACATATATATTTAAAAGCCAACTGTAGCACAATGAAATGTAGAAAACACATGGTAATTATCATCTCATGATACACTGTATATACATGCATAGCACTTTAACTCAATTTTCACAGTGGTATTTAAAGAAATTACTGATGAGCCATTATAATGTATATATAAATTTGATAAAAATTGATTCAAATGTTGCATTCTTATAAAAACATATGACTACTGTGGTCCAGACATAGTTATAAAATTAAAATGCAAAATAATTATTCTATAACTCATCTGTTCTCTGCAAGCCTGACACTTGGACATACCATTTGCCCTAGAGCCCCAAAGGACATTCTTTTACTATGCCATCGAGTTGGCAGCTATTGTTATAATTTCCCTACTGATGAGCCAAACAGTTAATCTGTTTTAACACACAATGCATAAAAGGTTTCATTTCAGTCCAGAAAAGAGAAAGAGACACTTATAATCACTGGGCATTCATATTTGAATGACAGCTAGACATAAAGGAGCTTCAGGCATGCAGCCATCTGGAAAAACGCTGGTATTCTATCGTATTATCTGTTCCCAAACCTTTGCGACAAAGAGGGTCAGAGGTCGGCCAAAGACTTCCATTTAGTAAGATGCTCGTTTCAAATCCATGGCCATTAATAAACATTCTGTCAGCCCATAATAAAAGACAATCAGCTTCCCTCTCCTTCCATTTGGTGTATTCTGAAAGACAGCTTCATAACAAACATATACTTAGAATTAGATTATTTACCAGGACAAACTGAGTGTGCTTACTTAGAAGTAATACATTTTATAGTTGAAGATGAAAATGAAACAGTTTCCTACATATTAAACACTCAAAAGTTGTAGCATTCATTTTAATACAAAAGATAAAGTAGACAATCATACTTTGCTTATTATTAAAACTGTGGGTTTTTCCCTTTTAAGTTTCTGAATCCCAATTTGAGATATTAAATTTATTATAAATGCTGAAGAAACAACAATAGAAAGAGCCTTACTACCTATAAAGCACTGTTGAAAGTCACACGGATTTTGAAAATACCTGTGATTCTTGTTTTCACTCAATGCTCAGGTATATATTTCACATGAATACATATACACAAATATATACATGCCATTGTTCCTAAGAAATAAAGTTGGGTATTTTAACTAACTTCAACACACACAGAGACACCTTTAGCCCTGGATAGTTTACTTCATAGACTGACTCCTACTCTTTCTAAGAAGAAATCCTTGCAAGCATAAACATTTTCCTGGAGATGCTTTATTCTTCTGGCTGTAAACCATGTCATTTCTGTTGCTGCCGTTAACAGTCACAGACAACGAGGTCCTTTACCACAAGGTCCCAGCCCCTTGTCCCTATCCCAACCATGAAGTCTGAATTCGACCTGCTAGCTCCTTCATTGAAAGACCCATTACACCAATACCCACGGATGCACAAAGTTCCAAAGATGCATTTACTTGACAACTTACCAGCATTTCCCGAAACTCTTTTACATCACTGTTGTGACTATATGTTTGTTTGTATGTATGTAGAATTCAAATGTCAAAACTCCAACTCCTAAGAGATTAGTACTAGGAGTAAACAGGTCATGAGGACAGAGCCATCAGTGTGGGATTAGTGCCTTTTTAAAGATTTATTTATGTTATTATTATGACTACATTGTAGTTGTAGTGCCTTTATTAACAGGAAGTTTGTCTCCCAATTTCTGCTTCCTACTCTGTGAGCATACAAAGAATAGGCATCTGCAAATCCTCAGGTTGGCCCACTCTAGGTGTCCTAGTACATTCAACTCATATCTGCTACCCACAGGGCAATGAGATGTAAATGCATGCTGTGTGAGCCCTGTAACTATAGCACATTTGGTATAGACATTGGAAATGCTGAAGATATCTCCTCACTAAGCACAGGCCCACTCTGCTTCCTATTTCACATACAGAAAATGAGCAGAGGAAGAGTCTTGATCAGGATAGAAATGAATCAAGGCAGAGCAGAACTAAGATTCCCATCAGCACTCCTGTCAGGCCTGTGCCCCAAACCTTAACTGTTGAATCAGCAATCATGTAGATGTTTGTTGCACACCTGTCCTCCATGCCACACACTTGTTCAGAATGATACCATTCTGCTGCAGGAATAGAGGAGGTCTTTTACTAGAGCTCCACACCCAGTCCAAAATCCTCTCAGGTTTACTATTCTGCAGAATTGAATCCAGGGGCTCTTCCAAACCGGGAACTAGAGACAATTGTTTAAAGGACAACTTATGACCAAGAGTAGCTTTGTCATACTACAACCACAGCAGAAGAAGATTATCTCTGTTGCAGGCAATGAAAGGACTGGAGCCTCCAGAATACCCAGGCTTAATTTTTAACAGAACTCTTCTAGCCCCAGTTTGAGTAATAGTTTACACTGTTACCCTATGTATACTGTCTGAAAGAACCCTGGTTTTAGTCACTCCCCTTCCTCCCAGGATCCAATTCTGTCAGGCTCCCTTACTCTTTTAGAGAAAAGTCATAGAATTCTTTTTTGTGTTTTATTTTTATTATTTCTTTATTTTCATGTACATGGGTCTTTTTCTGCATGTGTGTCTGTGCACTGCATGGATACAGTACCTGAAGAGGATAGAAGAGGGTATCAGATTCCCTGGGACTGGAGATACAGAGGTTTATAAGCTGCTGTGTTGGTGCTGAGAATTGAAGTCGCATCCTCAAGAAGAGCAGCCAGTGCTCCTAACCTCTGAGCCATATGCCCATCCCTAAAAAGTCATAGACTTACAGAAATCATCCAGACTTCATGTTCCCTTTGGTTATGAATGTTATCATGAGCTGTAGAAGGAAAATACAGATGGAACTCCAGTACTGGCACCTGTGGCTGGCAAGCCGATACAAAGCTAGATATTAGGAACCAATCCTAACCCTACTCTACAGCCTTGAGGCAACATTTAGTCTCATTATTTAAGTGGCTACAGCCTCAAAACAAGGACAAGCATTAGTCTTTAATAACTCTTCCAGCAGTGTGGTGTGATAGGTTAAGTTAGACAAAGGTCTTCATATCACAGATTAGCAACACCAGAGTGGGTGCCAGAATAGAGCACTGTGGAAAGCACCCTTGAAGGTCTCTTCAACGCCACTAGCTGAATGAAGTCTCTTTGCCACCGCTACTGATGAAAAAAAGTTAAGTATTTATGATGGAATTAATCAGAATGCTCGTAGGAAGGAAATATAGTAGAGTATTTATTTTAATAAAGCTCCCTTGATGACATCAGACTCATTATCCAAGTCTTAAGAAGGCTGTGCTCTACAGGGGTGCTACTGTTAGGACAGCAGGATGCCAAGGCTCAGCTCCACTGGGGGGCTAAGCGCTTGGCCCATCAGGCAGAACAAATAAAACACAGTGCATTTTAATTCCAATTTTCTTTTAAAAAGAAAAAAAAAAGGTACCTTCCCTGACAGTGAAATAAGGCCTGCCAGTTCACTTGTACACACAGGACTGTTTGATCTTGGGTCATATGTCTAGAAAGTAACTACTCCTTAAAGGGCAACTGTTTCAGACTTAGGACAGAGATTTCTAATTGGTTTTTAAAAACCTATACATATCTTAAATATAAAGATTATAAAATGTAAGCATACAAATTGAAATAATATAGCCCTTGACTGTCAGAAAAAGAAGATATTAGCAGAAATGTATACATCTATATTAAAGAAGTTGTCCATTTTAATATAGCTAGTCTTCATAAACAGAGTACTCACTCCTTGCTATGAATTGAACACCAACCCCCAACTTTAGGTGCTGATACCTAACAGGAAAGAGATATAATAAGAGCTGGGGACTTTCCTAAGGCTCTGATTCAAGAAGATTCTGCCCTCAGGAATGGGATTAAGGTCTTCATGCAAAATCTCTTACTGGTTCTAGCTATTTGCACTTCTGCCTTCTCCATGTAAGAACACGCAGCTCCTCTCCTTCACAGGATACAAGACCACCAGACAGCCAGATACACGTATATCTTGGATCTTAGACTTCCCAGCCTCTTGAACTGTCAGAATTAAATCTCTGTCCTTTATATCTCAACTTGGGGTGTTTTGCTATAGAAGCACCATGCAATTTTCTGAGAAACTGCAAAGCAACCATCCTGTATAAAATCATCAAAACACAAAACTCAGGCATTATAGAGACCAAAGAGCTGATCACCCACTGCTTCATTCTCCTTCCTCTGTCCTTCCCTGCTCCCAAGACAGTAACTCTTCCCAAATGATCTGGGAAATAGGAAATATTGGTAGTGATCAGAGAACATAATAGAAGAACAGAGAAGCAAAAGGATTTGTCCTCCTTCCCCTGTGCTTCAAGCAGCTCCCTATGTCTATCCCACCTTAGTCCACAGTAGCTCCAACTCCAGGTATCCAGAAACAATCCACAGCCATCACCAGTCCAGTCCTAAGAATAATCCAGCCACTTCCCACTGCTGGTCTTGGGGGATAGGGGCTGAGGTGTCTGCCTTCCTAAGACTTGCATCATTTGGACTTGTGTCAACAGTGCCCTGTGATAAATTCCCTTTGTTTGTAAAGCCAACAGTGGCCTCTGGACATTGAGCTAAGAATCAGGAGACTGGGGTTCATTCAATCCTGTCTGTACAAGTAAACCAAGTCACTTTGGGAAAATTTACAACCTCTCAAGACCTGGATTTCCTCAGCTTTAAAACAAAGGACCCCACCCCTCAAAAAAGAAAAAACCCTAGCAAAGAGAAAAACATATTAAAACCCTAATCCTCCCTACATATCCCAGAGCAATTAAATCAAATGCACTGATATAGAAACTAGGCATCATTAAAACAGATAATTGATAGATAGATAGATAGATAGATAGATAGATAGATAGATAGATAGATAGATAGACAGACAGATGAAATATTGCATTCAAATGTTAAAGTATATGTTGGTGTGTTCTTGTGTTTTCTAGAATTCTCTAGATCAATATGTTTAGAGTAGGTATAGGTATGGTTTCAGGAATGAGCTCAGTTTGATTTTAGCAGATTCTCTACTGTTCTGCTCCAAGCTATAATCCATCTTATTCTTTATTTATAAGGAATATATGCACTCAATCCAAGTAACTCACTAGCTCAGTCTCTAAACACTCAGTTGTCAGATTCCCAGTAGCTGGACCACAAAGCTGTGTCATAAAGCTTGAGGAAAAGGCCTGTGATTAATGACTTCCTAAGGCTCCTGATACAAGATTTGACCCTGTAACCAGGCCTGCATTCATCTCTTTGAGTGTTCTACTGTTTCTGCCTTCCATCTAACTGAGTCTGTCTCTCTCCACTGCTTTCAGAATTCCTGAATTCAGATTCTTCAGCACAAACCACCTGTGTTGACTCTAACTCCTGAAATCTGTTCCCATCCTCCAGCCTTTCCTTGCTCTGAGGACTCAAATCTCCTAAATCCCCATCTACTGACTCCCTCAACAACCACTCGCAGAACAGCTCACCAATGATGTCACCTCACTGGCAGCAACATGCCACTGAACAAAAAAATAAATAAATAAAAAATAAAAAATAAAAGTAAAAAGTCCTTGTGTACCACCATCTGAACAAGGTAAAAGGATTTAGTATATTCATAGTGCTGCTTTTCATTACACACATGAAAGTCACAAAACAGTTGCTCTGTAATTGTAATCCAGTGCCAACAGATGTACTAAAATCATTATTAAGTAAATACCTCAGATGATTTTCAGCGAGGAGGTCTTCAGCCCATATTAGTAAAGGTCAGATTTACTGTGACATCATTATTTTTAAGAAGCAAATGGTATCTATTCCAATATCCATATCTCTGTTAAATGCTTCTCTACAGATAGAGACCCTGTCAGCTGTGGGCAGAATGTGGCTACTTGTCAAGGCAGTAAAAGCAAAGGTAGGGGTCCCTTCACAATCCAGCCCAGACTCAAGCATCAAGGGCATTCACAACCACATCTCCTACCCTGCTGGGGAAAAGAGGCCTAAAAGCCTCAGCATGTCCTATTATGGAGACCTCTGGGAGATCCAGAAATCACATGAAAAAAAGGTAAAAGACATTATAACCTGCCTTCATTACTCAAACATGTTTCTCCTCTTTCTTAATACACAAGAAAATACTGATACCAAGGGAGAAATTTGTAAGGTAAATCTTATCTTAGCCTAGGAGGGAATCAGAGATACTTAGCAACATTCTTTTTTTTTCTATATTCTTTGTTTACATTCCGAAGGCTTTCCCCTTTCCCAGTTTCCCCTTCACCATATGTCCCATAAGTTTCTTCCCCCCCACTCTCACCCCCTGCCCACCTCCTATCTATTCCCCCTTCACCCCCCACCCCCAAACCCCCAGCGCATTTTTTCTGTTCTGGTACTCTCCTAAAACATTGGATCCAGTCTTTTTAAGACCAGGGTCTTCTTCCTTCTTCTTGGGAATCTTTTCATTTGCTAATTATGCCTTGAGTATTCAGAGTTTCTGGGCTCATTAATATCCACTTATCAGTGATTACATTTCATGTGTATTCTTTTGTGATTGGGTTAACTCACTTAGGATGATATTTTCCAGATCCAACCATTTGCCTACTAATTGCGTGAATTCATTATTTTTAATTGCTGAGTAGTATTCCATTGTATAAATATACCACATTTTCTGTATCCATTCCTTCTTTGAGGGACATATGGGCTCCTTCCAACTTCTGGCTATTATAAATAAGGCTGCTATGAACATAGTGGACCATGTGTCTTTATTGTATGCAGGGGAATCCTCTGGGTATATGCCCAGGAGTGGTATGCCAGGGTCCTCTGGAAGGGAAATGCCGAATTTTCTGAGGAACCGCCAGACTGATTTCCATAGCGGTTTTACCATCTTGCAATCCCACCAACAGTGGAGGAGTGTTCCTCTTTCTCCACATCCTCGCCAGCACTTGTTGTCTCTTGAGTTTTTAATCTTAGCCATTCTGACTGGTATAAGGTGGAATCTCAGGGTTGTTTTGATTTGCATTTCCCTGATGACTAATGATGTTGAACATCTCTTAAGGTGCTTCTCAGCCATTCGAATTTCTTCTGGTGAAAATTCTTTGTTTAGCTCTGTACCCCATTTTTTGATAGGGTTATTTGGTTCTTTGGGGTCTAACTTCTTGAGTTCTTTGTATATATTGGATATTAGCCCTCTGTCAATGTAGGGTTGGTGAAAATCTTTTCCCAATTTGTTGATGGCTGTTTTGTCCTTCTGACTGTATCCTTTGCCTTACAGAAACTTTGTAATTTTATGAGGTCCCATTTGTCAATTCTTGATCTTAGCACATAAGCTAATGGTGTTCTGTTCAGAAATTTTCCCCCTGTGCCCATATCCTCCAGGGTCTTCCCCAGTTTCTTTTCTATTAGTTTCAGTGTGTCTGGTTTTATGTGGAGGTCCTTGATCCACTTGGAGTTGTTCTTAATACAAGGAGATAAGAGTGGGTCAATTTGCATTCTTTTGCATGTTGACCTCCAGTTGAACCAGTACCATTTGTTGAAAAGACTCTCTTTTTTCCACTGGATGGTTGTAGCTCCTTTATCAAAGATCAAGTGACCATAAGTCTGTGGGTTCATTTCTGGGTCTTCAATTCTATTCCACTGATCTACTTGCCTATCACTGTACCAATACCATGCAGTTTTTAACACAATTACTCTGTAGTACTGCTTGAGGTCAGGGATAATGATTCCCCCAGAAGTCCTTTTATTGTTGAGAATAGTTTTAGCTATCCTGGGTTTTTTGCTGCTCCAGATGAATTTGAGAATTGGATATTAGCCCTCTGTCAATGTAGGGTTGGTGAAAATCTTTTCCCAATTTGCTCTTTCTAGATCTATAAAGAATTGATTTGGGATTTTGATGGGGATTGCATTGAATCTATAGATTGCTTTTGGCAAGATGGCCATTTTTACTATATTGATCCTGCCAATCCAAGAGCATGAAATATTTTTCCATTTCCTGAGGTCTTCTTCAATTTCTTTCTTCAAGGACTTGAATTTCCTGTCATACAGATCTTTCACTTGTTGGGTTAGAGTCATACCAAGATACTTTATATTGTTTGTGGCTATTGTGAAGGGTGTTATTTCCCTAACTTCTTTCTCAGCCTGCTTGTCCTTTGAATACAGGAAGGCTACTGATTTGGTTGAGTTAATTTTATAACCACCCACTTTGCTGAAGTTGTTTATCAGCTGTAGGAGTTCTCTGGTGGAGTATTTTGGGTCACTTAAGTATACTCTCATATCATCTGCAAATAGTGATAGTTTGACTTCTTCCTTTCCAATTTGTATCCCTTTGACTTCCTTATGTTGTCTAATTGCTCTTGCTAGAACTTCAAGTACTATATTGAAAAGATATGGAGAGAGAGGGCAGCCTTGTCTAGTCCCTGATTTTAGTGGGATTGCTTCAAGTTTCTCTCCATTTAGTTTGATGTTGGCTACTGGTTTGCTGTATATTGCTTTTACTATATTTAGGCATGGGCCTTGAATTCCTGTTCTTTCCAGGACTTTTAGCATGAAAGGATGCTGAATTTTGTCAAATGCTTTTTCAGCATCTAATGAGATGGCCATGTGGTTTTTTTCTTTTAGTTTGTTTATGTAGTAGATTACATTGATGGATTTCTGTATATTGAACCATCCCTGCATCCCTGGGATGAAGCCTACTTGATCATGGTGAATGATTGTTTTGATGTGCTCTTGGTTTCAGTTGGCAAGAATTTTATTTAGTATTTTTGCATCAATATTCATAAGGGAAATTGGCCTGTAGTTCTCTTTCTTTGTAGGAACTTTGTGTGGTTTTGGTATCAGCGTAATTTTGGCTTTGTTGAACGAGTTGGGCAGTGTTCCTTCTGTTTCTATTTTGTGGAATAGTTTGAAGAACATTGGTGTTAGGTCTTCTTTGAAGGTCTGATAGAATTCTGCACTAAAACCATCTGATCCCGTACTTTTTTTGGTTGGGAGACTTTCTATAACCCCTTCTATTTCTCTAGGGGTTATGGGACTGTTTAGCTGATCTAATTGATCCTGATTTAATTTTGGCATTTGGTATCTGTCTAGGAAATTGTTCATTTCCTCCAAATTCAGCAGTTGTGTTGAGTATAGGCTTTTGTAGTAGGATCTGATGATTTTTTTTAATTTCCTCAGTTTCTGTTGTTATATCCCTCTTTTCATTTCTAATTTTGTTAATTTGGATATTTTCTCTGTGCCCTTTGGTTAGTCTGGCTAAGGGTTCATCTATCTTGTTGATTTTCTCAAAGAAGCAGCTCTTGGTTTTGTTGATTCTTTGTCTGGTTCTCTTCGTTTCTACTTGATTGATTTCGGCCCTTAGTTTGATGATTTCCTGTCTTCTACTCCTCCTGGGTGAATTAGCTTCTTTTTGTTCCAGGGCTTTCAGGTATGCTGTTAAGCACTTAGCAACATTCTTAGCCATTTGTGTATACACACAAACAAACCAACAACAAGGGCTGCCTTTGGCAGGTTGTAGAGGGCTGCGAAGTGCCACGCCTTAAAGATGGTGCTGGTTTCTGCCTTCCTCCCCACCAGGGGGAGAGTGCCCTTTGAGACAAACAACTCCTTATTTGGCTTTGTGCAATCAGATGCTGTCCTTCAGCTTTGAGGTAGCCTATCTGCCTTGCCCACATGTCATCCAGGGATTGGCCAGCCTTTGGGATATAAGAGAGTGCTGGGGTTGAGGTAGGGAGAGAGATGCCATGGTATAAGGTTCCTGATTAAACTGCTTGAAGAAGATCACTGGTGTTGTGTCTTTCCTTGCGGGTCGAGGTTGGACATGACAGCAGGTTGCAAACATTTATGGAATAAACTTTCTCTCTGGGATATATATATATATATATATATATATATATATATATATATATTACTTCATATTTCATAGTCTTAGGAATCACCTGAGCTAACAGGAGGCTAACTTGGTAATATCCTAGCTGAGTTGACTCTGTTGAAATAATCTACAAATTTCTCAAGATGTCAACAGTGCCTTGACCTCAGAGGCATTTGGGAAGAGTACAAACCATAGTCTGCCCTTGGCATTTATTCCTCAGGACCTAAAATGGAAGGGCTCAGAAGCAACTGTGACCAAGCTTCTACAAGCCAAACTATGTATGGACATTGTCTTAGTCAGGGTTTCTATTCCTGCACAAACATCATGACCAAGAAGCAAGTTGGGGAGAAAAGGGTTTATTCAGCTTACACTTCCACACAGCTGTTCATCAACAAAGGAAGTCAGGACTGGAACTCAAGCAGGTCAGAAGCAGGAGCTGATGCAGAGGCCATAGAGGGATGTTTCTTACTGGCTTGCTTCCCCTGGCTTGCTCAGCCTGCTCTCTTATAGAACCCAAGAATACCAGCCCAGAAATGGCACCACCCACAAGGGGCCCTCCTTCACTTGATCACTAATTGAGAAAATGCCCCACAGCTGGATCTCATAGAGGCACTTCCCCAACTGAAGCTCCTTTTCCTATGATAACTCCAGCCTGTGTCAAGTTGACACACAAAACTAGCCAGTACAGACATGTATCACCTTAGGGCTCTCTACAGACATACACTACAGCCCAGCATGAAATACACTTATAATGTGGAAAGAAGTCTCAGACAACCAGGAAATGGCAAGGTGAGGCTGGAACTGGAGTAGCCAAATCCAAAATTAGAACGCTGGTAGAAAATTTAAAGGATAAAACCAATTGCCTGGCTTCAAAGTCAGTCTCCAACTTCTTACCCATGTATCCTTGAACAAAATAATAAACATTTTTGTGCTTCAGCCTTTCCATCTTTAAAACACAAGTAATATTAAAATGGCATCACACTTCCATAACATTCCTATAGGGAGACCCTAAAAGCTCTGAGATATACAGTAAACCCATACAAGTCACCTGGCAGACTGTGTTGCCCCCCATACTCTATCTCCTGCCTGTTCATCACACTTCGCTCCTGGCTTTCCTTTTCTCCACCATTTTGCCTTTCTCCTTTGGGGTTTTATAAAATAAATAAAAATTTACATATCCACTCAAGTTCAAATTTTAGTTGTAGGGCAATTAGGAAATATTCATCAACACATAACAAGGACACAGCAAGGCCTTAATGACCGGAATAAAACGTTAAAGGAAGCAGAATGAGAACACATAATTTTCTTAGAAATGCAAGGCAATGTCTAAAATTCCTTTCAGGAGAATTAAGTGACTTCCCGGAGAGCAAGCCCAGTCTTAGATATCACAGTTCTCCAAGTCAGTGTTCAGAAAGCTAATGGGCAGCCTTCTTCTGTTTCTAACCTATTAAGTGAGTATTTGGACCCTAAACACTCAATCGTTTGATAAGATGTAGTATGACATATCTGATAGATTGCTTCTCATAGGCTTAGGGACTATGATCTCTACTCTGCAATACAATAGTTAACAAAGAAAAGAAAGCTTTTCAATGGAGAATAAAGTAGTTTAGTGAATTTTAAATTATGGTAGCGATGTCACCTGTTTTCCACAAGATATAAAAATATACTTTCACAAGTTATGATTGTGCTTCCAAATTTAAGTTTCTTTTATTCTCTTGACTCCTCTTTCAAACAATCTGATTTGCTCTGTGTGTCACATAAATTGCTATTATAGGAATGGCAAGGCCACAGTCTCTCTTATAAAAGAACCCTTTTACAAAGATTTAACAGCCCTGCCATATTCTCTAATTAATGAGATCAGGGGTAAACAATACCAATATAGCATATTTTTAATAAAGCAAGTGCTCCAAAATGACACTTATAACATAGGTGCACTTTGAACCTTAGGTAAGCATATAAATGGTCTTTCACCTGAATGTAGTCATCTTTATTTTATTTTTGCACTGCAGATTTACCCATACAATTCTTCAGCATCCCATGATTCTGGACACCAATGTAAGAGGTAACAGGATGAGTAAAGTCAAATGACAAGAAAAAGAACGGGTGGCACACAGGGCACAGGAACAGTGGAGCAGCTGGGACAGGATCTTTCCGGTCTCCATCTGAGGAGCTAAGGCTGTTCCACAGCCCTCTCTCTGTACACAGGTCCTGCCAGGAGAGAGCTGGTCTCCCAGGAGTGCTCTCTCTCCTGAACTCAGAGGTGAGATGGCCACTTTCTCTCCAATAACTGTCCAAAGCGGGACCAGCCAGGAGAGCACAGGGCACAGGAACAGTGGAGCAGCTGGGACAGGATCTTTCTGGTCTTCATCTGCACCCAGGAGCTAAGGCTGTTCCACAGCCCTCCACACCAAAACACTGCCCACAAGAGAGGTGGGCTTGCCAGGAGTGCTGACACAGGCTTACAGGCCCAAAGGAAGGAAAAACTCCAGCCAGAAACAGCAAGATGAACTAACACCAGAGATAACCAGATGGTGAAAGGCAAGAATAAGAACATTACCAGCAGAAGGGAAGGTTACTTGGCATCATCAGAACCTAGTTCTCCTATCACAGCAAGTCCTCGATACACCAACACACCAGAAAAGCAAGATTTCTTTGTAAAATCACATCTAATGATGCTGATAGATGACTTTAAGAAGGACATAAATGACTCCCTTAAAAGAATACAGGAGAACATAGGTAGAAAACCTTAAAGAGGAAACACAAAAATCCCTTAAAGAATTACAGGAAACTGCAACCAAAGGGGTGAAGGAATTGAACAAAACCATCCGGGATCGAAAAATGGAAGTAGAAATAATAAAGAAATCACAAAGGGAGACAACACTGGAGATAGAAACCTAGGAAAAAGATCAGGAGTCATAGATGCAAGCAAGCATCATCAACGGAATACAAGAGATAGAAGAGAGAATCTCAGGTGCAGAAGATACCATAGAAAACATTGAAACAACCAAGTAAATGCAAAGCACAAAATGCAAAAAGCTCTTGACCCAAAACATCCAGGAAATCCAGGACTCAATGAGAAGACCAAACCTGAGGATAATAGGTATAGAAAAGAGCAAAGATTCCCAACTTAAAAGGCCAGTAAATATCTTTAAGAAAATTATAGAAGAAAACTTTGCTAACCTAAAGAAAGAGATGCCAATGAACGTAAAAGAAAGATACAGAATGGATTGGACCAGAAAGGAAATTCCTCCTGCCACATAATAATCAACCACCAAATACATAAAACAAAGAAAGAATATTAAAAGCAGAAAGGAAAAAGGTCAAATAACATACAAAGGCAGAGCGATCAGAATTACACCAGATTTCTCAACAGAGACTAAAAGCCAGAAGATCCTGGGCAGATGTCATATAGACCATAACAGAACACAAATGCCAGCCCAAGCTACTATACCCAGCAAAACTCTCAATTACCATAGATAGAGAAACCAAGATATTCCGTGACAAAAACAAATTTACACAATATCTTTCCACAAATCTAGCACTTAAAAGGATAAGAAATGGAAAAATCCAACACAAACAAGGAAACTACATCATAGTAAAAGCAAGAAAATGATCTTTTAACAAACAAAAAAGAAGATAGCCACATAAACGTAATTCCACCTCTTAACAACAAAAATAACAGGAAGCATCAAACACTTTACCTTAATCTCTCTCAATATCAATGGACTCAATTTCCCAATAAAAGACATAGACTAACAGATTGAATATGTAAACAGGACCCAACATTTTGATGCATACAGGAAACCCATCTCAGTGACAAAGACAGAAACTGCCTCAGAGTGAAAGGATAGAAAACAATTTTCTAAGCAAATGGTCCCAAGAAACAAGCTGGAGTATCCATTCTAATATTGAATAAATCTGACTTTCTTATTCAAAAAAAAGTTTGCAAAAAAGATTTTTAAAAAAGGTACTTCATACTCAAAGGAAAACTCTACGAAGAAGAACTCTCAATTCTGAACATCTATGCTCCAAATGCAAGGGCATCCACATTCATAAAAGACACTTTACTAAATCTCAAACACACATTTTTACCTCACACAATAATAGTGGAAAACTTCAAAAACCCAGTCTCATCAATTGACAGATCATGGGAACACAAACTAAACAGAGACACAGTAAAACTAACAGAAGTTTTGAACCAAATGGATTTAACGGATATCTATAGAAGATTTTATCCTGAAAGAAAAGAATATACATTCTCCTCAGAACCTCATGGTAGCTTTTCCAAAATAGACCTATAATCAGTCACAAAACAGGCCTCAAAAGATACAAGAAGATTGAAATAATATCATGCATCCTATCAGATAACCACAGATTAAGACTGGTCTTCAATAAAAACAAAAACAATAGAGAGCCCACGTACATGTGGAAACTGAACAACACTCTACTCAATGAAAACTTGGTCAAGAAAAAAATAAAGAATGAATTTAAAGACTTTTTAGAATTCAATGAAAATGAAGCTAAACCATACCCAAATTTATGGGACACAATGAAAGCAGTGCTAAGAGGAAAACTCATAGCTCTGAGTACCTTCAAAAAGAAACTGGAGTGGGTCAATTTTCATTCTTCTGCATGTTGACCTCCAGTTGAACCAGTACCATTTGTTGAAAAGACTCTTTTTTCCACTGGATGGCTGTAGCTCCTTTATCAAAGATCAAGTGACCATGATGTGTGGGTTCATTTCTGGGTCTTCAATTCTTACTTGCCTGTCGCTGTACCAATACCATGCAGTTTTTAACACAATTGCTCTGTAGTACTGCTTGAGGTCAGGGATATTGATTCCCCCAGAAGTCCTTTTATTGTTGAGAATAATTTTAGCTATCCTGGGTTTTTTGTTACTCCAGATGAATTTAAGAATTGCTCTTTCTAGATCTATGAAGAATTGATTTGGGATTTTGATGGGGATTGCATTGAGTCTGTAGATTGCTTTTGGCAAGATGGCCATTTTTACTATATTGATCCTGCCAAACCAAGAGCAAGAAATATTTCCCATCTTCTGAGGTCTTCTTCGATTTCCTTCTTCAAAGACTTGAAGTTCTTGTCATATAGATCTTTCACTTGTTTGGTTAGAGTCATGCCAAGATACTTTAGATTGTTTGTGGCTATTGTGAAGAGTGTTATTTCCCTGACTTCTTTCTCAGCCTGCTTGTCCTTTAAGTACAAGAAAGCCAGACACACTGAAACTAATAGAAAAGAAACTGGGAAAGACCCTGGAGGATATGGGCACAGGGGGAAAGTTTCTGAACAGAACACCATTAGCTTATGCGCTAAGATCAAGAATTGACAAATGGGACCTCATAAAATTACAAAGTTTCTATAAGGCAAAGGACACTGTCAGAAGGACAAAATTGCAACCAACAAATTTGGAAAAGATCTTCACCAACCTTACACCACACAGAGGGATAATGTCCAATATATACAAAGAACTCAAGAAGTTAGACCCCAAAGAACCAAATAACCCTATCAAAAAATGGGGTACAGAGCTAAACACAGAATTTTCACCTGAAGAAATTCAAATGGCTGAGAAGCACCTTAAGAGATGTTCAACATCATTAGTCATCAGGGAAATGCAAATCAAAACAACCCTGAGATTTCACCTCACACCAGTCAGAATGGCTAAGATTAAAATCTCAAGAGACAACAAGTGCTGGCGAGGATGTGGAGAAAGAGGAACACTCCTCCACTGTTGGTGGGATTGCAAGATGGTACAACCGCTCTGGAAATCAGTCTGGCAGTTCCTCAGAAAATTGGGCATGACACTTCCAGAGAACCCTGTCATACCACTCCTGGGCATATACCCAGAGGATTCCCCTGCATGCAATAAAGACACATGGTCCACTATGTTCATAGCAGCCTTATTTATAATAGCCAGAAGTTGGAAGGAGCCCAGATGTTCCTCAAAGGAGGAATGGATACAGAAAATGTGGTATATCTACACAATGGAATACTACTCAGCAATTAAAAATAACGAATTCATGCAATTTGTAGGCAAATGGTTGGATCTGGAAAACATCATCCTAAGTGAATTAACCCAATCACAAAAGAATACATATGAAATGCAATCACTGATAAGTGGATATTGAAGAGCCCAGAAGCTCTGAATACTCAAGGCACAATTAGCAAATCAAAAGATTCCCAAGAAGGCAGGAAGGAGAGGACACTGGTCCTGAAAAGACTGGTTCCAGTTTTGCAGGAGAGTACTAGAACAGAGAAAGGGTTGGGGGTGATTGGAGAATGGGCCCAGGAGAAAAGAACTTATGGGACATATGGTGAGGGGGGAACTGGGAAATGAGAACGCCTTTGGAATGTAAACAAAGAATATAGAAAATTAAAAAAAGAAAAAAGAACCTGGAGAGCACATACACTAGCAACTTGACAGCACTTCTGAAAGCTCTAGAACAAAAAGCAGCAAGTACATACAAGAGGCAGACTATAGTCAAACTCAGGACTAAAATCAACCAAGAAAAACAAAAAGAACTATATAAAAAATCAACAAAACCACGAGCTTGTTCTTTGAGAAAATCAGCAAGATAGATAAACCCTTATTCAGACTAACCAGAGGACACAGAGACAGTATCCAAATTAACAAAATCAGAAATGACAAGGGAGACATAACAGAAAATGAGGAAATCCAAAAAATTATCAGATCCTACTACAAAGGCCTATACTCAACAAACCTGGAAAATCTGGATGAAATGGACAATTTTCAAGACAGAAACCAGATACCAAAGTTAATTAATGATGAGATAAACGATCTAAACAGACCCATAACCCCTAAAGAAATACAAGCACTCTCTATGGTCAATTCACAGTGAAGAAAGTCAGGGAAAGAAGCTAGGAAAATCTTGCAGAGCTAAGAATCAAATAATTTAGGTTATTATAGTCAATAGAGAAAACTGCCTCCCCAGTATGGTGTCTACAGGGGTGGATGAGAAGGTTGACTAGCTCTTACATTCGCACAGCTAATCCAAAGCCAGAGACTCCAAATTGGCTTGATTCTGACACCCTGTTGGAGGAGAGCTTGGTGGTAATAACTTATTTGCTCTATACTTGAACTGTCACATAGAAATGTCCAAATTAATCACTTGGCCAGTTAAACTCATATCATACTTCTCCAATTTTCCAACTCACCACATTTCCAAGAGTTCCTATGATACAAAGTGTAATGGAGCCAATTTCCTCACACAAAATCCAAAATTATGCCTCTTTACAAAGCTATGCCTAGGGCATTTCTCACAAGGATTCATTTGCCTTGCTATAGCCCATCAGGCTCACAGTATCCCCTGGTCACAGGGGACATATCAAGCTGATATGTGCTCTCTGAGGCCTGAGGGGTGCCTGAGGCCAATAGACAGGCAGGGACCTTGTTGGATCCAGGCTATCCATCAGTCGGGGTTATGAGTGTGAGAAGAATGTGATTTCATCCTAACACCCCTCTGGCCGTTGTTGTATAAGGGTAACCCACAAGTCAGCCATGACTACTGCTGCTGCACTGATGATGATGACATTGCACCTGAAGGCCCCAGGGTTCTCCCCAGGTAAGATGCTGTTCCAAGACTACCTCCTCTAGTGTTCTTCCTTACCCCAGCACTCCCTTGGCATCCCCTTCCTGTACCTACTTAATGACATGATGACACTGGTGTGCTCTGCTACGCTTTGGAATAAGCATCTGGGAACTTCCTGCCACAAGAAACACAGATCACAATCTTGACTTTAATATTTGGAAACATCTACAAGCAGCTACATCTCAGGACAAAGGTAACACTTTTGCCTGCTTTAGGGGAAGGGCCAGACTTCCAAGATGCACTCTGAATTTTTATAACCTGATCAGTTACTGGGATTTTGCATTTTGGAGATGGAAGTGATAAATCAAGCACCCAAATATTACATCATCATCACCATCATCATAAAGCAGCTTACATCTTTCTCATGAGATAGGAATTACTCATGCTTGTACCTCTCCTGTGACTACATTACCTACTGTGTTCTCAATTCTGGCAGAAGCCACCTCCTATGAGGTAATTCTAATATCCCACTCACACGAAAGTACTATATACAAAGATGCATTCACCACCCAGAAGCCCAGACACAGTGCTACACAGTACATCAAGCCCAGCTCTAGAGACGGATATGTCCCCTTAATAACTAAAAGCTCCTTTGCCTGGAATTTACATGATGCTCTGAGTATTCTCCAAGCACAGCATTTAAAATCAAATGAATCCAACCCATAGAGCAGAATGTGTAAATCCAAGGTTTTCTCTACATGAATATAGTAACACCTCTATCCATTTCCTTTTCACTATGAAGCATTGGCGTAACTTAAAATGTTCAAAGTACTCCAAGTTATAGTTTCTCAGTCTCAACACTATTCACAGCCTGGCCACAGGCAGAATTTAATGTAGGATAATTTTTGGTTATCTCTGTTCTCTAATATATTACCAATAGCACTCTTGTATCCCACGTGAGAAGCAAAAATGACTTTAGATACTTTACAGTGTCCTAGAGGGCAAAACCAATACCAAACAGTGGTCACTAACCCAAATAAATCACTCTTTTATCATCATCTAAAAATTGAGACTATTTTATAATATTAGGAAGCAATTCAAATCTCTATCCTACTCCAGAGTGCAGCACATGGCTGGGGCTGGGGCTGGGGCTAAGGCCTGGATCTGCCCTTGCCAGCTGACTATGCGCATGAGCTCTGAGCCCCAGTTTTTCACCTAAAACAATGGTGATCACAGAGGCTTACAACAACTGTCAGAGAGCCTTAGAACTGTCTTCTGTACAGTAAGTGCTGGCTGCTACCACGGTCCCATCTGTAAACCACCTGTGCCTTGGCTTCTTATCTGCTACTTAGTAACCATTAACAGTACTAATAAGACCATATACTGTAATAGTAAGAGTCTGCTACATTGGATCAAAAGTATTTGTTAGAGGTAGCCTTCATTTTAAGGGTATTTTAATAAGTAATTTATATTTCCCTACTAAAAATAAAAACAATACACTCTGATCAATATATGCATCCAAACCCAAGAAAAGAGATAATTTATAAACCTAAATATGTACTTCCTATTTCAAAATGATTGTGTCAAAATTGTGACAGGAAGCCAATGCTCTAACTCAGAAAAAAAAGAAAACTAGACATTGAAGATGCCACTGAATTCTTGGCACAGAACTGTTCAACAAGTGTAGCTATATTTTTTTATTGTTGTTATGATCCATGACCAATGACTACAGCCATAGCCCAAATACACAGTGAGAGAAACAAGTGGGAGCTTACAGGTGACACAAACCAACCATCCCTGAGAAAACCAACAGGGTGGGGCCGGGGGAGAAACTAAACATGTATGCTGTGAAAAGGTGGCATGCTTCATCATCGTCTAATACTGACATATTTATACATCTACTCACATGCAAACACACACGTGTGCACACACACACATACACACACACCCCTGCTACTGACATGTCACAAACCACAGGCAAATAACATCAGCTTCATATGTGAAGAACTTCTGATTTGAAAAGAACTTTGATGTAATCATATCCAGGTAGTCAATGGTTTATAAGACATCACTATATCAAAAGTGGATTTGACACTAGCTACCATTCCCCCTGTCCTCCCCTTTCTCCCTCAGATCACACAGAGACACATTCAAGCAAACTGCTTGCTCCAGGGGACCTATCACAAACCTCTCATGTGATAAAAATTAAGGCAGGCCTGTGTCTTCAAAGGTAGCAGTGCCCCAGCAGCTGGTGGGATGCAAGCAATTCTCTTCAGGGTATCTTAAAGCTACTGCATCTAACTTTAGTAAGAGCCATTTTTAAAGAAAAAATTAAAAATCAGACCAAAGACTAGGACTGTCAGTACAGAAGTATAAACTAGATTCTAGATGCTTCCTAATCAACTCTAAAATGAGAATTTGGGGATATGGGTACAGAGTGTCTCAGAACCAAGATTTTTGTTTGGTTGGTTGGCTTTTTGCTGTTTTCTCTTCCTTTCTTTCTTTGTAATAGGTTCTTACTAAGCAAACCCAGCTGTCCCAATACTCGCTATGTAGAACAATTTAGCTTTGAACTCTCTGAGGTCCACCTGCCTCTGCCTCTGAGTGTTGGGAGCACAAGCATATGCCACGACGCTCAGCTTGAAGAAATAGGTCTTTAACCTGGACTGTGTAATTTAAATTTACATTTGTGGACATTCAAATTTAAGGCGTGCAATGTTTGAATAGCAGAGTCAATATTTAGGATTCAAGATCTCCATACCAAGGCTTCCCATAGCAAGGTACAGACAACATTAAGGATCAAGTCAGGCTTGAAGTTCCATAGAGCGTCACACTACGGAACCAGGGAAGATGATAGTCTGGTGCCCCCAAAACTAATGAAAACCAAAACTGATATAAACATGGAAAAGTTATTAGAATAACACATATTCTCAGCAGGCCTAGTGTGCAAAACTCTGGTAAGCCTCATAGCCTGAGCCTGGGGGCGAGGGGCGGGGGTGCAGGCAAGTAAGTGGCTGTGTCCCCAGCAGAGATGGCAGCACACAAAACATCTGCAGATTACATCCATCTTACTCAAAAGAGAAGGAGGAGGAGGAGGAGGAGGAGGAGGAGGAGGAGGAGGAGGAGGAAGAGGAGGAAGGAAGGAAGGAAGGAAGGAAGGAAGGAAGGAAGGAAGAGAAGGAAAAAGAAAAAGAAAGGAAGAAAGAGAAAAGAAAAGGAAAGAAAAGAAAAGAAAAGAAAAGAAAAGAAAAGAAAAGAAAAGAAAAGAAAAGAAAAGAAAAAAGAAAAAACACTTCATTCTTAATTGGAAGTAAAAATTGGAATGGCTTTCTTAGCATCAGGGGGCTGAATAATTTATATTTCCCTGGACTAAAAAAGTAGCCAAATATACCAGTTTCCAAACTATTTAAATAATTTTTAGGCTCTGTACAGTAGTACTTAAATGTTTTCATTAGGGTGGTTTTATACCTAGAATTTATCAAACATGATGAAATTATTATTTTAAGAATTTACCACAACTGTGACATAAATGTCTTTAAAACTAAGAACAAGTGTATTGGAAGACTAGCATTTGGGACATCCTCATAATAAATGTCCCACTTCATAACTTCCAAATCTGTGTGTTTAGCAATATATGTGTATGTATGTATGTATGTATGTATGTATGTACATACACATATAAATATATCTATATGTATACATATAGATATGTATAACTAAAAAAGAAGCCATGTGCATGACTGTCCTAGATGTTATACTTGGTGATTCAGAATTAAAAGTCAGTTCATGTGAAATTGTTGAGCAATTCCAGGTTCTGAGAACTTACTTCACAGCCAGACCATCTCATAAGCTTCTTAAAAACTGGGAACATATTGAAGATATGTAGACTGCTTTTGTATAGCCAACACTGTCTGACTATTTCAGAACTGCAACTCTTATTCTTCTACACTAACACCATAGATCCATTTCACACAGAAAGAATCAGTGGGTATACACTAACAAAGACTATTTATTTACATCTAAGCAACATTCTATAAAGCCCACACAAAAACCCATTACATTTAGCTACCTGTCTGTAACAAAGTATTATCCATACAGTGCTAGAATCTAACACCGAAACCCTTTCTTATGAATCTTGTTTGCATATAATAGAAGGTTCAATTTTTTGGAATTCTTTTAAAAGCACTGAATTTAAAAACACAAAATATAAATGTTCAAGTAAAAAGTATTAGTAAAATACAAAGTACTTGTTAGCTCAGCTTCCTAGAGAACTTAATCATTATTCTTTTAGGAAAAGACAGCATATAAATGGAAATAAAGATTTGGGAGAATAATAGACTATGTTGCTTGCAGTCAACAGTCACTTGTGCAGTCGTGTACTTTTCTGATGTTATTATTTATACAACAGCCAAACAACCCTGAGAACAAGGTAACAGTAATCCTGGGCCACACACCTACCCAGAAAGGGTCTCTGCTACTAAATGAATGAGCAATTTAAATAACGTCAATGCCCAGCTGGCTAGCCCTCGGAGCTGACATTGCAATGGCAGGTAACTTTACAAGAGACTCTAGAGGGATAAAGAGAGGAACTAACCCTGGCCTGGGAAGAGCTGCGGCGAGCAGTTAAGGTCTAGGGATCAGCCGCAGTGGCAGGAAAGTCAGGAAGACAGTGATGCCCAAGGGCAGAAGCTGAGTAGAGTGCTGAGCTGCAAAAAACGACTAGCCAGAGAGGACGAAGTAAAAGGCAGAGAGAGAGACTGAAGGACACACTGCGACCTGCACAGTCATGCCTCAATGCCCAAGGGTTGGGGAGGGACTGACAGCATGCCAACAGGACAAGGAGAAACCAGGGGCCATGCGTGCCCTTCAGGGTAGAAGCTTCTACTTAGCAAGTATTTACCATAAACTAAAGCCTGTATCAGCTGCCAAGTGACAAGAACAGAGGTTGTCGACACATCCACACACACACACATAGAAAAAAATATCAGATAAGCGACCACCTCTTCCTCTACCACAGACAGACAAGGGAGAGTCATCTAACCTCCCTGAGTCTCAATGACATCATTAGTCTGGTAGGAGAGAATGACGGCACCCCTCCGCCCTGTCAGAAGGCATCAGATGAGATCATGCATACAAACCATCTAGAGTTCAGTATGCTCTGTGGAGGTTAGGTCCTATCAATCCACCACTGCTATCATTATCACCATGGTTATCTCAGCCACAGAAAAGCCATTCCAGTAGTAAATATATCATGAGTGAAAACCAGTATAGAAGAGGCAGGATGGAGACCTCGTGGTGTGGAGATCAGGCTTATTTTACAGTGTCCTTAACCTCTCATTACAACATCCTATCTGAAACAGGATGCCTTGGGCTGGAAAAGGAAGCACAAACTGCCTGGAACAGCAGAGCCGCTAGCCAACCTCCTTAGGCTGTCCTTGGTCATCTATGTTGACATTTGCTTTCTGGGACTCTTCTGAGCCAGTAATTTAATGAAGCAAAGGAGTCCCTGCTTCACCCACTGTAGATGGTCTTCAGAAAGCCCCCAGTGAATGCTCATTTCCAAGGCCATTGCTAGACTAGATGCTTTATCACAATCATAACTTCCTGCAAGAGGGTAACAACTACCATCTTTACTGTAGCTCCAAGGTTTCTGACATTTGCCAACTGATGAATACCAAGTGTGTGAAAGAGTAGATAACTCTAAGCATTGCAGCAGAACAACTAACAAACTGTAAGGGGGAAGAGGATTATATACTTACTGTGCTTATATGAATATTTATACTTGATCAACATCTAATTATCTCTTAACTGGACTTTAATGCAGTATCTTATGGCATAGGTCAAACAGCAGCATCCCTTCACAGTGACGGAGAGACTTCTCCCTGGGACCACCAACTCTCCAGCTGGCTTAGGATCTGAGAGCACCCGAGACACTGCTCCTGGAAGTGAGGGCTTCCTGCAGTCCGAGAAGCCTTTCTCCACAGCTCCTTTCCTCCCCCTTCACCCCACCCCTAACCACATACACTATGCCCATTCTTGCATCTTGCATCTTGCACCTTGCATCTTGCATGTTGCATCAAGCATGTTGCATCTTGCATGTTGCTCTTCCTCCTCCTTGAAGCTTCTCACCCAACTCCCAGCTCTCAGAAGGTCTTCATCTTAGAGATCATTGCTTTCTTTCTGGCCAGAAATCTAACAAAGCACTTTGTTCTCTGTATAATGGCCCATTATCATTCCTGAGCACACGTTTTCACTTCCTCCTTTTCTAATTAGGAGGCATTATTCTGGCCTCATGAAGTAACTCAAAGCCTGATCTCAGGATACTTCCTCTTTGGTGAGAATAAAAGTTAAAGGGTTATGAGTCAGACTTAACTTTTTCCCTATGGCACTTTACTGTGATTGATTCTGTCAGTCACACCTACCTAGATCCACACAACCTCAGACACAATAACATAGGACAGGACTACTATCCAGAGGACAGTAGTATTCTAACCCTTTATTTAGGTCATGTTATATTTCACAGTTCATAATAACTTGCTGTGAATTAAAGTCTATATCTGGTTATTTTCTCATCCAGTTGTACATCGCATACATTTAGGCATACATTCTGCTATTTAAACCACTGTGATGGAGTGAAAGCAAACCACTAAACAAAGCCAAGCATTTTCATTTTGGTGATGTAATAAACTTGTGGTGAGACTGAGATAATACAAACTTTATTTTCCAAATAAATTAAAGCTGCAAACAGAATTCTAAGTGTGTAAGCCTATGTAAGGGAGAAAAGCTTTGATAAGAAGCGTGGTGCTCGGGGTTATTTGTATGGAGACACACACAGTTAATTATAAATGAATCATCCATCTATCATACTTCATCATAATAGGCCCCTGAAAGGCTACTCCTTGGCAGCTTGTGGAAGTTAGCACTTAGAATGAATACTTGAAAGTAATAAATCAGGCAATATAAAACATATTTATGGCTGGGAGGAACCTTTGGGATAAGCATGTCTCTGCCTAGGTCTTGAGAGTCTAAGGACCTTGTCTGTACCTCCAGAGCTAGTTCCTATTCCTGGAGGAGCTAGGGCGACACACCTCAGGTTCCAAGGGCCAAGCCCAGTGCTCTCCCCAGAATCTTTACAGATCCACCTGACTTTTGTTCTTTGCCTATGCCAACTGAAGCAATGAATGTTTGTGGCTCTTCTGTCATACATGCTGCCTAATCATAGAAACAGCTCTTACAGAAGCCAGAACTAATACCAGGAAGTTTTAGAAAGCTCAGTCTGCCACCGTATTTATTTGATAGTTGGCTTTCCCATATTGAGCACATCTTTTCTGCGGGCCCCTGTGATGTACCTGAAAGCCTTCTCTTAGGTAGAATTTTCCTAGTTATGCTTCCTGCCCAGTCAATCAAGACTCCCAATATCCTTGAGAGGTCCCCAAATTGCAATGTTCTCAACCGTCTCTCCTCTGAGACTGAGCCCCTCAGTTCATCCACACAGAAATCATGATAAACTGACAAGTTTCATTCTACCTGCTCAAGTTTGTCATACTAAGACAGGAGGAAGCTCAAAATAATGTATTTAATCAATCCTAAAATTGGCATCAACCTTTGAAGGTGAGGTACAGACCACCTCCATTAGAGACTCTAAGGTCCCTCCTTCTTAAACATAGCAAACTCCTTCAACCTTCGCCTATGCCAGCCGCAGCAAGACAGGCCCCAGAGGACAGCATGTTGACTTGCTCACTGAACTGAGTTCACCGTCTTCTGCACACTTTGTGCCTCTACAGATTTCATCTATAAGACCTCATCTCTGTTTAGGTGTTTTCTTCTAAGAAAAGATCTCAATATTTGGTTCACACCAGACAAGTCTCCAGCAGTACTATTACACCATGCTGGATTCCATGTAGAAACATTATATACCACAATGCGCACTTTAAGAATCTCAAACCAATATTTTAATTCCTAACAGGAGTCAGCATAATAAATACTGAGGAAGATGACTGCATTTTTTGATGATGTTTAACCCTTGACGCTACCAAAGCAATGGGCCACATGCAGACATGTGTTTTCATAGAAAGCCTCTATTTATACAAATGGGAAATTTTCATTTCACTCACCATTGCCACTCCAACTGACCTAAATGACCTTCATTATAACTACAGAGAACAATTAAAAACAAAATCTGTAATTACATACCTCCTGATGTTAAAGAAAACAAGAATCAAGACTAAAATTTCTCTTTAAAAACATTTATTTATACAGTAATATACTAACTTAACATAAAACCATCTACTAAAACAGAATCAAGAATGCCAGGCAACGGCATGCAAGACTACCTGCTATAGATGTCCAGTTAATAGAGTGACACAGAGTTACATTTCCAGACAGTAATCACATGTGTGTCTGTCATTCAATTAATTATTACACTGAGTGCCATACATCTTATCATGTAATTTTAACCTGCAGATTGATAGTTTATATACAATATTATATAACCACTTATACTATACAAATATACTGTTGTCATAAGACATCTACAGAGTCACAAGATAAATGATCACAACACTTAGTTTATTTTAAAAAGATAGCAGATATGAGCTACATACTTGGAGACAGTTAGACAGTTTTAGAATTTCTCTTTTCAAGAAGACCCAAATACATAAACTCTGAGGGCACAAAAGAGGAGGCAGCCCCTGACATCGTTAGCAGTTAAAACACAGATGATGAGAAAAAAATTAAGTCCTCTTGGTACAATTTTAATATTTTTAGTGTGTCATTGTAAATAATAGTGTGTTAGAGTTATAAAGTATAAAAGTATAAAAGTTTAAAGTATAAAACAATGTGCCTAACTTTGGTAGCAAATTTTCATTAGTAAAATTCCAATCATCTCCTCTGATCAAATAATTCAGTGGAGACCAATTTCCTGCTTCTTGTCTAATCATATTCTTCACAGAATGCCCCAAACGCCAGCTAAGATTTAAACCATACATTTTCAATCTCCTAAATAATTGTAATTGTTGCTTCAAAGAAATCTTAATTAGGAGACTGATATGCACCCTCTCCTCAGGATTATCTCAAATATTAAGAAAGCTTAAGAATAGACATAATATTTCCATGGTGAAAAAAACCTACATTTTATTCCTATTTTCTGCTGTCTGTCCTACATGAGTTTTTGACTAATGACAAATCTTCCCATCCTCACCTTCAGGACAACTGACTGTTACTCATTATTTCTGTGGTTGTTAAATAAACACGGTGTATAGACCAGTGAAAATTAAGGTGCTGGTAAACAGACTTGGGCAGCAGTAGAAATCACTATTTCCTTCCAGTTATATCTGCTCTGTTTGGTATTATTCCCCTCTCTCCTTTGTTTCTCCCCTCCCCTTGTCTCTGCTTCTAGTCTCCTCCTTCCTTTTCCCACACCTGTCCAGACTCTTTGGCATCTTCTCAGTATTATCATCACCTTTTCCTCTGCTGTTATTATAGTTGTGGTATTAACTATTTTAACTATTACTGACTTCCATGGCAGGTTAGCATTCTTACAGCTGTTACTGTAACTAGTTCTGTCTTAGTGATGCTGGGAACCCACTGACGCCATGACTGTGAGTGGGCATGGAACTGGCTGCAGCCAAGTCCTAGACCTGCAGCTCAAACTTGCCAGCATCTACACCAACTAAAGAGTCCAGGAAATTAAAGCTTTTAGTCAGCATCTTGGCCCCTAATGAACAAATTCCAATGCAGAAACACACACACACGAAAATAATAAAAGCAAAATGATGTTTCCAAAATGTACCCATTCCACAGTAAATGATTATGATAAAGAATGGATGGAATTACAGAGAACTTAAAAGAATAACTACAAAAATGAGAAAAAGAATCATGAGTGAATACAGATCAATACCTTATGAGGATATAAATAAGAAGCATACCAAATAAAGACCCCAATGCTGGATGTAAAATAAAAACTCAATGGATAGATAGAATTCTGAATAAACAAAAGCTCAAAATAAAATATTGCAAATTAAAAGCTCAGCAAGTTAAAAAAAAAAGAACTAAATCAAAAGCCTCACCAATATACTGGATTGAAAATCAGAACACCAAGGCTTGTAGGAAAGCAGACAAATTATGATATTCATATATACAGCAATAAAAATAATACAGTGTAAGTGGAACACACAGCTTCTGGAATGACATTTAAAAACAAAACTTGTGAGTTATGAGCACAGAAATGGAGATAAAACATAAGTTAAACACATAGAAAACATGTTGAACAAAACCGTCAGAGAAAATGGTCTAAGTACTGGGAACAATATGAACATGTGGTCCCAGAGGCCATTAGGATGACACACACACACACACACACACACACACACACACACACACACAGAGCGAGAGATGAGCCTCTTTATATCATATTATAGCTACAGTGCTAAGACTACAGAACAAAAGGACAATAGTGAAGGCTTCAGGAGAGATGTGCCGTTTTACAAATAAGGCAAACTCATCAGAATAGCAGTTTCCTTTGCACAAGCACTGCAAGCCAAGAGGACTGGAAATTATATACTTCAAGCCCTGAAAGAGCAGCACTGTCAACCTAGACAACTATATCTAACAAAGCCTTTCTTCAGAGTCAAAGGAGAAAAAACCCATTCCATGATAAACACAAGTGTAAATAAATAAATAAATTGCTGAGAAGACACTAATATGAATTCTGTATATGAAAAAGGAAGATAAAAACAGAAATAAGCAAATCTTACTAGAAGGGGGAGATAACCAAATGAGGGCTACCAAGGGGACCAGTGTAAAGAGAAATGTGGAAAGTGTGATGATGAGGTGAATATGTGTGAAAAGACATGTATATAATTATATACATACATGAAAATACCACAAAGAAAACTATTATGTCGTACAAATAATATAGGTGATGAAACAATCCACATATAGAGAGATGATCTAATCAATATAAAGAATAATATAAAGCACTGAATTGTAATAGAATATGAAAATGTCACTCATATGATTTCCAGTCCCATACTGCAACTGGAAAAGAGCATATGGGACCTTTGGGGGGGTGGGGAACCAGGAAAAGGGAAATGAAATGTAAATAAAGAATATATCCAATAAAAAAATATAAAAACAAAACAAAACAAAAGATGTTTGTTTGTCATTGGCTAACACACCATCCTACTAGCCAAATAGTTCTAAAGATGAAGCAAAGAGTCGGCTGGGAGAGCCTGCATGACAGGAAAACATAGGTGGCCTCCAGAAAAGGAGGGTGGCCTCCGAAACTAAGGCTGGCCTCCAACTTGTAGCCATGAAAAGCCAGGGCCCTCAGCCCTGCAGCTGCAGGAATGAGTTCTGCCAAGGGCTTCCGTGAGCACCAGAGTCTGCCCAGCGAAGCCTTTAGACGGGCTTCCAACCTCATCTTGACATTTGAAGGTTCATATACTTTGAACAAAAACAGTCTGAGAAAGTTGTGGCTAAAATCCTGGCTTGTATAAACCTGCATATATTTGTTTTTAGAATGAAAAATCAAAGTATCAATTACTACAAAAATCCTCGGTCTAATTATGTGAGGATGCTATTATAACGCACCTTCCCTCCCCTGTCACATGGAGCTGTGAAGCCAGACTTGCTTCATACATTTCAACTGAAATATACTGAGTGGACTGAGTGAGAAGGCAGATATGAAAATAATCCAAACACTGAAGACAACAGTGTTACCTCAGGCCATGCTTCCAAGTACTTTTTTATTCTGATAGTAGTTATTTTTATATTTAAAAAGAAAAAGAGAGAAATTAGCTTATAATGGAGTCATTTGACACCAATTAAATATAATTTTAATTTCTGCCTTAATTTCTCTATATAGGTTGAAATAGTTTGCATAAATACTCTTCGAGGAGCACAGCAGCACTCACTGCCTTCCCTCTTATCTCAGGCACAAGGCACGCACTCCATCTAGCCCGGTTCCATCCAGCTCTCACTCTGAGCCAATCTAGCCTCTCTGGGTTCTCCCTCTTCTGAGTACCAGCACAGTCGGTGCTGGCCTGTGTGTCCTAGCTCACATTTCCTCAACTTCCCACTACACAGGGAAGTAATCAGACCTAACACTGAAAATCACCAGTACTATTACTGTGTCACAAAAGAAATCAGAGATGACAAGAACTCAATTTCTCCAAGAGTTTATCAAGCCACATGGACACTTGCTACAAACGGCTCATAGTTCATGTGCTGGCAGTTCTAGGTCACAAAAGCCAGTTATCTCCACTAGAAGTAAAGGACTGGCATTAAAATCCATGGCACAATAATTTCAATACCTGATTTTAAAATTTTAACCCAGCATAACAATTTAATCTATAAATAATTGGAACTTAAAGCTGTGGGAATTTCTAATCAGCTGGTCTGATGATTCATTTAATGTCCCTAAACATCAAATATCAAGAATCTACTGGCTTTTAAACTACATGTCCTAACCAATTAATAGGCAGTATAATCAATTTAATATGTACCAACTACCATCCTGTTTACATAAAACAGAACCAACCAAACAAACAAACAAAAAAAGCAGAATAAAAACCAAATAGTATCATTTATATTAAGGGAACTTATTATTTTGTCTCATGTGGGTGTAGATGTCAAGAATACTACTGAGTCTTGAAGAAAAGCATTATTTCTTACTATGATCCTCTGTCCAAATTCTGGCAGAAAACAGATGATTTTCTCAAACTAGACACTTAGAAGATTAACAAAGAAATAATTTACAAAGGTTTTCCAGAGATCACAGAAACTACTGACGGATAGAGTGCAGAAGAATGGTGAGCCCTTGCATTGTCCTAGGACCCAAGGACATCAAAGAACACAGATGTTACATAGGGGACAAGCTGTGAATTAGTGGCCTGACATGAACTATGGCCTTTAAGAAAAGGGCAGGCTCATCCCCAGTGACCTGGCAGGGAGGGAGAGTCCTGACCTCTGTTCTCTTGCTGGATCCGCTTCAATAGCTGACCCCAGGAAAAAGTCAAAGGACAAGGGCCCAGGCTGTTTAGCCCCTGTGCTGCAGATAAGACTGGAGAAGGGTGGAGACCAAGCTTTCCAGTCACTGAGACTAGAGTCTGAAAGCCGCCAAAACAGTTATATACCCAGTAACTTAGTCTAATAACTTCTGTTTCTGGATTCCACTTTGTTTTTTCCCACATCCATACTCAGATCTCAACCTTGAAGCAAAGCTCTAATACAATACCAAACAAAAATACACAAGACTGGCATTTTTATGAGCCTGTGATTTACAGCCTTAGCCTGGCTCTCATAAACCCTTCACCTTCTCCCTTCCCCCAACACAGGGAGCTCCTTAAGGGCACCAACCACATCTTTCTTATCTGTGTGCCTCCAGCCCCAGGGGTTACAGCACAGGGACACACACTGAAAGTCTTTGAATTCTGAGTGTGTGAAGCTCAGACTGCATCCTCTCCAGGTCCACCCATGCTGCCCTGATGTTCCCACATGCAGGGAACTCCACACCTCCTTCTGAGCATCAACTCTCATTCGCTCACCTGTCACTTCTACTCAGCTCGGCTCCCATGCCCAGACCTGAGCCAGCCTTCCCCCTCCGCTGCCCCCTCCCCCGCACAGGGTCAGCTCCTTCCTCAAAGCTATCAATACAGAAAAGTGAGCCAAAGAGCTAGCCATCCAGCACCGAAGGGCTGATTCCTCTCTAGCTGGTCACAAGGAAGGACGCGTGGCTGTGTACTGCCTGCTACTTACTACTCCCTCAGGTAAGCACCGGAAGAAAATGTCCTCTTTCCTACTTCTCCAAAACAAACAAAACATTCTTACCTCTTCAGGAGGTAACACAAACCTGTACTCTCAGCACTCAGGAGGCTGAAGCAGGAAGACTGTCATGACTTCAAAGCCAGTCTGGGCTACAGTGACACCCCATATCACAAGAAAAATGAATACCAGCCCCTGGGGACAGAGCAGATTGCTGATCATCCCTCAAAGTCCTTAGGCTCAGCTCACTACTTCCTTTGCCCAAAGCCAAGCTCCCTCTGCTGACCACCTCTCCAGCCCTTAAATCATACAGAGCATTCTTTAGTTAAACTCCTGACTCTGGCTTTTCTTCCCATTAACTTTCCAGGGCCTGTATCTACCTATATCTCAAACAGAAAATATTTCTGTGTGGCCCAATGTTGTTCTCTCTCTTGACTTCTCCTAACCCACCAAACTGACTTTTGGGTTGCTGTAGATGACTGTCACTGAGCATCTCCTACATGGAGACCCAACAGAGGCCTCATGAATTCAAGGCTTTTATCTGATACAGGCTTACGAGATGGCAGTATTCCCCTTCATTCTAAAGGTAGGGAGCCCGGAATTCTCCAGTCCTCTGCAGAAGCAGGCCAGCTCCCATTATTGTTTAGAGGTCACCATTTCTAGGGTTCATACTTCTATGAAAGAATAATGACAATAAACCTGCCATATCAATATAAGCATCAGAATCCTATGGCTGGAATTCCCTATTGCCTTCCATTCCACTCCAAGCCAGGCAATGAGGCAGCTCTGAGCAAGGCTCCTCTCTTCTTGCCGAGAGATAAGCTAAGACTTGAAGGCAGCCTTCTGTCAACCACTTCCACCTAACTTGGTCCCAGACCACCATGGGAGTTTAATACACTTACCTGGAAGAAAAAAAACAGGGGAGAGCAACATTGGCTTTTCTTATCTGAACAATGCTTGGCACCGAATCTGATAGGGACCAAATTGAGGGTAAAACCTTTCTAACCAGCCTGTCTCTTGATACCCTGCAATTGCATCATAGCGCAATACAAAGTGAGAGTCCTGCAATCAAAAGCTGGCTGAGCCCAGCAACAGGAGACAGACCTAATTTTAGCAACCCCCAAGACAGGGATATCATGCCTGTTAAAGATAAGCTATCAAAACAGATGAAATTCAGCATCGTTCCAAAAAATCAACATGAAATTAATGGATACATTGCTGAAAATCAAACATTGCTCAAATATGAGATTGCATTGCACCTGTGCTCATGAAGAAAAATCATTATGATGTTGCTTCACTGGAAATCAGAACTGCAGAGCACTCAGTCTCAGAACTCAAGAGAAGTGAGTCAGCCTGTCAGAATGTGAAGCTGTTATTTAAGACAATCAGTGCAGCAGATATAATGGGCCACTAAACGACTGCCTGCAGCAAATGTGGATATGATGAGGCATTTGAAGATAATCAAGAGAAAAGTTGCATTTAGACTTCAGGAAAAAATGCTATCACATATAACAATTTCAAACTTATAAACACTGTGCTGACGACAAGGTCACCCTCACTTTTATAAAAGAAAGACATGTAAAGGTGGGTATGATTTAGTAAGCTTTTTTAGTATCCATTCTGTGCACCAGATACTGTGCTAAATGTAGGGACAGGAAAATAAACAAGACACACTCCCTGTTCTTGTCGAGCCCACAAGAGAGCAAGAAAATCAAAAAGACTGCGGGCACGCTGCACGGCCTGTCTAGCCACCCAACTATAGCCATACAGGACGTCCCTCACGCCCAGTACCCACGGCCAGTTTCCCCAGAAGTGAGGGCGGCTACTACAAGGCCAAGCTTCAAGCCTCCAAGAGTGTTTCCAGACAGTGTTCATCCCTTGGCACCAGGTGGAGACTCTGTGGGGAACTCTGAAAATCAAAGCAGCAGTGGGTGGGATTGTGGGAGCCAGCACCCACATCTTTTCACCCAGGAGGAGAATCCCTTGGTGACATAACTTGTTCTGATTCTGGGATTTTTACTAAATGAAATCATAAATATTGGAAGTCCTGGAAACTCTGACATGTGACAGCAAAGGGGAAAACAGCAGGAGGGGGCTTCTAGGAAAGAAGAGGCCGGAGACATGCTCTCCCCTTCAGAATGGTTAGTACTTACTGGGGGTTTCACTAAAAAGTAGAGAACCATTAAATACTGCTAACAGAGCTGCTGAGGTCATTAATGTTACACAGTAGAGTCCTCGGTGGAGAATGATTAGAGGGGTTAGGAGCTGCTAGAAATAGAGGGTATGGTTAATGGTCTGTCGTTATTAACCACAGAAGAAATGTGAAATGGGGTGGCAGAGAAAGCAAATCAAAGAGGCACAACACTATAACGGAGCATGGCAATCAGTTAACTATGATATAAGATGAGGGAGCTTCATTCATCAGGAAATGAAGGATTTCAGGGTTTCTGAAGAGTACAAGCAGGTAGACTGTGGAGGCTGTGCAGAACAACACGATGAAGCAGAAGGGCAGCAGGCAGATTCCTAGAGACGAGGATGGATTTCTACCGAGTGTGACGCACTCGGAGTCTAGGGGCAGGGAGATGTTAGATCTAAAATAACCTCAGAGCTAGAAGTGAATCTTTGTGATCAGGTAAAGTAAAGGTATAAATGAGACTGAGGATAAGCTTTGTGAGCAGCAGCATGCAGGAAGGTGGGTATCTATGAAGGCTAAATTAAAATTTCAAAATCTTAGACCATTAAGGGGGAGTCTGAAAGGGTGGGTCACCATCAACAGAAACTAAAAGTTCCCTGAGTGTAAGCCACCAGGTCTTGATGACCTTATTGAGAACAGCTGGCTAGGGAAAGCGTGGAAACCTATGTAACAAACCACGTGATACACTCTTAACATAAATAAATATTTAATTAATTATATAATTATCTGAAAGTCCCTGTTTCTGTCTCATAAAACATACCCTGACAAAATAACTTAAGGGATGAAGGGTTTATTCAGGTCCCAATTTTAAATTATAGACCATCATTGCGGGGAGTGGGGGGGAGGACAAGATGGATGACCCTGAAGCCCTAATCACATTACTGACATCCAGATCAAGTGCAGAGAGCGATGAGTCAAGGCATGCACCCCTGCGCTCAGCTCACTTTCCATACAATCTAGGATGCCTTCCAGCGAATGGTACCCACCTCCCCACAGATATGCCCAAGGACTAAACGAAGCTACAGAATCCTTCACTGAAACTAACTCTTCCCAGACATCATATTGCATCAAGTCCACTGCCAAATTGAAGCATCGCAGTACCACATTTTAAGTTCAAATAGTTTAGACTGATTAGATTAAGCAAAATATGTGTAAATCTCTAACATAGACGATAACTGAAAGCATTAAAAATCCTTCAGGGCAGTCCCCAAGGTCTTTCACAACCTCGCCCAAGTTAGCTTTTTGCAATAAACTTCTTCCATGGCCTTCCCTCAACTTTTCGTAACTCCCTCAACCACTTTCCTTCCAAGCACCTTCATGTCTTCCCTTCTGATGAGCATTCAACTATGTTGTTTCTTAGCAGACAAAGCTGGCTGCAAATTTTATAAAGACAGAAAGACTAACTGATCCTCATATCTCTTGATCCTCACATCTCCATCATCCTAAGGTGTGGCAACAGTCTGATGGAGCATGTGTGCTGGCATTCAGCTCCGGATGCAATTCTCTCACTTGATTTGAGGTTGTACCTATCTATGATTTGCTGTAACTAATAGAGTATAGAAGTAAGAATATGCCTATTGAAGCTTCCCTGTTGCTTCTACCTATTGTTTTCTGTGTAGCCTTCAACTTCCATTTTGCCAAATAGATCATAAGAAACTTGTAAGAAAATTCAAGTTGTGAGTAGAACTACATAGAAAAACACAAGAAACCCAGTGAGTAGCAAGAACCATGGCCTAGGACATAGGAGGTGATACCACCAGCTAGTCAGTCTACTTAGCCGAAGCAATTAAGTAAATGACTGAAGTCATAATTCTAAATATCCAAGACATAGAAAACAATCACACCAAAGCTTTTTCTGGTTCAAATTCTTACTCTAGCAAATTATGTTTTGGAGTATTTGGGTATTGGCAATAAAGGAGGAGGTAACTGCAATGGATAAACATGATAAAACAATAAGTCAAACAGAATTTATAAACAGCTTGCTATGTACCTGGCATTCATCTATGAGATAAGAGGGCCAGCAATGAATGAAATAGACAAAGGTTTCTATTTATTAAACTGAATATTCCATTTGCAAGTGGACAATACATTTGTTAAATAAAATAATAGAAAGGGATGAGGTTTTTTGTATAAAAACAAAGTATGTGTGTATGTGTGTGTATGTGTGTGTGTGTGTGTGTCTGTGTGTCTGTGTGTGTGTACGCGTGGGTGGGGCAGGGGGTGGAAGGAAGAGGAGAGGGAGAGTTTGAGGTGGATTATAATTATGAACGGAATAGTCAAGAAGGCCTTCAGAGGACGTAAAATGGAAAAAATATGAAAGTAAACAGATATGTCACCAGGAGAAAATATTTCAGAGAAAGCATCACCTGAGGTGGAACCTGTCTAGAAAGCTTGACAATATGGGGGCAGATGAGTGCAGCTGGGGCAGAGAAGAACTGGGAGGAGAACAGGGGAGGGTGATGGAGAAGGACAAGAATGTAAGTCAGAGTCCACAGCATACCCAGGTTCCAGGATTCACAAAGGGGACTTAGACGCCACAGACTGTCATGTGCGTGCTTATGATCTATCAGTGAGGAACACAGAGAAAGAATACAAAAGAAAGAGTAACAAGTCAGGAGGAGCCTAGGGGCGGGCTGCAAAGATCCCCCCTGGAGACTATGTGCCTTCAGCAAAGAGCTCCCAGCACACATGTGTGAAGTGCCGCCTACCAATGACATTCCTTACTTACAATGGCATTGTGTGACATCACTTGACATCAAGGCTCTAATGAGCGCGACATAAAGGCACCCTCTGCTTAACATATATGAAAATTCTAGCACATATACCTCACTTAGAAAACAAAGACTAGGCAATCTGCTCAAGCTATATGTTTCACATAATCTTAGCCAGTGAGCCATTTCTATAGTGAACAATTGGGACCCCCTCCACAAATCTAAAGGCTTAGCTTTGGATACAAGCCTTCTGAGAATAGCAATCTTACACCTGCTGTGCTAGTGTTTTTCTTCTGCATTGACACCCAGGTCACATAGCACCCTACAGGCTGTCTGAAAGACAAGGAAGCCATCAGTGAAACTGCAATAAAACAATGGCCCAGTCTGATAAAATTATAAATTTTATCAGATTGGCATAGCTGGAAAGGTGGTGTGGCCCTTTAACAACTGGGTTAGGCTATGGAAGAGATAAACATGAACAGGAAACTGGGAATTTGGCCTGTGGTGTGGCTGTGTGTGTGACCATGTCACTTGACATTGGGGGAGGGGGTGTAAGAAGCAGAGATAGGTTGAAGCTGGAGCCATGTAACCGGAAGATCTTGTCATGAGATAAACAGAGAGAAGGAGTTGTTCTAGCTCAGTCCTGTAGCAAACTAAGGTTAATAGTAAGAAGAAGGGGTAGACTAAGAGATTGAGAATAGCCAAGACCTAATAAGAAGAACTATGGAAAGTATCCAATGCAGGGAAGATCTAAATATCAGTGAAAACGATCCAGATGTTTTGTTCATTGCTTCTTACTGCCCCAGGATTACCTGTTACCTGAAATAAAGGATGTACGTCTTCATCTACCACCTGGGATTACCCAAGACAAGCGAAGAGCCCTCCTAATGGTACAATTCTCATCCAAATGAAGCGGCAATGCCAGACAGTGGTGGCGCATGCCTTTAATCCCAGCACATGGGAAGCAGAGGCAGGTGGATTTCTGAGTTCAAGGCCAGCCTGGTCTACAGAGTGAGTTCCAGGACAGTAAGGACTACACAGAGAAAACCTGTCTTGAAAAAAAATGAAGTGGCAACATCTGTTAGACCAGCAAGTTTTGGACACTTGCCTTCTAAGCTTTAGATGGTGTTCTTCAAACAGAGCACAGGGATAACATCAGAGGAACATGGAGCCTTAGCTGTCTGCTTGGTTACATCACATGAGGCCATTGGTGCTAATCAAAATTTAAAATCCTGTTTCTTTGTTCCACTAGCTACACTCCAAGTATTTTGTAGTCATATGGCCCTAGAAAGATCCCATTAGACACAAGTACACAACATCCACAATCTCCAAAAATTTCTATTGGACCACCCTGCATTAGACTTTCCAAAGGAAGCCTGAAGCTCTGAATATCAACAAATTTCTGAGACTACCAATCCCTTTGGAAAATAGTCTCATAAAAATATGACATTACCATTTTCTCACAGGGGATCTATGGCACAAAAAGCCTGGGAATGAATATTTCACAGATTAAGTCTTCTGACCTCAGCACTGGGTTCTTCAAACTGGGGTTGTAGCTCAGTCCCTCTCCTTCCTCACTCCTCTCCCCCCACACACACACACACATACACATCACAGTGATTAGATGAGTACCTATGACATTAAGTGGTAGGCCAGAGTCCAGCTAACGAGCCATATGGCAAAGTCTCTGGATTAAACATACAAGGGGTGTGTGTGTGTGTGTGTGTGTGTGTGTGTGTCGCGCGCGCGCGCGCGCATTCGTGAGTGTGTGGAGGGAGACAGAAAGAAAAAAGATACAAAGGGGGATAGAGGAAGATGGGGAAGAAAGACAGTAAAGGACGAGACGGTCCACAGGACAAACCCACACGCCTGCCAGTGGTTCAGACAAATGGCAGCAATGTGTTAAGTGACCCATAAGAAAATAAAAACAGGGAGAGTGAGATGTCTCACAGGACAGAGGACAGTGCAACTGACTCCCTCAGTACCTGAGGCCTACATGATGGAAGGAGAGAACCAACTCCTGGACATGGTCTTCTGACTTCCACACACATACGGTGGTGGTGCATGTGCGCCCATGCATATATACATACATACATACAGATACATGTGTGGGTATACAATAAATTAAAATATAGTGCAAAGTTTCAAATAAACAAAAATAAAGACAAATGTTTAAGAATGGTGACAACTGAGCCATGTGATTGGCCAGGTGGCAATGGAAGCCTGAGCATTAGTAATCCCTTCTAAAGAGAGCAGGGCGTGGCTGCTAACCGGTGGCCACCTGGTGGGAAAGCAAAGCCCAGTGGTGTCAGAACCTTTACTGGTTTGCTCTAAGAGAAGACAGAAATCTGGAACTGTATCATGAAATCTCAAAATTCTTACACAATAAGAAAATATAGCCCTAAGAGGGACGTCATAGACATCCCCCGAGCCCTGTGTGCAATACATAGCCAAATGGCATCACCCAAACTAACTCAGAGCAGGTGCCTGGCTGATGCTGAGGCTGACCTCTGGGTTCTGTAAAGAATGCCACACATCCACATGTCAGAGAAGTAGAGAACTGAACAGAAGTCAGAAACCACAAGTAAATCAGACTCTGCTAATCAGGAAATGCTTTACAAATTCAGGCTGAGACTAATCTGTGTACCCAAGAACCATAAGATCAATTCAGACAAAAAGGCATCAAAGGCAGAAAAGTTCAGAAATTAAAGAGTTCTAGCTATTCCTCTAGGCTGGTCACACAATGTTACTGCAGATCTCATGACTGTATAAATTCACTTAGATCCTGATGCCACAATTAATCAGAGGATGGAATTAGTCTTATCTAACTTTCTAGCTCTGGGAAAATGTTAACTTGGAGAACAAATTATTCAAGCTGTCTAAATACAGAAAAAGAAAATTCATTTGAAAAGCCTACTAAAGTTACCTTGACTTACAATGCTTACTCATATATACAATAAGATATAAACATCAGCTTTTTTAAAAAATATCCCATTGTGCCCAGTATCCATCTGACTATTTAATTCAATTCCTCACCAAACACCACTCCTTGTCCTTATTCTACACTCTTGTATTCATTTCAACTCATTCAACTCACCAAGTACATGCGTATATGGAACATTCTGTGGCTGTGTTGTTTTGTGTTTATAAAGCACAGGAGGATGACAGAGAAATTATTGCATGATGAAACATCATGTGTTTGACCTGAGTTCAGATAAATCTGATTGAGTTCACCATAATCCGTAACTACAAAAAGTCATATTTTATATATATACATATATATATGTGTATGTATGTATATATATATATATATATATAATTATTTCAGTTTTAATGCAAATCCTTAAGATATTGGAATTGTTCTGTATTCTTTAGAATATTTTTGCGGATGACTTACAGGATAATACAATAGGGGGTGGGAGGATGGTTTGGGGGTTTTCAGGTAGGGGCAAAGCCGGGAAAGAATATAACATCTGAAATGTAAATGAAGAATATATTCAATAAATAAAATAGAATACATTAACAAATCATTGATTGACAAAAAACTTTAAATAAAATGTTTAATAACTAAAAAAAAAAAAACAAGCATCTTCTAGGAGAATTTATTCTGGGTAGAAACAGAAGGAAATTTGCCTTGCTATAATTAAAAGTTATATATAGACATCTATAACACAGTCTCTTGAGTTCACCAGTTCCAAGAGATTAGTGATAGATTATTCTAGACATTGGGGTGTTCTTCCTAATACCTGTGCCCAAGGTCCACACCACAGGTTGATTAAAATCCTAGCAAAAGGAATTCAGATACCTATCTTGTTCGAAATGCTAAATGTAAAAATCAGAAGTGATATTCAGCCAGGGTTGAGAGCCCTACAGGTTACAGTTCAATTATCCACTCACCTGTGACATGTAATTTTGATGATAAATTTAACTAATTACTCACTGATCCACACCTTGACTGCTTAAGGAGACAATCACCTCTACAAACTACTTCACTAAATTGGATTTAGTGCCCAAGACACTGATATAGTACCAGGATCCAAAGATAAGCCATCCCATAATTCTATCCTGTCCATTAATTTCACCTTCAGAGTGGGAGTCACCCAGTAGAAACAGGGACTCAACGCTCCCAAGTTCAGAGCATAATTAAAGATTTCCCCCAAAGCTCCTCCTGTTCTTTCAGCATCTCACTTACTTCTGGCCTTATCTTATGTTGACTCAGCTGGTTCCAACATACCACGAATTCCAGCTTGCTCTGGCATCCCTTCTGTAATGCTGGGTACAATATCTAGAAGGGATTCCTTGGACTCCACTCACCCTCCGGCCCTTAGAAATTACATCTGCCATCCTGTCTTGAAGTCTTTCTCCAGTCTAGATTATTTAGAACTCTGGAAGAAACATTCATGTTCCCACCAGGGTTCTCTTCCATTGCATCTCCCTCCAGCTGGACCTATAAAAGATCTTGCCCATTTATTGTTTGTCGCTAGACTGAGGAACATCTTTCACAGATACTCTGTAACCTCGGTAGAATTTGTGTCATAAATAGTACTTCTCCCTATAACGTGTGCACTTGTTCCATAAAACAATCAGTGAAGAAGAATGTGACCACTGCTTTACAGCTAGGGGTGTGGCTCAGTAGTAGAGCACTCCATTAACCTGGATAAAACCCTGGGTCCTATCTGCTCTACAAGAAAAACAATATTTCTTGGTGTGTTGTATATATGCTAACAAAAAAAAACTTATAAAAAACAAACTGGAAAAGAAGCATACATGGCAAAATAGGAGGCTATGTGGTTAATGGCTGTGACCAGAGTTACAGGTAATGAGAGTAAGGACCGAGAAATATGGCCCCTGGGTTCACGTGCAAACTCCACAGTTGACTAGTAATCTCTATACCATTTCTGTCTATTGGTAGAATAGAGAAGTCTAGCCCTTGATGTTGAGACCACAAGTCACAAAGTATATGGAAAACCATGGTACATATGAGCTGTTGTTAGTTTTGGGAACAGGGCATAAGCAATGCTATCTAAAAAAAAAAAAAAAAAAAAAAAGAGCTCTTTAAGTCTTTCTTCCCAACTTATAGAAAGGGAATTCATCACAAATGGATATACAGACTGTATTTTAACATTACTGTTCTTCCTCCACTATTTTTTTAATCCAGTGGATAAATGCATAGAATTTTTCAGAGTGTTTCTTGACATTTCAAGTTACACTCTGACCACTAATTGTTAGTTAAGCCTTATTCTTATAATATTCCATAAAATGAAAGAAGAATATTTAGAGAAGAGGAAAACATCATTTTCCACATAAATTGAAATTTTAAAACTCAAAAATGAGAGAAAGATTTCATAAGCTTTCGGTGACCTTTAAATGTCACATTTACTAATATATAAATGCAAACACAGAAAAATGTAATATCCCGAAATAACAGTAACCTGATCGAAGAAATTACATTGAGTTCTATGATATAAATTGCTTCCAGTTCAGAGTAGCAATGGCTTTTTTAACACCTTTTAAGGTCTAACTACAACCCATTAAAGATCAGTGGTCATTTCTTAATGATTATTTATATGCTTGTAGATTACCTCTGTACAACCTAGTTCTACACTTATAGTAAATTTCTCAATGTATAATATTTGATGACCTACATTATTGCTAATGAGTTAAAAGATAAATTTATCATCTCAGTAAACAATTCTTCCATGAAATCTACTTTAATAATTTATGTAGATTACATTGTTACTGCTAACCTTAATCGATTTTCATAAGCCAGTGAAATAGGATTTCAAAGATAACTGTTTACTTGGTCAAATCCTAATTTTTAACTGAATCATATGAAATAAACAGAACACGGGTGTATCAATAACAACAACAACAACAAAAAAACTAACCTAAACAAAACCCTCATTGGGTTAGATTCATACCTTGATGTCTTAGTCAGGGTTTCTATTCCTGCACAAAAATCATGACCAAGAAGCAAGTTGGGGAGGAAAGGGTTTATTCAGCTTACACTTCCACATTGCTGTTGAGCACCAAAGAAAGTCAGGACAGGAACTTAAGCAGGTCAGGAAGCAGGAGCTGATGCAGAGGTCATGGAAGGATGTTACTTACTGGCTTGCTTCACCTGGCTTGCTCAGCCTGCTCTCTAGTCTAGTAGAACCCAAGACTACTAGCCCTGGGATGGCACCACCCACAAGGGGCCCTCCCCTCTTGATCACTAATTAAGAAAATGCCATAATAGCTGAGTTCATGGAGGCATTTCCTTACCTGAAATTCCTTTCTCTGTGATAACTCCAGCCTGTATCAAGTTGACACACAAGACCAGCCAGTACATTTGATTCACATGCATCTTAAATCTTTCCCCTACTTCAATTCTGTTATGAAGAATACAATCTAGGGAGTATATGTAATTTTTTAGGACTGTTACCCTACCCTCTTCCCATCCCCCCTTTTGTAAAGTGTCTGGGGTGCGTGCACGCACACAAACACACACACACACACACACACACACACACACACACGAGTGTGGGTGCTTTTAGACTGGCTCCTTTTAGATTTGGATTTACCAGATGTGGGTGCTGGTCCTCTACATGAACACATGTACTTTCAATTGCTGAGACATCTCTCTAACCTCCAATTCTTGACTGTTCAAAGTATATACATGGACCCATCAAAAGTCTTCTTCTGTACACTAATTCTTAGGTGAAGAATAGAAAGTACAGGTATTCCTTAAGTCTCTAAATAGTTGTGGGTGTCTAAACAGCTCAGTGGGTAATAGTTCTTGCCACCAAGCCTGAAGACCTATTATGTTGATCTTCATCCACAGGTCCCCAACCTGAGCAAGTAGTTCTCTGACCTCCACATAGGTACAGCAGTATATGTATACCCTCCATATACATGTTAAATGAATATATATAATTTAAAATTTGTAAACTATGTACTTGGAAAAATAAAAGTGATTTCTATACCTCGGATAACATATATGACATTAAAATTATAGTTTTTCATCTCGAGATTTGGACTAACTCGTTGACTATAGTTTACAACGAACATTATTCGAACAAATATTAAAAGAACTGTTGTCTACTAAAACAAGAGTTTGTGGCTTATCTGTTCGAGATGTGATTGAAGCACACAAAACAGGCCATGTGCGAGCTGAAACAAATTTAAAGGTGCTTTTCAGAGAGTTCATTTGGAGGTTCCACGGAAGAAAACAGAACTCTCACAAGTCACACAGACACCTGACAGGAATGCTGGAGTCCTGCCACCTTTTGACTTTTACTCATTCCTAACTTGAGCAACAGAACAGTGGGTCATCCTCATTTTGGGAGTAACCCAGAACCCAATACAACGACTCTCATTAGCTATGACTCATAGAAACTGTGGCATTCCGCTGCAAACACCCAGTGCAGTGGCTGGTATAAGAGCAGCATCCCCACTAGAGCTCCTCCAGCCCAGGTCACTGGGAGACCGCCCATCAAGCTGAGAACTCTAAAAGCGCCAATAGCTGTAACTTTGGAGGTGTTTCTTGAGCCAATCAATGCTCTAACTCCAAGGAGCCTCCTTAGGGCGGGACTTAGAGGGTCAGAAATTGCACTTCAGGTGAGCAGCACAGTAACAGGGTAACATCCAGTGTCCCCTTGAGAAGGTTCTGGAGCCCTGCTACTCAAACACCTGGGGTTGTCTTACAGAACAGAATGGGTATGTGGACTTGATAGTAGGCCTCAGATGACGGAGGTGGATGGACCCCTCAAGTGAGTGGGATGCCGCCATTTCTTCTCAAGACTCTTGAACAGCAAGGCAGGGCTAATCGGGTCCCTTACATTAGCAGCCTGCAAAAGTTGTGGCTGCAGGCAGCGCTCACCAGCCGCTGGGGGTGACCTGGGCCCCATTATAAAGCGCCACCTGGTCCAGGGCGCCGGGCAGGTGCCTGGCCTAGGACACTTACTAAGCGAGCCCCGCGGCCGTCGCGCCCAGACCCGCCCCCTGCGGCGCCCCTCACCTGGTCCCGGGTCTTCAGGTACCGCTGCAGCGCCTGCTGCGTGAGCTCGCGGACTCGCAGCTGGCCATCCTTGCAGGGCACCACGATGCCGGTCCTCCCGAAGCACACTGTCACTTTCATCCTGGCCCCGGGCTCCCGCGCAGGGCCGGGCCGAACAGGTGCCTGGCCCCCGGGCACAGCCCCTCGGTCGGGGGACGTGGGGCCGGCACGACGCTGTCCCGCGCGTGTCTCCGGGGCCGGGACCCACGACCGCTTCCCTGTAACTCAACGGGAGGCCGAGGGCGGGAACGCGGGCTTGGAGACGCGGGGACGCGGAGGGTCGACCGGGCGCAGGCGGAGGCTCCACGCGCTGAAGTGAAACTGCGGGTGCGGCCCGGCCCGGCCCTGCCTCTGGCGATGGCCGTGGCGACCGTGGCAGGGCCGGCCCCAGGCCCCGGGCTGGAGTGGGCGGCGGCTGCGGCGCGCGGGGCCAGAGTTGGGAGGAAACTTTTGCGCCGGCTCCCAACTCCTCCGACGCGCGCGGCGCTCTGGGCTCCCTCGGCCCGCGGGCCAGCCTGGGCCCGGCTCTTAAAGGGGCCGCGGCGCTCGCGGGCCACAGAGCGCTCCAAGGCGTTGCACCGGCCCGGGGTTGCCCGAGCAACTAGACTTGGGTAGCCTGTTGCCTGCCCTTGGTTCTCTCTCTCCCTCACTCGTACTAGGAGCTCCGGGAATTGTAACGGGACCTGGGAGCTACCACAGGGGAATTGAAACCGGATCTCATAAAACACACTTGGAATAGATGGGAAACTGTCCGAGCAACTCCCGAGTTGCGAGGTTCCAGGGAAGCTCTAGAGCAGGTGTTTCTTGCCACGCCTTCTAAAATATCCATAGAATTGAGATATTGAGAGGTGGGACTGACTGAAGGCAGAGCTTTTGCAACCCTTCTGAAGCCACAAGAAAGCTAGCTAAGCTGAGGGAACTTTGTCACTGTTTGGGTGCCAAGTGTTCCACCAAAGATCACACCCAAAGTCCAAATATGATAGGGTGTAAAAGTTTACACTTTTCCTTTGTGCATTTGATGAAGAAAAGAACACCCTGGAATCATGATTTCGCAGGTTCCTATCCTTGAACAATTGAACACAAGGTATGGGGAGAAGGTCTGGTTGACAAGTAACCTCTGCATCCTTAATTCTTAAGTAAACAGCTCCTTTGAGACTTTCCCCCTTACCTTGTGCAGAAAGAATAGTACTTGGCCTGCTGGGTGTGGTTCAATTTAGAACTTTTCCCTCCAGTCATGGATTTTTCAGCTCTGAAAGATTTCAAAAACAAAACAAACCGGTGTTCAGAAACTGAGCAGGTCATGAAGCTGTTTATGGTGCAAAGAACACAGGTCCTATCTGGCTCCTGGCGGTTTTTATAGCAGTTCGGTGCATCCTATAAGATCCCCAGGACATCCTCCATTTCCTACCTGAGCTGCTCCTATGTCTACTTAAACTGAGCTTGGGTTGCTTGAGATGGCTTGGTCTTAAATTATGGATTTGGCAGTTCTGGTCTATGTACGCTCATTTATACAGTTACTGTATGTTATGTTCCAGGCAAGCACCTTATTCAATGTCAGTGGCCACAAAGAGGGTCATCTGAACTGACTCAACTTGGAGAAAATACAAATACACAGTAGACAGTCCAGTTCAGTTGCAAATCAGACTGATGGAGGTAAACCAAAGACAGAATCATTTTTTTTTTTTGTCATAAAACCAAACAAAAGATCTATTGGGCAAACCTCTGAGGCAAGGTTGGAGGCAGGTTCACAAGGTGTATCTTCAGGGACTATCTCCAGCCATTAACTACACTGCTGATGTGCTCTCTATTCACAGTGACATGGGCTCACAGGCATTTCTCTGCTGTGTCTTCCACAGGAAATAGTAAAACTCCAGTACGTGCAAATGTCAGGCATTAATGGGTGACCCCACGCTATACTGAGAATTGTATGGATTCTCAGCTGAGAAACAAGTGTATGCAGCTTCCTCCCTGCTTCCCTGTCCTTCCGCATGCCCCCAAACTGGTCTTCCACTCCAGTGGGCCAGTGTTCTCTTCGCATTACTTTTGCAGCCTACTATAATAAGTTCTCCTCTGGTGCCCAGAGCCTTCAACTTCCTGGCTTTGAGATTCCCCAAGTTAGCTAAGAAGAATGCACAGACTCAACCCATCCCACTCACAGATTAGAAGAAGCAGGTCTTAGGATGCCTGCGTTAGATCGTGGAAGCAGCTTCCACGATTTGAGCAGTGCATCCGTGCACTTTCATGACCCCACACTAGTAACTGGGAATAGGACTTAGTGTTTATATTTCCTGTTTATTAAATAACCATGTTTAATTTGCTTTTCAGCCTCATAACACACACATAGAAACAATTCATCATATATTTAGAAGAGCAACACAGACATCCATGCCCCCACAAACACCTAAATCAATATTTCATGCCCTGTGGGCTTCCTAGGCAGAAGACAATAAATAATTTGCCTTGATTGAGTAATGCTGGAGGAGTCTAGATCTGGGTTCCATTATCTCGTTTTTGCCTGCTGGATGGGTTAATATGAGTAATGCTGGAGGAGTCTAGATCTGGGTTCCATTATCTCGTTTTTGCCTGCTGGATGGGTTAATATTCCCGATGCTGTGAGATTTCCTTTTCTTTTTTTCAATAGTTCAGTAGGTAATTACACTGGCCACTTGAATTGCCTAGACTCTGAGAGATATGATAAACATGTCAGGTACTATGAGGGGTCGTGTGGGGCCGGGGAGCGGTGGAACTATGTATAGAGTGCTAGCCGAGAACAAGAGTGGGTTGAAGCAAGTCCAAACCCCAGAACTCTCACCCTGAGATGGGCAGGAGCAGGATTCCTCCCTTCCTGCCCCAAGCATGCATAACCCAGCACAAGTAGCCCAGCACCCCTACTTTTACCCCCAGAGGAAGTCACATAGCCTAGAAGTCAGGTTAACCTTCCTTTCCTATTATATGATCATGTCCTGCAGCGCCTGGAATTCCTCCTTATGCAAATGATGCACCCCCAGCAGCCTGGGCTCAGCCAGTATTATACACTCCCCTCCAAAGCCCCGACTCACCCCTCAAAGGCTTGTTACCTTTATCACTCCCATTAAACGAGCTATCTCAATGAAGCGGTCTCCCAAGAGTCTATTCTCTGCAGACTCATCTCTGCCTGAGGTCTCTTCTGCCCCTGGCCATCCCTGTGCCAGCTTGTGACAGGGTCCAAGAGGGGTGGAGAGGTGGAGGCAGAACAGCAGTGTACATTGACTAGACAATAGTAATTGTTAATCTATAGTCGACCAGCAATCCATCTCAGTTTATTATTCTCTTAAGACAAAATTACGTTGTGGCTTTCAAGTAATCAGTTATAATAGCCAGTATTTATCATAGAAAGCTTGTTGAATTGGAGATAATCTTACTTTTGAGATCCAGGAAGAATTGTCATAGTCAGTAACAATCGGGCACCGTGTCACACAGATCCTGTCTTGGCTGTGATGGCTGATGCTGCAGGATGCAGAGGAGGCAGTGGCTTCCACTCCTGACTTGGATCCCTTGAGTATTTGCCAAATAGGGTGGTAGGTGCCAATAGGATTGGGTAGAAATTCCACTTTTAGCCTTTTGAGGTGCCTCCACACTGTGGTTTCCAGTCCTCATGATATTACAAAGCGTTTCCTCTCCCTCGCGTCCTCGCCAGCTCTGCTATCTTTTGTTGTTAAGGAAACCATTTTTCCTGAAGTGAGGTGCTTTTACATTTGCATTACTGATAACAAGTAAGGCTGAGTTTCTTTCATAAACATGTTAAGTGTTTGTATATCTCCTCTTGAGAGAGGTCTATTGACATCTGTCACCCATGTCTCTGGGGTCTGGGGGTTGGTTTTGCTAGTGATTGTTTTGTCCTTTCAGTTCCCCATAGATGGCACATATTGCCTCCTTAAGAGAGAGATTGTAGCACTGCCCGGCACTTTGTAGGTAGTATCTTCCCTCTGATGCTTGCTGGGCAGAAGCCTTCTGATTAGATGTGAGACCATGTATCCAGACCTGCTCCTTCATGCCTGTGCTTTGAGCTCTTATTCAAGTAAATCCTCCAAGTTCCAATATCTTAAAGCATGTCCTCTAGTGATTTTGTTTTTGTTTGTTTGTTTGGTTGGTTGAGTTTTGTTTTGTTGTTTTGTCTAGTTGATTTTTAGCTCTTCAGCACAAATTCTTTAATTGGTTTAAACTGACTAATTGTTTTGATAAGGGTAGAAATGCAGGTCTAGTTTTATCTTTCTGCAAATGAACATCTAGTTTTCCAAGCACTGTTTACTGAGGGCAGGGTCCTTTGCCAATGCCTGGTCTTAACACCATTGTCAAAACTAAGTTGACAGAGCACGACTGAGTTTATTTCTAGGCTCTCCATTCTGTTGCACTGGTTTACATGTCTGTTTTTATGTCACTAGCCTGCTGTTTTGGTTATTCTATGGGTGTCTTTATGGGATTTATTCTTCTAACACAAAACACAGGCTGTCTTTCTGCTTATAGGTATCCACTTTGAATTCTTTATCAAAGTTTCCCCATGAAGAGCTTTCAGCTTCCTGACTAAATGCATGCTACATAATCTGTAGCAGCTATTCTAAATCACTCCCTTGATTTGTCAAATTACCTGCAACCAGTTTATAAAAATGATGCTGATTTTTATATGATGACTTTGTGTCCTGAGACACTACTAAATTTATTTAATGTTTCTAATAGTTTTCTGGTGGTGTCTTGGTTCTACATATAAGACCAGGTTGCCTGTGAACAGTGACAGTTTGACTTACTTTCCTAGTGATAAACACCGTAACCTAAAGCAGCTTGGGAAGAAAAATCCCAGCTTACAGCCTGAGGGAGGCCGAGACAGAACCTGAAGGAAGGAACTGGAGCCAGGGCTATGGAGGAATGCTGCTTCCTGGCTTGTTTCTCCATACTTGTTAAGCTCACGTTTAATATAGCTCAGAACCGCCATCCCTGAGGTAGCACCTCTCACAATGGGCTGGGTGTTGCAGATTAATCCTCAACAAGAAAATGTTCGCACAGAATTGCCAGCAGTCCACCTGGTGGAGGATTTTTCCCAACTGAGGTTCCTCTTCCCAGGTGACATTGGCTTGTGTCAAGTTGACAAAAACTAACCAACACACTTGCCCTCTCCAATCTGAGTGGCCATTGTTCCTTCCTCTTGCCCAATGGCTCTGTGTGGGATTTCTGGTATTACATTGACTATAGGTGAGCATCCTTGTATCCTTTTAGGTCTTAGAAAGCTTTCATGCTTCCTCTATTTAATATGCTTTAATAGGCTTACTCTATCTATAGTCTGTAGTGTGTAGTTTCTACTTCCCCGCTTTAAGCTCTGGGCAGACTGTGCTACCAGCCACTGTCCTGGTTCTCTTGGATCCGAGGATGAAACACACACACACACACACACACACACACACACACACACTTGTTCATTTTTAACCTGCCTTACTGCTCAGTGGCTGGGCTCTTACAAGCCTCCCACAGCTAGTGTGCCCTTTCCTTTACTCCTTTCTCACCACTAAATCTGCCCTCAACTTAGTTGCCTGGTTAACTTCTTGCTCAGCACCCTAAATCTGCTCTCAGATTAGTTGTGTTTCTAATCTCCTGCATGCCACCCCAGGTCCGATCAGAGAAGCAGCCAATGGCCACTCTACCTGAGATCTCACCTGGTTGATGGCTCTCTCCCTCAGAAGTACATCTAATTCCCTTTCCTCCTCCTGCATCTCCTAGCAGGAACCTGGAAGTTCTGCCTCTTACTGGCAGAACTTACTCTCACTGGCATCTTTATTGATAGACTAAGAACTAATTGGGGAACAGAACCTTCAGCATTCACATGCAAATTCCCAATCAAAGCATCAGAGTCACTCCCTACAATGGCTCTTTAGGTTGCTGAAGTATAGTCTTTCCATATTGTTCATTTTCTATCATGTAAAAACTGTTGAATTCCATCAAATCCATATTTTGTGTCTACAAAAATTATATTTTTATTTATTCTGTTGATGTATTATGTCATATTTATTTTTCCATATACTGAACCATCCTTGTATCATCAAAATGAGTTCCATTTGATTATAACAAATAACTTTTAATTGTACTGCTGGATGTGAATTGGCAATATTTTATTTTTGATTCCTGTATCTATATTTATCAAGAATGTTGGTATATAACTACTTTTTACTGACTAGGTCATCTAAGTAATATTAGTGTCACAGAATTCATTTGGAAGAATTTTGTCTTTCAATTATTTGAAATAATTTGAGAAGAATTTGTATGAATTCTTCTATAGGTAGTTGCAAAAGCTCAGCAGTATGGTCTTGCTTCTCATTAGTAGGAAGCTCTTTGTTGCTTATTCAATTGTACTTTTTACATTTCCTGGTCTGCTCAAATTTTCTGTTTCTGTATGACTCAGTATACAGAATACAGATATTGACTGTATCTTTGCTGAGTGTTTCTGAAACTCTCCTGGAAGTAGGAAGAGAAGCGCTGTACATTTTGAGGAAAGTGAACTACTCTCATTGGGAACAATGAGCTTTTCTGACAGTCTATTATCATACATAAACTTAATAAATCAAAACCCCCCACAAAGGACATCAACTACCCTTCTTTAGACTGAATTCTACTCTGTAAACACTAAGATCTTCCTTTACCTAGCTTACTTCAAACGAATCTGGATGGTGGAATGCTTTCTCTTTAAATTAAAATAAGTGAAAGCAAGGGCAGCGTTGTGAAGATGTTGTATCTATCGGAGCTGGTTATTGTTAAATGCCTTTCCTCAGCATATGATCCTCTGTGGCACTTCTTAGGAACCATGAGTGCTGTCCACTGGACATGTGCACCAAGCCCTCCAACTACTTGGCCTCTCAACTGGAAATTTCTAAGAATGATCCAATTACAGGTCAGGGATGCTCTCACGAAAGCTCAGTTATCCAAAGATGTAAACTAAGGTTAGGTTACCATACAAATTCTCACTTCTTCTCTGTTTGCTTTCCTGAAGAACTCCATCTGTGGCTCATTTATGTTGTTCTACATGGTATTGAAGTGGGCTGGTGTTCCTGCTATCAGCAGAAGGTAGAGAGAGCTGAGATTGGGCCCCTGGATATGTCTGTGCGCAAATGGGAGTCAAGCAAAGATAGTAGACAAGAGCTATGTTGAACTCTGTTCCAGACTTCCTGCACTGCGATTGTAGTCCAGGGGTACTGCCTCTCTGGGTCAAATGTAGTGATAATCTTACTATAATGTATAACATGGGTAATGTTTCTAGGACATAGTAGACAAGAAATATCATCCTACCTCACCTTTTTTTTTCCCACTTTGAGAACCAGGATTTCTTTACTGTTTATTTGCTCTTTCCTTCTAGAGACAATGTCTCCTGTTAGCCAGGCTGAGAATGACCTTCAATGACTGATCATTCTGCCTCCACATCCGGAGCACTGGGGATTACTAGAATGCATCACCCTGTCCAGCTAATTATTTATTTTTATGAGTCTTGAAATATCTTCTACAGAGAAATAGCCCAGATGATATTTCAATTCCTATACATCACCACTCTCCTCAACAATTTCTAAAGCTCAAATAAGAAATAACTCTGTAATGAGGGCACCAGGCTCACAGCAAAACTAATAATCAGATCTATACAGTACTTCCCCACAGTCTATTCATTATTTTATCTGATGCTCACAAATGAATCCTGCAATAATTCTCTACTACCTGAGAACTATAAAAATATAGAGCTGAAAGGAGCCTTGAATTTATTTGCTACATTCTCATTTTATAGATAGGGAAATTGAGAGCTAGTGAAATTACCTAACCCACAGAATTCTGGTGCATAGATGAGGTCCAAACTCACTCTGAGCCCAGACTGTCTGGCTCACAGTCTAGTCCTCTCATAACTTTCTTGTTAAAACAATGGGTTCTTCACCATTATGAGCAAGGCTATTCTGATAAAGAGCTCATTCTTCTGCATATGCCTACAGTTTCAATTTCAACTTGACATTTTGCACCTTCATTCTCACACAATTGCAGTTCTTGAAAAGACTAGATGGGTGTTAAAATGACTAATATAAAAACCAGGAAAAAAATGAAAGTATTTGCAGCAGGTCAATGGCATACTCAGATTAGTGCTTGGTGAAATGCGGAAAACCTAGGAGACAGACAAAAGCCCCTGTTTATTCCATTCCATCTGCCATTCATTCTTTTATGCAATGCTATTCATTCAACACTTACAATCAACTGCACTCAAGGTGATTATGAAGCTTTGGCTCATAATAATTGACTATCCAAATGAACAAGACATTTGTAGGATGTAATGCAGCATAGTGAAAGGTCCGAGCAACAAGCTGCTCGGTAAAGGATGATGTGGTAGAAGAGAAACCATTCAGGTGAATGGTGGCAGGAAGAATCTAGAAGAAAAGACCAGCAAATATTTCCAAGATAAGTCCCAAAGTCCTTACTTGTTTTTTCATTCAATGAAATAATTTTGGTTCCTGGACCATTAAGGAACCACATAAAATAATTGAGAAATGAGATTGACAAGATGGTCTACAGCAGCTTTTCCTCAGACTGAGGCAGTATAGATGAACAGGAGGGATGGATTGTGAGATCATCCAGAACTTACAATAAACTGAATAAAGTAAGATTTAAAGGAAAGAGAAAAATCAACCATTTTCTAATTCAGGCAACTAACTGAGAGACATCCTGAAAAGTAGGGAGATCTGAGGGGGAGGAGAGTGAGAACTTCTACTGGGACTTTATAAGTTGGAAACCTGTATGGAAACCAAGTGAAGTTTTCAATGAGTTGTAGAAACAAAACGTGGGGCTTGAAGAGGATTCTGAAAACTGGATATTTGATTTAGGGACCAGTTAGAGTTTGACTTACCAGACAATAAGAGATTATTCAAAGCAGTTTAAAATGAAGAAGCAATAAACTGTGTTTGGGCTAGACTCTAGAAGAAAGTCGGTAGAGTAGACGATGATTGTGAATGACAAGTTGGTATTGTTGTTAAGTACAGTCAATGTCAAAGATAAGACAGGAAAGGGTGGTACTGCCCTAGAGAAGACTCAAAGCAGAGAACAGGAAATTGAATGTTAAGAATAGAAAGCAAGACGGTTTGACAGGACCAGAGAGTCTGCATTGGAACATAACATAGGCCATAAGGTTAGGAAGATATGGGAAGAGGGAAATGACAGAGAAGGGCTGTGAGAACCAGAGTAAGGAGTTTGCTCTCATATGCCAAAGAGAAATCTTGTATATGTTTGAGTAAAGGAATAATGTACAGAAAACACGGCTTAACATCACTTATTTTGACAGCTTCATAAAAGAACGCAGGGAATAGAAAGTGAACAAAAGTTGATAAAAATCCAGAAAATGGAATTGGAGAAATGCATACAAGACTAAATTCAAAAAAATGTTATGTGTATTTGTAAACTGTTCCCTGCCTTTAGATAAATTTGCCTAAATCATCAGACTATGTCACTATTGCTCACCCAGTTTTTATAATCTGTGATGCCATAAAGGAGATGTGGAGAAGAGTCTTAAGATTCAGATCCAAATGAAATGAGAACCATACAATATCTCAAGCAGAGAGATCTGAATATAAAAAATTAACTACACTGATGGTGAAAGATCTGACAGGTCAAAAGGAATATGGAAATGCAAATAGAGGGAAGCACAGCAGGAAACTGTTTCTGTCTTCAAGGCCAGCTGGATAAGAGAAGAACATAGCCAGCAGAACTCACATAAGTGGGACTGCCAGGCACAAACTGAATCCATAGCAGGCTCTACTGTTGTGAACTGGGAACATGGTCAGAGGAGAGGCTGTTAAAGAGGAGGAAGGTTGGACAATACAAAAAGTGGGGAGTGGAAAGGAAGAATAAATAGGAAGAAGGGAGGGAGGGAGGGATGGAGGGAGGGAGGAAGGGAAGGAGGGAGGGAGGAGAGAGAGAGATGGAGCGAGGGAGGGAGGAAGGGAGGGAGGGAGGGAGGGAGGGAGGGAGGGAGGAGAGAGAGATGGAGGGAGGGAGGTATCTTCCACTAGTTGCCAGTTTACCTTGCTTCCTACTCTGGCTGGATACCAGTTCACAATGGCAGTGACAGAGGAATATTTGAGAGCACGCATAATACAATGGTCCTAAGGTCAGTAATCTTCTATAGGAATTCATAGAAATATTTAGTCTCAGTAGTATGCCGAATTTAGGAAAAGCACACATAATATTTCCAATTCAAATTGATATATTCAGAAGAGATTTTTTTTATCAGCCTAGGCTAAGCTGATGCTTTTCTCGGGAGAAAGTACTTTTACATTTACAAGCTTTTTTCCTTGATTGCCAAAATAACTATTAATTTCCATAATCATTTAAGAAATAAAAAAATTCCTACTCTAACTCAATCATCAAATTCAAATTAATCATTTTGTTTAGCTATGATTGCATAGTACTATAAGCAGAAAATCCAGAAAAAATTCCTATTAATATTTAATACTGAAATTACCTAACTACAGTCCTATCAGATAATATCTCATTTATTTTATATGCTATAATTTTATACAATAATCTATGAATTCATGATGGAAGCTTTAAAAGACTGAGTTTAATGCTATGATTTCTTTGCATAAAATTATTTGAGAGCCACTCATTTTACTTTGTATGTACATTAATTATAAGTGCTTTATTATTGTAATACCAGCAGGAAGCTTGATTTAATTAGTATTTTTCCTTCAAGAGTGTGCAACATTGTTACTATACATACTTGTTACAACTTTCTTACAATGATCTCCCACCTCCAGGATTTGAAATAAATAAAGAATGCGAATAGGGAGCTGGTTAGAGGAGTCAGTGTGTGAAGGCACCAAACCCGATGATCTGCGGTCAATCCCTGGAATCTACATGGGGGAAGGAGAGAATGGACGCCCACAAGTTGTCCTCTGTCAACTTGTATCCATGTGTACTCACACACATGCCCAAAGATAGATAAATGCAAATGTAAGAAAAAAACAATATGAGTGGGTTTTATACAGACAGCATATCCCATAACACAAGGAATAACCTAGAAGCAAACTACTGTTCATTTGCCAGAAAATACAGTAAATAAAAAAAATAGAAATGCTGTAGATCAATTACCATCAGGAAAAAAAAAAACCTTTCTTTGTTCTCTTTATCTAGAGCAGTGGTTCTCAACCTTTCTAATGCCGGAACCCTTTAATATAGTTCCTCATGTTGTTTGTGGTGACCCCCAACCATAAAATTATTTCATTACTATTTCAGAACTGTAATTTTGTGACCGTTATGAATTATAATGTAAATATTTGATATGCAGGATAAGTGATATGGGACCCATGTGAAAGTGTCATTCAACTACCAAAGGAAAGGGGTCATGACCCACAGGTTGAGAACTGCTGGTCTAGAGAATGAGATGCTAATTCACCTAGTCCTTCAACATCTTGACATATTTGTTCTCACTCAAATATATGTCCATTCATGACTGTAGTTTCTTACAGCTTTACAAGTGAACCAAATGAATCACAGGAAGTAGTTTATCAGCAAAGATTTATGAAGTGACTATTATATATGCAATTTTGGGTTTCTAGAGTCCAGAGAAGCAATACTCTTTTATTTTCTTCTGAAGTATACATTCAAGACTGAGATTCCCAAAATACAGCCAGAGTGGGGTTCATGTAAATTTTTAAACTACTGCTGGTAAAAAAAAGTTCGAGAACATTTTTTCCTATGAAATGATAACCCTTCTGAAATATGATGACCAATAAGAGTTTTTAACTTCTTCAGGCCCTTCCTTTAAAGAATTACCCACGGGACATTTTGAGTGATGAGAGATAGGAGATGAGAATGGTGCTTATTTTATGACTAAGACTATAATTTACATCAGAATTGAGAACTAAGACTGGCAATCACAGGGAACTCTTTCAAACATTTTTGGTAGAGCTATTTTGCTGAATGCAATGGGAGCTTCTATAATTTTGTCTGCAGGGCACTAATTGTAAGAACTCTAGAAAATATGCTTCTCTAGCCACCATTTTGACTCTTTTCTTAAACTGGTCAGGATAATTGGACAATGGATTCATTCTTCATCACTGTACCTCTTACTCTGATGCCAGCCTTTACATTTCCCACCTAAATCAACATAAGTATGCAGAGCTCCCTAAATTTCAAGTTTACTTCTTACAAATGACCTGACCTAACATGGATATATTCTTTTCTTTTTTCAAAAATGTTTGAGTGGTTTATTGTGAATTTCATATCATGCACCCCAATCCCACTCATTTCCCCCTCCCCTTGTACCCTCCATCCTTGAAACCTCTTCCCCAAACGAAAAGAAAAAAAATCTTGTTGTAGAAGTGTATCACAGTGTACCTCAAAGTATACCCTTTTGTCCACACATTTTTACTTGCAAACGTTCATTGTAATGAGTCATTGGGCTAGTTTGAGGGCTCTGGCTTCTGCTATACTCTCAGTACTGAAACCTTACTGGACTCCCCTCCAATATCCTGCTGTTACCCTGTGTCCTAGAGATCCTGTAGTTTTTGGATCTGTAAGACTGGCCCCTTCACGGGTTCCAGCAGTTCATTGATATGGTAGATGTTGGGGGGTGGGCCAATTCAAAGCCCTGGATCTGAGCTGGTCATCTAGTCAGCCCACCAGGTCTCCCATACCCACGCCACTGGAGGAGTTCCCCAGCCCTGCTGTAGCCAGCCATGGGCAAAGCTAGCTAATCTTCTCACATGCACTCTCAAGCACTTGAGTCAGCTCATCTATACCCAGGCTATCAGGGCCAGCTTTACTGGGCTGCAAGGTACAAGGCCTGAGTGCTGCAGCAGACAAGCAGCTGGGCCACTTCTCTTGCTCTTATGCCCTGGGGGCTGGTTCACCTGCTGTGCCCTTCTCTACCCTACCTCCTACCTGCCCCTCCCTTCACACCCAAAACCAAGGCCAGCTCTACTTTGCTGCCTAGGAGAGGTGTAGGGCCCACTCTCCCAAGTGTTGCAGTCAGTAAGGGTCAGGGACAATTCTTTTACTCTCATAAACACCTGCCATAGGTGGCAAGGGGAAAGAGTAGGAGAGAGCATCTCTCCCTCGTCCGTCCATGTTGCTACACAGCCAACAAATTGCAGAGCCAGCTCTCCCATGCTCACAGCGGCCCAGATGAGGTTCAGGCCTGGTCTCCTGAGTGCTGAAGCTGGTGAGGGGCAGGGTCAACTCTCTTGCTTTCAGGACCCCAGGGCCAGCTCCCCTACCTGTTGCAGGTAGCAAGAGGTGAAGGGGAGAGGGTATCTCTCCCTCAGTCATGTCATTACACCGGAGATAAATGGCAGGGCCAGCTCTATCACTCTCATACCCCCAGGCTGCTAACTTGCAACTCTTGTAACCAAGGCCAGCTCTAGTGTGCTTCCTGGGCTATGTGTTGGGGGAAGGAGCTGTACTGCAGCTATCGAGGGGCAGGGTCCCCTTTCCTGCTCTCAGGCGAGTTCTTCACAATCTTCATACATCAGCATGGCCCAGGACGGCAGCCCATTGGTGGTAACAGACCTTCATTGATGCAGAGCCACGGACCTAGACATGGCCTCGTGGCAGCACTGGGCAGGTCCTCACCATGGTCTTAGGTGGTATCACCAGCTACTCACATCAGGCTATTTCCCACCACCCCTGAGTGTCCAATTCTGCCTTTCTTCATTGTGCCCACATTCTTCTGTTTCTTTCTCTTCCATTTTTCCACCACTTACTTGCTCCTTTTAGCAGCACCCAAGGTTTCTGAGTGTCTGGGGTCATCTCAGGAATGGTCTCAGGAGTGCTATGCAGTGTGGCACAGGCAAGCGTCATCTCTTGTGTGGGTAGTATGCCTACCTTGGCCTTCAGATAACTGGTGGCTATCTCATGCTAGCTTCATGCTGTCTACTCCATGGCACCTTGGGTCATCTTGTCTCTGTCTCGCTCTTCTACCTGGCAAGTATGGAACTGGCAGGGGCCATCTTGGATATGTCCTACCTACCCAGCCTGAGCAGCCCCAGACTGGTGGTCATCTCAGGCTAGGCCCGATGTATAGGCCCGATGGCTCCAGATAGGTGGTTGGGTAGGGCTTATTTCTTCAATTTTTTTTTTTTTTTTTTTTTTTTTTTTTTTTGGTTTTTCGAGACAGGGTTTCTCTGTGTAGCCATGGCTGTCCTGGAACTCACTCTGTAGACCAGGCTGGCCTCGAACTCAGAGATCCACCTGCCTCTGCCTCCCAAGTGCTGGGATTAAAGGCGTGCGCCACCACCGCCCGGCTTAGGGCTTATTTCTTGCCCAGGACCTGTGGCACCATAATGGTTGGTGATTATCTTGGGTTTTCTCTCCACCTGGGCCGCCAGTCGCAGACAGGGGTCTACATGAACATTTTTTAGCTATGATGTTTTTAGCAGTCAGATTTCTCATCTGAGTCAGATGGCCCACTTACACTCTTAAGAGTTTAAACCTTTATCAAGGAACTATTTACAGGTATGGTCAGCTGTATGGAGACTAGATGGGCTATAGCATGACATTGAAATGACTGTCTGATTTGTCATAGACAGAGATGCAGCCAGTCTGAAGAAACAGTCAGAGAGGCTCAGAGAATGGATGAACCAGTCTGGTATTCATCCACATATGATCTACAGGTGTATTTCACTGATCAAATCCACTGAAAGATAGAGGCAGAGGGCCTAATAAACTCCTAGACATGTGACTAAGGCAGGTTGTTGAGGTTTGGTCTGTTGCTATCTATTGTGATGCTAATAACCTGGGCCTGGTTGCTTCAGGGATGAGAGAAGAACTGAGGGTAGACCACAGGGAGAAGAGAAAGAATGTGGAGAGAGGAGAGGATGCCGTGGGATAACCGACCTATCATGAGAATTGGCTTTGAAGGCTGGCCGGTCTGAGTATGAGCAGACCAGACAGAACATGGCAAGTCATCTCTTGGGGGTGTTGATAGGGAAATAGATACTAATAGCTTAGAGAGTAGATACATGTCCAGCTCTAGTGCCTTAAAGGCTTATTTTAAATGTAAGAGTTCTGGGTCTTTTATCTGGGGACTGAATGATCTAAAGTAGGGTAGAAACCCCCAATTGAGATTAAATATTTACTACAACAGCAGATAAAGGTGGAGACTGGAGCAAGAGGGCCCTAAGCAGTGTGTTGTAGTTTTTCTTATATAATATTTTTATTTTCACCTTATTGTGTCTACATTATGACAAAAGTCAAGAGCAGACCTAAGGTGAACACTTACCATAAAGACAACATCAGTGTGTGCAGTAGTGTGGACTGTGAACTTCCCTTCTTATTGATTTTACCTAGTCTAGATTTGTTTCTATTCATTGGGCTTTTCTGAGAGACAATGGTTTCCTGACTCTCTCTGGAACAGCTTTAATCTTTCAATACACATGACTTTCATTAAATAATAAAGCCTTTCATTACTGGAGAATCAGATAGACTCTACAATTCTTTACTAGACTATTAAGAATGGCTAGGGTTTCTTTGAAATAATTTCCTTATTCACTTGAGATTGGTTCTTATATTTTGGATTAACCAAGCTTAAATACAAATATCTTCTGTATATTAGAATAAGCATGTCAACTTAAAACTGCTGTTTTTCTATTCTATTTGGCATTTCTATTATTTTCCAAAAGACAGCTATAATTTTCACACTATTGTATGTTATGTATTGTATCTGTGTAGGCTTGAGTGCGAATGGCCCGAATAGGCTCCTGTCTTTGAATATTTGTTCCCCATTCGTAGAACTTTTTGAAAGTATTAGCAGGTGTGTCACTGAAGGTGAACTCTGAGGTTTCAAGAGACCTGTGCTGTTACCATTGTACTCTTTGCCTCTAGCCTATGGATTGTGATGTGAGCCCTCAGCTATTCCTGCCCCTGTGGACTCTAACTCACTGAAGCCATATGGCCAATTGGACACTTTTTTACAAGAGAGTTATTTATGTATATGACTTTTGTGTCTGAATGAACACCTGCATACCAGAAGGAGGGATCAGATTTCATTAAAGATGATTGTGAGCCATTATATTATAGTTGCTGGGATTTGAACTCAAGACCTCTGGAAAAAACAGCCAAACCTCTTAATTGCTGAGGCATTTACTTTTTGGATTTTTAGAAGTTGCTTTGGTCCTTGTGTTTTATCACAGTGATAGAAAAGTAGCTAATGCAATAGCCTTAGCATGCTTGCATGCTCAGCATATTTCACAGAAAAGAATATTCAAACCGCCTCAGACTTTGGAGCAATTTTTGAATGTCATAAATTGTGAAAAGTTACATAGAGAATCTACATCTGAAGTCTGGGTTCTTATGTCCAAACTGGTGTTAGGAAGAAAGATGTGAAAAGTCCAAAAGATTTTTTTTACAGAAGACTTAATAGCTAACAATAGCACAGGACTTGCTTTTTAAAGTGCTACTTTTTTCACAGGTCATATTGATTCTGTCTAGGTTTTCTCTGGTTCAGAAGATTTCCAGCATTTGAATTATATCCACTGCTCCTAAGCAATTCCAGGACACATTTTCAAATTATGAAAACACATGTTCTCCCTCATATGCTGATCTAGCCAGGTGTGTGTGTGTGTAAGATGCATGTATATGTGGGTACAGTATGACACATAGGGAAGAGAACAAGGAAAGTTAACTATCAGGAAATGAGGAAGGACCCAGTGCAGGTAATGACACGAGTCACAGAAGAGGATAAGAGGAGAATGCTTTTTCCAGTTTTACCTCTGTTGTGTTAGTAGTAGATAAGTGCATACAAACACATAAAATATCAAAAGAAAAAAATCCTATTTGAAGCTCTACAGTTTCCATGACAAATGGCTGCTCTCACTGTATAGAAATTCATTGAGTTGTACAATCTTTGGCTCTGGTTAGCCTTTGTTTATGATGTGGTTTGGGGTTCTGTTTGTTTGCCTTTTAAATTTGCAATGTTTATGTATAATAAAGCTTTTTAAAAAGAAAACATTTTTTAAAAATCCCTAGACAGTTGATTTCAGGTAGCTTTAAATAAAACAATTGGAATAAAATATCATTCTAGAGTTCTAAATTCCAGGAATATGGCAGACAGTTGTTAACCTGAAGACCCACTTCCACCCCTGCTTGCCTGCCTTCCTCGAGATCAACAGGGGTTAGGTCTAACTTTGAAGATCCATAGAGGTATGGTAAAGTACCTCAGAGTTTATAGTTAAACTAAACAAAATTAACACAAACGGCTCAGACCAGAACAGTTGAAAGCTAAAGCAGAAGCCTCACTCAGGGAAGTTTGGCTGATGAGCTTCCAGATAATCAAGAGATTAGAGTGCTGCTGCAGTCAGTGCTTACAATTAGCATATTTAAAACTATGGCTACAGATAGCCACATTAGGACCAAGGAGGAAACAAAGGGTTAAGGGAAAATCCTCTGAGTGGCAGAATGAGGAAGAAGACCAGAACCTGTTCTATCAGCTTCATCAGAAGATTCTAGTCACCTCTGACTAGTGCTTTCCTCAGTAGGGGGGAGAATCTCTCAAGCCCTCTTAGCTGAAGAACTCTTCATTAAGAAACACTAATTCCTTTTTGTTTGTACTTAATATTCACCAAGTAATCTTGACTGTAGGTTGCATTTCCATCTGTTTGCCTCAGGGAGAAAACTCGTGATCAAACACCACTTCATGAACATCTAGTGTAAGTGGCGTCTTGAAGCCTGAAGCATCTGTGGAAGGCCCAGGCCATGAGCTCCATACCTAGGTTCTCAGCTGGGCTCTGCCCCTCATTACCTGTGGGATGTGGGGTACGGGGATCAACCTTTCTGTGCCTCCATTCACTCATTTTAATAAAAACATTAATAATAAAACCTATGTACCTTTTGGGTTGTTATAAAAACTAATATCTGATTTCTATTTGTATCTTTGTGAGCCCCTTTAGTGGACTCTTTGAGCCAGTCCCATATGACTTGACTTGGCAACAATGAAAATGCTCTCCATGCTGACACCCAGGATGGGAACTGGTTTCTAGGATTGCCTAACTGACAGAGTCTCTGAAAGTCCCTCTGGACAATAGTGCCATTCTATTGTGTGTAAGGAAGTGAAGGGGCTGAGATGGGCACTGTACATATAAGTCAGATTCCTGGGAATTTCTGGCCAAGGAAAATATTGCTTCCACCTTGGAGTAGTATGGGAGCTGAATCTGGCTGAAGGCACATTCTTTGTCTTTGGACTGTTTCCCTGGTCCTTGCTCTGATGGGAAAAACCCACACTCAAATAAAAGGCAGTGTAAAGTTCTTGAGAAAAGTATACTGCACATGGAAGGTTCTCTTTGACCTACGATAACATGAATTTCAAGGCCAAAGTTTGGCTTTGGGGGAAGCTATTTACAAAGATGTATTTTTCATCTGACCCAAAACACAGAAAACTAAGGCAGGATATCCAAGTCTACTATAGGAACAATGGGTGGTGCTGACTGAGAATGAGGGCTTGGTATCCAATTTGGACAGGGTCAAGAAGCAGGAACTGGAAGCTAATTCCCAAAGGAAAGCCACCCAGTGATGGAGAAGTAGCAAGATGCTCTGTGAAGCTGTGCTTTGGATCCAAAGCAACTCCTAGGAGGTAATGGCACAGCCTCTGTGAACACATATACCTCTGCAACTGTAAACCTGGGCGATCAGCCCTTCTGAATGGGGAGTCTGTGCTCCAAATGCCTCATCAGAAGCCACAGAACTACAAGTATTTATATTCAGGATGCTGTAAATTCAACTTCCCCCATCTTACACTAGCCTACCTAGACCATGACTTATCCTGGAAAAAAATCTCCAGGGAAGTCAAGGCTTTTGGCTCTTTGAACACCAACCATCTGCTTCTGCCATACTGCTACTGCTACAAACTCTGAAACCTCACACCAGCCAAGGACCAGATGGGAGGCACACATACTCAAAACTTAACTGAGAAGAGTTTATATGAGGGGACCATTTGCAGGAGTAAGAAGAAGGAGCCAACAGAAGTAGCATTCAGAGATTAGTAAAGCAGAAGCCAACTGAGCAATAGCCTGAGGAGGCAAGAAGACAGAAGAATGGCAGAACTTGGAGACGGGCAGAGCCGTGGCTGGGAACTCACATAGGATCAGGAGCCATGCCAGACTGCAAAGTTCTTGAGATAAATGCGCTAGACTGGTCAGTAAAGATTGCCCAACTTTTCTTTTCTCTAATTTTCTATTCCTATCAAAGCCTCTTAGGGCAAACACAGCTTGAGTCCATGGGCAATGTGAGTCCTAGAGATGCTCTCTATGGCAGACCACATTCCCCAGGGAAGGCAGGAGATAAAGAAAAGCAAGCAGACTAATCAGCGTAAACATTTTTCTCTATTATTCTTTTTTAAAGGAAAACTTTACTGGCTGGCTCTAACTTGCTTACAAAAGCAATATTTGTCAATGTATGAATAACATTTTAAATCTATAAAAGTAGGTTAATATAATAAAGTTAAAAATAACTCAAAATTCTGTCACCCGAAGATTCTACTGATCACATTCTGTAGGAGAATTGTGAATTTTGCCTTTTACGTTTAAGAAGATACTATGAGCATTTCCCCACAACAGGAAATAGTATGTGTAAAGTACCATTCTTAAATGACTGTCTAGATGTCCATCTTTGGTGGTACTAAGATTTTTATAAAAAGAGTTTTTATATTAACAGTCAAGTTACTTTAAGACTTAAGGTAATATGAATTAACTTATTAATTCATTACTATCATATGGGATGCTGAAATGAATGATGTCATATGTCAAACTGGCCATTTTCAAAGAAGTCTTACTAACAGGTCTATTCAATACAACAATTTATTGACACTTCAAGGTCTTTCATAAATATAGTAGTCAAACTGTAACCAGCAGCCATTAGATGTGCCCATCTCTCTGATGGCACATTCCTCTCCAGCAATGATATCAAACTGTCCAAACAGTGTAATTATATAATGAAGCAAAGCAGGCTGGAGGAAGAAATGGTGGTTCTGGCAGGGAGGGGAGGCTAAACAGGAGTCAAGGGAGTGTGTACTCATCTCAGACTCTGGGATCTGGGACACGGTGTGAGGCACTGAGATGATGGCCCATACATTTAATTCTAGACTTCTGGAGGCTAGAGCAGGTTTAGTTCAAGTTCAAAGTTAGCCTGGGCTACATAGTAAGTTTCCAAGCCAACCTGAGTTAGTCTGGAAAAATATTTTATCAAAAAATAAATTTTAAAAAATTTAAAAAGTTTAACACAATTGTTGGACAAAGGAGTACAATGCCTAATTTATACCCTGAGTAGTAGAAAGGTCCTGAACTGAAACCAAATCTACACTACAAATACTCTGGATTGGTGCTGGTGTGCATATGAATCAGTAATGATGGCCTTGCTTCTCCCTGTATCATGCAGCATAATCTTTCTATTGCAAAATCGTTTGCCTAATCACATATAAAAGCCATACGGGGTAACATAGCCAAACATTTTTTTTTTTAAATTTTTTTATAGCCAAACATTTGAGGTATTAGGACATGGCCATTATTCCATTATTTTGCTTATCTCAATACTCCATAAGATTCTTAAAAAATCATCAAAGATAATAAGTTATAAATATTCTATAACTTGATGATTGACATATAAGACACGGGCAATAAATGTTGGTCATGCTTTTTACCTGCTCTTTTCCCCTGGCCATTTTACCTAAATCTCTCTATCTCATTTCTTTCTTTCTTTTCTTTCCTTCCTTCTTTCTTTCTTTCTTTCTTTCTTTCTTTCTTCCTTCCTTCCTTCCTTCCTTCCTTCCTTCCTTCCTTCCTTTCTTTTTTGAAGGGAATATTGAGAACAAATGGAACAGTGTGTTACAGGAAGAAATGAATGAGTTCTATTTTGAGTAGGTTGACTTTTTATTGCTGGTAGAGCAGATGAATGTAAATATGAAGTAGGCAACTGGGAAATTGGCTCTAGGGAAAGAATCATATCAGATGAAGGTTTTAGAATCAGAGGTATTAACCAGTACATGAGACTTGATATAATGAATAAGTGTATAAAACAGAAACAGAAAAGTATTGAAGATAGATACTGGAGACCATGACTATTTGAAGGCAGAGAGGGAAGAGTAGAAAACCATAAACAAATGAATAGCTGGACAAGAATGTCAACATTCTCTGAGACAACTGGGGAAGGGGATTCCAATAAGGAATGCTGTGGTAGTTAAAACCCAATACAGATGAGAACCATGAGAACTCAGTGTGGTAGATGAGCTTGTGGTGTTCTTTAGGGGGAGATGTTCAGGTAGATACATAAACCAGATTTTATATTTATCTCTGTTACATGTCTCAGTGAACTGCAAGAGTAAATGTTGGTTGGTGACAAATTAATAAGGCAAAGATGCATCAAGTGGAGGTGTTGATAAAAGAACAAGACTTAATGGCAGTTTAAGTGAACTTTGGCAAAAGAATATTTATTTTACAGTGAAGTAGACGTAAGATGTAAGAGACAGAGCTAGTAGGAAAGCAGATACAATTATTTGTGAAAGTTGGAGGATTAGATGGAGCCTATAACAGGAGGAGGTAAGGATGAATAAAATGATGAGCGTGTAATCCCACTTATAAAGGGCTATAAAAATATGGGATTTTTAAAAAGAAACTCCTCCCAATTGATTTTAGGTTTTGTGATTGTGTATTAAAATGGGTGGCAGCAACATGAACAGTGTATACTTTAAGTTTGAAAAACACTGCTCAGGCAGAGACAGAAGGATCACCCCAACTGACAGGCCAGCCTCGGCAACATGGTGACACTGGATATAAAGAAACAAAAGAACAATGTATTATCAGTAAAAGAGTGGGGACTGTCTAATGTCACCCGTAGATTTCTAAGTGTGACTATGGCTCTAATTAGGTTTAAGAAACACAGATTTCCAAGAGACCCCAGCATGGTGATAGCCATCCTGTTCTCTCTAGGAGATATTTGAAGGCTAGGTTGGGGAATGAGAAAGCTCTGGGAATTGGAGAGGAGAAGGCTTGGAGAAGGGTGTAGCTGACATGATTAACAACAAATACTTCACTACAATCAGCCATTGACTTGCCACATATTTCCTGAACGTCTGAATTGCTAGTGGCCTTCACTGTAGCTTGACCTTAAATCCTTGTTCATTCATCCATATACTTGAGCTGCCTGTCATTTCAATCAGCTCACTCTCAAAGCTCTTTGTTTCTGAAATTCCCTTCCAGCCTCGATTCCTCTACCCATCCCATTCTTTCTTCTACTGGTTGCCACTTCCCTTTGACCTTGACTCTGCCTCTCAATCTCTAGCCTCCTACCCCAGTGATTTTCTTTTGAGTTAACCCTTTTGTTCTACCTAGCTTATACTCTAAGATTAGATCGCAAACTTAAAATGTACTGCCATTTATGAGGGCAACATAAGTAACTACCATCTCTTGTCTCTGGGTCACTGTAAGGGTCCACAATTTGCTGAAGAATTATTACCCTTGCTCAAATAGTATGCAAAAGCAAAGAGCATTTGATTCTGCAGAAGTCCAGCATGCTGGGTCTCCCATCACCAAGATGGAGACCCCCAAGTGATCTCACAGTTCCAATTTAAAGCACATTAAGGGAATTCCAGGGAGGGGTAGGTGGCCTCTATCTTAATCATTAGTTCTATCTCTAGGAACATTCCAAAGCCATTGCTGGGGTATGGGGGGGGTGGTGGAAACTATTGCTGGGGAAGTCTGGAAATTGCTGCTGAGGAAGTCTAGACACTGCTGTTGATCTAAGGTCCTTGCCTCAGGCCAGATGGGAGGGCAGCTTCTGAGACCTGTACTTGCCTGTACTTGCCCAGTTCTTAGAAACAGAGATTTAGGCCTAGTCTCCTGAAATGCCAATTTGAAGCCTGTCATGGAGTCAGCCTAGTCTGTTCCATGACCTTAAAGTTACATTGCCCTGACCCTAATTTTTACATCATTCCCATTCCAAGGAAATGAGAATTAATTAATCTATTATATATAAATCTTGCTGGGATTATAAAACAGAGTTGCAGAGCAGCAAAAAATGGTGCTGCATGGTGTTTCTATTGTGCTGTCTATTGATAAATCACCAAGTCTGAGAACCATTTCTACGAGCCCTCTCTCAGACATTCCCCAGAGTCATCCTCAGCAATAGTCCACCCTCCCCCCAACACACACACGCTACTCTTCTAAGTCATAGTTTGTCAATGAGGACCAGACAGACAACTCTTTTTCTGAAGAACAATTTGGGATCCTGTTTTGTAGTCCTGGATAGGATTCTAATTTAGTGGTTAAATATTTGTTGATTCTAGAGTCTTCTATGAACTCTGATTATGCCTTGTGCTGATACTTCAGGGAAGTTGTTTGGGAAAATATTTCTACATAACAGATAATTTTATGTGTCAATGTCACTACCTTAAAGGCTGCCAAGATAGCTGGTAAAATATAGCTGAGGCAGGCATAGTGGTAGATACCTATAATCCTAGATCCTTGTGAGCTTCAATGAAGTTTGGAAATCTGAAATTAGCCTGGACAACACAGCAAGACCCTGTCTATGGTATGTGTGTTGGGGACCAGCCAGGGTTCTGGGTCCTCTATTTTCTCCCTCAGGGTGTCTAGGTGCCTCTGTACATGAGGCTAGAGGATGATGCAGAGTCCAGAATGAGAGGGGTCTGTAGGATCCTGGTCTGGCTGGAGGTGAGTTGGGGGTGGGGTGCAGGAGGATGCCTTCTCTGACAAAGTCCTTTTCCAAGGATTTTAGTGTTATGGCTCTTTTAGACAATATTTAATGAAACAGCTCTCTAGGACAATCTTCAGAGAAACAGCTGGAGCACAGACACTTTATTTGGAGTGAGAAAAGGCTATATATGAACCTTGAAGAATGGGAAGGAGTTTTCAGTGTGAATGTAAAATTCATTGGCTAGAGTTACTGGGAATGACTCATTTTCATGGGGAGGCATTCCAGAAATCCCAGGTACTTGCTGGGCAAGATCTTATGGGGGCAAGGGAGAGGAAGTTGAACTTGTAGGTTTTGCCAAGACTGACATTCCTCAGGTAAAAGACTTGGGAGTGGAGTTGGGTTCCCCAGATCAGATAGAGTAGAGGAAGTCCACTAAGAAAAGGGAGTCCTTCATTTTTGCTCCGAGCTCAGAGGAGTTATCCTCATGTGTGGATATATTCAAACTTAAGTAGCAAGGTGCAGATCCTCTCTTAAAATCAACCAAAAAAAAAAAAAAAGAAAGAAAAAGAAAAAGAAAGGAAGGAAGGAAGGAAGGAAGGAAGGAAGGAAGGAAGGAAGGAAGAGGAGCAAGCATATGGCTCAGAGTTAGAGCCCCATCCCAGCATATGTAAGCCACTGGGTTTGACTTCCAGTATTGAAAAAAATAATAATAACAAACAACAACTCCAGTGATAAAGAATAATTTCTGGGTGTGTCTATGAGGTGTTCCTGGAATACATCATTATTTGAATTACAGATGGATGAAGAATATTTGCTTTCATGATTGTGGGTGGGCATCATCCAAGTTGTTCAAAACAAATGAAGCAAAAGGTGCCGGAGAAGCATGCCAACTTTCCTTCCTTCCTAATCGGAGACATCCACTTGCCCCTAGTCCTCAGAGCTCCAGACCCTAGAATTCACCTCCACAGACACCAAACTTTAGGTCTCAGATTGAAAATTACTCAACTAACCTCTAAGACTTAGAGATTAAAACTTGGAAGCAATATCCAGATTCTAGGTAGCAGATTTTGGGGACTCCTGATATTTGTAATTGTGTTAGTATGTTAACATTTCTTCTAGGTTCTGCCCAATGGTTACCTAGCAACAGACAGGCTTGCTATAAAAGGATGGCTTGGCCTCTCTAATGTTCTCTGACCCTTTTCTCTCTCTCTCTCTCTGACCTCTCTCTCTCTCTGACCTCTCTCTCTCTCTCTCTCTCTCTCTCTCTCTCTCTCTCTCTCTCTCTCTCTCTCTCTCTCTCTCTCTCTCTTTCTCTCTCACCTCTCTCTGCTCCCCCCCCACAGTCCAGGCTGGCTTCCTCCTCCTCTTCCTCCTCCTCCTCCTCCTCCTCCTCCTCCTCCTCCTCCTCCTCTTCCTCCTCCTCCTCTTCCTCCTCCTCCTCTTCCTTCTTCTTCTTCTTCTTCTTCTTCTTCTTCTTCTTCTTCTTCTTCTTCTTCTTCTTCTTCTCTCTCTCTCTCTCTCTCTCTCTCTCTCTCTCTCTCTCTCTCTCTCTCTCTCCTTCTCACACTTGCCCTCTCTTTCTCTGCCTCTACTCCCTTCTCAACTCCCCTTTCCTTGGCCCCAAATAAATTTTATTTTATACCAGGTCTATCATGTGGTTTTAATCCCTAAGGGTAGGATGTCTCATGCATGCTGCTAAGACACCCTCTTCCATCGTGCCATACCATGCTTCACAAAGCATATCAAACTGCATAAGCCAATTCTATTTTATTTTTGCAAATCTCCTTTTGTATTTCTACATGCTTCCTATTGCTTGTAGCCCCTATCTGATACAGCCCGGTTCTGTGGTTGGAAGCTTCTACTCCCTGATCTCTGAGCAGGAGGGGTTTTACTTTCTTAACCAGTCTTAGATTAGCACAGTGTCAAACTGCTTCAGCTTCTAGAGACTTACCCCTGAAAGCATATGCCTCTACATTTTCAAATAGTCTTACCCAAAAAGCATTTAATCTTTGCTTTACACAAAATGGTTTGTTTGGCTCTACAACATGTCAAACTCATTCTCACTAACCTTTTTTGGTGTGTATATATGTTTATGTGCATGTGAGTGTGTGGAAAGGTGTGTGCTGAAGTCGGAGATCAACCTGGTGGGTTTTGGGGGGCATCATCCACTTTAGTCCTTTGTAAACTGATTAAATTAGTTTGTTGATATTTTATGCATGTATGCAATACATTATGGTTACAAATTACTACCCTACAGTTTTTATCTCCTCTCATCATCACTGTCTTTCTTCCTTCCTATAGTCCTCATTACACATTCATGCCTATTTGTTGTGTTTTGTGATTCTCTGATATTAGTCATAGCTGTCTTTGTGTTCATGGGTTTATGTTATCTATTAGTTCCTATTTGGTACACAATAGCCAATGACTATCCTTCCTCCAAAAATGTATCAGTTACTAATGGTTCAGCAAGGAGGGGTAGGGCCCAGTTATACCCCCTCTGTTCCATGATTGTTGACAGGGCCAGTATAAGTCACTGCAGCTTCTATGAAATGTTTGGGATGACTGTGTCATGCCCTAAAGGTAGCATTTCACAATTCTATTCTCTAGCTTCTTTACTCTCTCTTCTACAATATATCTTGACCTTAGACAAGGTAGTAAAATTGTCCTGTTTAGAGCTAAGCACTGTCACTCTAAGCAAATTTTATTTAACAGCTGTAAGTCTCTGTACTCAGTCACTCACTGCAAAGAGAAGTTCTCTGCTTAGGGATAAGAGTAGCATTAGTATATAGAAATAAATACAAAATGAAATTTAAAATACTGTTTTGTGCCATGTCAGTTTGGCTAATGAACAGTAATGAATTTCTAAGGTCTATGCCCTCCCAGATATGGATTTGTAACCAGGTTTACAATAATAGACTTCCTCCTACAGAGTGGGCCTCTCATCCCACCCAAGGGTATTTGGTGGCCCCATACTTGTACCACTATTGCCTGAGTGAGCAGAACATTTTGCCTGGCAGGTTGGCACTGTGATTCCTAGAGTTCTACAGCTGGGTAAAAATCACTGATGCCCTATCTCTCCCTGTAGCCTGAACAGCCCCTTTCTCACCAGGAAAGCTGGCTAGCCGGGAGGAAGCTGCCACCTCAATTCCAGCTTGCTTTCTCTATCTCTTGAAACCTTACCTTCCTCTTGGCTGCCCACCAGAATTAGATAATAATACTCTATTGCTGAAGACACTGGTCCTCTTTAAAAACAAAACAAAACAACAGATAAACCCAACAACAACAACAACAACAACAATGCAGCATTTCTTGCTGGCCTAGAACTCTCCTAGTAGGCTAGGCTGGGTGACCCACTGGTCCTGCCTTGCGAACAGTGGGATTACAAGCACACACCACCATACCTGACCTTCTAAGATGTGATTTCCTAGACTCAAACTCAGGTTCTCATATTTACTAGGCAAACTCTCCACTGATTGCACTATCCTCTACCACATACTAACTCTTAAAGACAGACTTCACATTGTCAAATGAGAGTTTATATTTGCTTATCAATTTCTCAAAAACCAGAGAAATGTGTAGTCACTATTACAAAAAGTGAATTCTGTTGGCATTTTATGAGCCTCCTCAATTAATCAGACAAGCTGACTGAAATTCATCCCCTTGGCTAGTCTATGTTATTATCTCTGTCTGTTTCTTCTCTTATGATTTATTGAGCATGCATCTCCTGTTAAGAGGTTAACAATTAGTTTTCCATCTATTTCTCCATAATTATCCCACTGAACACATATGCTGAAGCTATAATTCATGAATGCGAGTTAATGATATGGTCACTCAATGTATTTGCAATTGTGTGGGAGTAATTTCTTTAGATTGGTTTTGTTTAATAGTATAAATTAACTGTTTCTAATAATATTTGATTTTTTTCCCCTGATTCCCTATGATCAAAAAGTTGGAAGCCTGGATCCTAGAAGCTGGGCTTCTAGTAGTAAGGGCAGGAATTGGGGTAATGGATCTGTGGATTGATTTCTAGGCTGAGGACAGAAAGAATGCCAGAAAACTGAGGTGTTGGGATGGGAGGAGGGAGGGGTGACAATGACTGTCTTAATCATGTCTTAATCCTAGTTCTAGGTGCTCCTACCCATATCATTTGCTTAGGTTCTGGAGATACCTATTGTTATTAAACCTCTGCTGCATTCATGGTCCCAATGGAATACAGAAATCATATGCAGATATAGGCATGAGGACAGTGTAGGAAAGGAGACTAGCTGTAGTGTGTCGGCAGAGGTTAAGGAACTGCTAGGGATGGATAGAGAGGTATCAGAGCTCCCTGACCTCTAGGGAGGATCAGGGGAGCAATGGGAAGAGATTGCCCCCAAATCCCTTCCATTATTAGCACAATGAAGAAAGGGCTACAGTAAGGTGGTTTGGGGATATTAACATATATCCCCTAATAATAGCTGTGGCTATTAACAGCTCTGTAGTATGGAAAGATAGGATAAGAATCAAGGAATACTCCAAACTCTCTCTCTCTTCTACAATCTGACCTCCTATTAGCTGAACTCTAGCAAGTTCCACTGACACTATCAGTAGGGACTGGATTCCCAGGACAAAGAAAACAAAAGGTGTGTGTGTGTGTGTGAGAGAGAGAGAGAGAGAGAGAGAGAGAGAGAGAGAGAGAGAGAGAGAGAGAGAGATCATTGTTGTTGTTGTTGTTGTGTTAAATATAGACTTTAAGGCTGGAGGTGGAAGGAGGGAGGGAAAATAGCCAGCAGTACATTCTACTTGGCAGATGAAGACACGCAAAGGCTAAAAGAAATCAAATGCTTTCTCAAGGTCACACAGCTAGAAATACAGGCCCAGGAATCATGCCTTAATACTCAAACCCAAAGTGCTGTCTCTGGAGAAATTTGCAAGAAAAGAGGCTTATTATAGAGGCATCCTGCAGCAAACCCCTCTGTTAACAGTGCGAGAAGAATAGAATCTAGACAGGGAAGCCTGTGGCTAAGTAATAGCTGGATTCATCAAAAAGAGCTGCTAAGATCAGACAAACTCAAAGAAATAATCCATACACACATACACACTTACAGTGAAATACAGTTGCATAGAAAATTCAAAAAATATTCTTGTGATTATGTCAGCATGATGCCAAGCATGTAAAGGAAAAACTAAAATTAACTCAATCTTTTTCGATATCCAAATTTCCAGAAGCAAAATATTTAGATGAATCAGAGAATTTACCTGCTAAGTTTTGTAACAATAACTAAGGGCTTTGGAATAATTTCAAAACCTTTCCCTAGCATTACATCATTTAATCCACATTACAGCCTTTCTCTGTTAGTATTAGTATTCTGGCTTGATAGATGAAGGATTGGGAGCTCAGAAAAACTAAATGATTTGTCTGATGTCCAAAAGCCAATCTGTGGGAGGGCCAAGCTTCAGAACTCTGATCTGGCTGGAAACCCCATATTCTTTTTGAACCAGTAAGCCATAGCCTCAGCATAGAGATAGCCTAAGTCTTTCACAAACTGGGAACACAGAAAGCAAAACAAAATAAAACAATCTGCCATCAGTCTCTGCCAGAGATTAAGGCGAGCCTGCAATAACTGCATTTGCTTTTGGCAAGATGTTTCCACATATCAAATCAGTTGACATTAAGCCAGCCATGAGAATAAAGCACTGGAAATGCAGTAAGGTTCACAGAAGAGTTCAAAAATATGAATTAGGTGTGCCCAGCTCCCTAAGCATCACTGCAGACCTTAAATTGAACCCTGAGTTGGAGCAATAGTTTTCAGTGGGACTATAACCAGGCAGAATCTCTTTCTCTCCAGGGAAATCATTTAAAACCTAGAGCTAATTCCAAATGCACTCCAAGAAGAAACAGACCTATCTCTCACCACTAGCATGAAGCCCAGTATCTACCAACCTTTCAATATCAAGCCCTAAAAATAAACATAAACCAAACATTCCAACTGCATCTGAACCATTAGACTAACAACTACATAGACATCAGGACACGACCATAGGCAAAGCAATGTAAGCACTTCAAGGTTGGTCCATCTCTCCCTGGGGCCAATGGTAGGAGTGAGCATGCTCTTTGCAGACAAAGTGTTCTTTGAGATGCAGCTCACTAAATTAACTGCAACTAAAAACACTGATATTGCATCTGTCCTCCCATCATTTATGCAATGGTTGCCATATATGCCCAGTCAGCTTGGTAAAGCAGCAGGTTATCATGTATATATTTCCTCCTGAACTATCCTCTGTAGTCCCCATCTCCTGGATGGACCAACTTCTAAGTCCTGTCAGCCAGTGTTAGACCCCAAAGTTAGACCTACTGTCTCAGCTTTGGGCCATTCTAGTTTGATTTTGTCCCTATGACAAAGATTGCAGCTCAGCTATGCCTAGACTTATCCTCTTTAGGCTAAGGACATTCATGGCAGTAGCTCTAGAGTATCTCACTAAGCTTGTGAGAACACACCTATGCCTTTTGTAAACAGTCTTTCACTCAACTCTTTTCAGTCACCCCTGTAGAGTTTCCATCTGTTTCCTGCCAGGACCCAGACTGATATACCTTCAATTACAGCTCAGTGTAAGGAGAGAAAGTGAAACAAGATGCAAGCTGCTTCCCTCCTTAAGAGCATGCCTCTCTGCTCCTTTTCTATAAAATCGTCCTGACCACATGACCTATCCTAAAATGGACTCTGTAGAGATAAAGCAGTGAGAAAGGTAAAAGCAGAGAAGGAAAGAAGGAAGAGTTGGTAAGAGGAGGTAGACAGAAGGGAAAGGCAGAAAGACCATCCATAGAAACTAAGATATTCTTAGTTTAGCATTTAGCAAAAAATAAGGGGAGTAGGTAGTTTAACCCACAGGGTTCCTGAGTGCAAGCTTGTGGATCTGAGTTTGATCCAAAGAACTTATAGGTTAAAAAGCAAGACAGTGAACTCATGATTAGAGTCCCAGCAATACGGAGGCACATAATCTATCCCTGAGCCCATTGTCTGGCCAGCCTAGACAACATCCTGGGAAAAATGAACACATACACACACTCATACACATAAGCAAGGACACATAAACAGACTGAAAAATCTGCCCCCTAGAAAGTGCTTAAGCTATAGGCTACTGAGACAATGTTCAGATAGCTCCTAGGTGACAGAAAAGGGAGCCTGAAGCTCTATTGGAGAGAATTTAACATGGGGCCAAACAATAGCTTCATTCTGTTTACTCAAGGCAGAAATCAAATACTGATTCCTATAGGCGATTAGACTCACTATTCAACTAATGTCTGTGCATTCTTCTACACAAGTCTTGGCATTGGGATTTAGCATCTCTGAGACATAAGTGATACCTGGCTAACATAGGCTTGAAGTTAATGAAAGAGAAAGAAACAACTGGGTCCCTTCCTCCAATTGCAGCCTCCTATTTTAGCTCCTCTGATGGAATGCAAGGAAGAAGAGGTGAGCTCTGTGTAGGAGACCCCTGGGTGATCTATATTTAAACACTCTTTCCTGCAGAGAGGCACAGTTGGGAGTACACTTCAGAGGCTGATGGCATTATTTAATTATGCTGATGTTTCCCTGCCTTCCTGGTGTTGTGTGAATAGGGTGCTAGTGCTTTGCCAGGTGGATAGGCAGGACCTATCCTCAGAGGGAGTGGCTTCCTGAGAATATGAAGAGTGTGCTCAGACAGCTCATAGAGGAGCAGAGATGGAGAATTATTAAGCATGCAAAAGAATTATTAAATCACGAGGGTTGCAAGTTAGGACATTCCAATAGGATTCTAAAAAGTTTAGGGAACTGTTACTCTCTGGAGACTTCTGTTGTCAGAGTCTTCCAGCTTGAAATCTGGTTTACATGGATAAGTCAGCAAATAAAGAGTTAAACATACCAGTAAATGGGGTTTGAGAGAAGGGAAATGCATTTCATCTTTGGTCATCTTTGAAAAACTGTATCTGGGGACATAACTCTATGGTCTGTTTCTCAGTTCTCTAGTTTATTATGGTGTCTGTATTATGTTGGGCTGTGCGGTGCCAATTAGAAAATGCATTATTGCAGAATGGATTCTTGTTTATTTTTTAAACATATATTTGTCACATGTTCTTAATGTTTTTCATTTTTTAGAGTCAAAGTAGAGTGTAAACATCTTAGGAGCATTTAATTCTAATATATTTTCCTCGTGTGGAATTGAAATTGATTTCCATTTTGTGCTATTAAAATGTGCTATTCTTAGACACACAAAGGCCTATGGTTGGTTGCTTCACTCTCTCTTCTGTGTCATCTTCAGTTCATCAACCAAACCATGGCTTCTCAGTCATTTGGGGACATAATCCACTTTTGCACATTATTATGAATTGGGAAATCAGATGCCAGAATGACACTTATTTCTCTATCCTTTGGTGTCTGGGTTGTGAGAAAATTTGTAATGGAACTTAAATAGGTGTTTATAATAACTACCCTAGTTGTTATTATCAATACCGTAAATCTAAGGTGTCAGTCAACGCTATCTAAGTCTCACTTGCAAAATTATCGGAACATTTATAACAATCATATAAAGAATTCCAAAATAATAATAGTCGGAAAAAAAGCTGTTTCTGAAGGTTTTAATAGTTTCCTGGTTTTCCAGTTTCCTACTCATAATAAAGATAACATTCCCACCTTGGCATTATGACCCAAAGTGACCATTACAGAATGACAAGATAGGAAACCTTTCAGTCCTCACAAGAATACAAGGCCGCACAACTTCTGGGTTGGCATTCATGGAATTCTTGCTCACTGACATGAAATGTGCTTTGATAGTGATAGCTGCTATCTGGGATGTCCTAGTGAGTTTCAGTTAATCCCAATCCTAAATATCACATGTGATTCTTCTGTCATTAGCTATTAGATTAGAATGCTTTACTTTTTTTTTTTTTAATTTGAAAATACCTCTAGGACCTAATCCATCTCCCACATGGACAAATTTAGTCACCCATAATTATACCAAATGGAACCAGTGCTGTCCAATCCCAGAGTCAATGTCCTTAACCTGGATTCTGTTTCGATGGATTATAAAAAGATTCTGAACATGGAGGCCCATTTTCATAAACAATGAAACCCAGGTTTAAACAGTGAATTCAGGGGGCCAGGGAGATGGCTCTGTGTACAAAGTGCTTGTTGTCCAAGGGTTTTGTGTACATCCTTAGCACATGCATGAAAAGCTCACAGGTATGGAGGCCTGCCCATAAGAGAAAAGGGGTCCCAAGAACAACCAAGCCAGCTACAATGACTTAGCCAGCAACCCCCAGGTTTGAAGGACCTGATCTCAGTAAATAAAGTGCAGGGTGATCTGCATCCTTCTCTAGCCTCCACATGCATGCACACCCAGAGGTGTGTGTGATCACATACATGGTCACCACACAAACAAAATGAAAGAAAGAAGAGAATGTGAACTTGAATTTGTCTGATACTGCTCCAATGAGTAGTAAGTCAACACTGAAAGCCAGCGATGCTTGAGTAAGGGCTCTTGTTTCACATACTGACTTCTAGGGCCTGTGCTTCCTCAGCACAAGGGTAAAGCCTTTGCAAACTTCCTAAGATTTCTTTTTTTCTCTTCTAGCTCTTCATGAGATATTAAGTTTCTTGCTTTCTAGGCACTAAGCCCCACATTTTCTCCTTCAACATGTGCCTGGGTTTTGTTCAATGGCCCAGCATCTCCAGATTTGCTCAGGATCTGATTGGTACCTTTATGGCTAGAACCTTATTCTCTGGTTTCCTGGGAACCCATTCCTTTCCTCATTCCTAGGGCTGGATTCAACCATACTATATCTGAGGGGTTCTCTGAGACCACAATAGCCAGCATAGTAAGTATCTGCAGAAGTCATGTAAGTAGTTTGGTTCAACAGGACAAACAAGATGGTGTTGGTTTAAACTCTCCCTATGAAGAGTACATTTTAGACATATTGAAGCACAACACAATTTGGTGGGAAAAAGTTCTGGTGATAAAAACTCAATTCCACCTGTAAAGAAAGCCTAAGATATCAAAATTCTTTGTAAAATACATGTGACGTCTTCCATAAAGATGTTTTATAGATTGACTACATATGATACCAAATATATATGCTATATAGATTGATAAGCTCATGATAAGAGTTTGGATACAGAGTTCAGTGTAGTCTTAGCTACACGGAATAGTGCAAAGGTCATTAGATTATTACTCATGTCCATACTCAGCTTTCTAGAACTTTCTACTGTGAATACGTGCATATCTTTACCTATTACCTGTTAAAATTTTGCCATTTATCTTATGTCTCTGCCTGCCTCCCTGGCTATTATCTGTCTGTCTGTCTGCCTGCCTGCTGGCCTGCTTCTTTCTCTCCCTCTGTGTGTGTGTGTGTGTGTGTGTGTGTGTGTGTGTGTGTGTGTGATTATTAAACATTTGAAACAAAGTTGGAAGCATTATCCACGTACATGTCAGTATGTAGTTGCTAAGAATAAAGGTCTTTCCCTAAGTAGCCAAAGTTCTTTATCACATTCAAGAAAGTCATCCTGTGTTGTTCTTCTTTGTTAAGGGTATGTATGTAGCTTAGTGGTAGAGCACTTGCTCTAAGTGAGACCTTGGGTTTGGTCCCTGACTTTGCAAAAACAATTTTATGTCAGATTCAAGAAATGGAATGGTCCTCTAATATTATGTAATATTTGGTGGTATTTTCAACTTTTTGATTATCCAAATGTTTTTATAAACATGTTTTTAAAAATAAATTATTATATCCAACCAGCAATCACTCATATTCATTTGTAAAGGGTCTTCTACAGATTTTATTCTTGCACTAGTCATAGAAAAAAGGTGAGTCGGTGTTTGGAGGTTTGACAGGATCTCTTAGCTTCTTCCAGAGCCTTGAGAGTTTACTTTTCTCTTGAATATCAGCCTGGAAAAGATGTGGGTTTAACACCCTGCAGGAGCATCTCTTAGTCACTGAAACTGACAAGTTGGTACATAAACATCCCCACTTTCTTATCACTTAATGAAACTACCCTGAGGTTTTACATGGAAGCTTTCTAGGAGGGATCTGAGCCCCATGTCTCTCCAGCACTAGTAACCTATCTATCTGCATGTTGTTTTGGGTTTTTACCACTCCTGGTCCTTCCTTCTGCTCCTTCCTCCCTTGAGCTCTTTGTGATTATCTCCCAGATACCTTATGTCCACTTACATGTTCCTCTGGAAAGCAGGACTTATCCAGGAGCACTTGCTGTAGAAGCAATGCTCTAAACCCTACAAACGTTATCTTGTACACATTTTCATAGGAGGTTAAATCACTTACCTAGAGCCCAAGATTGGCATAATGGCTGAAAGGGAAAAACAAACTCACATTTGACTCAACCCCAAATTGCTAACAAGCATATCATACACACCCATTGAAGTCTCAAAAATGTAGAATATGACCGTAAGATTAACAGACTTGATTGCTTGCCATCTTGAACCATAATTTCCAACTTCTTGAAAATCAAAGCAAGCATTTTCTTTCCTAAAAGCTTTAATTTAACAAATATTCATCACACCATGATTGCACCCTAATGCCCATGCTGGGGAGGGTAATCTGCAATCATTAACTCAAAAGGAGATGGCAATATAATGATTGCACTTAATTGTCACAGTAACTGGACGACAATAGTGTTAATAATTATTATTAATAAAACACACAGAGGCATACAGTACCTCTGATGCAATAGAGAAAACTGATTTGCCACTTTCCTTTTTTCCAGGACCTCTTCTAAATGCCCTTGTCACTCTGCCCATACTTTATCATAATTACCTGTTGTTTCTCCATAGACTCATGAGTTCCACAAGGGTGGGGCCTTATCTCAATTAACTTTTATTGAGAGATCCAGTTGGCTTGACATTAGTTCCATAAGCACCTCTTAAATTACTCATTCATTAGTTCATTCATTTATTCATTCATGCATTCATGGGTTTTCATTTCAAATCTCTTCTTTGTGAACCAAGTTGGGAAATTCTCATTTTCACACCTCAGCTATTTTGATGGATTCTCCTCAGTTATTTTCTGTTTTCATGATTGACCAGCAGCCGTTTATTAATTTTCCAACCATCATCTCCTTTGCAGCAGTGGGCCTTTGACTCATGATTGCTTTCAGGGAGATATATTATGGGCCTTTTGTTTTGTTTTTCACTGAGGTTTTCTGGTAGCTACAATTTTCAAAGGAAATTGAATAAGATGGATCTTTTTCACTTCCTAATCTATAATATCTTAGTATACATACACATAGTCAATCACACACACACAAACACACACACACACACACACACACACACACACACACTCAAGGTATATGTGTATGTGCATACAATATAATACTTTACCAGTCTATCTAACAGAAATGCCAACTTTCAGCACTTTTGTAGGCGCTAGTGGAGAAGTTGTTAGTCATGGACTAAGTTGGTAAATATGTTGGCCATAAACATGTCTGGTAAAGTGGTCATGATGAGTTTTTAGATGAAAATTTATCAGAATACAACCAAACCCATGTAGCATGTAGTTTCTACTACCCCCTTTAAGTTCTGGGCAGATAGCACTACCAACCACCATCCTAGATCACTTAGATCCTCAGATGAAAGACACACACACACACACACACACACACACACACAAAAGCATATTTTTAATATGCTTTTTTAGCTCAATGGCTGAGCACTTCTAAGCCTCCTGTGGCTAACATGCCCGTCCTTTTATTCCTTGCTTATCACTCTAAATCTGCCCTCAACTTAATTACCCAGTTACCTTCTCCTTCCTCAGAACCCTAAATATTCCTTCAGCTTAGTTGCATTTCTAATCTTTCACTTGCTACCACAGGCCCAGTGGGAGAAGCAGCCAATGTCCACTCCACTTAAGACCTCACATGGCTGGTGGTTCTCTCTCCCTCTGAAGCATGGGGAATTTTCATTTCCCCTGCTGTGTCTCCTAACCTGCCTTTGGGAACCTAGAAGTCCAGCCTCTTCTGCCTGGCTATTAGCTGCTAGCATCTTTATTGATTGATCAAGAACCAATTAGGGAACAGGACCTTCAGTGTTTACATACAGATTCCTGATCAAAGCATCAGAACAACTCCATATACACTCATCCATTCCCATGTTGTCATTGTGTGCTATTGTATCACTGTGGCAGAGTTGCTGGTTCACAAGAGACCATAAAGCCTGTAAAACCTAAACTATTAGCTGTGTTATTTTTGAAATCTAGGGACACATGAAGGTATGTTTGAATGATGATTTACTGACTTACAAAAGTCCCACTAAGAAAAAGTGAGGAAGTATAGTTTGACATACCTTATAATCTATAATTATTTGTGTTGTTATGTAAATGTGTGTATTATGTGTGTGTATAGTGTAGGTACAGAATTGCATTGGTATAAGCACATGTGCATATGTGTGAAGGTCAGAGGTCAATGTTTGATATCATCCTCAATTGCTATCCACTATATTTTTTGAGATTGGACTTTCTCACTGAAACTGAAGCTCATTGATCCAGCTACATGGCCCAGGGATCTGCCTATCCAAATGGTAGAAAAGTAGGTATATGTTGCTGTTCTCAGTCTTTTATGTGATTGCTGAAGATCCAAACTTGAATCTTCATTCATGCAAGGCATGCACTTTAATTACTGAGCCATCTCTGGCTCTATATTCTGTAAATTTGTACTGAAATTTTAATAATAAGCTAGGTGAACATATCAGTATTATGGACATATCATTTAGTTGTTTACTATATAGTAAATTATCTTCCAAAGTGGCCCAAACCCCAACAATTTTTTATTTTTAACTTTTTGGCTCAACTGGAGATTAGTTGATAGTGATTATATTCAATCAAGCAGATTTAGTTTTTGCTAAGTTTAGTCACACACTTCATGGTTGAGTGGAGAGTTAACTTTTTGTATCTATTTTTATTCTCTTCTTAGGATTAGCCTAGACAATAGTATAGGAACAGAGAAAAGGCATTTCTGATGATTCTCAGATAAAGGAAGCACAATTATCAAAATCAGGAGCAACCATAGCAGGCAGACACCAAGAGGCTGTTGCATGGCTCTTCTCAGGTGTGGGCACAAGAGACAGAGAAGACTTCTGATCCTTAATGGATTGTGTGAGCTATTTGGTTGAGGAAATACTATGTCTCAAGCTGTTCCAAGGAGGGTTAAAATTGGTAGAATGTCTTTGAGAAACTTCTTGGTAGCACACAAAAACAGATATATGTGTAGCATCTGACTGTGGGCGAATTATGCTAGCTGAATGAATCATTATGAATACAAATAAATGCTTATTAACCATATTGCTTACTATGGCATTGCCAATAATCTTTCAAAAAACTAGAAGCAAAGTTTTAAACTTGGTATCATGGTGAATAAATTATGGCCTATCTACATAATATAATTGTATGCAGTCATTAAAAATCAGAATAAAAGAGAATTATACTGTGGAAAATATATACAATATATAATATATATAGTGCATGATATATATATATGTATATCATGCAGTGAAGGTCACAAAATCTCTGATATATGCTGTTTTGTTGAAATTAAATCTATGTACACTGATAAATCACTCATCTGCTAAAATACCAATAGCAGTTATATGTGACAAATATGATTAGTAGTGAAATTTTTATTTCTTTGAAATTTTGTGGGGGTTGCTCAAGTTTTCAAAATATTCATGTGTTACTTTTCTAATAAAATAGTATTGCATGTAGTAGAACACACTTTAATGAGGAAAAATATAGGAAATAAATGCAGCAAGAACAAATAATGTAGATACTGTGGGTTGCTCATCCTTGCTTTCAAATTTCTTTCTTTGTGCTCCCAGAGGCATTGTGAGACAATATGCACTTCATCTATTGATTTAAAAAAGCATTTTATTTTAAGTGAGTAACTTGTTGAGGAAGAATCATTGATGTCTATAGAGCTATGCTTCAACTGTATTGTATTTAAGTTATTTACTGTGAATTAGAATTATGAATATTCACTGTCTCTGCCTAAACATTTTTTATGTACAACTATTTCTTTGCCATTTGCAAAAGCACTGTTTTAACTTTGAAATACCTAAGCAAAGGAATATTGCAATACTGTTGTCAGTTTTCATATTAAAGCATTAAAAAAACCCACACAATTGCCAATGATTGACATATAAGAGTGAAGTACAGTCAGCCTGCAAATGCGACTTGACTCAGAGTCTTCTGTTTTTCCTTCGAAGGATTTTGTTTATTCTTCTCTTGTATTTCATGTTATTTTCTCTGTTAAGGTATATGTCAGAGAGAGGATGTCTCCCCTTCCAGAGCTATGTTTAGTTGATAGAAATGTGTCTAACAATGCTTAAATTCTATTTTTACCTGAAAAATGCTTGTGAATGTTCATGTGTACAATAAGGCAACAAATCTGCTGCAAAGAACACATAGAAGAACAAGGCAGTGACAGCCACTAATTTTGACATGTATATTACTTTTATGGAAAAAATAATTACAGTAAGACAATGAATCCAACTACTATGTGTGGTTAAATTTTAATAAGATTCTTACAGTGAGAATTCCATCTGCTCAGTAAAATAAGTGATATAGCTACAACAGCAAGTAGCATATATATATACATATATATATCTATTCACACATATATGTATCTCTATATATAACTTTTCCATGAGCAAATACTTGCTATAAATACACACATGCTCCTTTGTCTCAACAGTCATTTTTTTATTGGATATATTCCTTATTTACATTTCATTTCCCTGTTTCTGGTTCCCCATCCCCCAAAGGTCTCACATGCCCTTTTCCCTCCCCTTTTCCCCATCCACCCCTTCCCACTTCCATGTTCTGGTATTCCCCTACACTGATGTTTTGATCCTTTCCAGCACCAGTGTCCACTCCTTCCTTATTGTCGGATATCATTTGATATGTGGATTGTGTCTTTGGTGTCCCAAGAGTCTAGGCTAATATCCACTTATCAGTGAGTGCATACCATGGGTATTCTTTTGAGACTGGGTTACCTCACTTAGTATGATGTTCTCCAGCTCCATCCATTTCTCTAAGAATTTCATGAATTCATTGGTTCTAATGGCTGAATAGTACTCCATTGTGTATATATACCACATGTTTGTATCCATTCCTCTGTTGAGGGACATCTGGGTTCTTTCCAGCTTCTGGCTATTATAAATAAGGCTGCTATGAACAAAGTGGAGCATGTATCCTTATTGCATGCTTGGGAATCTTCTGGGTATATGCCCAGGAGTGGTATGGCTGGGTCCTCCGGAAGTATCATGTCCATTTTTCTTAGGAACCGCCAGACTGATTTCCAGAGTGGTTGTACTAGCTTGCAGTCATATACATAGAAAAGCTCTTAAAATTGCTTTTAGTTTATATATAATGAAAACAATTGTGTAAGCAAGATCTTTAGATGAATGGATAGACATATTGTAGTAGCTTCATGTAGTGTTGAGCAGTGATGAACTAGATCCCTGGATTTCAATATAGATGAATTTTATAAAAACACTGTTGAAAATGTGGCAAAAGTAACTTCTGAGCACTGGAAAAATGTTCGCAAAGCACTTGCCATGCAAGTTTGAGGATTAGAGTTCTGGTCCCGTGAAATGTAAATACCATATGGGTATAATGTAATCATAGTGCTTGGAAGACACTTCCAATTGAAGTGCTTGTAGTGTTGACAGAGGCAGAGGATCCCCAGAGCTAGATGAGTAGTTAGACTGATCACATCAGTGAACCCTGAGCTCAACTGAGAGGTCTTGCCTCAGTGAGTAGTGTGGAGAGTGAGGAAGATTCTGCAGTCCTTATGTGAACATGTACCCACATACATGCTAACACATATTAAAATCAGACACATGCATGAAATGGTAAATTTGTCATACTTATAAGTGATTCTGGTCATGTAAAGATTTAAAGCATGCAAATAATAGTATATATTTTATGGAGATAGACATTTAACACAAAGAGACAGTGAATATGTGCACCAACACCCGCCCCCACTCTCTACATAGGAAATGAGCATTGAGAACAAAAAAACACGACCCAGCAGAGAAATTATTGTTGAGGATAAATTGCACTTGAGAAAAAGCTGATATGAGGGTTCAAGGGTACTGAAAATGTTATGATATGTTAGTGAAGAAAATAAAATCATGTCATTTGCATACGTTTCTGTATATCTCAAATTCATTATGATAAAAATTTTTAAAAAATTAACGTTCCAGAAGACCAAGATAGGCACCACTAAATACAAGCATGACTACAAAAAGAAAGTATTTTCATCAATAGATGGTAAAGACTTGACAAATGTAGAAGGATTACTGCAGAGTATCAAAGCAAACTGCCCTAGGTTGGAACTCAAACACACTTTTGAAGACTATAAACTCAGACTGACTTCATAGACCAAAGTGTGTCTGAATGTGTCCAACCCAGAAATGTATTTATGCTGACATAAATATTTGTACTTGCAGGCCCTGACTTTGAAGGAACTGCTTACTGAATGTTGGGGGATGTTTCTATGCTGGAGAATTTAGTACTGTTAATCTTCTGCCACATTTGTACTGGGTCCATTAGACCATTTCAAGTCTTGTCTGTTTTTATTACTTGTTACATTTCTGGTAAAGTTAAAGCTTTTAACGCTGCTTGGCTGCCTATGAAGTTGATGAATTCCTCTGCTACTGATGGCATCTCATGCTGATCCTCTAATGGGTGCACTGAATTATAATCTACTGGGTTATTTTCTCTCCTTGGCCCATGCACAATTTTATAATCGTAACCATGCAGACACTGTAAACCCCATCACTCAGAGCGCATTGCTGCCTTGAACTGTGAACTGCCAAATATTGTCATGAGTACCTGATGATCTGTTACCACAGTAAATGCTGAGCCAGAAATAAATAAAAGACAGGGTAGGATGCTGGGGCGGTGTCTAACAGGCCTCTCTTAAACTAACAAGATGGTTGGGACACTCTTAAAATCAGTCTTGCATAGAAGAAAGTGCACTTTCACAAAGGTTGGAGCACAAGATTATTATTTCTTCTTCTTCTTCTTCTTCTTCTTCTTCTTCTTCTTCTTCTTCTTCTTCTTCTTCTTCTTCTTCTTCTTCTTAACAGAACTCCTGGAATTTAAATTCATCTGTGCTTTCTTTTTTAAAAAAATAATTTATTATTTCTTTTTGTTTACATTCCAAAAGCTTTCCCTTTTCCAGTCCCCCCCCCACCATATATCCCATAAGCCCTTTCCTCCCCATTCCCCAATCACCCCCCTCCCCACCATTTCTCTGTTCTGGTACTCTCCTACAAAACTGGATTTAGTCTTTTCCGGACTATGGTCCTCTCTATCCTTTTTCTTGGGAATCTTTTGCTTAGCTAATTGTGCCTTGAGTATTCAGAGCTTCTGGGCTCATTAATATCCACTTATCAGTGATTGCAATTCATGTGTATTCTTTTGTGATTGGGTTAACTCACTTAGGATGATATTTTCCAGATCCAACCATTTGCCTACAAATCGCATGAATTCATTATTTTTAATTGCTGAGTAGTATTCCATTTTATAAATATACCACATTTTCTGTATCCATTCCTTCTTTGAGGGACATCTGGTCTCCTTCCAACTTCTGGCTATTATAAGTAAGGCTGCTATGAACATTGTGGAGCATGTGTCTTTATTGCATGCAGGGGAATTCTCTGGCTATATGCCCAGGAATATGCCCCTATATGCCCCTATATGACAGGGTCCTCTGGAAGTGTCATGCCCAATTTTCTGAGGAACAGCCAGACTGGTTTCCAGAGTGGTTGTAACACTCCTCCACTGTTGGTGGGATTGCAAGATGGTATAACCGCTCTGGAAATCGGTCTGGCGGTTCCTCAGAAAATTGGGCATGACACTTCCAGAGGACCCTGTCATACCACTTCTGGGCACATACCCAGAGGATTCCTCTGCATTGCAATAAAGACACATGCTCTACTATGTTCATAGCAGTCTTTTCATAGACTTAAGAAAACTTCCATAAATCTCATGATAGAACCCTATTTTTTTTCTATTAAGCTGTGAGGCAATGGCCTGTATGGTTGGATATTGCAGAGCATGCAAAAGTTATTGCCATTATTTTCATTTGTGAAGTAGCTAGGAGTACACAAAATTAGTTCCCAGCAGCTGCCATTATCATAGTCACCAGTTACCATAGCAGTAGAAAACATGAATTTCTATTGAGGCCCAAATTCTAACTTCTCAGGCAATTGAGACATACTTGGTCTTTGTGACTCAGATTCTCCTTCTGTAAAATGGAAGTAGAGACATTGTTTGTATCCTAAAGTGTACTAAGGATTAACTCCTACTTAAAGGGAGACTAAAAAAATCCCCCATCTTCATTTTGACAGCAAAATTCAACTATAAACTTACTTCATTTGATGTCTTTCTTTATATTTTTCCTCAGAAAACTGGGCGTGATACTTCCGGAGGACCCAGCCATACCACTCCTGGGAATATACCCAGAAGATTCCCCAGCATGCAATAAGGATACATGCTCCACTATGTTCATAGCAGCCTTATATATAATAGCCAGAAGCTGGAAAGAACCCAGATGTCCCTCAACAGAGGAATGGATACAAAAAATGTGGTATATATACACAATGGAGTACTATTCAGCCATTAGAAACAATGAATTCATGAAATTCTTAGAGAAATGGATGGAGCTAGAGAACGTCATACTAAGTGAGGTGACCCAGTCTCAAAAGAATACCCATGGTATACAGTCACTGATAAGTGGATATTAGCCTGGAAGCTTGGAACACCAAAGACACAAATCACATATCAAGTGATGTCTCACAAGAAGAAAGGAGTGGACACTGGTGCTAGAATGGACCAAAACATCATTGTGGGAGAGTACAAGAACAGTAAAGTGGGAGGGGGTGGATGCGGGAGCAGGGGGAGGGAAAAGGACATGTGGGACCTTTGGGGGTGGGGAACCAGAAAAAGAGAAATGAATTGTAAATATAGAATATATACAATAAAAAAAGGAAAAAAATACTCTAAAGTTAATGTGCCAAATGCTTCATATAACCAGAAGACCACAACATCATTTGTGTGCTTCAGTGAGTTCCAAAGACAAGGGAACACCATTTCTATAAAAAAAAAACTTACCTTAATGTACTCCTGACATGTGTAAAGAACATAAGTGTGTTTTTAATATTCTTAAGAAGATAATTTCCAGTGAGAAAATTTAAGAACACTTAGGATCTAAACATAAATTACTTAATATATATAAACTTTGCTCAGTATATAAATTCAATGTGTGCCTTTTGCCTGACTTTGAATCCTTTGGTTCCTGGTTGATTATTCCTGTTCTTCAGACTATAGACAGACAAAGTTGTATTGCTTATTCTGCCAATGGCTTTCTAAGATAAGGTGTTGTTTGGTATAAAGTACAGGGTTCTGTTCTTACAGCATTTCTCTATCAGTCAATTGAGTGAAAACATAGACCAGTTTAATGAGCACCTATTACCCTCATATTTCACCCTATTTTATTGCCACTGTGACTTCACAAGGGAAACAGTCTTAATATCACCATTTATCAGTTCAAGAAAGAAGCTCAAGAAGATTGATAAATAAGCTAAAATTACAAAAGCAATAAGCAGCAGGGGTAGGATTCAAACCCCTGCCTGTTCTGTGATATTTTTACTTCTATTTTTACCCTGTATCTAAATTAACTATTGTGATTTTAAAATATGCCCATCGTTTTCTAACATCTCTTCCCACAAGAGATAGAGGCAATTCCCACCCCTCCCACCTTCCGGAGGAAGGGATGCATGGCTGTTTCTCCTGCCCTCTTCTTGGCTCAGCACCAGTTGAAAGCCACGCCTTCTGTGTGGTGCTCTCAGTGTGTGGTGAACTCCAGAAGAGATTTACAAGACCTGATGTCTCCAGCAGCAACCAGGATCAACTTAACTATCATGACTAAGTAAACTAGGAGTCACATATCCCATCCCAGAGCAACTTTAGCAAGATTAACCTTTTAAATAATGTCTGGTCATGGCCTCGTAAAAGAAGCTGAACCAGAACTGCCTAGCTGGGCTGATGACAAATTCCTTATAACTGTGTGACACGCTAAATGTCAATTGTTAATTTAAGCTGTTAAGATTTGGGGTAATTTCTTCTGCAACAATAGGGCAGTTGACATATGAAATGATCATAACACTCTAGAATTCCACATCAAAATCAAGAGGAAAAAATTTTAAGGCAGTTACTGTTCTAAACAGCTAAAAGCTTTTGCACAAGTTCAATTCCTAATATGAGACAGTTAATTCAGAAATAACAGGAATTGATCACAACTTCAAACCAAATGAACAGTGTGCTTCTGAGGAGATGGAAGATCAATACTATGTACTGTGCTCGCTTAGGTGGGCTGTATTCATGGACACAGAGGCACAGTTCTCTTTGTGCTATCTGGAGAGATCACTGTGGCAGAGAGCTCAGTTTCCTTCTGGAGATCCTGAGTTGAGAAGGCCATTCCCCAATAGAAAACTTCTAGGGCATCAGCCAGCATTGGTAGAGGCTGGAAACCATGCCAAGGAAGCAGCATTTCCAAATCTGGGGAGCTTTGGTTCCGAGAAGGAAAGATGAGTGAAGGTAGCTTTTTCTACCTTGACTTTTTCAGGGGAGACCTGCTTGGCTTCATGGAAAACAATTATGATTGGTCAAAAGGAAGTCCTAGGTGATCCAAAGAGGGCACAGTGCTAACATTCAGCAAAGTTCTAACAAACAAAGTTTGTTCTAAAAAAAAAAAAAAAAGCTAACAAAGCAAAGCAGAGATTTGGTTGCATGTCCTGGAGGTCATTTACAATTTCAGGTCACTGGCAGGAGAGGCCATTTTGGAGTGTTGGTGCTGGGAAGCGTTATCCTAGTGGCCTTGGTTAGTCATGTCCTTCGCTGTTGTTCTCAACTTCGTCCTAGAGGGACTTACCACTTTTCATGCATGTGTAATTCAAGTGAAGGCCTTGAATTTCGCCCTAGGACTGGGAGAAGTTTGCTCAAATTTCTGGGACACATCTCTGCTTAAGATTAATCGACAAAGAAATGGCTTCTTTGCCCAAGACATTTCCCAGAACTCATAGACATGAACTGCTGAAATGTATGTAGTTCAGTTTTATTTATTTATATAGAATTATACATAATTTCAAGATGTGTTCAGGTAGCACTTACTGTTTTTAATGTGATAGATTTTTGCTCAGGTTTTAGATGCCCATACTTCTTCCTACTGTATTTTCTTTAGTTCCCATGATCTCAGTGGTTATCAATGTTAGCAGTTCATCCTCCATGTGTCTTTCCATGCTTACATACACTTAAACACATACATACTAAACATATCCGCATACACAAAGGGGCTTTGGTGTTGGCTTATGAATAGGATCCTATTTAATCACATCTTGCCTGGAGTTCTCATTTTCACTTTGCAACACAGAAGAGTACTTGTTTGCCCCAGGTGTAATGGACCTTTTGTTTTGTTTGTGTTTGTTTGCTGGTGTATGTGTCAAAGCAATGCCTGATTTTTCACTGTTACTTGAATTTGCGTTCCTCTGACTTGTTTGTCATTTTGAGGTTCTTTTTATGTCTGCTGCCATTGGATTTCACTCTGCTGTGAATCACCTATTCATAGTTTTGGCCCATTTGCTACTGAGCCTGTCCTTGTCAATGTCAAGTAGAATCCCTGTGCTAAAGATAGTGTTCCTTTAATGAGAGCTGCTGAATGAGAGGGGCACGTGGAAGCTATGATAAGAGGGAAGACTGCTTTGTGGGATTCCTGCTCGGCACTCAAGTCCTCATGGCTCCTCCTGTGACAACAGAGTATTGATATATTGAATAAATGGAGCCACCATGGTCATCTTCATATTAAACTGTTACCAGGGCTTAAATGCAAATTACAAGAAAAATAAAAGCTGGAGACATGTCCCTTCACTTACCATAGATTGTCTTGTCTCCTACCCAAGAGAAAGTGCATTTAGTTTTAAAAGGAGTGCCTATTTTTCAGGTAGGCTATACTGGTCTGATCTTTTTCCCTGAAATACTGTGACAGCGGTCTTGTTTTGATGGAGAAGAGCAGGCACCTCTGAGTCCTTTAGGATGCATACAAAGTATCATTCTGCAGTATTTCCATTATAACCACTTTCCCTTCAATATTTTGCCAAAAATCATATATTTCTGCCCACTTGATTGGAGAGAAGTTAGAGGGTCAACTGGGAGCAGGACTATTTAAAGTTATCTGTCCTACATCTGATACAGTAAGAAGCAGTGAGTCAAAAACCTGCACAGCTTGGGAAGGAAGCAAGATTAGTCAGGAGTAAAGGTCATCTATAAACTTCCTGGAAATAGCCTACAACTCAGGTACTGAGTTTTCTTGCAGCCAAATAAAAGAGAGAAAAGCAATTCCCTGTGAACTCCACAGTATTCACAAGTTAAATATTAATCAGTTGCTCAGGAAACAGCTCAAGAATGTCTATAGCTTGACCACGGGCTAATGCTTCCATAGGGCTTTTCATGGCACAGAAGTTGGTTGTGTGAGCCTTAGTTTTTCCCAGCTAAGTAAAGGGGGCCAATCTGTATCATCATCTTGAGTTCTTCTAAATCTCATAGACTTCTAAATTTTGGTATAGTATGATGACATGCGGCTTACTGTTTATGTTCCCAGGGATCATGTCAGCCGACAGAGAATGTGGGCACATGGTGTTCATAATTTGGTTATTAGAAAAACTAAGATACAAAATGAGTAGAGCTCTTTTTGAAGGTAACATGAGTCAGTTTAAGCATTCTGAATCCACCTTCTATAGCAAAGGTCTTAGAAGGAGGAAAATATTTTATTAGTATTGTTAGCATTGTGTGTGTATGGTGTGTGCATGTTTGTATGTGTGAGAGTGTATGTATGTGTGTGAGAGTTTGTGTGTAGGAGACAGAGAGAAAGAGAGCATGCAAGGGTGTGTGTGTATGTGTGTGTGTGTGTGTGTGTGTGTGTGTGTGTGTGTATGTATGTGTACGCGCGCGCGCGCGCGCGCGCCAGCACAGTATTTCCCAGGGCACATATGTGAAAGTCAGAGAACAACTCTGAGAAGTCAGTTCTCTTCACTATAGGCTCCAGGAATCAAACTCAAGTTGCCAGGCTTGTGTGGGAAGTGCGTTTAATTGCTAAGCCATCTTGCCAGCCTGCAAAGCACAGTTCATGTCACAGTTCTATATCCAGATGCAGCAGACACACCTGTAAGGCAGGAGAGTCTTGAGTCCCAGGTCAACTGAGCTATACAATCAAGACACTGTCTCTAAAATAAAAACAAAACTAAATACAATGACAAAATAAAAGAGGAAAACCAGCTTCCTCCACCATCACCCTCAGGTACAGTGATAAGACATTTCACCTACAGTCAGCTTACAGATTTCTAAGTCAACTTAGGGTGTTTGTTTTTATTGCTTTTTCATTAGAAGACTATATTGGAAACATCTCTGCATGTTGAGAGAACTGAATAGATAGTACAGCTTATGCATGTGTATACACAATAACAGTATTGTACATATATTCTTATTCTCTCCTTCAGTTTCCTCTATTGCCAATGTTTTTTCTTCATATAGAAAGTCTACTATAATTTCTGAGCCCACAATACTGCATGATTGTTAACTAGATACATAGTCTGTTTTAGGGTATGTTCCTTGGGTTCTACAGTTCTCAATGTTTTGTCAAATGTACAATGTAATGCATCTACCATTAAAAAATCCTGGGGAGCATTTTTTCAGCTCTGGGTGGAAATAGAATGCCTCTTGACCCCCCCTTTTTTTATCATCTCCTACCACCTGTGTGAAGCTTTCTCATTCATATTCAAAACAAAAGCTCTTGCAGTGTACAAGTCCCCCAATATGCCTATCTATCTCAACTTGGCAGATCCACGGCCAGTACATCTGTTTTTTAGGTTAGGATGTATGATCTGAGGAAATGAAGCTCTGCTTTTCATTTTGGTAGCCTAAGTTGACAGTTTCTACAGACACCTACAAAATGTTGAAATTCTACCGGAGTACTCAATCCCATTATCAATGTATTATTCCAAAAGAGCACATGGTGCCTTACTACAACATTCTGATGCTACAACAATATGTCTAATTAAATATTCACAACTTAGCACCTAAGCTGTCCTTTTTAAAGAAAGCATTATACTACTCTAAATATTTGATGAATGCAGCGGACTGAATTAGTTCTATGAATTTTGAAGGTTTATACATTTACACTCTGTAGTAAGTACTAAAAGCTCAGGACTATGGAAGCATAAAATTCTTTTGTTACTTTACCACATGTCCCCGAAATGTATTGTGTGTACAAAGAAAGGATCCAATACCCAAACTCCCAGGCATACCTTCACTTCTTGTTGTCATACTGTTTCCTGGGGTGGGAAGCAGTTTTGCATATCCACAGTCAAGCCATCAGTTAGACACATTATCGCCCTCAGCTAGCAAATAAATCCTAGGCGAGTATACACAGAGTAAAGAGAAAGATTTATGTTTATTTATATGTGATTATTCATTCAGTCAACAGATTTTATTGAGTCCCTACCATGTGGGATGGTATTATATTCAATATAAGAACAAAGGATTTTGGTGATAAAATAGATGAAATAAATAAATGAAGGGTAGTGTACACAAACATAGTCTTTCAGAGACCCCAGGTTGTCAAACGTTTACATGCATGTGCACATGTATTTGCTCTGTCTCTCTGTCTCTCTGTCTGTCTCTCTGTCTCTCTGTCTCTCTGTCTCTCTCTCTCTCTCTCTCTCTCTCTCATACACACACACACACACACACACATACACACACACACACACATACCTTTTTTTTTGCTTTGCTAATACTCTATTGTTCTAAGAGACCTGTGGTATTTAAAATATTTTTATTTGTTTCAAGTATATTCCTTGGGATAATTGGAGGAGAAGGAAGATGCTTGTTGAATTCTTGTAAAGACTAATTTAATTTTCTAAGATGAAAATGAATTTAAAATTAGCTACAGCACATCCTCTGGAAACCTAGGCATTGTTGCTCTCTCTCAAGTGTGGTGCAGATTAGAATTTCAACACAGGACTTAGAAGCATCGAGGACATGTTGAATTACTTTTCTGATGGTATCTTAACAATTTTTCAACAGCTGAGTTTATTTCAGACATTAATCTTTGAGACTGTCTCAAGAAAATACACACACCCACACAAAATAAAATGTTTCTCAAATAACAAGACCTTGTAAGGAGTTCTGAGGGTCACCTTTGTTCAACTCTAGCCCAGAAAAGACAGATGAACCACTGAGCAATTGAACTGTATCTGTTAAAATTGACCAGATAATATATGTGTCTCCTTCTTCTTATCCCTTCATCTGTGTGATTCACACCAATGCAAATTCTGACCTACCTCTATTATTCAGTTTAAGAAGAGAAAGTACAAAAGATATATTAGTGCATGCCGCTGGATCATTCACTGTCCTGATTTTATCTCTGCCTTTTCCATTCTTTTAAATTAGATTCTCCATTTTTCTTAAGGTTTTACGTTTCTTCATTTTTATCATGCAGCGTCAATAATTTCTCAGCATTTGCAGCTAAGTCAGCTGTCGAATAGATCGGCTGTATTCTTAATGGTACACTTGAAAATTGTGCTTTAATATCCCACAGGCAGAAGGCTGACTTTATTAAATTACAAATACATGTAGCACATTCAGGAATGGTGGAATCACAACAAATGGTGTATCATCTAACATATGGAATAGAATGTTTTCTCAATAGGTAAGTTTTTGCTTTCTTCATCTGAATATCATAAAAGCTTTAAATTGTATTTAAAGTAAGCCAATAGCATGGGGGCATACATTCAGAAGATATGCACTACTGTATTCTAAACAGAGCCTAGGGGGCTTTTCTTCTTCCCGGGTCTCCTGCAGCTGACATTTTACCTTGACCCATGAACCAGTGAATACCAGGTTGCAAAGAAAATAAGTCCATTTTGCCCTCTATAGTATAAGATAATGCTTTCACATAATTAAATCATTCTGGTCATGTTTATGAGCACATAAGGAATCAAACTCTCAGCACTTCACCTATTATAAATCTGGTGCTTTGTCCTCAGGTGCTGAGTGGAAAGGGAGATAACACAATCAGATGGCTATTATAGGACTCAGAGCTCAGAGCCCCTATTCAGGGAATCTTTTCACATCTTTATGTTGTTGAAATATGTACATGCCCTGAACAAGAAATGTTTCTCTTAATCCGTAGGGACCAATCAAATTAGGGTATGATGAGAAAGTAAATAAGATAATTTTGTTTATTCAGATCATGAGGAAAGGAAAAATCAAAGTAACTCTAATAATATAAAATGCTTACCTTTCCTGCCAGAGGCTGGAGAGCATCGTTGTCCAGAACCCTCTTTTACTCCTGAGTATAGTCATAGGGCTCGACAGTCTGTTTATACACTTGAGTACAAGTCATAGACATTGTCACTATTGTCACTCTCTCTGTATGGTCATCAGGAGTCACCAAAGAACAGTTTCCTCATAGAAGCCCCAGCTTCTCCATCCTGTGGTATTCCTGGAAGCCTATAACACCAGTTCATGGGTCACACTGATGTTCCAGGGGAACTATGCCCAATGAGTACCATCCATTAAGAAGTAATACATGGCAATGGCTATGTTAGTTTGGGTTCTCTGAGAAGCACACACAAGATGGATATTAAGTAGAGACAAGGAGAAATAAGTCAGTATTCAAGGAAATAAGTCAGAGGGTAGGAAAGTGAGGGCCTTCAGACACAAGGCAAGACTCACCTCAGGGAAGTAAAGAAAAAGGAATTTGGCTGGATGTGTCACAGAGGCTATGGTTCACCTTCTTGGGTCAACCAGTCCCTCATCTCCAAGTGGAGGTCTGCCTTAGTATCTTTGACCCACTCAATCATTGTCAGGGAGAAGTATAACAGAAGTGTGGGTCCAGCCCCCACCTCTGAGTTGGTCCTGATGGCTGCCATGAGTTCTGGTGGCTGGCCATCAAGCCTGACATTTGTTTCTGTGATATATACTCTGTGGCTTTTTATCTCATGTAGATGGAAAGCTAAGATCTCTGAGAGGATGCTTCTGAGCAGTGTTCCTCACACCTTATGTGATCTGAGAAGGACTGGGTACCAGGGGTCTATTCTGCAATCCTCTTGTATTGGCTCCCCTTTCTCACGTCTTATTATCACTGCTTTCTAGGGTCACCTCCCAAATAAATGATGCATAGCCAGGTTGTCCTCCCAGAATGCCCTTCAGAAAGACAAGGCCTTTGACTGTAAATTACTGAAACTATGTTGACCTTGAGGAAGGTACTTTTGTGGTTTATTTGGGTCACCATTTCTATTTGTGCTCAACATAGCAGGACTGAAGCATCAAAACAGTTAGCTATGACCTGTTGGTGAACACCAGGATTTTCCTAGTCTCTATTTGCTCCTGAATTGCACCATTGTCTTACTGTTCGGATTTCTGGCCCCAACTCAAAAACGTTTTAATAGTCCCTAAGATGCGTCTCCAAAAATTTGGAGTTTGGAATTATTTTTCTAATTTAATAACATGAAAAAGTGGATGCTTAAGGCTAACAAAACCATACCAAACTATTCATAGGAATATTCAATTTTATCTTTGAGAATATTTAATTTTATCTTTGAGAAATATACATGGCAAAAGTATGCTTAACCTGGTGACCGGATCTGGGCTAATGTTGTAAAAAGAATATAGGACTGCTACCCAGGACATCCCCAAAGCCTGGAGGACAGTCTACCTCTCCGGCCCCGTCAGGGCAGGGTGGGTTGTGAGCATTACATTCTGACTCATTTTGAAACTTCTATTTAAAAAATAAGAATCAGTTAAGTGGTCAGGACAGGGGTTGGTTTATCCCGAAATTCTCAGATTGGGTCAGAAGATAATGTTCCTGGTGGTTGTAACAACATAATGAACCATATCTCCATCCATTAGGGGAGAACACAGGCCACAGTGCTTCTGACTCCTCCGAACGAGCCAAATGCAGCTGTGCTTCACTCTTGTGTGTGACCCTGTTTACTCCTTACCACAGTGGCAGCACTTCCCACACGCGAGTTACACTCTTACTGAGCTCCTAACTCCCTCCTGAGATCCACAGTGCTCCCAGTACTAGACTGCCATACCCAGGGTGGTCTTCTTGAGGCCCTGATCCTAACTCACTTCTGCTCACACACACCCTTTCACCTCCAAATATTAGTAGAAGAAGGTAACAATTATGATTCTGCTGGGTCACTCAAGTAAATGATTGTCCATCCCTTATTGTCCATCCCTTAGACCGTGGCTCTAAGAGACCTCAGGGTATTTCAGGAACAAATATTGGGAGAATATTCTCTCATGCTAAAACAAACTTGTTCCCATTATATATAATTCCTATATATAATAGTCTTGGGCACATTGCATAAGTGTGTGTGTGTGTATGTGTGTGTGTGTGTGTGTGTGTGTGTGTGTGTGTGATTTTTGTGGCACTACTTCTGGTTCAAGACTGGTATTTGGGAATATTAGTTTCTTATTAGTAATAGGAAACATCGTGACTAGTGTGCCAGACACTGTACCATTCCTCTACAAGCATTATCTCACTTGATTCACACACTAGCACACAGGGAAAATCCTGATACTGCTTCCTGTTTATAGGTGAATAGGCTGAGGCAATAGGAGAGGTTGCCTTGTTCAAGGTTTAACAGCCAACAAGAAACAAAGACAGAATCTGGGCCCAGCACATGCATTCCAGAACCTATGTATTTAATCCTTACTGTTCATTAAAGCAGTTCTGGGAACCAGGAGCAATTAGCATCACAAAGGAAGTTGTTGAAACTGAACATTCTTGGACTTCACATTAGACCTACTGGTTGAGAAACTAGGCGAACCCCAGGAACCAGTGTTTTAGCAAGACCTCCTAGAAATTTCAATGTATGCTAAATTTGAGAACTCCTGGATGCCACTTTAAAATATTTATGATTCTTTTGTTTGTTTGTTTTGTTTTGTTGTTGTTTTTTTTTCTCTGAGACAAGGTTTCTCTGTATAGCCCTGGCTGTCCTGGAACTCACTCAGTAAACCAGGCTGGTCTTGAACTCAGAAATCCGCCTGCCTCTGCCTCCCAGAGTGCTGGGATTATAGGCATGCGCCACCACCACCTGACTTCCCCCCTCCCTGCTGTTGTTGTTTTGTTTTGTTTTTATTGTTTTTGAGACTTACGATTCTTATATGCCATCGATTATTTCTTATTTATCCCCCAGCTCTTTGAAAGACCACCATAAATTCTTTAAAGATGGGTCAGAGGTGGACTTTGGGGTTTTTTTTTCTTTGCAGAGTAGTTCCGTCTAGAAGCCCCCATCTAATACTTATTAAATTGAAAGGTAAATGCTACCATTTGTCTTGAATGACATAAGTTCAATTGGGTGTAAAGATGAGACTGTAGATTAGTGAGCCTTTTTGCTATTCTTTGCATCTCTGGCACCCTAATATTGTTCCTGTCTCTCTCATCACATGTGTTTGTGATAATCAGGAATTACATGAATATAAAACTAATATAGCATTTTGCTTGCATGTGCAATAATCATTAAAAACACAGCATGAATCATAGCAACATATGGCACTTTAAAATAAGCTTTTCAGCGGTGCCAGGAGATGCAGAGCTCACTGGCTCTGCCAGGGAGTGTGTAGTATTGGTAAGTAAAGGTTGGAAGAAGAGGCTTGCCTTTGGAATACATTAGGAAGATTCTGTTTTCCCCTGCACAACATTGACATTGTGCTTAGCTCACAAATTGTAAGAACAAGGAGAGAATTCTCTGAACTTGATTTTCAAGCAAAGCCCTCTACAACTACGCAGTTATTATTATTAGAACTATTACAGCTCAGGAAGCTTGCAATCCCACAACCGAACTGTATTCACCTGGTAAACTCTGGCTATTACATGCAACTGAGCACAAACAATATGTCTCGGGAAGCTCCGAGACTTATAATTAGAAAAAGAACTTGAAGCACACAGTGTTGTGCAATTTCTTATCAGAGATTTAATTGGAGACTTCCTTTATTTTGCTATCTCAAGGATAGCATTATATGCCCACCATTGAAAGAGAGATAAACAAATTTCATGCTTGTTTTTAAGCTCTTTGCCAGTAACAGCATCCTTACCCCATCAGGCTAAGTTCTCTTGCAAAATCAGTTAGATATTAGAATTTAGTAATATCTATTCATAGCACTCCAAAGGGGACTTTTCTCTAATTCTCACTCCTCCCACTCCTATTAGCCTTCAGTAAATCTGATTGGTAATGTATGCCCCACATTTCTTCTTAGCTAAGGTCTCTATAAGATCCCTTTTCTTCAGAGGCTTTGTCTATGTAGACTGACATGCTAAGAATAACATGTTTGAGGGGGGTATATATGTGTGTGTACATGCTCATGTGTGTGCACACATTTGTGCCTGTAAGTACAATTGTGTGTGTGTGTGCATGTGGAAGCCAAGGCCTGTGTTGGATGTCTTCTTCACTATTTCTCTACCTTATGTTTTCTTTAGACAGGGTCTCTCAGTGAGCCTGGAGTTCATCAATTCATGGAGACTAGCAAACTAGGGAACTCCAGGATCCTCCTGTCTCCTCCATCAGCCCTGGTATTATGAGTGTGCTACTGGGCCTAGCCAAATTCTAATAGTGGTATAGGGGATCTGAACCCAGTTCTCCACACTGTCACAGCAAGCCCTTCAGGGGCTGAGCCATCTTTCAAGGACCCAAGAATAACTCATTATTGACCAGCTTTGTTCAGCTGGCCATTTCAGGAAAAAATATTAACAATTGAACAGTTCTTTCAGATGATTTGAAGTTATAGAATTCTCTCACCGTGATCTACAAAGAAGAATTTTGCTATCTAGTCTTTGAACATGCTCCTGGGCATGTCAGGTCTCTGCAGGTAAAGACTGAAGTGAGAATCTCCCCGGACACCACTGCCTGTGGGTGCATGGGCTTTCCCTCACACTGTATGGCATGGTCATCTTCTCCCTGCAAAGTGGCACTGCTGATTCCCCTCATACTTGTCATCAAACAGGTTGCCTTCAGGGCCAATGACAGCCTATGGGGTTTGTAGATGTCACTTAGATGTGGTTTTATTTCCTCAATATACTTTGATTCTATTAGTCAGAAAAGTGTCATAATATATTCAGTTCTGAGCAGTAAGACTCCTTACTGCTGGAAAAATGTCAAAATGAGCATACAAACTCCAATAGCTGAAACGGGAATGGCGTTCCCTTGGGATGCAATGCTCTTCCGGAGTTGTGTAACCGACTCTACTGTGCAGAGTCCTGGTTGCTACAGCCCTGGTTTATATCCTCTCCATTCAGCCCTGCGGTATGAAGGGAAGGATAAGCAGGAGAGGAAACCTATCTTATCCAGTGTGGGTCCAACGAGCACATATACTTGCTTCTAAAGGAGATACATGTGGTGAGGTTTTTAATATGCCTGCCAGGAGGACTTGGCAGCCATAACAAGAACACATGAGCCTGAGGAATTTGTAGAGCTCAACGAGGAATGTTCTAGACACATCAGGCAAGTGATCTCCTAAACCATGAAGGCCAGCTCTTCACAGTGGGATATGGCTGTGAAGGAGAAGGGCTGCTGAGGGGACACCTGAAAGGAACATTTTGCAACACCTCTCTTACTGCTTGGGGTAGAATTATCTATCTATCATAGCCAGTTTGTTATTTTGATGTTGTGGATGCACAACCATGAAGTAATTTTATTCTGGTTGGCTTCACAGTGCTATCATAAAATATTGTGTTAATCTTTGTTTGTGTGTACCAGGCTATGTATCACAGGGTTATTTCTTTTCTGTTCAAATTCTAGTTCAGTAAAGGAATTACTGTTCTATATTAAACTTGGAGTTTTTCAGTCTTGTCATTTTGCTTAGGTTAATGTTACCATTGTTTATCCTTACAAAGTTTTGGCATGTTGTATATTTAAAATAAAGAACATTCAAAGGAAAATTGTATACTTGTGAACTGGACATATACTTTGCTACAGTCTCAGAAAATAAGAATGAATATACAGAGAATCCAGGTGATAGGAATAGACGCGCCCCTTAGGTCCCCGTGGTTCCCCCAGCCCTGCTGTTGGGTACACAGAGAAAAAAGGGGAGGTCAGAGCTCAGAGCCATGTTTCATTTTTCATTCAGAACGAAGAAGGAAAAAGCTTGCAATCACATACCAACTGTAACAAACACAAAACACTTGATTTCAATTTAAAACCTGTTTCCTACAAAACAAATCCGAAGAGGAACAAAACCAAAATATCACTTGCTTGTTGGTTTGATTCTTTGTTTGTTTTTTAAGACAGTGTTCATCTCTGTAGCTCTGGCTGTCCTGGAACTTGCTCTGTAGACCACACTGGCCTCGAACTTACAGAGATCCACCTGCCTCTGACTGCTGGAATTAAAGGGCGTGTCATCATACCTGGCAAAATATGCTATTTTTAAACTTTCAAGTTACCTTTTAACCAACACCTTACTTCAAGACCTATCAGTAGAGGATGACCAAAACCCTTAAGTACCTGTAGAAGACTGTAAAGAAAATGAAAGGGAATTTTAGAAGAGAAAACACATTTGATCAATATGATAAAGGGTGACAGAGGAAGGTGGAGGCATAGAAGGACAGGAATGATGGGGGAAGAGCGAGGAGGTCCTTGCCTGGCAGAGAGAAAGAGATGGTGAGAACAGTAAACAAGGCAGAGAGTGGGGACACTAAGAAATTCAGTGAAACTGGCTTGAAGACAACATAGAAGGAGCGAGTTCTCTGTACCTGCTGGGCAACCAACTCCCTTCTCCTGTTTGGGCTTCAGGGACTTTATAAGTACAACCATCCTGTGAGGCTGTCTTGGACTGGGCATGCCAAGCTTGAAGATCTAGACACTTATTTATTCCTCAAAAAGGTTATTTTATGGTATCCATGCATTATTCTTTGCTTTTAAATGCTATTTATAAGGTGACTTTTTGCTGTTCAAAGTTAATATAATTCAAGAAATCATGAGAATGTATTGCCCAGCCAGGTATTAAAGGGAAGACAGAGCATTATTTCCAACTTGATGTTCTCAAAATTCTATTAAAATGTGACATATATAAAAACAAATCTATTCTGTGGGGGCTGGGGGTGATCAGTGTGTGTGTGTGTGTGTGTGTGTGTGTGTGTGTGTGTGTAGTCCAGTAGAAAAACCTCTGTGTCATCCCTCGGGCACTGGTCACCTTGTTACTTGTTATGAGGTAGGCCTCTGACTGGCCTAGGGCTGACCAAGTGTGTGTGTGGGGTGGCTAGCCACTGAACACCAGAGATCTGCAGGCTCCACCTCCACAGTGCTGGGATTACAAGCATGTGTGCCACCCAATAAACTTTGTATATGAGTTCTAGGGATTGAACTCAGGTCCCAGCATTTGTAATTCAACTTTATTACTGGCCAAGCCTTAACCCCAGCCTCAGATATTTGTTTTAATGCAAGAACATCCTCCTGATGACTGTGGCTCAGAAAGGATCCTGGGAAGAGGCTGAAGAGTGCTCTGCAAATTCTTCTGAACAGACTAATTACCTACTGGTCAGGAAACCAATGCAGCAGGAGGTGAGTTCCTAGACTTGGGGTATCTAAGTTCCTGGATAACATCATGATTGTGGGCCAACTGACCATTCACGCAGCAAGTAAAGGTGTCATTCTCAAGCATACACATCACACCATTACAACTCCACAGCCACTAAAGAGATGGTGGTTGCCATGTTCTCACCTCTGAGACAGTCTAACTTCATTGGCCTAGGAAGGTGCCACATGTTGAGTTCCTAAAGCCTCCTCAGGCGACTCTACTGTGCACAAGCAGGCTTGACACCCCAGCCTCAAAGGATGAGATGGGACTTGGCAAGCATCCTTGGCAAAGGAGATTACTTTGCAGAAAGGAAGAACAGCATGTGGGAAAAAAAACATGGGTGTATGGATCCAAATGATGTGTTCAGGGAATTGGGTGTCACTTTATTTGAAGTTATGCAGGAGGTGATGAGAGAAGAAACTGCCTGGGCCAATTATAACTGTCTTTTCTGAAGATATGTATTGTAAAGATTATTTTATATTTTAATTATGCATATGTGTGTTATGAGGTAGATGAGTTCAGGTGTCTGTAGAGATTAGAGGCATCAGATTCCCTGGAATTGGAATAATGGATGGTTGTGAGCTACTCACTGTGGGTGCTGGGAACCAGATTCTAGTCCTAAGTAAGAGCTGCATACACTCCTAGCTGCTGAGCTATCTTATCAGACCCCTTTAAATACAGACTTGTGGGAAAATATGCATAGCATAAAGTTTATAAATGTAATTAACTTTCAGTGTCCAACTCACTGACATCAAGGACATTCAAGTGTCCTGGAACCATCATCACTGCATATTTCCAAAACTTTTCCACTCAAACAAGACACTATACACGAATTCTACATCTCCCCATTTATGGCTATGGCAGTATTCTATTTGGTAGTTATCAATACTTTATGTAAGTGAAACCACAGTTTTCCTCCTTTTGTGTTTGGCTTATTTCACTTAGCATAGTATTTTTAAGTTCATCCATACCATAGCCCATATTAAAATGTCCTTTTTGTGATTGAATTAATGTTCTACTATCAACATAAACTATGCATTGCTCATCTATTTATTTATTGATATACTTGGAGTTGTTTCCAGCTTTGGATAACATAATTGATAGATGCTTCTATTCTACCATTTATTGATTAGAATAACATGGGAACATTAGAAAATTAGTGCTACATGGACCTTAACTTAGGCTAACAAAATCTGTCTCAAAGGGGATGTTCAGACATAATTTTTGTGGCTTTAAAGTTTTGCCAAATCATTCTGACTGGGAAACCAGAAGAGATTTGCATTATACCAGTACACATCTCAAATGGCTCAAGTGAACTCCTTTCAGGGTGAATTCCGTTATGACTTAGTGTAAAACAATTGTTCATCAGGAGGACTGCTGTGAAACTCTATTTTCTGGAACATGATAGGACCACTGCACTCACAAACTCATCACATGTGTATTCCCTGTACAAGGCAAAGTGAAGCGGTGGAATCAACGTAGATGGGAGAGGGACTCTCAAGGTTTCACCTTGGGCTAAGGATTTCTTGGCTGTTTATGGCTTCTGGGGAAGAAGAATTTTCTTTAAGGGTATGAGCCCTGTAAGGTTGCCCATGCTCCAGTGGATGGCCCTACACTCATGCACACATAAGCAGCACTAGCTAGATTCAGTATTTTATAACAACAAAAAAACAGAAAGAGGAAGAGGGGAAAGAAGAGGAAGATGAAGAAGAGGAGGGGAAGAGAAATGGATTTGGAAGATGAAAGTGGTGATGGTGAGATCCAAGAAAAGCTGAAAGGGAAGAGGGGTGGAGAGATACAGCCAAACTACACTGTATACACGTGTAAATTTACCTAGGAATACTTTTTAATCCAGTGTGCAGAGCTAACTCTTAGAAGACTCTTTGAGAAAGATCCCATTGTCAAACTGGAGTAACCTGATTTCATGAGACTTTTGTAAAGGCTTTAAGAACTCTGATGTGAGCTGGATGGCGGTGGCACATACCTTTGATCCCAGCCCTTGGGAGGCAGATGCATGTGGATTTCTGTAAGTTCAAGGCCAGTCTAGTCTACAGAGTGAGTTCCAAGGCTACACAGTAAAACCCTATCTTGAAAAGCAAAATCAAAAACAAAACAACAAAATAACTGACATAAGTAGCCTAGAACTCTACTTTGAAGGATGCTGACTTAGAGACTGTTTAGGGTAACACAGCAACCACTGTACATCTTTGTTACATTTTTGATAACCGCACTTGAAATTAAAATTTCAAGAAGCCAATTGTCACAGGAGAAACTGAGTAAGACTATAGGGGTGGCTGAGAAAGGTTATAAGTTCTTTGTTATGAAGAAGCAGCATAGACCAATGGGAATTGAATGTTGCACATGCTTGACACAGTCATTTCTGTGTCATTGGAGAATTCTGGTATTTCCATTCTGATGTTATTTTTTTACTGAATTAATTTGCATAATATTTAACATTATTAAATCTACAAATAACTTAAAGATGCCAAGGTTTTAATAAAAACTTCATCATAACGTTTTATATTCTGTGAGTCACAATGCATACACCATAGTGAATTTTGTACAGCTATGCCTGCGTTCACTAAGCTAATGTTTGTTTTATAGGGTAAGAGTCTTTAGATCATAAATCTTAACCTTGAGACATAGATTTTTACCTTTCTGAGAATTCATGTGTTTCTTTTTGTGGTTCCTATCTCCAGTAGTACTATACAAAGTGTTGATCATTTATCCCACACCTAGGTACCTACATAATGAAGTGACAATCTATTTGCCAAGTCTTCATTCTCACAATAATAAAAAAGCTTTCAGGCTCATTCAGCCTTCTTATGTGTTGTTGCCAACAAGGTTATTGGTATTTGACAATTATATCTGATGTGTCCGACATGAGGAAAATTCTGTGTCCTTCCAAGCATGGGCAGGAATGCACTTTATTTAAGTGTAAAATTATGAATGATGCAATATTTTACTCAAAGTTCAATTATAATAACTCTTTCAGTTAACACACCCTGCTTCTTGTTTACTTATGTCTTTATGTCTGACATCCTTCTTTTTCCATAAGAATGAACAGAATTTTGCTATATGTGCTCTGAAAAGGAAAAAGGTGATGTCAATTATACATTTTCTTATTTTTATGACCCTCCAAATTTAACTCTTGTATTCTGACAGCTTTAACAAGTGCTGCATTCACAGAATAACGGGTTCCTGGGGAAATTTGATTTGTGTATGTTGTACAAGGGCATGGATCCTTTTCTAAGAACCTTTTGGTAGAAAACCAGTCACCTGTCAACTCTGGGTACCTATACTGCCATTTTGGAGGACCCTATGGTTAATTACTCTATATTGAAGATTGTAATGTCCAGCGATGGTTTAAGAATCCGCAGCAGTACTTGTATGATCTTGGACAGACTCAAGATAAAACGTGGTAGCCATATTTGGAGATTAAAGCTAATCCCGCTCAGAGAATCTTCTAGGTATATCTTACCAAAACCCAAATAGAACCTAAAAACCATCTCCTAAAAGAATAATTGACATACTGATGTTTTGCTAGGAGGGAGAACAACTCATGGGAGATCTGCCAACTATCTTTGAAGGCGTGGAAGAATGCCAGGTCTTGCTTTACATGCAATAAGAACGGCACCTTGGCTCCTTGGATCATGACATAGCCTCAGCCCCTTGAGCTGATTTTGATTACCTAGAACTGGAGCAGGGTTGATACTCAACACTTTTCCTGGAGTCTGGCTGGCACCTCTAACCCAGCTTCAATGTTATTGCCTTGCCATTTGCTCTCAAACAATAGTATTCTGTAAAAAAGGAGTAGGAGGAAAAAGAGAAGGAGAAAGGAGAGGGGAGTTATAATAAAGAGGGGCTTTTTAAAATGCAAGCTTTCTTGTAAAAGCAATGAATTGTGAAATATTATTAAATTTTAAACTAATAAGACCACGAGAAACATATCTGCCCAGTGGGGGTTCTCCACAAGCATCTCTGAGAAGGATCCCTCACTGTTCCCAGCATGTCTTCAGCAGACTCAGTGACCTTTTGGTGGGCCCTGGCAACCCGTGGAGTGCTTGCTGTGTATTTGTACTGCCATGCCTGTCACGTTATTTCAACTCATTGAACACAATGGATAGTGCACAAAATAAATTATTTAAATAGTATTAATACAGCAAAGGCAATGGACATTTTTGTGGCTACGATATATTTACTGCAATAAGCAGTTCCCTTAGGCTGCCGCCAATGCCAATAGGAAGGCCCCAGGTCTGGGCATCACTGTGTTTGTCTGGTTCTCAGCTTGAAAGGCAATATTGTGTGGCCTCAGCCTTTTGTAGTCTGCAAGTGTTATAACCTACAGGATTTGGATACTAAGTGATCAACTCACCTCCTTTTGCCTCCGTAAAGATTTTCTCCCGCAAACTCAACAGGTTTCATTTCCTGAGTAAGTTCCTCCAGGATGCATCTGCTACTTGCTTCTAGTTTATCTGTCATCTGCTGCAAAACCTATACATGGGTGGTGCATCTTGGCGGACTCACTTTTGTCTAAAGCCAGCCTTTCAGTCATGTAATCCTGTAGCCCAGTGTTCCCTATTTCCTCAGAAAGAACAACCACACTCACCAATCAAGCTAAAAAGAAAAAGAGAAATGCACACACCAGAAGATGTTTTTCTTTTGTCTTGGAGAATCAAAGCATCTTCTTAAACTGAATTGCTATTCCCTTAGATCACAAGTCTTGTTCCATTAGACATATCTACAAAGTAGCAGGCTTTCTAATTGGAAGGGCACGCCCACCACTTTGTCATCAGAGCAGAAGCATGTTAGGGTTAACACCAAGAAGGCATTACAAGTGGCTGCCGAGTACTTACTATGTGTCAGTCATGTTCTGCCAGCTTTCCTTACTTTCATCCCCTGGAGTCTTTGTGTGTGAGGCAGTTTGTTCTAAATGTTTGTATATATTCACTTAATTTTGTTATCTATGAGGCCAATGTCATTTTCATTATCTCATTTTATAAGTGAGTAAACAGGGCTAAAGGGGTTGCCTGGTTTCCCGAAATCACCAGTGCACGGTAATGCTGGTGCTGGAACAGACTGCCCCTACGTTTATATATCCGGTCTGCTACTTGTGGATGAAGTGCTTGTGAACACTAATTAGTGGGACACTCCTCCCACATGACTAACAGGGACTCCAAAACTCTGCTTCTCACATTCTTTTTCTAGATTTCTTTTTTTCTTGACTTAGGCTGAGGATCCCATAATGCTAGCATATGTTTCTCCTTGAATATGTTAACTCCAGGGTTGTCCAGATGGCTCTGTGGTTAAGAGTGCTTGTTACTCTTGCAGAAGACCCCAGGTTTGGGTCTCAGGGTCCAACTGGCATCTCACAGTGACCTGTATCTCCAGTTCCAGGGAATCCAAAGTCTTCCTCTGGTTTTCATATGGTACACATGGCCGGTGAGACAGCACAGCAGGTGAAGGCTGCCGCGGGACCTGAGTTAGAGCCCCAGAATGCAGATAAAGGTGAAAGGAGAGAACAAATTCCAAAAATTTGCCCTCTGACCTCCACATGTGCACCAGAGCATTCATACCCACTCCTCCCTATGTACCTCTGTCTCTGTCTCTGTCTCTATCTCTCTATCTCTCTCTCATACACACACACACACACACACACACACACACACACACACACAATGTTTAAAAGTCAAAAAGCATGAGGCATAATAGGGAAGTTGTGATTAGTGAATGAAACACCTTTTTTACATTATTTATCTCTGGACTATGCTAACATGACTTATCCAAGTGCCTCTCTTATTGTTTGTTTTCTGAGCATTGTGATCAGTGGCACAGAACTAGTAAGAAGCTGTAACTGCCATCTCACTTGTTTTGTGTGCACCTGGGAGGAGATCAGGAGGCCATTCTCTCCTTCTCTCATGCAGATCCTGGAGAGAGAAACCAGGTCACCAGGTTTGGCAACAGGTCCTATCACCTACTGAGTCACCTCAGCCCATGCTGTACAATTGAAATTTGGTATAAGAATAGTTAGGAGGTAGAAGAATAATGGAGACATGGCCAAACAGATGACTTGAAATTATTCCTTCACTACTCTGAGAGAAAGAATCACATGGAATGGGTACTTGCTATGGTGGAATTCTGTTATTAGCAGTGGGTGGATCAGTTCTTTTCATTCACGAATGCTCTGCTGATACTCCGATGCTGCAGCTGTGTCTAGACAATGGCAGTCCTCCCCAACATCTAGGGATTTCCCAACATCTCAATATTTATTGTAATGTGTGTGTGTGGGGGTATGGATTTCACTGTCTTCTTCATATTTTCGCAAAAGCAGTTCATATTGTAAAGATCCTGTTTGAATTGATATTTTGTGGTTCCTACAACTAATCACTCAATTTGAAATCTCTACAACAACCTTAACTTTGCTTATTTCTGGCATTGCTTCATCACTATCATTATCAGTACAAACTCAAGAACAATATTGGGAAAGTACTAGTGTGTACTCACTGTTCAAAGCAGTGGGATTTGTCGTGACATTTCTATTCAAGCACATCATGTATTTTGACCTTATTCAATCACTAGTAATCTCCTGAACCTCTCTCCCTCCTCCCTCTAGTCCCTTTCTTCTTTCCCAGTATATTTTTATGTCGTGTATGTGTGCGTGCGTGCATGTGTGCATGCGTGCATGTGTGCGTGCGTGCATGCGTGCGTGGGTGCGTGTGTGTGTGTGTGTGTGTGTGTGTGTGTATGTGAGTGTGTGTATGCACTCTGGGTTTCACATAAGGCATGCACCATTGTCTTTCTGCATTTAACTTAATTTGCTTTATACAGGGATCTCCAATCTGATTTGCTTTCCTGAAAATGACATAATTTTATTCTTTCTTATATTCGAATAAAACTCCATTCAATATATATGCCACATTTCCTTTATCTGTTCATTAATCTGTTAATGCATATCTATGTGCTTTTCAACCTTGGTTATTGTAAATAGTGCTGCAGTAAACATCGATACGATGTCTCTCTGTGGTGTGCTGACAGAGCGTGCTTTGTGCATACATCCGGGAGTAATACAGCGGGATCATATGATAGATCAGTTTTTAGGTTTTGCTCTTATTTTTTGAGAGATCTTCACTGATTTATTATCTCACCCACAGTGTCTAAAAAAATCTAGTTCTTCCACACAAACCTTTGAGCATTTCTTCTGTTCAATTGTTGTTCATTTCTAAATTTCTTTATTAATATGTGTTCATTACACAGTGTTGGGTTTCAGGAGGACAATTTCCTCAAGTCTATCATATACGTTTACTGTATTCTCCCTGTCTTTACTTTCTTCTCCTTCATTCTGTCCTTTCTCCAGTCTCCTTCTATTTCCATGTCACCTATATACATTAATGGTTTCATATATCTAAAAAAAATTCTAGGATCACAAGTTAGAAAAAAATTGTAACATTTATCTTTCTGAGGTTGGCTTATTTCACTTAATACAATGAGCTCTAGGAAAGTTATGTGATTTTCCTAGGAAATTAAATCATCTCATCCTTTTTATTACTGAATGAATAAAACTTCATTGTGTATCACCTTTCTCTCTCTCTCTCTCTCTCTCTCTCTCTCTCTCTCTCTCTCTCTCTCGTGTGTGTGTGTGTGTGTGTGTGTGTGTGTGCTGTTATTGTTGTTGTTTGACCATAGTTTCAGTTAGGCAGGCCAGTCAGCTTGCTCTCAGTATACAGTATAAACCTATCTTTACCTCTCAATGATGAAGATACACATAGCTACAACCATGTTCAGCTTTTCATGTGGGTGCTGGAGATCAGAACGCAGATCCTCATGCTGTAGCGCACACACTCTTGCTGGTGAGCCATCTCCTCAGTCCATTCAATCGCTGACAAACACTAAGCTGAGTATATAATTTAGCTATGGGAACTAACACCACAGGGAACAGGGATAGGCAGGCATTTTCTGGTGTGTTCACTTAGAGCTCTTTGGGTGTGTATACAAGAGTCTTGGGTCATTTTAATGATAGCCATGCTGACAGGGACTAGGTGTAATCTCAATGTGGCTTTAATATGCATTTCCTTGATGCTCTTATTGGTTGCTTCTAAGTTCTGATTTGTCCAGATTAGTGAGGGCCTTGTTCAAATTTTTTGATCCTTTCAAACTACTAAATATTTTAATTATTTGAAAAAGCAATTGTTAAATGTTTGTAATTTCACCTCTCCTTCAATCCATCAACAATTTCCAAGCAGTTTTGGAGTTATTATGACTACATTTTTAATTTAGTACTACAATTAAATGACCTACTTATAGTTTGTAACTTTATTTTTTTTCAAAACCTATTGTTAATGATAGTTCTTAACCACTTTAACCTTCATTGTAGCCCACCATCCACCAGATGTAGTGGAAAAGAAAGGATACAGATGGAAGTGGACCTGTTTAGAAAGGCTCTTTGGAGTAACTCTCATCTGTGTGGTCTGGAAATCGGCAGTTCAGTTCACAGGTCAGCAGTGGCAGCTTGATCCACTTGCAAACACTTCACAGATACACCAGCATCCAGTTTGGTAGAGTCGGGATAGCAAACATGAGTCAGCAGTGGTGGTACTAGCTAGCAGAGACAGCCAGGCCTCAGCCAGTCTGCAGGACAGAGCAGCAGGAATGCCAGAAGTTCTCTGTTGCGCCTTTCTCAGTGAAGTAAAGATCATCAAAGACATTAATACCAACAAGCCCTGCACAGCTAACTCTACAAGCAAGCCAAGCTCGGCCTCCCATCTGTCCTGTCTGTGGATACATTACCTATGTGGTCTGCCACAGGTTTTGCCTCAGCATGTGCATCTGTCTCAAGTGACATTACTCTGCCAATCAGCTCGAGTCTGGGGAAGTGGCAAAAAGCCGAGGCACACCACCAGAAGATTCTTGATGTGTTTCTATGGATTCCTGACAAAAGCAGATCAGCTACACAATGTTAGGTGGACCAATTCCTGTCCTTAGCGCAGAAGCTTTCATCACATGTCCTTTAAACATGCTTGCTTTAGCAGAATGTCATTTCACCCACATCTGCTTCAGGAAAACGCACCTTCATTTGTTTGCCTTAGCAAAACATCATCCAACACAACTGACTTTACAAAGAACCCTTAAAATTTCCACTTTGTATCTTACACATGCCAATAAATTGAATAACAAAAAGAAAGTCACAGAATGGGAAATTAGTAGTAATATTAAAACTAACACCAAATGATAAATACCCAGATTTACTAAGTACCAACCTGTTTCAAACACTTGACATAAATCAACCAATTTAGTTCTCAAAGCAATTCAGTGACATTGACACAGCTATTGTCACCAAGGAGAAAATTAAGGCATATAATGATTAATGATTAAACAACTTGATTGGATCCAGTTTTGTAGACCCAGAACAGAGAAACCGTGTGGGGAGGGGGAATGATTGGGGAATAGTTGGGGGGGAGAGGAATTATGGGACGTATGGTGGGGGGGGACTGGGAAAGGGGAAAGCCTTTGGAATGTAAACATAGAATATAGAAAATAAAAATTAAAAAAAGGGAAAAGCTGTTAAGGGACATATAGAAGAACAATTAAATAAAAATGAAATAGGCCATGAGATTTAGAATAGGGTTGGGAGTATGGGGTGGAGCATGGGGTAGGTCAGAGGCATGAGACAGAAGGATGAGACAGTTCTCTTGTAAATTCATGACCTCATTTTTTTCATTAATTTTTATTACATACATATATGTATCTATGTATATATTCCTAAACAAATAAATAAATACCACTTGCTCAAAAATAGAAAGAAAGAAACACAATGGCTACAACCACTGTTGAAAGGGCAGAGTCTGTGATTGAGGAGACTTCAGATAAAAGATTTCACTCACTATGTGCTACTGTGTTAAAATGAAAGAAATTATGAAATTAGTCAAAACTGTTTTGTACTTTCAGTTATTGGGTTATTTTTTTCTGTTTCAACTTTTAGGTAGTAAGTGTAATTAAAATACAATGTAATGACAAAAAATGATTGAACAACTTACTCACAGGTTTTTAGGTTTTGATTTTTGTTTTGTCAGAGTCTCTCTACATAGCCTTGGCTTTCCTGGGACTCACGCTATGTAGACCAGGCTGCTCTTCAACACACAGAGATTCAAGTGCCTCCACCTCCCAAGTGCTATGATTAATGATGTGCACTACTACACCTAGCTTCAGCTTACACACATTAGCTCCCTAATCACCATCTGCTTCTGGAAGGCGGTGGAAGTAGGACTTGAGAGCTTCTGAACCAAAGAAGAAAGAAATAGATAACACTAGCATGTTTATGTCATTGGTACTGAACAGTGGGTCTCAACCTTGCTAATGCTGTGACCATTTATTACAATTCCTTATGTTGTGGTAACCCCCAACCATAAAATTATTTTTATTGTTACTTCATAACTGTAATTTTGCTACTGTTATGGATCCTGATATAAATATCTGTGCTTTCTGGTGGTCTTAGGCAACCCTGTGAAAGGGTTCTTTGACCCCCCCCCAAGGGTTGCAACACACAGGCTGAGAACAGCTGGTATAGATAGTAATGGAAATTTGATAATAACTGTAATACAAAAGGAAAACAGTTAAATAAGCTATGTTCTGCTAAAACACAGAACACCAAATAAGTCTGGAGTGTTATCTGCATGAAGAAATTTTTGAATAGGAAAAATTATTCTGAAAATAAAATAAGCCTCTAAAATGATATAAACCCTTATAGAAACATTAGTGGGAAGTGTGAATGTGTATATGTGTGTGTGTATGTGTGAGTGTGTATGTGTACATGTGTGTACCTATGTGTGTCTATATGTGTATGTATGTGGTATACATATGCGTAAGTACGTGTGTATGTGTGTATATGTGCATTTGTGTACCTGTGTGCCCATGTGTATTTATGTGTGTATATGCTATATATGTGTGTACATGTGTGTGTATGCAAATGTCTGTCTGTGTGTGTCTGTGTGTTCATGTGTGTGTTTCCAAGCCTAGAAAACATATAGATGTTAGAATTGAGACTTTACTGGTGCACTGTTTACATCTTTGTTAGTTTCATGCTACTTACACTGTTGTCAGCTTGCTCTCCTGCATATGACAAAACAAAGGAAAGAAACAAGGGAAAGCATTTCAGAAATGGATGTTTCTTCTCCATGGAATTATATGAGATGTCTCCAACATGACGACCCTGTGTGGAGTTGCCTGGGAACACCATCTGACAGCAGAGATGCCCGATGAAGGGAGGAAAAATAAATGCACAGAAGGTCAGGAAAAATGGCCTGAGCATCCAGCATACTTGGCTGCGAGGTGCATAGAAAGCAGCCGCACCCACACAGCCAGCCACAAATGGCCCTCCAAATGAAAAAGTGAAATAGCAGCATATGCTGGAAATGTTGCTGTTTTTGTGATATGCAGAAAGACATTTTCTTTGATATATTCCCTTCTTTTACACTACTGAGAACTCAGCCTGCCATTTGCTGTGATTTCTCTCAGACTTTTTCTGGGCAAATTTTCCATTTTCTTCTCACCCCACTTAGTGATCTTCAGCATCCAGGCTGAATGTGTCTGTTTGATATTTCAAAAATATACTTGGTTCACCAGAGCCTCTATTTCCATCATTTCCCTGCCCCAACCTCTTCGCCACCACTACCGTTTACCATTTACTGGATGTTCTACATATAGTCTGATTTGTTTCAGTTGGTGTCACTGTGAATATTAAAAATAGAGTTTGGAAAGAAAACACATAGACCCCTCTGTGCTGAACATTTCTCTGAGACGCACAACACTGCATAATTTCTCAAATGCAACCCCATTTTCATCTCTCCAGCAATTTGGCAGTTCTCAAAAGGTTACTGCTCTGAATTTGTTTTCTTTGTAATCTTGCAGGCCATTTGTTCTGTCTTAATGTTGAAAATCTATGTAAGAGCCTGACCTCCATCTGCTATACACCAGTAGATTTACCCTTTTCTTGGCTTTTTTTCTACCCTAAAATGAGAAAAAGAGTGCATTTCATGATTTGTTAAAATGGCAACTGGACTAAATGTTTAAGGTTAAAATCAAGGGGACCTCAAATCTTAGGTAGGACTTAATTACCTGCTATGCCTCCAGGGGCTGTTTTTTTTTTTTTAATTAAAAAAAAATTTAAGGGTGAAAGTATCTTTCCAAATTCCCAAGCCACATTTAAAAGAAAAATCTTATATGTGAAAGGAAAGGTGTATTTAATCTGCCAGAACTGGTAGTTACCTTGCCCTGGAGGTAATTCCACCTCTATTTTAATGACCACATAGAAGAAAAGGATTATAGGATAATAAAACAACCCCCCAAAAAGAATCAGCCCTATATACCAGATAATGGTGAGAAACGTACCTAAGTAAAAGTGAAGTTTCTATGTGTCTGACCATGTCCTGTGCATTTATTCACAAAGTTTTTCCTTCCCCATAGTATTCAACCCAATGCTGCTTTCTGTGGGGCCAAATAGCCCTCGAAGCTAGCTCTCTCCCTCCTGGAGAAGTTTTCCTCTAATGGAAAGACGTAAGATGAACAAAAGAATTAAGAAAGTACTAAGTAGTCAATCGCATGGCTCCCTCATCTAGAGTAGGAGAGAGCTACTAGGTTAGGAAGTATAGACGTTTCCCAAGGATGGAGGGGGGAAAGTGGGTATCAGAGTGTGAAAAGACAAGAAGAGTGCAGATTGATTGGTGACTGAGGCTTATCATGGTATGCCAGACAGAGCAATATTCTTGGCGGAGCCCAGAGCGAATGCTTGAGATGAATGTCAACCAGGCTTCAGGCAGGGATGTTTCACTTTGGAATATGGCTGAGGATGAAGGGTGGAAGTCTAGACTGCGAGCATTACACACTGGGGAGAGTCACTGGGCCTCTTTTGAATGGGGTTGTGCTATAGGAAGAACAGTTTGGCATCTTGGTAAGTAAATACAGCTCCTGCCCCAACTCACACCAGTTTTGTTAGAGAATGAGAACAAAGAGTTCTTTGAGGAATGTTTCAAAGAAGGTCCAAGAAAGCTCTACTGATCATATAGTTTTCAGTGGCTCCAAAGAAAGGACTGAGTTGGGGAGATGGCTATGTGGACCATGCATTTGATCTTAATGTCTTTATATTTCAGAACCATTATACTTAATTTAAGCAAAAGCCAAGCAATATGTCTGTAGCAAATTTAAAACACAATCCTCAGATTTATGAAGGACTGCAAAAGTGATGCCACCCCTGACAAATGGGTTAAGTGTGGACAGAAGCTGGCCTCATTCCAGATAGGCATTGTCTGTTTATCCATGCAAATGTGTGCACATGAATGAGACCACACACTCTTGTGTCTGATATACACGCCACACTGTCCTTAATCAGCCAGTTTCTATCTCCCTGAATCCTCTGCTTCCTGTGCCTGGAAGTGCTTTACCTCTTGCCTCCCTTTCATTCTCTCTCTCTCTCTCTCTCTCTCTCTCTCTCTCTCTCTCTCTCTCTCTCCCACTCCATGCCAGAAAGATCTAGCCTTTGTTTCTGCTTCTCATTTTTCAAGGTCCACTCAAAGATATTCTGCTGAGTCTTTCTTGGGTTTCTTCAGACTAAAGTCACCCCTGTCCTCTGCATCCTACTCGAGCTGTGTCCCCTGATCTGTGATCCATCTTCCACACTTGTCGAACTCAGAGAACCTGACTTGCAGGCAGAAGGGAGCCAGTGCCAGTGCCTGGCTCTGCGCCAGGACTTTGCTGACTGCAGCCTAGTGTGGATTAATGTTGAGGGAGCTCACATTCACTAACAGGCAATCAGGCTTTGCAGGCGATTTCATAATTTATAGAAGCCATAGCCCTGCCCCTATAATATACAGTGGTGGTGTCGTGCATACAAATAAGAGCCTGCAAACTAAATCAAGCCGCAGAATCCTTGGAGGCTGCGTATGTGCCAGCTGGTCAGCGGGAACTTGGTGAAACAAACAGTAAATAGTGAAGAGGGGAGGATGTATTTATCTGAACTCTAACACATACACATGGTTCTGCATTAGCAGTGCTCTGGGAGAATGCACTGCACTTCATGCAAGTACACATAGTGGGTGAAGAAAAAGGTCGTAGGAAGTGACAGTGTGGCTAGCCCTCATCACAAAGTGCCATTGTTCCTTAAAATAAAGCTATCAGTCCTAATGTGTGCCCAAACCAGATATCTATCAGAAGACAAGGTACAGCCTACTGTGTGTCACATCCACAAATGCTGGTTTTGAAACCATCAGCTGTTCAATTCTTCAGATACAGCTTTTTTTTTTGTCTAGAGGTCTGACAGCTGTTTTGTTTTGTTTTCTTGTCTGTTTGCTCTTAGAACAATATTGTGGGTGTGCCATAGTAGAATCTTATTTATTTCTTATTTATTTATTTATTTCATCCAAGCACACAAAAATAATTGAACTAGAAGAAAGTCAAGATCTTAAAACATTGAAATATACTATGTATGGATTTGTATACAAATAAAATTTAGATTTTTTTCAGTAAAAGGATGAATAATATATCAGTATGAGCATTACAATATTTAGGGGTAGTAAGGAATATGGGTAGAAGAGATGGCCAGTCACCTTGAAGGACAGGCAAGCCCTAAGAATCACTTGAACTTGTATACATACATACATACATACATACATACATACATACATAGTCTGTACACATAGTAATTGCACATATTTGTGGAGTATATGTAATAATTCAATACAGGGGTTCATGTATAAACTCACAACTGATCATGGTGGTGCACATCTATAATCCCAGTCCCCAAGAAACAGAGACAAGAGAATCAGGAGTTCAAGGCCATCTTTGGCTGCATAACAAGTTCAAAGCAATTCATGCTATATGAAACCCTGCCTACAAATAAGTAGGTAGATAAATAAATAAATAAATAAATAAATAAATATGTCAGCTGGAGGATACAAGCAGAAAGAATATTGGTTTTAAAGCACAATGGGAAAAGATCTAATGAGGAGTGGGTAGAATTTTAAAAAGCACAGAAGCCTCCAGTTAAGATGGGGACCAGGCAAAGCAGGAGTCCACAAAAGGCCCAGCCGCACTGAAAGGGGAGTCTGAGCTCACAGAAGTGTCTCCTGAACAGGCAGGTGTTCCAGAGGGCACGGTGATATGTAACTGATATATAGCTCATATCTCTTTAACCTCATCTCTTTTACACTCAGCCAAACATCCACACCTCTGCACCCGGAGCTAGGGCTCTTATCTTCTGACCTCAACCACCTGGCTCAATACTAATTCAAAGCTGTGCCAAATGGGGCCAGTCATGGCTCCCCATGCATTCTACATGTTGAAGGACATCACCTAGCAACCCCCAAAATTCTGCCTGGCAAGCCTCAGGGAAGATAGATTTTGTGTTATCAATGTCAGGCAAAGATTATACCAAGAATCAGTAGCCAAAAGATGACCATATCATTCTGATATGCAAGCTGGTATCCAAGAAGCTTTCCTATACCCTTGGCCCTTACCAGAGATAGTTAATGCACCACAGTTCCTCAAGGCAAGTCAAGCAGGGGTCTAAACTATAATAGATAGGAGTGGAATTGGGAATGACGAAGAGGCAGGACCAATGATGTCATCTTCAATTCATCTTAGAGAGACAGAGGAAGAACCAGATCACTCATTTCTGTAGCAGAGGGATCCATGGTTTTGAAAAGGCTTCAAGTTGGTCATGAGCATGCCTACCCTCAGAACAAAAGGGCTTTGGGTGGGGGACGCTTTATGAAATGTTCTAGGATCCTGAAGTACAGGGGCAAGTTGTCTGTGGGAACCTCAAATATCAGGTTCTTGCATTGTCGAACTTTATTTTAAGAATTTGCCGTCTGAGTTAAAATGAGATACACTGAAAACTATGGTGCCTTTAGAAGACATTTTATCTCACCCCCCCTTTTCTGGTCCTTCAAACTAGCAGTTCTTAACCTGTAGGTTGTTACCCCTTTGAGGGTTGCATATCCTATATCTGGCATATCATTTACTTAAAGTACAATTTCTAACAATAGCAAAATTACAGTTATAAAGTAGCAAGGAAATAATTGTATGGTTGGGAGTCACCATAGCATTAGGGACTGTATTAAAGGGTCACAGCATTAGGAAGGTTTAGAACCACTGCTCAAAACTCTGCAACTCAAAAATTCCAAAGAGGCTTTAATTTCAAGCTTCCTCACTTCATTAGCTCACAGGCATCTTCAACCTAAGAGAGGCAAGGGACCTGGCTCATGTCCCTACTTGGTAGCTATGCTTTCTGTTTGTAACCTCTGGTATACATGATCCTGACTTCCATCTCTCTCTTAATCACCTGTCTGTCTTGTCTTTCAAACACCCACCTTTACTCTAGCTGACTGTAGACTTTCTTACGGCCGACTAGAACCAGAGCAGAGGCTCATCATATACGAGGGGAATTCTTTTGAGTTCCACATTGACTTTCCCCTTTCTCTATTGTTCTGAGATCTCTTAACGCTGCAGGTAGAATACACAGTCTTGGAGTATTCCTCTCTTACTCTCACCAATTAGACAACTGCTGTTGATGGCTCCAGAGACTCAGAGTCCTAACTATGACAAGTGAAAGAGACAGGCAAAACCAAGGGCTAGATGACGACTCTCAGCATGAGTCAGAGAGTATTAAGCGAGCATTTAGAGGTTTGGGTCAGGACAATATGGTACTGATAATAAACCAAAAAGACAAATGCTGAAATTTCAGAAGACCAAACTTTGTAAAGTCTAAAATCTCCAAGTTCTAAATTTCAAAAGATTAAAAATTCAAATGTTTAAACTGGGTAATGGTGGGGCATGCCTTTATTCCCAGAACACAACACAAGGCCACACCCACTCCAACAAAACCACACCTCCTAATAGTGCCACTCCCGTCGGGGCCAAGCATTCAAGTACAAAGCCTATGGGGCCATTCCTATTCAAACCACCACAAAAGTCACAATCCACATCAAAAGAGAACCTGAGTAGAGGGAACAGGGAAGCGCGTTCTGGTACTGGCCTAGGTGTACATCTCCACTTCAGATCATTTCTCACCTTCTTTCTCTAGGTTCACTTTTAATCTGCAGCCAGATTAATAATAAAAACCAGGCCAGCAACCATCCTGCCAATTCTCCAGTTACAACAACCCAGACATTTTCTTTGTTAACATACTGGGCGAAGCCAACACCATTATGCATAGGTCAACTACAATTTTGCCATATATAGATAAGATGGCCTTTGCATCAGACATCTTGGCCACAAGAATGTTGAGCATCTAATTTCAACATTTTCAAGGGGGATGAACTCTTCTAATGATTCAAGGCTCTATCTTGTTGGTAACAGTGCAAGGCACCTACTTGGATCAGGTTTCTCACAAAGCTAAAAATGTAGCTGAAGATCAAAACAATTTCACAAGAGGGATGAGAGAAAAGTCTGCTTCTCTTACTGTGGTTCGATGCCAATGCTACAGCAGGCAAGCAACATGCAACCGCTCGCTTGCCTTTTAAAGAATTTTTAAATTTTTTTTCTGGAGTTACACTTTTAGACATCCTTTGGGATCTTAGACTTCTGGATTCTTAGACTTCTTGTTCTCTCAGGACGTCAACCTTTGAGACTGTCATATTCAAGATTGTACCTCTCCGGCTTATAGCCAAAATCCAGGGTAAGCTTGTAGGAAAGATGTGTCGTGAAGTACTGTTCACTAGCTCTTGATGGTGTAGGAACTGATGAGCTGTATCATCTGAACATTTTAGGGATGAGGAGAGGACAGAATGGTCCTCTCCAAAAGTTCCAGAAACATACAGAAACCTCCTTAGCCTTGAGCAAGATAGGAAATTCCCTCCTGTTCTTTTGAATTCTATGGGACCCTTATTAGATCCCAGCGATGATAGAACTGACTACACAAAGAATTAAATGACAGGATTTGAGCTCATTGCTGGGCACTGCACCTTTCAGTTTTTCTACTCACATGGCAGGACAAAGTGCGACTTTAGGCAAAAGAGATAATTACCTTGGGAAACTGGCCATCTTCTAGTCCAGCAGTTCTCAACCTGTGAATCATGACTGTAGAAAAACACATATTTTCAGTGGTCATGGGAACTGAGACAACGCTCAATAGCGAAATCAATGTGTATGAAACAGCAACAAAAATACATTTAGGCTTGGGGGTTCCTAAGACAATTGGAAATGTGGTTTCTTATGGTTGTGACCCACAGGTTGAGAACCATTATTCTAGGCATCCAAGGTCTTTATTTCTTGTTCTAGAGCTTTCCTTAAGGCAGAATGATTAAGACAATCAAGCATAGCACCATTTAAGAGTAGGAAATGGAGACTTGTGTCATTGGATGGTGTACAGATGGCTACTGTAGTGCTGGCATAGAGGTGCACATAGAGTTGCTGGGCTCCTGGGTAGCTCTGAGGAAGATGACAGCTCTTGCTGGTCACAGCTACAGGAGTAGCCCAGGCCCAGTGGAAGGCTGCTTTGAACAAGAGCTGCTTTAGTGACAAATCTCTTTGAAATCCTTTGCAGTGCCGAAAAAGTACTAATCACCCAGTATTCATTTTCTTTTTTTATAGTTTCATTCTTTTTGCTTTGGCAAAACTGAAATGTCACTGAAATGACCATGATACTTCAATGGAAGCCCTGTGACTAGAAGACATGTGTGTTGATTTCAGCTTGGAAGATGAAGTAAACACAAGCTTTGGACACAAGAATTCTGAATTAGGTTGTTGAATCTAAAAACTATGTGAGTCTCATTCCAATCAACTCACACTCCAGTTATGCATCTAAAGCAAGGTACGTGTAGAATGGATTCTGGAATTAACTCATTAGAATATTTAATGCCCCCTTGGAAATGTTAAAATCAGATGCTGACAAGATCATAGGGCCTCAAGCAGCACAGAAAATCATGAAACCTGGCTTACCAAAACTATATACACCAGTCAATTTTCTCTCTATGAAATTTCAGGAAAACACAAGGACATTTCACCATAACTTTTTGCATTTCACAATTGTGAGGCATATTTTTTGCTCTGGGAGTTCAACATATCAAATATGAAAATGAGGAAAACAACTTCATATTAACAAGCATCATAACCAAACTAGTATTTCCCTCAAGATTGGAAAGGAAAGACTAGCAGTTAATAATACATGACATAACTCCCACCCTTGGCAAAGCAATATTTTAAAACTAAAATTATATTGTAATTAGCCTTTCAAAAACGTGAACACTTCAATATAGGAGTCCATTAATAATCTAACTTCTGCTGCAAAGCATCTTCCTCCCACACGGGTAAGTTAATTAAACTCAGCTTCTCATTCCAACCGTCAGACAGTCAAGATGAACAGGTGGTTCCCAACTTGGAGACAATGGAAACATGGATCTTTGGAGGACTTATCACACACCAGGATGAGATTACTTAAATGTTTTCCCAGTTCTTTATTCTGGCAATTTCTATTTCAAATACAGAGTTTCTTCTTCTTTGTTTGTAGAGAAATTAAAGTTCAGGACTACTCAGGACAATTTTTTTTTGAAGAGCAAATGTGAGTTTATATAGTTATTAGGGATGTTCCTCATACAAAGTTCTCCTTATGAAGTCTTACTGTCTTGCGTAGGTGAAGGGAAAAGCACTAAGAATAATGACATACTAGGTAATACAATTTCAGGAGCACTGACAAGGGATGGCAGTTAAAGGCAACAATCTCTAAGAATCTTATCTTCCTTTCTCATAAATCCAAAAGCCTGGTAAGGTGGTTTGAATATGAATGGCCCCATAGACTCATGTGATTGAGTGCCTGGCCCATAGGAAATGTATTATTTGGGGGTGTGATCTTGTTGGAGTGGGTGTGACTTTGTTGGAGGAAGAGTGTCAGTAGGGAGGGTGATGTTTGAAGTCTCTGATGCTCAATCCAGGCCCAGTGTGGCATTGTCTCTTCCTGTGGATCAAGATGTAGAGCTCTCAGCTACCTCTTCAGTACCATGTCTGCCCATGTGGTGCCATGCTCCCCACCATGATGATAATGCACTAAACCTCATAAACTGTAAACCAGCCACAATTAAATGCTTTTCTTTATAAAAGTGGCTGTGGTCATGGTGTCTGTTCACAGGAAAGAGAGCTGACTAAGACATCTGGAGAAGCAGGGGATGACTGGAATGAGGAAAGCTGCTAGGTGAAAGGGATGTAGCTAACTGGAGAAAGATGTTGTGTGTGTGTGTATGTGTGTGTGTGTGTGTGTGTGTGTGTGTGTGTGTGTGTGTGTGTGTGTTGGGGGTAGGGAACAGGTGTCATTTGACTCTGCCAAGTCCTTGACTGGCTTTCACCAGGACAGCTTGGAAGAAGATCCATTTTTAGTTAAAATCGAAGGTTACAATTATCATGTTCAAAAATTGCCAGCTGATTAAGAATCTTAAGTTATAGGTGGATCAAATCAGAGGCTTATAACTTTATCTTTGAAGACCAGTATAAATCAAGACCCAAACCCGGTTTGCCTTCTGAGAAGGAAGATGTATGTATATGGGGGCACAGTAAGATAATGTACTTGAATGTGTTTCCTACCTGGGAAAGCATTACACTCATGCTGTTTTTATAGCTCTTATTGTAATTAGTATCCAGCCATGGTACATTTCCAGCAGGAGAGACAGGACTGGTGGTAGGAGATGAACAGCAAGATGCTTTTCTGGACTGCCTGCTGTGACTCAGAAGACCAGAAATGCTGGACTGTAAGTGGCGGCTTTTATTAGATGCCTTCACATTTATAACAGGTCAACAAGATCCATCTACTCACCAAGATGGTGTTGTGAAGGCCTGAACTTCACAACAGACTTATTGTGCACGGAAACTGTGTTATAGCACTGAGACTGTGGAAGATGAGAGTGGCCCACAGAAGCCATAAACCACCGCTTTGACTAGACTTCATTTGGATAAACTACAGTGACTAATTTAAACAAGGAAGTATTTAATGCCCCTGATTATTTATAGTAGAAACTAATGGGTCTTTGTACCTGATTTTGATGGCCATGTAAAGAGAACAAACACCATCACAGCACAATCGATGAAATAAAAAATATTTAAAGGTTGAATGGTGATTAAGTAGCGAAGAGGGACACATTTTTCCAAGAACAATCAATAGTTAAGTAGAGAAGTTTACTTCTTCTTTACTCTGTGTGGGGGGAGGGGAGAGAGAGCTTTAAAGTTCTATAGATACCTAACTTCTGACCCTTAGGCCACTGCAGCCAACAGCAGCTATGAATGTGGCCTAATAGAAAGTTTTTTTTTTCTGCATACAAAATTTTCTGCATATATTATTTTTTACTTAAAAGAATGTATCAAGCTATTCTCAAGTCTGAACTATATGAAAAGACTGGACACACCTGACCGATGACAAATATGTGTTACTTATTGATTGATCTATTAACCCGTTCATTGTGGTTAGGTTTTTATTGCTGTTTTGTTTCATTTTGGCTTTGCTAAACTACATTTGAGAATTTTCATTGCTAGTATTTCGGGCTGATTCCCCTTTCCTCCGTATTTCAGAATGTGCTTTTATTTTTTATGTATATGGGCAATCTTTTCAGGAAGAAAACTCTCAACTTTCAACCCCTCCCTCTTTTTCCCTGCCTCTACACCTTTGCTTTGGTTGCATTGTTTTCCGTAAAGTGTTGTGTTCAGAAAAGAATCTTTTATGAAGAATTTAAACAGGAACGGAGACAGTGCGAGTGTTTGTGTGTGACATCCTCCTTACTCGAGAATCATTGCGCTGTAGATGAAACACAAGTATTGAAGGTATGTATTGAGACAGGGGACTTGCTGTGACTGCTAACTTTGCTAGTCTCTGGCATAATTTCTGAAGTGTATAAACTCTTATCTGCATAGCATTCTGTGAGAGTGATAATAGAAATATACTTTTTGGGCACCAACTATATTGTAGACCCTATGCTATGTAGTGGTAAATTAATTTATTGGATCCTTATGACTTATTTCTGTGGCAGGTACTATAATTACCCCAATTTTTTTTTAGAAGAAATAACTGAGATGCAGGGTTTGTGTAATTCCCCCAAGGTCAGGCAGCCGGTGAGTGACAGGACTAGACTAACAATCTAGGCCTTTAGTCCCCCTTCACCTCCACTGCTCCCCTGAAACTGAGTACACACATACTCGATGTAGATGTTAAAGCTGTTAACGACCTTCCCATTCACGCACTCCCACAAGTGCTCACTGTGGCCCAAGGACTCCACACATCCCACCCAGCACCCTCTTCACTGTAGTGCTCTCTACTTGCATTATGACTATTTCATCTCTTCAGGTTCAAAGATCCCACAACCTTTAGGTCTGGCTCAAGTGCCACCAGCTCCCACGAGGTGTCTTTTTGCTTCCTTCCCATCACCAGCGCTGAAGTCCTCTTAAGAGGGCCTTTAACCCTGGTTCTAATGTTGTTGAATTCAACGTCCTTATTGCAGCAAGTGACATGTATGTGACACGTTCACTAAGGAGATCACAGTGATAAGCCCTCAAGGTAGCCAAGACGGAGTGTGGCCAATGAAAATAGGAAAAGAAGGACTTCTAAGTTAATGAATGGAGTAGGTTACTAGATTAAATAGTAACAATTTTTACCCGATGCTGGGTACCTCTGTCTTACAAGTATGACACTGGGGCATGGAAAAAGTCACCCAAACGATCTTTGGAGCCTCCTCATTCTCCTAAAGCGGCCCAGATAACAAATGTCACGCTTTCAGGTAACTGCAGAGCTAAGCTGAGTAAAGCACTTGCATAAAACTGTGATGGAATTCTTCCTGGATGAGCAACCATGCCAAAAGTCCTGCATGTTTTACTTTTCCTTATGCCATGAATAGTCCCCTCAAGGCGGAGACTCTGCCCCACCTTTTCATCCTTCCTTTAGCCATTCCCACTGAGCAGTATTTTAGGCTGCTGACTATTTGTCATTGATGTTGAAAAATATCTCATGGATCAGGTTTTGCTGACTGTCCAGGTGAGAGACCATGAAAGAAGAGAGCAGTTGACCCAGGTCTGATAACGTTGCTTACAAGACCTTCTCATAGCTGTCACTACCCGGACGTTGCTCCTGTATTCTACAGTGTCAATTTCTTAGAGAGATTGAGCAGGGCTGCCAAAGGCATTCCTCTTTGTCAAACGTTTTGCTTATTATTGAGTTTATGCCCAGGGAAGCATTTATCTTGTTTTGGAAGTATTGCTACTATGCTTGCCCTGATGCCAGGTTCAGTCTCAGGGTTGTTTAAGGAGCTCTCTTAAAGCAGGAAGAATGGATGCTGAGGAAATGTGAATAATTAGCTTGAAGACATGTGATCAGTGTGTCAGCGTGGTAACTTGTCACAAGGATTGAGAGCCAGAGGCCGCCACAGCTGGGTTTTGCCAGAGGTCCATAGCTTGGCAGCCCCAGGGTTTTCTCACCCATACCTCTAGCTGACCTTTATTCCAGAATCTGTCTTCAAAAGAGGTAATTCCACAAAGACTCTTTATTAAAGAGACACAATATGAGTTCTGATTTATTGTTGATCTAAAGGGTATTTTATCACAATCTCAATGCATTATAATCTAAACTATGTTACTACCATCATGCTTTGCTGTATAATCAGAGACACTGTGGTTAAAATGGCATGCCTCACAGATTTTTCTCTTCCTTTCTACTTTTATAGTAACCATGGGATCAGGTCATCCCTGGAAGCAGCAGCAGTAACTATCTGTCTATTGCTATATCAATTACAAAGTGCTACATGGGACTATATTTTATGATGCAAGGAGGAGACAGACTGTAATTTCTATATCTGATGCAAGAGGGAGAAACAGCCCAACTTTGATGAATGCTCTGTGTTTGAGCACGCAATTAAAAAAGCCTGTCTTCCACTTGTAAGATGAGTGAGCATGACACAGACATATCTGAAGGAAAATAGACACCAAGCTTTCAGTATCCTGATGTAAAGAAACCTGGTTCAACTGCCCAACTTCACAAACACCACAAGACCAGTGGGGGAAAGAGAGCTGAGAAACCCGACATGTCCTTTATGTCGCAAGAAACCATCTCTCATTCTATCTCTGACTTTCAGATGCGAATTCAGAACACAGACCCTACTTAAGATTTCATCAAAACAGACAAATGAACTTGCCTGTACATGGAACTTTTCCAGAGAGAGAAAGAGAGAGAACAAGAACAAACAGGTTTTTAATTTCATGTGGAAAGTAGACCCTTTGGCCTATATTTAATTGCAGAAAAAAAAAGGAACTTTCCTGTCTAGGACTCAACCAACCACCCTCTAAGGTGTCTTGTTTGAAGAACATAAATTAAGGTCAGGCTGTGTGTTTGAAGAGGAAATGGGTAATTAGCCATATACAAAACCCAGCCACATTTAGCAATTTTCAGAAGTCAAGATGCTGGGGAAGTTTTCATTGTCTATTGCATCAGACTTGTGTTGTCCTCCAAACACGTGGTGTTAATCTGCCTTCAATGTAAATCTGAAAACTCAAGAGTCACACCATACAAGACCCTGTGGTGTTTGTATCAGCTTCCGAGCTGGGTAGGAGTTTAATCCTTAAGCACTTCGTCTCTGCCCATACGACTTCCTGTTCCACAGAGCAAGAGTCGGGCATCTTTTGTTTCATACATTGCTGGGTTTTGAAAATTGGAAGCACATTGTTCAATTAAGAACCAATTAATGTGACATTCCAGCATGAAAGAAGTGTTAGGCAAGAGGAACCTGCTGCAAACTAATCAGTTTAAGTTTCATTGACTCTCGATCCACTGCTTCCTAAAAGCATGAAAATGTGGTGCTTCTCTGTCACCACCAGCTCTTGTAATTTGACTGAGTTCCCAAACTAGGGAGAGTCAAGTTGAGTCATGATCACATGGCGACCTTCCCAGGGTAGCCCAATTTCTGCAAAATACATGCACACCATGGGTGTGCCCTTTCTCCCACACTGCTTTGTAGCTGGAAGTTCTGATAGCCATGCGACTGACTCAAAGGATAAATAGCAACCAGAAACTCAAAAGGCAAGCAATGCAAACTCATTCCTTAAGTACAGTGTGTTCCCTTGAGTTCAGATTCTTCATCTCTTAAATGGAAGCAAAGGAGTCTGTTCATTGGAACGAAGCTGATATGCTGCTCACTGCCAGGAAGGAGTAGAACAAGCCCTGCTTTAAATACATGCCAGTCTCAGCAATTAGCCCATCAACTTAAATTCTTCTTGCAGTTTCAATTAGATTGAGCACCCTTCCCTGGTTTCCACTCACGCTGTTGTACAGCATTTCTGCAAGGCGAACAGCTGTCTTATTCCACCCCAGAGAGAGCTCTGTTTCAGCTACTCCTGCATTCCTAGTTCATAAAGCACTCCAAGATCCAGTGGGTGCAAGGCACTCATTAGCATCACGAGATGATATGTGTTAGTAGTAAATAAGCTATGGGAAAAGGCGGGCAGTGATCACACGCTTGTTAACAAGTCACTCAACACCCTAGTTGGATCCCTCTGTACCAAGCTCTGGTTGAAAAGCAGAGTATGGAAAGACATCCTTTATATGGGGATATTTGTTGTTGTTTTGAAAAAACAGAATGGGGTGGGGGTAAGTGATTCACAGTCTGTCAGCATCACCTCCCACTTCACATTCTAGAAGGTTCTCTTTACAGTCTGTTCTTTAATGGGCTTATTAGGTTTATTACTTTTGTAACGTCGTTTAAAGAAATCTTCCAAATGATTTGCTAAGAGAAAGGCCTTGTCATAATTCTACAACGTCCCAGGTTACACTGATTTATCTTTTCTACCATCTCCAACTCCGCCTCTAATTCCTGTTCCACCCTTTCTTATCTCTTTTTGCTATGAGAGTCTTTAAATATGGCCTCCAGCAACTCTCCTTCAAGTTACATGTATCTGGGTTTCTTATCTTTCATTGGTAAACCTGCCCTTCCATTCCTCTCTATCCTGCTCTGGGCTGAGGAAGTTGACCTGGTGCCTGACTGACTAGGCTTCCTTGGCAGACAGAATGACAGATCCTGGCATTCCTTCACAGCTCACAATGCTTCTGCTGCAGCTTTATCTCTGACTGCGATTGCTACTGTCTGCCTTTCAGCCAGGGCCCCAGCTCTCCTGGGCCTGGTGGCAGCTTAACTCTCTTTGTCCTTCTGCCTGGAGGATACAGTGAATTTCTCCTGTTGCTGGTCTCTGGCCCTACTTTCTTTCTCTTTCTGGTTGATATTTCTACAAATTCTCTCTGCCATCAAACCATCCCAGCTGGTGTCAGCATCTCTGTAAGACTTTGGTTTTCCATCTTCCCACTTCCCACAGGCACATGCAAATAGTAGCAAAAAAAAAAAAAAAGAAAAAAGAAAAAAGAAAATATATAATTATGTTGAGTGCCCATGAGGCTTTTTGCCTGATTTAAATGGATTCATTATGTGGTGGCTCTTTGTTATCTTCTGGAAGGAAAAAATTTAGTCAAGAGGCTTAGACAGTGAGAGCAAAAGTCTATTTAGCAAAGTGAATACTCTAAAGAGAGACTGGAATGGGCTCCCCAAGGCAGGGAACAGCCAAGTGCATTCTGTGTTGTGAATTATATGTACGTGATTGTTTGCATTATTATTATGGGGGAGGTCAGTGGACAAAGCTGTGGAGTGGTTCTCTCCTCCCTTGACGTGAGCTCGGAGTGTTGTCAGTCTTGTGCAGCGAGTTGTTTTACCCACTGAGCAATCTCTGCTCCCTGAGTCCAGGATTTATTTTCACTTAGTTATTTTTTGAGACAAGGTCTCATTTCACTGTGTAGCCCTGGCTGTCCTAGAGCTCTCCATGAAGATCAGGCTGGCCTCCAATTTATAAAGATCCACCTGCCTCTGCCTCCTGAGGACTGAGATTAAAGGTACATGCCATTATGAGAGGATTCATTCCAGAATGTTTAAGAAGTTTTATGAATATTTATGAGGTGGGTAGGATATTCATGGATTAAGGTGCTGCTTTTGATGACACTTTTATTACACTTAAATCATGTTGTACCTCTTTTGAGGTTGCAAACCCTTCACAAGTATGTGTGTGTGGAGAATACCCTGTACCTTTCTTTATATTGGGAACAACCTAACTTCAGTTTCAGGGATGTTTAACCACAAAAGTTTGTTCTGACTGCCAGGAGACACAGGTGCCAAGATGCAGGTAAAGGTTTGTTTGGGGTTTTTTTTTTTTGTTTTTTGTTTTCTGTTTTGGGTTTTGGGTTTTTGTTTGGTTTGGTTTTGTCTTTTACCTTGTCTCTTATTCTTCGTCTGCTTGGTATTAGATTCACTTCCTGAGAGCACTCCACAGCTGAGTCCCTGAGTCCTCATTTTTGCTCCTGATACTGGTACAATGACAGTGCCACCACACAGGGAAGGTCACAGAAGAACCCCACTTTATTTGAGGTCTACCACTGACATCAAAGTAATCATGGAAAAATTCACTTTAACACACCAAGAAAATTATAACCAAATCAACTGCTTTAATACCAGCGAAGCACTACCCAAAATAAAGTTTCTGCTCACTCACATTTCTGTAATAAAAATCTTTTATATTTATTTACTCTAACCTGCTGATATTAGTAGTTCTCTGGATTAAGCCTAATTGCAGGACTCTCCCAAAAGAACCCTATTAATTTAAAAGGCAATAAATATTTAGTGCACAGATTCAACTTTAGAAAGTATAAATTTACTCTCATTGTGTTATAAAGGATATAAGATAGTTTTAAAACAGTAACCAAATATTTGTAGTTTCTGTATTTCCTTTCTCATTACAATATTTGTCATGAAGATGAATTAGTGTTGTGCCATTTTCTGCTCTCATTACAATCTTGGTTCTGAGATGAAATATTGGAGGTTTAATGTCTTTATGAATTATAGCTGAAGACTGTAGGACGTTAACCTTTTCAATATTCTGGTTTCTGACTGGCTGGCATTTCCACTCTTCCTCCTCCTCAAACAATTGCTAGGAATCTAGAAGAAAGGTTGGGGCTGGTAGCCAATGAGAAAACAGAATATTAAAAAGGTCAGCAGCACAGTCTTTTCTATAAATTCAAAAAATATATTAAGGCATTAAAATTCAAATACTATAACTTATGAACAAAATATTCAGTCCATAGTTGTAAGGAACCACCTTGTTTTAAAACTTCCTCATGGCGGTAGTCAAAGTGTGGCACATCTATTAAAGATTAAAAAAAATCTCTTCAATATTTTATGAACAATTAATAATTCTTTTAAAATCATAAAGTTATTAGAAATAGACATAAAGATCACCTTATTTCTATATACAAATTGAATTATTGTTGCAGCAACAGTAACATCAACAGATAATTGTAGGCATGGTTGTTTCTTTTTAGTTACTCATTGTTTTAGAATTAAATCTTAGATATTGCCAAATAAAAACAAAAATCACTTAAGGACTCATATTCATAATCACCTAAATATTTACTGAATTATGTGTGCTGGACAGGTAAAGCATTGATTATAATAAGTGCTTATTATTTTTGAAGGAATATGTGAGCACTGCAAACATAAAAGATTGTAAGACTATAGCTCTGTTTGTTGCCACTCAAGAAATACATAAGAATGACTCAAGGAAAAAGAAGGGGAAGAAAGAATATTGTTTGCGGTCTCTGGACCACAACAGGACCCACTAGCAACTTAATAACCTGGCCAGTATCTTGCCTTTTCTAAATTGTCCATTCCTAATTATGTGCCTCACCTCTACCCTGCCTCATATAGTCATCACGTGATCTTCATTGACCAATCAAGTGTTTTTCTCCCTAGTTACTACTTGGGGATGAACTTTGGACTAGATCAGGGCCATTGCGAACCAGAGGCAGAAGTGTCAATACTGAGCAGGAAGAGGCTGCTCTTTTTCCTGGGTCAGTAGCTGTGAGGACACAGCTTCTCCGGTTACTGGGAACCATCTCTCCTACCTACAGGAGAAACCCCTGGAGGGACAACAGGCAGAGGAAAGAGCAAACTGTATGGACCTGGTGGCACCATTTGAACGGCTGGTGGTTCGGTCCTTATTTTAAGCCAGTGCCACCCTTGATCTTAATTAATTAATTAATTCTCTCTCTTTTTTCTTTGCTCGAGTTAATCCAACTAGAGTATCTGTCATTTATAATTAATTGGAGCCTCTTGACTATGGAATTATTGTAAAGAGTTCTGAAATTCATATAGCCTCCAAGCACCCAATGATTACTGGGTAATACATACAACTATTTTGAATGAATGCAGATGCTTTCATTAATAAATTATAAATAGATGTAAATTCATAATAACTTTTTGTCATTACTTAATTAGTGCATATCAAAGCTATTAATATGTTAACTCCTTAAAGATGTTTTACAACCACCCAAGATCCACACAGAGCAGATTTAAGATCACTCCATATATATACCTTTATTTGGGGCCATGGAGTTGGTTCATTGGTAAAGATCACTTGCTCTGCCAGTTTTGGGACTTAAATTCAAATCCCCAGAGTGCACATAAAAATCAGGCATGGCTGCTAGTGCCTGTAACTCAGCATTGAGGGATAGAGAAAGATAGAACCCAAGAGCTTGCTAGGCAGTCAGCCTAGCTAAAATGGGGAGCTTCCTGTTTGCTGACATGTCCTGTCTCAAGGAAATGGGAGAAAAAAATAGAGGAAGCTATTTGATACACTAGCCTCCACATGTGTACACATAGGCTCACAAAGACACACACACACACACACACACACACACACACACACTTTTGTAATTGACCTTTGGATCTCTTCATCCTATAGTCACAGCTAGTTCTAATAGGCTAGGTTTCTCTGATAAAAGAATACAAATGAAGTTTTTAGCCTATCTATAAACCAGTCATTAAATGCATACCATTGCATATTTTAACAGAATATTTCCCCTTATGCCAAGATGAGTCTAACCTCATTGCTGCCTCCAGAAAACTAAAATCTAAGGAAGGGGGAGCACACACATGCATCCAGCAATTTCCGAGCTGTGAGGCTGAGTTCTGTCTTGGCTTGTCTCTTTCCTCTGCCTGGCTTGCCCTTTGCTTTCAGCCCCCTTCCCTACTCCTGTCGAGAGAGCATCCCCCAGCACTTCTGAATAGCGTTTTTCATGCTAACTATCTCTGCCTGTGCCTGGACCTATCAGTTGTACACTTACTTCAGTCTCCATCTTCACCTTAGACTCAGCAAGCAGAGAGCATATGGTCGGTTGCCTGTTGGGTCACCTGTTATAGCAGTACAGCTTCAGCTTCTACCTCAAGCCACAGAGACTTTCTTGGAGTTCTAGAGGCATCCCCTCTGTTTGGCACACTTCACCCCGGGGATGGCAATGGATTTCCTTAATAGTACCATAGAAGGTGGCTCCCCATAGCTTCTGGTTTCTGGGGCAGTCTTTCATTGAGTTATCTCTAGCTGCTGCCTCCTGAGTATGACACCCTTTCTCCAGCATCCTGGGTGGCCTCTAGCCTTGAATCCTGCCTTCTGGCCTTTCTCCAATGACTAGTTGAAGAGAACACTGCTTTAGGTTTCCTCTTATTCTTGTACCCCTTTGGGTCTTTGCTCCGGTCACCTTGTGTTGCCCATGCTGGTTCTCCTGTGCACAGCTGCTATGGTCCAGAGCTGCTTGGGAGCAAGCTGAGCCAGTGTTCAGTCCTGGGGGCTCACCTACAGGGAGAGTGGGTGAATAGGCAGCTGACAACGGCCTGGTGTACGTGTCAGCACTGCAGACACTAATGTCAGAGCAGCTGGAATGTCCCCCTCCTTATAACAGTCATAGCCTAGCCTCATCACTGTCCTACTGTGGTCAAGGGTTAATCATTCACATTCACCATATTTCAATAGAAATAAATTCTGGATCTCACTAGGACTCTTTCAAAGTTACCATAATCAAAAGATAGGAATTTTTTGTCTATATTAACAGTTGATAAGTAAAAATTCTACAAAGCTACAAATTATAATAGTTGATTATACAACTACAGTAAGTAGCTATTTTGCTAAAAAATAGCTTGAGAAAATAGAACATCTTTTTATTCATTATCAAAATTTATAAATTATTGGATGTTTTCATAATCCTACCCTCTGTTTATCTCTATATCATATATATATCATCTATACCATCTGTATCAATCTATATCTATTTATGATTATTTATAAATAAATTCCAAGCATCATCAACTGCTCACCTTTACATATTCCTGCATACATTTATTTTAAAAACTTGGCTTATTATCCTTCTCCAGTAACGTTTCTAGGAACACCAGCCAGAGGCACCTTTGCTCCAGTGGTTACTCTGGTTTAATATCAAATTTTATCTAACCTGAAGCACAGTTACTCATATCTGCCAGGTTAGTCATATCTACAACCACTGAGATCAACACATTTAACTGTGTACATATCTGAGAGTCTAGCAGTAAAAGGAGTTGCTTCTGGAAGCACCTTCTCATGCAGAAGGACTGCAGGGGACAGCAGGAGGTCAGGGTTCAGCAAGTAGTACTCTCTTCTTTTAATTTATTTCTGTCTTCATGATCCTAAGCCAAGATACTTCACTCTGGCCCAGAATTAATTTATATATATAAATTTATAATTTATAAATTAATATATATATTAAAAAGGGAAGAGAGAGATGTAGATATAAAAGATGAGATCAATGAAGAACTTATAGAACTTGTAAAACAATTCATGCAACTCCCTACCCCTACCTAGAGGTTGGCCTTCTCCTTCTTCCCTTGTTGACACACACACACACTTTGTCTCAATATTTGCCACCTGTGTCTGAGACACCTTAGGACCTGCTGGTGGGATTCATTCACTGTTAAGTGTTTCTTACTTTACTTCACTGGGTTTTTTTCTTCCGATAAAAACCATGATCAAAAGTTACTTGAAGAAGGAAGAGGTTCCTTCTATCTTACAGGTCACTGTATCACTGAAGGAAGCCAAGGCAAAAACTCAAGACAGGAACCTGGAAGCAGGAACCGAAGCAGAGAATGGAGAATGCTGCTACGGCTTTGTTCCGCATGTCTTATTCAGCTATCTTCCTTTTCTTTTTTTTCCTTTCTTTTCCTTTCTTTTCTTTTCTTTTCTTTTCTTTTCTTTTCTCTTCTCTTCTTTTCTTTTCTTTTTTTCATGTTTACATTTTTAAATATTATTTATTTGTTTATTTATTTTATGTTTCTGAGTACACTGTTGCTCTCTTCAGACACACCAGAAGAGAACATAAGATCCCATTACAGATGTGGTTATTGGGAATTGAGCTCAGGGCATCTGGAAGAACACTCAGTGCTCTTAACTGCTGAGCCATCTCTCCAGCACCTCATGTTTGCCTTTTTTTCTCTATTTACATTTCAAATGTTATCCCCTTTCCTGGTTTCCTCACCGAAAACACCATATCCCATGCCATCTTCCAGTACTCACCAACCCACCCACTGCTGCTTCCCTGTCCTGGTGTTTCCCTACACTGGGACATCGAGCCTTCTCAGGGCCCAGGGCCTCTCCTCCCTTTGATGTCCAACAAAGCCATTCTCTGCTACATATGCAGCTGGAGCGATGTGTCCCTCCATGTGTACTCTGATCTCCCATTACTATAGGAAATGACAGGATTAATATAGGAAAAAATGACTATCTTGCCAAAAGCAATCTACAGATTCAATGCAATCCCCATCAAAATTTCAACTCTTCACAGAATTAGAAAGAGCAATTCTCAAATTCATCTGGAATAACAAAAATCCCAGGATAGCTAAAACTATTCTCAACAGTAAAAGAACTTCTGGGAGAATCAGTATCCCGGACCTCAAGCAATACTACAGGGCAATAGTAATAAAAACTGCATGGTATTAGTACAGTGGCAGGCAAGTAGATCAATGGAATAGAATTGAAGACCCAGAAATGAACCCACACACCTATGGTCACTTGATCTTTGACAAAGGAGCTAAAATCATCCAATGGAAAAAAGACAGCCTTTTCAACAAATGGTGCTGCTTCAACTGGTGGTTAGCATGCTAAAGAATGCAAATTGATCTATTCTTATCTCCTTGTACAAAGCTCAAGTCCAAGTGGATCAAGGACCTCCACATAAAACCAGATGCACTGAATCTAATAGAAGAGAAAGTGGGAAAGAGCCTCGAACACATGGGCACAGGGGAAAGTTCCTGAACAGAACACCAATAGCTTATGCTCTAAGATAAAAAATTGACAAATGGGACTTCATAAAATTACAAAGTTTCTCTAAGGTAAAGGACTTTCAATAGGACAAAACACAACCAACAAATTGGGAAAAGATTTTTACCAACCCTACATCCGACAGAGGGCTAATATCCAATATATACAAAGAGTAAGACTCCAGAGAACCAAAAAAAGAAAAAAAATCCTATTAAAAATGAGGTATAGATCTAAACAAAGAATTCTCAGCAGAGGAATACTAAATGGATGAAAAGCACCTAAAGAAATGCTCAACATCCTTAGTCATGAGGGAAATGCAAATCAAAACAACCCTGAGATTCCACCTCACACCAGTCAGAATGGCTAAGATCAATAACTCAGGGGACAGCATGTGCTGGAGAGGATGTAGAGAAACAGGAACACTCATCCACTGATGGTGGGACAACTATCTTTCTTATACAGTGTAGGCTGACTTGCCCAGGGGTCATATGATTTTGGACAGGAAAAGTATTACCTGACCCCACAAACACGCCACTCACTTCATAAATATCTACAAAAACATCTTTCATATCTATAATGCAGAATCCAACAGGACAATCTCTCTTAGGACTATGTACTTTATATTGATAAAGAAACTTCTGCCCAAATTGCTTGTATTTCTCAACAAAAGTCTTTCCTTTGACAAAACAAGCATGGAGAGACTCCAGTAGCAAGGGCACTTCTGTCCCATTCCTGTATGAGAGTGGGGAGATTTTGAAGGTGTGGCTGTGAAGTGTAGAGACAGTCATTTCTTTGCAGAAATATAAAGAGGAAATTTCACTGGAGGCCAGTGGTCACGTGATGTATTTTAAGGTGAGTCCTTTTTTTTTTTTTTTTTTTTTTTTTTGGTTTTTGGTTTTTGGTTTTTGGTTTTTTTCGAGACAGGGTTTCTCTGTATAGTCCTGGCTGTCCTGGAGCTCACTCTGTAGACCAGGTCCCGAACTCAGAAATCCACCTGCCTCTGCCTCCCAAGTGTTGGGATTAAAGGAGTATGCCACAATACCCCCCCACCCCTCCCAACCCTCCCACCCTCACCCTTAAGGTGAGTCTTAAAAGAAAGAGCACAGCCATATTGTTCTCAGAAGGCTTGTAGCTAAAAGTGAAGTACTTTAAAATAGTCTTGCAGATTGGGACATAAACATATTACCTTTGCCGAGCAATTAACACAAAACCAGGCTTAGATTCAGAAGCAAACTGGATTTTAGACTTGGCAGGTTCATCTCCTGACAGGAAGCATGAAGCATGGTGCCTTTGATGGCATCTTCTGCTATGTCGTGTGTGGTTTCTACGGCTTCCCATTGTTTGTCATTTCAAGTACTGAAAGTGAGTTTCATCTCACAGGAGGCCCTAGCTATCATCTTGGACTCCTCCCGAGGTTTGTGGTGAGAATTGAAGGGGTTGCACTGGCTGCCCCCTGCCTGTCCCACAGCCTTAGAATCTGTCCCTCACTTCCTGGCAGTGATCAGAGGCTGGTATCCTGGTGCATCTTTTGTGATGCAGGAAACACAGGCGGTGCCTAGGAGACTGAAGCCAGCTTTCCCATCGACATGGCCCCAATCCACCCACTCCCCACAGCTCCATTTGGGCACTCTGCCAAGAGGCTCCTGGTAGCCAAGTGATTCTCAGAAACACAAGAACCTCCCACTCCTACCCTGACTGCACCAGAACAGCTCACTGAAGTCCCTTCTGACCTAAAAACTAGGTGTGGAGTCAGGAAGAGTTAACTGGCTGTGGTCTCAGCAAGACCTCCATCGAGACTTCGGTGACAGTCCTGGCATAAAAGGGCCAGGGAAGGCTCTGCAGTGTAAATTGGTGCCCTTGGCAAAGGGAGACTCAGGAAAAAGCTTCAACTTCTAATTGTTTTTGTTTGTTTTTAGCCTTGACCTCATTTCAATTCACAGAAGGCAGGAAAGTATCTGTTAAAAAGGGGTAATCTAGTTTAATATTACAGAGCACCCTGAGGGTGGTGGCTTGCATATAAACATTCAGAATATTCACATAGGAAGAAATGTGAGGTTAATGGGACCCTTTTGTACCCTGTACCCCAACTCTTTGTTTCTAGAGTATGGGACAAGGTCACTTTTCAAGTTTTTTGATCTCAGGCTCATTTTATGCTCCCCCCAACCTTAAAAATTACCAAGCCTACCCAACAAAGAATATCCCCTTATGTAGTTTACACATCAGAAATGGAAACAGAATTTTTTTGCATCTTTGTTTAATTCACTTAAAAATAATTTACAGGCATTGCATGGAAACAATAATAGATTTACAAAAAATACTTATATTTTACTAAATAAGAAATTATTGAGATGAGTAACACTATTTTACATTTTTACCAATAGCCATCTGGTTTAGTAGAAAAGGGTTTGAATATTATATCTGCTACTAAATATACCCTGCTGCATCATGTTGCTTGGTTCAAATATATGAAAGCTTAAAGAATTCATAAAGAATTTGTATGGGATTGGAAAGGGGGAAATCCTGTGAATTTTCTGAGCAAGACTGTTTTCTCAGCCTAGACTTTACTACTGTATGTCTCACAGGCCAAAATAGCGACTGAAGCTCCAGCCAGCATACCTACAACAAAACGTTATGATGGAGGAAAGGCCGGAGCAACTGGTACCCACCTTCGTATTTAGAATTCCTGAAAGGCACATACATCAAAGGAAAATGCTCAGTTCAAACATTCTCCAAAAAGACAGGGAAAGGCCTAGTGAGAAGCAATTAGCAGTCCCAGCCTCCGGAAGCACCGGTTAAAAGCATTCCGAAGGCCCCTGCGCTTCCTCTGCCGTTTCCATGACTGCAGATGGTCGAAATGGGTGAAAATGCCACAGGTCCCTGGAGGCCCCTGTAAAGGAATTACTGTAGATTTTTAGGTGTCTCCTGAGGAGTGAGGTGTGCTAAAAATCTGGGGTGCCCCAAGGACTGGCCAGAACTGTATTGTAAAATAGAAGCGAAAGTTCCAAGCAGTGGAAGAACTATCCTGGCAAAGTACATCTGCAGCTGAGGGACATTCCTCCGCTTCAAAGGACCGTGGAGGGATGCTCAGAGGATAGCTGTCAGGGGGCAGAGTCTGCTGGGGAGAGCACGAAAATGTTTTCTCTCAGTGGGAGAAAAAACACCGCAGGAATTCTCCGAGTTCATAAGAAAGCGTTAGGGAACAATTTAAAAATACTTCCGCTGAATGTCTGAGTCGTCGTCCTGCCACTCAGGATGCAGTGTGCTTCACTCTTGTGATTGGCACCTTTCCTCCTCCCCGCAAACTTAGGGTCACCATCCTGTGAATGTGTAGGCGGGATGGCTGGGTGCTAAGGGTCCTTGCCACCAATGCTTATGACTTGTGTCCCTCGTCCCTTCCATTCCTGCATCCCACATGAGCAAAGCAAAGAATAGACTCCCCTAGGTTGTCCTCCAGCCTCCACACGCATGTGGTGGTGTGTGAGCGCCTCTCCTCCCACACACATGAAACTAATTAATTAGCTAATTAATTTAAAAAGTTACCCTGTTTTTTTTTTTCCTCAAAGAAATGGAACCAGAGAGAAATACTGTAACTTGCCTGTAGTCACATAGGTAGTGGAAAGGTGTATATTTGTTAGGTTTGTATCACTATGCCCAAAAATGTCTGGGAGAAAAAACGTAGCGAGGGACTTCAAGCTGGATCAAGAGCCAGGCTGTAAGCTCCCAAGGACTTGCTGAAGAAACCTACTTCTATCATTCCAGGGTTCCTGGCTCCACCTCCTGGAGTCCCACCACCTCCCCAAATAAGGTCAACCAGATGGAGGACAAAAGTTCAAAATGTCCATAGGAGACATTTTAGATTTGGACCGATAACATGTGGATTTGGCCGGGAAAGTCCGGAGTCTGAAACCGCTCAGCTATGTTCACATGTTGCTGAAGAGAGACCATGAAGAATGAGACTTCCAGGGAGCTGAGGTTTGGTGATGAGTGCCCCGCCTGTTTGTACCTTTCCTCTCTGCCTGGTGTTTAGAGGGAGATACTAGATGGTAGAATAAAGCGCCTTTGAGTTTGTTAGCGATGTTTCTCCGGAAGGTGTTTGCTCAGGGAGGCGAGCTTTACACTCTGCCTTCATCTAGTTCGGTAATCCAAACGCAGCAGAGCATCCGTGCTCACAGCCTGCAGCTTCGCAGGCACCTTCCGTCGTTAACCCTGTGGCAGCTACCTGAAGCGCGAGCACTATGCTTGGCAGGAATAATCAGCCCCATGGGAGCTATGTTAATAACTCAAACCTTTTCAGCAGAGGGTGCAAATTGGTAGCCTGTGGGTGGAACTTTGCTTTATGGAAACGCTTTATTTGGTTCATAAGATGTAATTTTAAGTTTATGACATAATTTTTTAAAATATATTTTTCTTTTTGGGGGGGAGGGGGGTGCGGAGACGAAAATCAAATCCAAGATTTTACATAACAATCCAGAGAAGATACTGCATCAGCGGGGGCCATATTCAGAGTTCAACTTTGCACCCAGTGCTCTCTGGCTTCTTACAGCTGGCCTCTTCAGGCATTTCTGCCACCTATCTGCCCCCCTCAAGATGTTCGCTCTTGCAACCCCGGTTTGCACGCATTAAACTTCAAGTCACACTAAACGCCGTATTCTACTGTAGAAAGTCTATTCGTAAATGACTGCTCCTGCAGTTTCCACTTGAGCTGATTATTCAGCCCCAGCTCATCTGCATGGTGGGCCCTGCAATCAGCGGAGCCCACAGCCATGATTCTGAACTGCCTCCTGATAGAGAAATAATGGTCTGAATTGACAGGAACGAGCAAAATCACAAAATGGTCCGATCAGTGTCTGCAGCATGGTGATTCGGGTCTGGGCACATAGCAGGGGTTAAACCTTTACTGCTATAGCTTTGATGCCGCCGCCGAGGCAGAGATCCGCCAAAGCTGCAGGGATTTCTGTTCTGCCTGGGCTTTCACCTTGATTATCACCAAGGGCATCCGTGTTGTTCACCAACTATTTCTGCCTTTCTGGCTCACAAGGGGATGGCGCTTCCCGACCTTGAAGTCACTGAGTCACAGGACTTGTTCCGTTCAGTAAGTTGTGATCAGAACTGATCTGATCACCTTGGGCTGGGTCATGGAATTTCAAGAGCATGATCCTCTAGACCCCGTGGTTCTCCCCCTTCCTAATGCTGTGTGACCCTTGAATACAGTTCCTCATGTTGCAGTGACCCCCCCACCCATAACATTCTTTTTGTTGCTATTTCATAACTGTAATCTTACCAGCATTGTGAATTACAGTGTAACTATATGATATGCAGAATATTTGTTATTTGACCCCTGTGAGACAGTTGTTCACACCCAAAGGAGTCTCCACCTACAGGTTGAGAATCGCTGCCCTAGAACATTCTTTCCCCAGCAGAACTTGACCTAGTGTCAGCAGACATCCCACAGGCTGGAACTCTGAGTGACCACACAGAGCAATGGTGCGGGCCAACCTCGGAGACATTACATGAATGAAACCAACATCTTTGCTATGGTAACATGCTAAAATATTTGGAGATTTTACTTTTATTTTTTAACTTAGCAATATAACTGCTATATTCCTAATTAAAACAGTGTCTTTGTTAGCAGTTTCTATTGCTGTAATGTAACAGCATGACCAAAGAGCAACTTGTAGAGGAAATAGTTTATTTGACTTACACTTCAATATCATTGCTCATCATTCCCATCAGTCACTAATTAAGAAGACGTTTTACAGGCTTATGCATTGCTAGATCTTATGGAGGCACTGTCTAATTGAGATTCCCTCCTTTCCGATGACTTTAGCATATCAGGGTGACATTAAACCATTCAGCACAGTCACATGAAGAAGCTCAGACTTTGATGGAACTCGAGAGGTGACGGAGTTGTCAGAGCACATGCTGTTCTTGCAGAGGACCCGGGTTTGGATCCCGTCATCCGCATAGATATTCACAGCTGCCTCTAACTCCAGCCCTGGAGGACTCAGTGTCCTCTTCTGTCCTGCGTGTCCTCAGAACCTGTCTCCACCAAGACACACTTCCTCCGACAAAGCCACACCCACACCAACAGGGCTCTATTGTGCCACTCCCTATGGGACAAGCATTCAAATACACGAATCCACGGGACCAAACCTATCCAGACCACCACAAACTCTTTTAAGTTCGTGTTTTCATGAACTTGAAAACACTTGATCTCATTTGTTAGTAGAAAACTAACTTTAAGCAGGGGCTTAAGGTTATATTTAATGTGATTTCTGAATATTTGTTCTGAAAAAATGAGCATTGCCAGTGGTCATCAGTGATTTCTTTATATAGCTAGAAATGTTGGTGTCTGATTAGCTTTCACTACAAGTTACAATTTTAAATATGACTTTTAAATTATTTAAGTAAATCTTTGCAGTACTGCTAACTAGACAGACTATCCTGTTCTGGTTTTACAATCCATTTACTTAATCAGTGAAGAATTTATTGAGCATCTATTAGACTGTGACTCGCCTCCTCAGTGGAAGAGAAAATGCCTTGTTTGTCATTTATCTCTACTGCCTGATGCCTTTAATGTAACGGATGCCTAATGGGCTTTCCTAATTAGCTATTCAAAGCACCACAGCAAAGCTTCCAGAGAACTAAGAAAAAGTTCTCCCACTTTATGAGCTAGCATTCTGGTGGGTTTGATAAAATAAATTTGCAACTGTAGTTTGTGGCAGTAAAGAAACATTGTTGACAAATGTGAGGAAATTTTTTGTTTGTTTTTTGTCTGTTGTTTTAAGGAAATTTGATAGGCCTCACAATACAGGGATTTGGATGTGGGCTTTATTGACTCCCTAGTGGTTACTTATATGATTGGGAAATTTTCTCAGCTTTTGAGGACTTCTGAGTTTCATGAAGGAATTAAGAAGAATTGAAAAATGAGACCTCATAAAATTACAAAGTTTCTGTAAGGCAAAGGAAACTGTCAATCGGACAAAATGGTAACCAACAAATTGGGAAAAGATCTTCACCGACCCTACATCTGACAGAGGGCATATATACAAAGAACTCAAGAAGGTAGACCCCAGAGAGCTAAATAAGCCTATTAAAAATGGGGTACAGAGCTAAACAAAGAATTTTCACCTGAAGACTTTCAAATGGCTGAGAAGCACCTTAAGAAATGTTCAACATCATTAGTCATTAGGGAAATGCAAATCAAAACAACCCTGATATTTCACCTCACACCAGTCAGAATGGCTAAGATTAAAAACTCAGGAGACAGCAGGTGTTGGCTAGGATATGGAGAAAGAGAAATCCCTCCACTGCTGGAGGGATTGCAAGCTGGTACAACCGTTCTGGAAGTCAGTCTGGCGGTTCCTCAGAAAACTGGGCATGACACTTCTGGAGGACCCTGTTATACCACTCCTGGGCATATACCCAGAGGATTCCCCAGCATGCAATAAGGACACATGCTCCACTATGTTCATAGCAGCCTTATTTACAATAGCCCGAAGCTGGAAAGAACCCAGATGTCCCTCAATGGAGGAATGGATACAGAAAATGTACTATATTTATATAATGGAATACAACTCAGCAATTAAAAACAATGAATTCATAAAATTCTTAGGCAAATGGTTGGAACTGGAAAATATCCTAAGTGAGGTAATCCAATCACAAAAAAACACACATGGAATGCAGTCACTGATAAGTGGATATTAACCCAGAAGCTCTGAATACCCAAGATACAATTCACATATCAAATGGTTCCCAAGAACAAGGAAGGAGAGGGCCCTGGTCCTGGAAAGGCTTGATGCATCAATGTTGGGGATTACCAGGACAGAGAAGTGGGAGGGGGTTGATTGGGGAACAGCCAGAGGGAAGAGGGATTATGGGGCTTATGGGGAGGAGGGGAAGCGGGAAAGGGGAAATCATTTGGAATATAAACAAAGAATATAGAAAAAGAAGTAGAATGTTAGAAAGGCTGGAGAAATGGTTCTGAGATTAAGAACACATATTACTTAAGACCAGAGTTTAGTTTCTGGCACCCATAAAGGGCAGATACAAACTACATGTAACTCCCATTCATGGAGATCTCATGCCCTCTACTGGCCTCTACTGGGACCTGCACTCACATGCGCATTTCCCTATACTGGCATACAAGTACACTTTTTTTTTTTTTAATTTCAAAAGGAAGAAAATAGAAAAATTTCCCCAAAATTATCTCTTGATTTATTCTTGAAGTTCCAAACAACTCAGGTAAAGAAAGTTTCCAAGTCCTTTGCTGTATCTCAAGAAACTGTATATATTTTCTATATTGTTAATCTCAAACTAGTTTTCAATTTGCCTTGTAGCTTTTACTCTTTGATCTGTTCCTTTTGTAGAACATAATAATGATTTTCATATATTTGTGAATTTTTCAAGTTTGCTCCAGTTTCTGTTTGTTCCTGCTTTCATCCCATGGCAACCAAAGAACGTTCTCTATAAAGTTCACTGATGCTTGTCCTACGGACGCCTATAAGCTCTGTTTTGGAGATTGCTCCCCGAGCACTTAAGAACTACAGAGCTTCCTGTGTCTGCTGTTCCATAGTCCTTGCTAGGAAAAGCTGTTATAAATTTAGTCAAGTGTCCTATTTTCTTGTATTTGTCAAGTTGTACCATCCATAATCAGAAGTGGTATATTGAAATCTATTATTATTGCTGAATTGTTTATTTCTTCATTCAGTTCTATAAGGTTTTGTTTCATCTACTTTGGGTCTATATTACACGTGTATTGTTTTAATTATCATATAGTCTTCATTAAATTGCTTTTATAATTTTATCAGTGTAAAATATTTTCTTGAAATTTTACTTATTTATTATTTAATTAATTAATTTATTTACTTACTTACTTACTTACTTCAAGTGTAGTTTGGTAGAACCATCACTACCCTAATGCTTTATACTAATGCTGTCTGGCATATTTCTTTCATTCATTTACATTTAACCTTTCAAATGTCATGATCTAAAGTCGATTTCTAGTAGACAACATATAGTTAAATCATGCTATTTTTAAAGTGCTTTCTGTTGATCATTGCTTTTTGATTGAAATGACTATATATTTACACACACTATTAATGGTAGGATAAGACTTATACCCACCATTTTCCAACTGTTCTCCATGTACATCGTGTCTTCTTGTACCTCTGTGCCTCCATAATTTTCTTCTGTGTTAAATGGATATTATCTTTGTACCATTTAAATTTTCTTGTCATTCTTTTTTGCTATATATTTTGGGATTATTTTCTTAGTAGTCTCCTCTAGTGCTACAATTGGCATCTTTTTATTAATTAATTGATTGATTAATTTGTTTTATATCACAATTGCAGTTTCCCCTCCCAGCACCCTCCATGAAATCCTCCTCCATTTCTCTTCAGAAAAGAGGAAGCTTCCCATGCATATCAACTAGCCTTGGCATATCAAGGTGTAGTAAGACTAGGTGTATCTTCTCCTATTGAGACTAGATGAGGCAGCCCAGTAGGGAAAAAGGGTCCCAAAGGCAGGCAGCATAGAGACAGCCTCTGTTTCTGATTTTAGGAGTCCCACATGAAGACTCAAAGAACCTAAGTAACAAGGAGGGCTGGGGGTGGGGGGACCTTGGGGAGGGACATGTGAATCTCACTGAGAAGGGAAAATAGAATAGAAATGTGGGTGGAGGGAGGGGGACTAGGGGAATGGAGATGGGGGATGAGGGGTAAGGGTAGGGTGGGATAGGGTATAGGGATGGGAATGGGAATAAGAGGCATCAGGTGGAGGGAGAGACAACTGGAATTCTGGGGTTGTGGACCATCTCTGGGATAAGCTAGAAACCTAGGGCAATGGAAACTTCTAGGAGTCTGAGGATGGCCCTAGCTAAGACTCCTAACCATGGGGGCATGGAGCCTGAACCGCCCATGCCCATAACCAGGCAAGACTTGCAATGGAGGATTGGGACACCAACCCAGACACAAAACCTACAATTTGTCCTGCCTAAAAGATCTGCAGTGGTAAAGACAGAGCAGAAATTGAAGGAATGGCCAACCAATAACTGGTCTAGCTTGAGACCCATGCCGTGAGCGAGAACCCATTCCCAACTGTTAATGGTATTCTGCTATACTGGCAGACAGGAGCCTAGCATAACTGTCATCAGAGGTTCTTCCCCTAGCAACTGATGGAAACAGATGCAGAGACCTACAATTAACATCTTGATTGTAAAATGTCTACTTTGGATTAATAGCAACTTAATTTTAATAGTACACATTTTGTACTATTATTGTTATGGAAAATATACCTTTATAAGTTTTGTATCCAACTACACAAATTTATAATTGTTGGTTTTTATAATTTTCCTTTACTAAAATATGAGTGAGAAGTCACAAAAATGAGGTAATTTTCTGTTCACTTTTTTGTTGTGTGGTTGGTTTTTTAATCTGGGACATTTATTACATTATTGTTCTTACCTAAGTTTAGCTTCGAGCACCTACATGGCAGATAACAACCATCTGCAGTTCCAGAAACTCTGACATCCTCTTCTGTACTTTCTGGGTACCAAATTAATGTGGTACACAATCATGTATGCAGACAAAACACCTATACACGCAAAATAAACAAAAATATTTTTCAAATTGTTTTGTAGGTATTTTTAGGTAGATATTTAACAGTGTGCCTCCTTGTGCCTTTTTATGAAAACCTCTCATCTGGGCTAACAATGCTCCCTCCAAGAGTTAAAGACCATCTCACAAAACCCCAATACTAGGCATGAGAACATTCTTATGAGTTGTTGGTCAGGGTTGCCTGTGAGAGTCCCAAGACTTTTCATCAGTTATCACTATTTCCCTTAGTTCCTCACAGAGGTAGAAGGTAAATCCCTATTGCTGAAGACACCATGCTCTTCAGACACAGGGGACAGAGGCCCCTGAGCTGGAAGTGACCAGAATGCCTTCTCCCCAAGAACTAACCTGCACGGTACCAGAAGGCACCATAAAGCTTCCAAAGGAGGGAAGTAACAGTCTTACCCAGCTGTAATGTCTACATCAATGATCAGCATGCCACAATAACCCTAAGGGAAGAACAGTGATACACACATCTTAGTGGTAACCAACATCCCTCTAATTGGGACTTAAGATCTACTCAACAAGAGGGAAATGATGCCTGGTGCCAAAAACCTAGCCACCTACTCAGGATCTTGGATCTTGGGATCTTGGATCTCAGGAAGTCCTGGATCTTGGAGGAGATTTTACAACCACCACTTTACTAAACCAGCACATTCCCTAACTATATTCTAACTAGTTGTCTTTATAGCCATGGGTAAATATAGTCCTCATTTCTCATCAAGGACTCTTCTTTTTTTAAAAAACTTATTTATTATTAATATTATTATTATTTTCTATATTCTTTGTTTACATTCCAAAGGCTTTCCCCTTTCCAGTTCCCCCCTCACCATATGTCCCATAAGTCTTCTCCCCTACAAAACTGGATTTAGTCTTTTCCGGACCAGGGTCCTCTCCATCCCTTTTCTTGGGAATCTTTTGCTTAGATAATCATGTCTTGAGAATTCAGAGCTTCTGGGCTCCTTAATATCCACTTATCAGTGATTGCAATTCATGTGTATTCTTTTGTGATTAGGTTAACTCACTTAGGATGATATTTTCCAGATCCAACCATTTGCCTACAAATTGCATGAATTCATTATTTTTAATTGCTGAGTAGTATTCCATTGTATAAATATACCACATTTTCTGTATCCATTCCTCCTTTGAGGGACATCTGGGCTCCTTCCAACTTCTGGCTATTATAAATAAGGCTGCTATGAACATAGTGGAGCATGTGTCTTTATGGCATGCAGGGGAATCCTCTGGATATATGCCCAGGAGTGGTATGACAGGGTCCTCTGGAAGTGTCATGCCCAATTTTGTGAGGAAACACCAGACTGATTTCCAGAGCAGTTGTACCATCTTGCAATCCCACCAACAATAGAGGAGTGATCCTCTTTCTCCACATCCTCACCATCACTTGTTGTCTCTTGAGTTTTTAATCTTAGCCATTCTGACTGGTGTGAGGTAGAATCTCAGGGTTGTTTTGATTTGCATTTCCCTGATGACTAATGATGTTGAACATCTCTTAAGGTGCTTCTCAGCCATCCAAATTTCTTCTGGTGAAAATTCCTTGTTTAGCTCTGTCTTGGCATGACTCTAACCAAACAAGTGAAAGTTCTGTATGACAAGAACTTCAAGTCTTTGAAGAAAGAAATCAAAGAAGACCTCAGAAGATGGAAAAATATTTCGTGCTCTTGGATTGGCAGGATCAATATAGTAAAAATGGCCATCTTACTAAAAGCAATCTACAGATTCAATGTAATCCCCATCAAAATCCCAAATCAATTCTCTATAGATCTAGAAAGAGCAATTCTTAAATTCATCTGGAGTAACAAAAAACCCAGGATAGCTAAAACTATTCTCAACAATAAAAGGACTTCTGGGGGAATCAATATCCCTGACCTCAAGCAGTACTACAGAGCAAGTGTGTTAAAAACTGCATGGTATTGGTGCAGTGACAGGCAAGTAGATCAATGGAATAGAATTGAAGACCCAGAAATGAACCCACAGAGTTATGGTCACTTGATCTTTGATAAAGGAGCTACAACCATCCAGTGGAAAAAAGATAGCCTTTTCAAAAAATGGTGTTGGTTCAACTGGAGGTCAACATGCAGAAGAATGTGAATTGACCCACTCTTATCACCTTGTACTATGATCAACTCCAAGTGGATCAAGAACCTCCACATAAAGCCAGATACACTGACACTAATAGAAAAAAAACTGGGGAAGACCCTGGAGGACATGGGCACAGGGGGAAAGTTCCTGAACAGAACACCAATAGCTTATGCTCTAAGATCAAGAATTGACAAATGGGACCTCATAAAATTACAGTTTCTGTAAGGCAAAGGACACTTTCAGAAGGACAAAATGACAACCAACAAATTGGGAAAAGATCTTCACCAACCCCACATCCGACAGAGGGCTAATATCCAATATATACAAGAACTCAAGAAGTTAGACCCCAAAGAACCAAATAACCCTATTAAAAATGGGGTACAGAGCTAAACAAAGAATTTTCACCAGAAGAAAATTGGATGACTGAGAAGTACCTTAAGAGATGTTCAACATCATTAGTTATCAGGGAAATGCAAATCAAAACAACCCTGAGATTCTACCTCACACCAGTCAGAATGGCTAAGATTAAAAACTCAAGAGACAACAAGTGATGGTGAGGATGTGGAGAAAGAGGATCACTCCTCTATTGTTGGTGGGATTGCAAGATGGTACAACTGCTCTGGAAATCAGTCTGGTGTTTCCTCACAAAATTGGGCATGACACTTCCAGAGGACCCTGTCATACCACTCCTGGGCATATATCCAGAGGATTCCCCTGCATGCCATAAAGACACATGCTCCACTATGTTCATAGCAGCCTTATTTATAATAGCCAGAAGTTGGAAGGAGCCCAGATGTCCCTCAAAGGAGGAATGGATACAGAAAATGTGGTATATTTATACAATGGAATACTACTCAGCAATTAAAAATAATGAATTCATGCAATTCATGTAGGCAAATGGTTGGATCTGGAAAATATAAGTGAGTTAACCTAATCACAAAAGAATATACATGAATTGCAATCACTGATAAGTGTATATTAAGGAGCCCACAAGCTCTGCGTCCTCAAGGCACAATTAGCAAATCAAAAGATTCCCAAGAAGAAGGAAGGAGAGGACAATTGTCCAGAAAAGACTGGTTCCAGAGTTGCAGGAGAGTACCAGAACAGAGAAAGGGTTGGGGGTGATTGGGGAATGGTCGAGGGCAGGTGGAAGAGGACTTATGGGACACATGGTGAGGGGGGAACTGGGAAAGGGGAAAGCCTTTGGAATGTAAACAAAGAATATAGAAAAAAACATGAGAAGAAATTTCAAAAAAAAAAACAAACCCTTAAAATCTATAATCATTAACTTCCCAGAATTCAATAGTCACCATGTTGTGTTGTAGGTTTCTTGAGCCTGTTCCTCCATAGAATTATGCTTTACTATGCTTGTATTAGCAACAACTTCTCCTAACCCCATTTTTTTTGAGGCTTGAGAGATAGAATGACAGTTCTGACCTCTGAGCTGGTAGTAAAATTCTTAGTCTGGCTTTGATTTCTTAAGAGGTCCTGCTTGCTTGAGAGGTCCATACTGCCTCTTCCTCCTTGTTCTTCCATAGAAAGTAGACTAGAGGCAGAAACCTGGTGCACAGGAAATGCTGTACATGAAGGCAAGACTGAAAAGCCAAAGAAAGAATGAATCACCCAAGACTTTGCTCAACCCACGACTTGAACCCTCTACTTCTTGTTATATAAGGAAACTTATTTGCTAATTGATTCAGATTACTGGGACTTACTACAGAAACTAGTCACAACTTACAGAGCTTAATACCTCCTTTGTCATGTACTAAATTTTAATTGATACGTGATTTTATTTCTGTAGTCCTGCTGTCTCATGGATTTAAAAAACAATTTTACGTGCTAAAATCACACCATTTGATTGTTATAGATTAATAGTATGGTTCTCAATCTGTCCAAGCAATACCTCTTTGTTCTTTTTTTGCTTAAGTCTTAGTTATTTTTGTCTCTACTCACTTCCATGTAAATTTTAGAGCATGCTTGTTAGGTTCCATGAAAATGAGTAGAATTTTGATTAGGATCGTATTGTATTTATGGATTAATTTGCAAAGAATCAAAATTTAACAGTTTAATGACTTCCATCCAGGAACAGTGCATAACCCTTCAATTATTCAGGTTGCCCTTCAGTATATTTTAGTTTTATTGACTTAGGTCCTGCACATTATTGTCAGATTTACTCGTAGGTGCCCTATTTTCATTTACTGTAGGAGTGGAAATTTTCTGTATTGTATATCTAATTCATTTTTAATAACATATGGAAAGCTAGTTTTAGAATTACTTTTTTAAAATTTGGCTATCTGGGTAGATATCTGATTTCTTCTAGGTGCTCTTCAGTATCTCATCTTTGCTCTGAAAATACTAGAACTTGATGTCACAGAACTCTGAAGTTGGAGCTCCATTGGGTCAAGGGGCAAGCATCACGGAGTGAGTGAGTTGCCATTGATCCTGTTATTCAAAGCTGCCTAGTTCTTTTGGTGACAATGTCTTTAAGTCTTTTAATTTTTAGTAATAGGCTACTTAGAGTCCTCCAGACTTCTTGTCATTTCATTTCAGGCATTTATTTATTAATTTCCATGATTGTTACCAAAGGTGACATGACATAACAAATGTTGCTACCAACACTTATGAATATCACCAGCATTAATTTTCTTTCATTCCCAAAACAAGCAAGCAAACAAACAAAACACCTTTATTTTAGATTCTTCCCTGATTAGTTTCTATTGTCAACTTGATACAACCTTAAGCCACCTGGGAAGAAGATACTTCAGTTGAATTGTCTAGATCTGATTGGCCTGGGCATGAATCTGTGGGCCCATTTCTTGTTGCTAATTGATGGAGTAGGGTCCTTCTCCTTGTGGACAGCACCATGCCTAGGCAGGTGGGTCTGTGCTAAATGAGCAGAAAGGGAGTCAGTAAGAAACTTCTCTGTGGTTTTTCAGTTTTTGCTTGAGTTCTAGTCCTGACTTCTCATCAGATGGACTATGTCCCAGAAGTGTAAACTAAAATAAATCCCTCCCCTTCCCAACCTACTTTTGATCATGGAGCTTCTCACAGCAACAAAAGATCAAACAAAAACAGATTCCCTTCTAAAGGGATGGACCGAAAGGCCATGGTCACTGTTTATATTAAGGGGTTTGGACTTACTAAATGAAAAGTGAGCTTTATATGGTTGTGAAGTCATATTCCCTCACTTTACATTCCTCATTCCTAGACTCCACATTTCTAGAGTCTTTATGATATCTAGCTCCTGTAGATAATTTGTTTTAATTTAGCATTTACCGCCAATGTCTTGTTTTTGATTGTGACAATAGACATGGTTTAATGGAGCAGGAAGGACTCAAATGTGAACTTCCACTGATGAACTAAAAGATGTGCTGCATGTAGTTTTGTGCTTAGAAGATTAGATCTTTATGTCCCAAATGGACAGAAAGTGAAGAAACAAAATAAAGAGAAAAGAGAATTTTTGTTACTCAAATAGGTATATCCCTGATGTTTCAAAATTGGTCTTCCATTTGTTTTATGGGTTTTTGTTTAGTTTCTCTTTCTCCCTCCCTCCCTCTCTCTCTCTCTCTCTCTCTCTCTCTCTCTCTCTCTCTCTCTCTGTGTGTTTATTTTAGCATAACCTGTAAAGAATGTTTCCATGGGCTTGCTAGTTGGAGAGGAACTTGATTGATTTAATTGAAATGTTAAGAACCAGCCTGAAAGAGAGAGCTAGCACCCCATGATTTGAGGCCCTGTACTGTACAGTAGAAAAAAACAAGCTGGACAATAAGTGCACATGTATTTATTTCTTTTCACTCTTGACTGTGGATGTGATGTGACTAGCTGCCTCAGGTTTCTGCCTTAACTTCCTGCAAAGATGGACTGTAACTCAAAATAACAAGTTGAGTAAACTTTTTATCTCTTAATTGTCTTGTTTGTTTGTTGTTATTGGCTTTGGGGGTGTCAAAGTATTTTATCACAAAAATGAAAGCACAATAGAAATTTGTACCAGAAGCATAATTTTGCGTTTTCTTAGGGTATTTTATTACAGCAGTAGGGATAAAAAAGCTGGAACACTGTCTCTGATGGGTTTGCACTATGTAATCCAGAGGCCTGTGTGATTATAGTTCTGTCACATACTTTCTATGTCACACCCTAAATCATCTGAACCCAAGTCTACTATTTTGCTCACAGAGATGTTGCTAGAACAAAGTAGGATAAGACCAACAATATACTATGCAAACTGTGAGGTGTGTTTCGTACATGAGCTGTCACAGTTCAGGAGCCTTGTGCACTCTCCTCTTTACCTGCTACAACTTTGGGAGAGCATAATTTCAAAATGGCCTCAACACAAAACTGGGCATGGTGGCACAAGGCTTCAATCCTAGGAGAAGTAGGTGGATCTCTGTGAGTTTGATGTTAGCCTGGTGTACGAAGAGAATTCCAGGACAGTCAGGGTTGTTACACAGAGAAACTCTGTCTCAAAAAACAACAACAAAAAAAGGCCCCAAAATATGAGAAAGTCATATTCAAGCATGCTGAGAGGCTTACAAAATATATAATTAAAGTAAAACTCATAACTTCATGATGAAATATTGATGGAAATGCTCAAAAACAAATCATAAAATATAAATGCAAAGTAGTTAACGTTGTTTTGATGTCTGAAGATATAGCTTGGAAACCTAAAGAAATCCTGGTGTCAGGATTGAAGCTGTCACTCAGAGCCACCTCATTGTCACCAAAAGCACACCCTGACACAGCATCCTAGGGCCGAAAGAAAGGTTTCTCAGTGACACGTGAGAATTGCTGGCTTTAAGATTATCAGCAGCAGTAGCAGCTGGCATCCATGCATTAGTTTCCACTGCTTCAATCACAATTTAGGAAAAAGTCACTGGGCAAAAACAGCACAGTTTTCTTATTTTACAACTCTGGAGATCAGGTTCAAAACAGGTCCAGAAGAGTGTGTTTCTTCTAGGGGCTCTGGGAGTGAATCTGGTATTGCTTTTCTGGGTTGTAAAGACATTCTGCATACCTCAGCTCATAGCTTTTTTCCTCTATTACTCCAGGCTTTGACCTTCAAGATTCTGACCTAAAATCCCATCTCATGAAGATAGTAGAGGACCTTAAGGAGGACACAAATAACTCCCTTAAAGAAATACAGGATAACAGAGGTAAACAGGTAAAAGCCCTTAAAGAGGAAACACATAAATCCCTTCAAGAAATATAGGAAAACACAATAAAACAGGTGAAGGATTTAAATAAAACCATCTAGGATCTAAAAATGGAAATAGGAACAATAACAAAAATACAAAGGGATGAAACCCTGGAGATGGAAAACATAGGAAAGAAATCAGGAGTTACAGATACAAGTATCACCAACACAATACAAGAGATAGAAGAGAGAATATCAGATGCAGAGATAACATAGAGAGAGGATAAAAAAACAACACTGACACAACAGTCAAAGAAAATACAAAAATCAAAAAGCTCCTAACCCAAAGCATCCAGAAACTTCAGGACACAATGAAAAGATCAAACCTAAGAATAATAGGAATAGAAAAGAGAGAGGATTCCCAATTAGAAGGGCCAGGAAACATCTTCAACAATATCATAGTAGAAAACTTCACTAACCTAAAGAAAGAGATGGTCATAAACATACAAGAAGCCCACAGAACACCAAATAGATTGAACCAGAAAAGAAATTCCTCCCATCACATAATAATCAAAACACTAAATACACCGAACAAAAAAGAATATTAAAAGTGTTAAGGGAGAAAGACCAAGTAGCATAAAAAGGCAGACTTGTCAGAATTACACTAGACATCTCAACAGACACTCTAAAAGCCAGAAGATCTTGGACAGATTTCATGCAGACCCTAAGGAAACATAAATGCCTGCCAAGGCTACTATACCTAGCAAAACTCTCAAGCACCATAGATGGAGAAACCAAGATCTTTTACGACCAAAAATAAATTTAAACAATATTTTTCTACTAATCCAGCACTACAAAGGATAATAGAAGGAAAAGTCCAACACAAGGAGAGAAACTATAACCCCCACAAAAAAAAAACCAAGAAATTAATCATTTCACAATAGACCCCAAAGAAAAGAACCATACAAACATAAAAATAAGAGTAACCTACAATCATTGGTCTTTGATATCTCTTCACATCAATAGACTCAATTCCCCAATAAAAAGACACAGGCTAACAGACATAAACAGGACCCAGCATTTTGCTGCATACAGGAAACATATCAGTGACAAAGGCAGATACTACCTCAGACTAAAAGGCTGGAAAAAAAAACTTCTAAGCAAATGATTCCAAGAAACAAGTTGGAGTAGCCATTCGAGTATTCAATAAAATAGACTTTCAACCAAAAGTTACCAAAAGAGATGGGGAAGGACACTTCATACTCATCAAAAGAAAAATCCATCAAGATGAACTCTCAATTTGGAACATCTATGCCCCAAATGCAAGCATACCTAAACTTATGCAACACAATGAAAGCATTGCTAAAGGGGAAATCCTTAGCACTGAGTACCTTAATAACGAAATTGGAGAGATTCTATACTAGCAACCTAACAGCACATCTGAAAGCTCTAGAACAACAAAAAAATTAAGCACATGCAAGATGAAATAATCAAATTCAGAGCTGGAATCAACCAATTAGAAACAAAGATAACTATACAAAGAATCAACAAACCCAAAAACTGGTTCTTTGAGAAAATCAATAAAATAGATAAACCCTTAGCCAAACTAACTAAAGGGCACAGAGACAATGTACAAATCAACAAAATCAGAAATGGAAAAAGAAATATACAAACAGAAACTGAGGAAATTCAAAAAATCATCAGATCCTAATACAAAAGACTATACTCAACAAAACTGGAAAATCTAGATGAAATGGATGATTTTCTAGACAGATACCAAATACCAAAATTAAATTAGGATCAGATAAACTATCTAAAGAGTCCCTTAACTCCTAAGGAAATAGAAGCAGTCATTAGAATTTTCCCAAACAAACAAACAAACAAAAAAGCTCAGTACCAGATGGTGTTAGTGCAGAATTCTATCAGACCTTCAAAGAAGACCTAATACCAACACTCTGTAAACTATTCCACATAATAGAAACATAGGGAATACTATGGAATTCATTCTATGAAACTACAGAAATGTTGATACCTAAGCCACACAAAGACCCAACAAAGGAAGAGTACTTCAGACCAATTTCCCTTATGAATATTGATGCAAAAATAGTCAATAAAATTATTGCAAACCAAATCCAAGAACACATCAAAATGATCATTCACCACAATCAAGTAAGCTTCATCCCAGGGATGCAGGGATGTTTCAATATAAGGAAATTCATCAATATAATCCACTATATAAACGAACTAAAACAAAACAAAACAAAACAAAACAAAAACATGATAATCTCATTAGACACTGAAAAAGCCTTTGACAAAATACAACACTCCTTCATGTTAAAAGTGTTGGAAAGATAAGGAATTCAAGGCTTGTACCTAAGCTTAATAAAAGCAATATACAACAAACTAATAGCCAACATCAAATTTAATGGAGAGAAACTTGAAGCAATAGCACTAAAACCAGGGACAAGACAATGCTGCCCACTCTCTACCTATTTATTCAATATAGTACTCAAAAGTTCTAGCAAGAGCAATTAGACAGCAAAAGGAGGTCAAAGGGATCCAAATCAGAATGGAAAGAGTCCACTATTTGAAGATTATATAATAGTATTCATAAGCAACTCCAAATTCTAACAGAGAACTCCCATACCTGATAAGCTATTTGAACAAAGTGGCTGGATATAAAAATAACAGAAACTGGGGAAGACCCTTGAGGACATCGGCTCAGCGGGAAAATTCCTGAACAGAACACCAATCGCTTATGCTCTAAGATCAAGAATAGGCAAATGGGACCTCATAAAATTACAAAGTTTCTGTAAGGTAAAAGACACTGTCAAAAGGACAAATCGGCAACCAGCAAATTGGGAAAAGATTTTCACCAACCCCACATCCGACAGAGGGCTAATATCCAATGTATACAAAGAACTCAAGAAGTTAGACCCCAGAAAACCAAATAACCCTATCCAAAAATGGGGTACAGAGCTAAACAGAGACTTTTCACCTGAAGAAATTCAGATGGCTGAGAAACACCTTAAAAAATGTTTAACATCATTATTAGTCATTAGAGAAATGCAAATCAAAACAACCCTGAGATTCCAACTCACACCTGTCAGAATGGCTAGGATTAAAAACTCAGAAGACATCAGGTGTTGGCGAGGATGTGGAGTAAGAGGAACACTCCTCCACTGCTGGTGGGACTGCAAGTTAGTACAACCACTCTGGTGTGGTGGTTCCTCAGAAAACTGGACATGATACTTCCGGAGGATCCAGCCATACCACTCCTGGGAATATACCCAGAAGACTCCCCAGCATGCAATAAGGATACATGCTCCACTATGTTCATAGCAGCCTTATTTATAATAGCCAGAAGCTAGAAAGAACCCAGATGTCCCTCAACGGAGGAATGGATACAAAAAATGTGGTATATATACACAATGGAATACTATTCAGCCATTAGAAACAATGAATTCATGAAATTCTTAGAGAAATGGATGGAGCTGGAGAACATCATACTAAGTGAGGTAACCCAGTCTCAAAAGAATACCCATGGTATGCACTCACTGATAAGTGGATATTAGCCTAGAATCTTGGGACACCAAAGACACAATTCATATAACAAATGATGTCTGACAAGAATAAAGGAATGGACACTAGTGCTGGAAAGGATCAAAGCATCAGTATAGGGGAATACCAGAGCAGGGAAGTGGGAAGGGGTGGATGAGGGATCAGGGGGAGGGAAAAGGGCATGTGGGACCTTAGGGGGGTGGGGAAACAACAAAAAGGGAAATGAAATGTAAATATAGAATATATCCAATTAAAAAAATAACTCAAATGAATCAGAAGCCATCCTCTGCGAGGAGGATAAAAGGGCTGAGAAAGAAATTATGGAAACAACATCCTTCCCAGTAGTCAAAAATAATATAAAATATCTTGGTGTAACTCTAACCAAGCAAGTGAAAGATGTATATGACAAGAACTTCAAATCTCAGAGGGAAGAAATCAAAGACCTCAGAAGATGGAAAGATCTCCCATGCTCATGGATTTATAAATGAACATAGTAAAAATTCCATTTTACCAAAAGCAATCTATAGATTCACTGTAATCTCCATCAAAATTTCAGTTTTTCAGAGATAGAAAGAGCAATTTTCAACTTCATCTGGAACAACAAAAACACCCGATAGTGAAAATTATTCTCAACAATAAGAGAACTTCTGGGGGAATCACCATCCCTGGCCTCTAGCTATACTGTAGACTAATAGTGATTAAAAAAGCAAACAACTGCATGGTATACGTACAGAGACAGGTATGTTGATCAACAGAGTAGAATTAAACACCTAGGAATAAACCTACACACTTATAGTCACTTAATCTTTGACAGAGAAGCCAAAAACCACCCAGTGAAAAAAAAAGCATTTTCAATAAATGGTGTTGATCCAGCTGGTGGTCTCCCTGTAGAAGATTGCAAATTGGTCCATTCGTACTTCCTGTACAAAACTAAAGTCCAAGTGGATCAAGGACCTCCACATAAAACCAGATACACTGAATCTAATAGAAGAAAAAGTGGGAAAGAACTTTGAACACATCAGCACAGGGGAAAAATTCCTGTACAGAACACCAATGGTTCAACAATTGACAAATGCAATCTCATGAAACTGAAAAGCTTCAAAGGCAAAGGACAGTGTCAATAGAACAAAACAGCAACCTACATATTAGGAAAAGATCTTTACCAACCCTACATCTGATAGAGGGCCAATATCCAAAATATATAACAAACTCAAGAAGTTAGACTCAAGGAAACCAAATAGCCCAATTAAAAAAAATGGGGTATAGTCAGAAATAAAAAATTCTCAACTGAGGAATCTTGAATGGCCAAGAAACACCCCCCCAAAAAAAGTTCAACACCCTTAGTAATTAGTGAAATGCAAATCAAAAAACCCCAAGATTCCACCTTACCGCAATCAGAATGGCTAAGAGCAAAAACTCAGGTGACAGTAGGTGCTGGTGAAGATGTAGAGAAAGATAAACACTCCTCCATTGCTGGTGGGATTGTAAGCTGATATAACCACTTTGGAAAGCAATCTGGAAGTTCTTCAGAAAATTGGAAATAGTTCTACCTGAAGACCCATCTATACCACTAGTAGGCATATACCCTAAAGATATATATGCTCCAACATATAACAAGGACACATGCTCTACTATGTTCATAGCAGCCTTATTTTTAATATCCAGAAGCTGGAAACAACCCAGATATCCCTCAATGAAAGTATGGATACAGAAAATGTGGTATATTTGCACAGTGGAATACTACTCAGGTATTGAAAAACACTTCACAAACTTTGTAGACAAATGGATGGAACCAGAAAATATTATCCTGAGTGAGGTAACCCAGACCTAAAAGGACATTCATGATATATACTTACTAATAAGTGAATATTAGCCCCAAAGCTCACAATACCCATGATACAACTCACAGATCATATGAAGCCTAACAAGAAGGAAGGCCAAAGTGTGGGTGCTTCATATCCACTTAGAATGGGGATCAAAATAGTTACAGGAGGCAGAGGGAAGGAGGAACCTGGGAGGGAGAGGAGAGGACGAGGAGAAAAGGAAGGCAGGACCTAGTATGGGAAGATAGAGGAGAGAAGTCCAGAGGGTCAGGAGAATGAATAGAAATAAGTAACAGGGGGGGGGGTGGAATTTGAAGAACCACTAGAAAGACCCTGATGCCAGAAATGTGAAAGGCTTTCAGGATCCGATGGGAATGACATTAGCTGGAATACCCAACATCAGAACCTGAAGGGCCACCTCCAGTAGATAGACATGGCCCCTAGTAGAGGGATGGGGCATCCACACACCTAAAAAAATTAATGCAGAATTATTCACATCTAAAGGAAATGCAGGGACAAAAATGGAGCAGAGACTGAAGGAAAGAGACTTTCCAGAGACTGCCCTACCATGTGATCCTTTCCATCCACAGACACCAAACCCTGACACTATTGCTGATGCCTAGATGAACTTGCAGACAGGAGTCTGGTATAGTTCTCCTTTCAGAGTCTCTGCCATCACTTGACTAAGACTGATGCAGATACTCACAGCCACCCATTGGACTGAGCCTGCCTGGAGACCCCAATGGAAGAGTTAGGGGAAGAGCTGAACAAGCTGAAGGGGATCACAACCCCATAAGAAGAATAATATCAACTAATTGGACCCTCAGAGCTCCCAGGGACTAAACTACCAACCAATGAGTATACACAGGCCAGTCCATGGCTTCCTCTTCATTTGTAGCAGAAGACTTCCTCATCTGGCATCAGTGGGGGAGGAGTAGCTTGGTCCTGTGGAGTCTTGATGCCCCAGCAAAGAGGGTTGCTAGAGAGGTGAGGCAGGAGTGGGTAGGTGGGTGGGTGGGGCAGCATCCTCTTAGAGGTGAAGAGGAAAGGAATGAGGTAGGGGGGATGTGGGAGGGGTAGACCAGGAAGGGGGGTGTCATTTGAAATGTAAACATGTAAAATGACAAATAAAAAATAATACAAGAAGGTGTGTTTTTCCTTCAAAGGTTCCAAGTTCAGTCCCAAGCATTGCATCTGAAGTAGGAATTTCTGGTTTAGTTGGAGACTTAGTTGTGTCATTTGATGTTTTTCTAGAAGCTGTCTTATGAGAGTATGTTTTGCATGTTTTGTATGTGGTCTTTTTTAGAAGTTGCCTGGTGAAAGGGAATATGATGTTTTGCTGGAGTAGACACTTGAGATATCTCTGATGTCTGGAAAGAGTGTAAGTATAGCCCAATATACAGTGGACAAATCTCTTGCATTGGTTCACCTTGCAACTCCTTATTGCTTTTCACTGGGCTTTGCTGACACTGGTTTTTGCTGAGGATGCCCTTGCAATTGGTTCTCCTTGCTTTCTTCACTGATCTTTGCTTGTTGTGACTTCATAGAGAAAGACACACTAAAGAACTTCTGGTGGCATTCTGGCTGCATCCTTTTACTTCTTGGATTTGTGCCAATTGGCAGAGCCTTGAGGTTTCTTCTGGAATGAGCTGCTATGCTGATTCATGTTTGGTGTTTTGCTTGTGGATCGGACTGCTGACAGTGAACATTGGAATTGCTCCAAAGGACTATTTCTTAACAAGTCTACATGTCCTATTTCCTATTAACCTTTCTTTGGCCCTATCTTGGGTGAGTGGTGAGTTAGAAGGGAGGTTGAAACATCAAGGAACCATAAATAAAGTAGGGTTTGAAAAATCTAAGTCTACACATATCACTTAGCTGTGACTGCAGCTTCAGGTGATCTGATATTTTCTTCTGGACTCTTTGGGCACCTATACTTGCTCATGTAAATGCCCCCCACACACAAAATAAACACACACACACACACACACACACACACACACACACACACAGAGAGAGAGAGAGAGAGAGAGAGAGAGAGAGAGAGAGAGAGAGAGAGAGAGTTTTAAATAAAAGGCTGGAAAAATGGAACTGACTTCCAAGGAAAAGCACCAATGAGTCAATGAGCATTATTGTTGATTTTTGAAGTAGTTTATAATGTGTAAAGTACATTCCTAGCAATTTTTCATGAACCTTCCCTGCAACTCTGTAGCTTAAAACAATTTTGCCCTGTATTCAGTCTTTTTCTTTCAATTAAATGACAAGTATTCATGTAATGCTTTTCACTAGAATTTACATGTCTGTTTTGTTTGTTCAACTGTGAACTTAAGTACAAGTAGAGACAAGCTACACACACACACACACACAGAGAGAGAGAGAGAGAGAGAGAGAGAGAGAGAGTCCACATAGTACACTGAATGTTAAAAAGTATTCAATAAATCCATATTTAATTAAAAAGGATTCTTAAGACAGAGAATTGCTTTAAGATCATTACAAAGACTCCAATCATATGTAAAAGAATGATTTATTTGGTGTTGGTGTGTGTGTGTGTGTGTGTGTGTGTATGTGTGTATACATGTACCACAACACTAGTTGTGAAGGTAATAGGACAATCTGGGTTTTTTTTCTCTTTCTACCACATAGGTTTAAGGGATGGCATTCAGGTCTCTAGTCTTTTGGTGTCAAGTATATTTCACTGACCCTCATCTACATTCTGCTGATTCCTAATGAACTGCAGGCATTGGGGCAGTTGTGTAAGCCCTAACTTGTTGGCTCTGAACATGCTCTATAACTATTGTTACCAATTGAATAAAGTTGATGTAATGGTTCTGGGCCAGTTCTTGTTAGGACTAAATAGTCCTATATCTTGGAACTCTTACTAAGGGAATATGAGTTTTGGAACTCCACCACCCAAAGAGGCAGTCCTAGGAACTACACATATAGATTCAAGTAGAGGAGAACTGAGCCCTCCAAACAGCTTTAGTAAAGCCTACAGATGTCTGCACATCTTATACCACCTACAAAGAAACAGTTATTGTTTCTGAGTTTCTAGGTTTGGGAGTGTTTTTTATGCAGCAGTTGATAACTGGAAGACAGTTATAGAGTATATCTATAGCTCAGGGAGACTGTGTTCTCATTTCTTCTTTATGAAGTACTATCAGTGACACTATGGGTTCTGGGTCAGGGGGTAGACACTCTGCCACCTACTAGACTATTGAATGGCTTTTGAAGCTTAGATCAGTTTCCTAAAAGTCTTATCATGGCTTAAATCAAAATTTTATTTAGTGTTCGTATTTTGATGCTTGGTTCAATACTACTGATGCTGGTTTTTGAGGTTATAAACCTGTTAGGAGTTTCACAACCTGACTTGTAGAAGCATGTTACTAGGGATGGTTATTTGAGGTTAAACTCACTTTTGGTTCCATTTTGTTTTCTGGTTTGCTACCATATGAGCAGTCACAACTGTACCTCTCTCTGCCACAGATAGACCCACTCCACCATACTTTCCCACTACAATGAACTAAGACCCTCTGAAACTGTGAGTCAAAATAAATCTGTCAGCCGGGCGGTGGTGGCGCACGCCTTTAATCCCAGCACTTGGGAGGCAGAGGCAGGCGGATTTCTGAGTTCGAGGCCAGCCTGGTCTACAAAGTGAGTTCCAGGACAGCCTGAACTACACAGAGAAACCCTGTCTCGAAAAAAAAAATCTGTCTACCTTTAAGTTGCTTTTTTCCAGAAACTTTGTCAACAATGAGATAACTTATAAAATCTCTACTTCTCCAACTGAGGAGTGATGTTGAAGGAGTCTTTCAAAGTTGAGAGACATGACTAAGCAGTATAACCACTGCTCATTTGAGTTCTCTAGAATGGGAGTCTGGGTATCTTCTCTCATCTTTTGAGGACTTGATAGCTGGCAGTTGCCTCTGTTCTCCTTTGCTTGCACTGAACTACCCTTTAGTTTTGGCTGTGCCCTAATGTAATCTAACCTATGACACAGCTTGGTCACACAATAAGGGTGTGGCACCGGCTTTACAGTCTCTTAGCTTCTCTTTTTGATTTAATGTGATGTTTCTAAGCTTCAGATTTTCATTATTAGGAAAGACTGAAAAAGTCCATTCCTGAAGTCCAATGATCCCCATAACTAAAACATTGTCCAGACCCATGGAACTGTGGGGATCCTTCAGATCTTGTACTATATAGCACATGCTAATGAAATAAGAGAGAATCTGAGTGTCCATCTTGCTTGAAGAGATGTGGGTGGGGAATAGTGTCCTGAGAGGAGATAGAAGGCACCCATCCTAATGTATGTACTTCCCTGATCACCATACCACACCACCTCTTTGTAAGAACATGTAGAGGAGAAGAAGGAATTGACCTGTGGACATTTGGTCCAACATCAGCTTCTTGTGCATGTATATTTGTTTGTGGAAGGAGACTGATAGGTTTGGACCTCAATTTTATCCAAAAGACAAGGCTTGTACATCACTGTTGATCAGGTGAAGGAAGAATGCAGCAGAGGTTCTACCTTCCTGGTCTCTTTGCTAAAGTAAACTCTATTCTTCAAGAGCATTGAGTTAATGGAAGGGATTGGATTGGGGCACACATAGGTAATTATCTAAATTAACAGCAGAAATGACTGTGGGAATAGTGGAGGGTAATTTGGAGGCTGCTTGGGAAAGGGGGAGTCAGGAGGTAGTTGAAATCACTGTATTGGAGAGGCAAGTCAACCTGTTTGGAAACTTGCACTTTTGCAAGGCAGCACCTGTAACTGTCGATGTGCTGCATGTGTAGGCAGCTTGGAAAGATCATCAGGCTCTTGTACTTAACGGTTATTTACTCACATTTGTTATCTGCCAGGTTCTGTTTTAAGCACTTTGTAAAACTCTTGGGTCCATGTAACAATTCTGTGAGATAGATTCAGAATTCGTGTGTGTGTGTGTGTGTGTGTGTGTGTGTGTGTGTGTGTGTGTTTCCATTATCCAAATAAAGAAGCTGAGGCCCAGAAAGATTAAAAATACAAAATACAGTCGCCAGTATGGCAAATAAAAATAAAGAATTCCTATTGAAGTTGAATTGCTGATAGCAATAGAAGGTTCTCTAGTGAACATGTTTCACATATCACATGTTCATATTTTAAAAAACAAACAAACCAGGTATTGTTATATCACATCTATATTATACTTGAATTAAAATTATTTGATTACTTGAAATTCAAATGTAACCAGACATCTAATATTTTATCTGGCCCTCTCATCTCCAGGAACATACTTCTAGCACATGATGGCTGGCAATTTGAATCCAAAAGGTACAACATTTGATCCACTAGACCCTAGAAACCACAGAACTGGGTTGTTAAAGGTTTCCCTCAGGACTAGGGCATCTGCAAGGTTAGGCTATTCTAGGCCCTAGGAGAGTCTAGGATGGGTGCAGAGACACTTTCAGAAGCCAGTTACACACGAATCTGGAAAGTCTAGGTACTATTTGTCATACTTCAAATTACAGCCAAGAGTCCCACAATCCTAAGCTGGTACCACGGTCATAGTCATGTGTCTCCCATGGACCAAGAAGGTTTCAGGTGAAGAACTTAGGTCTGCTATGACTTCATCTTGGTTTTGCTCAAACCATACAATTCACAAATGACTTAAAGGGGAGAAAAGAAGAGTGGATAATAATCTATTTTGTAAACAGTTACTATATGCCTGCTACTTACACATCATGCTTTCTTGGAAGAGCCTTCTAATATCCTTACTACAATCTAGACCAAGAAATAAAGCCAGAGATAATTTGTACATATAAATATAGAATATCTACATGTAAAATTCAGTGTCTCATCATCCCCTTTGTACCAATTTTGCCAATTTAATCCCCAGTTAAAACTTGAGTTTAATCTATAAAATTCATCCCCTAAAGCCAGCATAGGAGGCATTTTTCTCCTTGGACTCTACAGAAGAAAATCTCCCTGAAACATGGAATGGCATTGATGAAGAGATTCTCTATTATATTATAGAGTTGATGTCTCTTAGAAGTAAATAGTTCCCCCTTTAAAATGCTGGCACAGACCCCTGTAGACATGATCTAGATAATAAACTGAGTTGGCTTCTCTGTACAATACACATTGTTTATCTAGTCTACTGTGGCCATGGCTTTAGACACACACCCCACAACTAGTTTTCTGTGGCACAGTCATGGCTGAGTCACCATGTTCTGACAACAGAGCTTCACTGGACCTCATGAAGGGCCCCTGAGGCGAGCAGAAATGCAATACGCTCAAATGATTCTAAGATGCTTACAAGTGAGTCAGCAATTAATAACAACTTTTCCTTCCTAAGTCACATCCTTCATATAAGCAATGCTAATTATGCTGTTTAGTTCTGTTTTTCTAAGGCAAGTGACAAGAAAAATGTATAACCAAGGAGCTGTTTGACAGAAGTGAAGAAATATGGGACAACTAAAACAGAGAATGAAAAATAATGAGAAAAATGATTAAAAGAACTTAATTCTGTGCCTTCCTCTACTGCTAATGAGCCTCAACTAAAGGAAGAAGTCATATGTACTCACGGGATCTGCAAGAGGCAGAGGGGAGTGTAGTTACCTCCCATCTCTGGCTGACTCGTGTTTCAGACAGGGGAAGGTGTGTGATGTGAAGCACTGTCTAGATGCTGCAGGAGTGGTCCCACAATATGATGCCCCATAGACAATTTTGGCTTTTTGTTTTCTGTCCTTGGATTGTACTCTGTGGGACTTGCTTGTAACTTTATCCACTTGTGCTCAGTTCATCTTTCTTCATCCATATTTATACCCACTGTCCTGGCCCCACCTCCAGGCCTATTGATCAAGAATGATATTTATCTGCCATATTTATTAATACTTTCTAATCTATATTGTTTTCTGGGCTTGGTAATTAATATCACTATGTGGAGCATCTTCAAGGCAGCACAGATAATTGTGACTCTTCTGAGCTTAGAAATCAGAAGTGAAGATGTCAACTGAACCTCTTTTTCTCTCCAAACTAAGAAGAACCTGTTTTAAAATAGCTCCAGCTTCTGGTAGCTCTGGCTTCTTTGGCTTGTGTCTACAGAACTCCGGTCTCTGCCCCCATCTTCTTGTGGCTTCCTGCTCCTTTCCTGGCTTTTACAATGACACTGGTCACTGGATTTAAGACTCCCCTACATAATGAAGGATGATCTCATCTTGAGACCTTTAGCTTAATTACAGTCAAAGAGACTACTTTTTAAAAGAAAATCACACTCACAAGTTCCAGTGGGCATGTGTTTGGAAGGGTCTACCCTTAAACCCATGTCCCCTTTTCCTTAAACATGGAAAGTTCTTATTCCCCCCAAAGCAAGAGTACTCAAGGGAGGAGTGATTTTTAACCAACAAAGGCATTTGGAACACCTCCTATATCCATCTTCCAGTGTTTTCCAAACCCAAAGTCACAAAGCTGCTCAGGACCATCCGTCTCTTGTAAATGGCTCTCCACTGAGTCCACTGGCCTTAGAGCTTTCTGTGCATTGCTCTGGTTTACTGCTCTGGTCCTTCCTTCCTTGCTCTACTAGGAAGATGAACATAGTTGTATAGCCAGTGGCTGTACACTGGATTGACAAAGTCCTGAATGAAGCCTGTTGGTTCGAGGGGGGGGTGTCTCTTCTGGTTGGCACTTTTCCAGCTTTCCAAAGTCCCACTTCATATTTCATTCCTTACAAAGACAATCTCTTTTAGAGAGAGGATCTGAGGGATAACGGGAAGGATTCTCCTTAGTGGTGAGAAGGGAGAAGCTTGTCTGAACTTGCACACTGGAGGCTAAGGCATGGGTGAGACAGAACTGAAAAGGAGAGTGTTTAGAATTATGGCACCATGTGGTTTCAGACAAAGCTTCTGGGAAGGCTGGGAAAAGAATGATCATCTGCTAAGCTTAAGGCCTTATCATCCTTATCTCAGATGGTCTAAGAGATGGGGCTGGAGCTGTGGCTTGTAGTTAATAGCACTTGCTCCTCTTGTAGAGGACTGGGGTTTGATTCCTAGCCCCTACATGGTGACTCACAACCAATTGTAGCTCCAGTTCTGATGCCCTCTCCTGTCATAGGTGGACACCAGGCATGCATATGACACACATACATAAAGGCATGCAAAAACACTCATAAATATATAAATAAATCTAAAAACAACTTTAAAATTGTCTAAGAATAAACATCACCTGAGATATGAATGTTTGCTTTTATCTTATGACTTGATTTGGCAAATACCATCTATATAATCAGTAAGGAAAATATCCCCTAGAGTAAGTGACAATTAGGGGAATGTTTGAGTCCACCCCTACCCCCACATCCCCACAAGTATCTAAGTCTCAGAGAGTCTGCTCAATGGACAACAACCTGCTTTCCCCACTTGTCTCTCCTAACTATGTCTCTCCTAAATATGGACTAGGATAAGAAAGTGGGCGTGTTGTTCCTTGGTTTAAGGAAGCAGGAATTTACTGACTGTCTTGCCACCTATATTGTCTAGGCCATTACCAAGGAACGTCTGGAATCAGACCATCACTTTGTGAAGCAGTATTGCAGTTTCTTAAGAAGTTAAATATACCCACTCCACTGGGATCCAGCAATTTCATTCAAAGGTATTTATTCAAGAGAAATAAAATTATATGTTCAAAATGACAGTGCTATAGAAATACTCTTAGCAAGACTCTTCGTGCTAGTCCCAAACTAGATATACCCCAGAGCTGATATACATTATGATACAATCCTGTAATAGACACCAAGAAGCATTTATTTCATCAAGGGCTGTGGCTCAAACCCCATACTTTCTAGACAAATGGTCTACCACTGAGCAGTGCCTTCTCATCATTAATTAAAAGCAATCATGAGATCAGACAAACAACCAATAACTGGGTTCTGTGAATGCTACCTTGAGACCTGTTCCTGTTTCTCACTGTCTGGTCATTCTTGTGTACATCTGCACAATTATCACTTGCTAATCAGATTCTTCTAGCATCTTCTGCTTCTTCTTCCTCAAACCCATTCTCCACAAAACAACCATTTGTACAATCCTTCCATGACTGCCTTTCTCTAAAAGTCTAAAAAGCCATCTGGAATCTGTCCTTCTTTGATGCTCCTGTTGCAGTGGTGGCCTGGTTCAGATCTCTGCTCCATCTGTGGGTTCCAGAGGGTGATCTATTTTCTTACTTCTTCCACTGTAGAAGGTCACCTCCTTCCACTGGCTCCTGACCTTTTCACTGTCTTCAAAGCTAACCACAGAGCAGTTTTCTCCTCCAGTGTCAGCCTCATCATCACTACACCTCTGACTCTGAACCTCTTGTCTCCCTCATATATAAAAGGGTACTTGTGATTATACTGGGCCCTTGAAACTCCAAGATATCTTAGTCTCAAGCTTTTTAATTACCACATCTTCAGAGTCAGGTCACATGCTCTGAGACCAGAATGTTGTACATTACCACGCCACCCTAATGTACCTTCCTTTAGACAATTTTTCCACTCTGTGAAGGGTGTGGCGTGTCTGTGCTGACCACTGGTAGCTGAATACCTCAGAGACACTTTGTACATATGTAATAATCAGTTTACTAGATAAAGTACTGGAATTGAGGCATGTATATATAGATGGCTTTGATTTTATAACATTGTTTGTTTTGTTTTGTTTTCATTCCCAAGTTGTAGGCTGGATCTTAGGATGAAGCACCCGTAAGACCCGGATTTTTCAATTCATAAGTCAGAATTACTCTAAGAAACTACCTGACAAATGATGGAGTTGTTCACTAATTCTGTCTGCTGGGTTTTCCTGAGATGAACTCTCTTTGCCTAATCCTCACACACCCAGCAGGAAACTCTCAGGAATGCTGCTCCCCTTCAAAGAGCTCTCACCTGGTTGACAGTTTATGTAATCAGTGTGCAGCCTCCAGGGAGGGAGATTTTCCTCAGCACTTCTGCAAGCCTGATTTCTTCAAACTCTTTTAGCCAGCCTCAACACCACTATTTCACTGGTAGCTCAATAGTGCCGAACCTGATACCTGCTTTGTGAGAGATAAGGGATAGCATGGCAAACAAACAAACAAACAAACAATGCCACTCTGCTATCCAAGTAACAGTTATTTTGTTATTTTGGTTATTTTGAGAATCTTCCAAATTAGGATATGGGAAGAAGTCATGAAAGGGGCATGTGCCCAAACATGTGTTTTTGAGAAACAAACAAAAAATTATACTTTATATATGTCAAAGTGAAAACTTTCTTAGGTATATGAATGAGTTCTTCTCAGTTCTTAACTGAAGCAAAAATATAGGGAAAAAAGCTCTATTCTTTGCTCTCATTTGTTCATAAAGAAAAAAATGAGTATCTGATTTTTAGAAGAAATTGGATTTGTGTTCCTATACAGACATAATTTCGGTGTTTTCTCCATCTTGTAAATAAGATAGAACTAAGCAAACTAACTTAGGACACCTTAAACCTAAGTCTGCTGCTCAACATTTTGCCTCATCTAGTCTGTCTGAAAATCTTGTCTTAGCTTGTATAATAAGAGATTTACGGAGACAAAGAAGAAAAGGAGGTGAAAGACGAGAAAATGAAAAGAAAAATAGAATAGAAAGAAAAAACTATAGCCTGCTGTCTCTGCTTTGCCTGGCCTGAACATATAGCTCAACACTGAGACAGGGAAGGCTGTGGAGCATTACTTATTTCTCATGGAGAGGCCAAGTGAGTTGTAATTACCCCAACAATAATGCCCTTCTGTTTAGCTAGGAGCAAAGCTTTCCTCTACCACAATGCATGTGCAAACCAGCTTCTTGCTTGTCTGTGCTCATAGAGACAACCAGTCCCCCACAGCTCTTCTCTGACCTAACCCAGCAGGAGGATGTTTAGTTCTTTGCATGTTATCTCCATGATGCTGATCTTCTACAGAGGACCTAGGTATACTTGAACGTTTTATACAAACAGCTTATCTGTGTTATTAAGAAACTTTCACCAATAAAGAATGGTTATGACTTAACTTCCATATTATGGTTTGGATCATTGATGCCCATAAGAGACTCTAGTACTGAAAGCTTGGTCCCTAGGTAGTGGTGCTACTGAGACTTGACTGCATGATGACTCATGATTTGTGGATTAGCCCATGGATGAGTTGATAGCCAAATGGGCTCTTGGGGAGGAATCTCCTTGGAAGAAGCAGGTTGGTAGGGACACACAGTTGAAAGAGATATCTGGTCTTTCAGTCTCCTCACTGCTTTCTTTTCCTTTCCTTAAGTCTCTTCCAAAGAACTCTTAGTTTTGTAACAAAATGTCAATTTACATGGCCACTACTCTGTCTTCTATGTCTAGATCTCTGACATTCCCACCTCTACCTTTCTCTTGTAAGGTGCATAGTGATTCTGCTGGATCCACCCACTAGCCAGTTCAATATTTGGATCAATCTACAAAGTCACTCTTGCCTAGAATGTAGCATTTCCAGTTTCTGTGATCAGGATGCAAGATCGTTCACAGGCACAATATTCTCTAGTAAATAATATTTACAAGGATTCAACATTTATTCTAGTCTTTTGTCTGGTCCTATATTTAAGTCTTTCTCTGTTTCTCTAGATCTGATCTTCTTTTACCCAAAGATTACTTGAAAGCTTTCCATTTTTAATAAGTTAATATCACTTTAGAAAAACAAATGCTGTGTTATTTCTGAAATTAGCAAATTTTGACAAAAGATCTGTTGCAACCATTGTGAGTATTTTGAGCATCATGCAGTAAAAAACAGTAAAAAACAGAGCCAGGACGTACAGGAGACAGGGCTAATGGGTTCTGTGATATGTCCATTGCATAGATAGTCTCTGGCTATGGTGCAGAAAGGAATGATTATAAGCAGAATGCAGTGGCCTCTGAGAGTGGGAAAAAGAAGCACATCTGTAGAATTAGAGGGTAGGGCAGAGAGAACAGAGAAGAACTGAGGGTCTCATCCCTAGTCCTTCTTGGTTTGGTCTTCACTGCAGATGACCTTGTTACATGTTTGAATGTACACTATATAAGCAAGCCTAGAGGGAAAAACTCTGAAAAGATTAGAAAACTCATATGAAATGTTTCACAGAGCCAAGAATTCCCTGTTCCCACCAGCTAATGGGAACCTCACCATTCACTGGACACTAGGTAGAAATTGTAGAAGGATTTGGCTGCAGTGTTGAAAGTAAGTATCCTGTAGAAGAAAGGTTTCTCTGGTTCTTTCTCTGGTTCCATGCAACAGTGATCAGAAACAAGTTCAGACCATAGCTCAAATGCATTCTATATTCATGCTAAAGAATATTTACAAGGATTCAACATTTACTCTCAAATATAAAATTTATGCTATCAAACATTTATTCTGAACTTAACATAATTAGCATTTGAAGCAAGAAAGTGTGACTTATAATGAGGGGAAAATCAATCAATTGAAACTGAATATACAGACAATAAAATTCATAAACAAAGCTTTAAAAACATATTACAGCATCCATAAGTTCAGAAACAAGAAAGATAACTCATGATGTTTGGAGGTAAGGACAACATTATAAGACCCAATAGCCTTTCTAGTAGTGTAAACTACTCTCTTAGAGGGAGAAAGTATATTACATAATGGGAAACAAAGATCTGTAATCTTTAATATATAGTAATAGAAGCTGCATGAAACAAAACAGAGAGAAATGCTTTTCAAAACTTGAACAATCAAATTGGAGCTGAGGGACAACTTCAGATGTCAGACACACAAGTAATGCAAATAATGGAGGGGGTCCTCGAAGGAGGAGAGAGGGTTTCCAGTTGTGGGCAATCTTGAATAAAACTACAATGAATATTCATATATTTGTGCTGGCATGTGCTTTCAATTCACTTGCGCATGCACACAAAAGAGAAATTGTTGCATCCTAGGGATCATATATGCTTAACTTTTCTTTCCTTTTCTTTCCTTTCCTTTTCTTTTCTTTTTTCTTTTCTTTTCTTTTCTTTTCTTTTCTTTTCTTTTCTTTTCTTTTCTTTTTGTTCTCTTCTCTCTCTCTCTCTCTTTCTCTCTCTCTCTCTCTCTCTCTCTCTCTCTCTCTCTCTCTCTGTCTTTTGAGACAAACTTTTTCTGTGTAGTCCTGGTTGTTCTGGAACTTGCTCTTTAAACCATGCTTAATTCAAACTAAGAGATTTGCCTTCCTCTGCCTCCCAGTCGTTGGGATTAAGGGCGTATATCACCACTGTACAGCTGTTTGTTCAACTCTTAAAAGAGATTCTTAAAACAACTTTTGAAAGTGATGTTAGCATTTTAAAAATCCTTCCAGCAATGTATTGAAATTCTAAATACCAACATTCTCGCCAAGATTTTGTGCTGTTATTACTATTTTTAATTTTAGCAACCCTCTGTGTGTCTATTAGTCTCAGTATATAGTGGGAATTTTAGTTAATTTTTTTTCTCTGATGGTAAGTACTTTTGAATGGGCTTATTGTGCATTCATATAGGTATGTGAATGGATATATCTATAGATATCTGAATACATATATATGATTGATTAATCCTTACTAATAAGTTCCACATAATCTTTATATAATCTAGAGATGAGTCTATGTAGTACAAACATTTTCTGTTCTTTTGTCATTTTGCTATTACATTGCTGATGAGCTCCAACAACATTACTGCTTCCTTCTCTTGAACTTGGTGACTGAAGTTTTGCATTCATTCCATCCTTCTTGGAAACAAGTTATGCACTATAATAAAGAGAGAGGGTAGAGTGAGGAACTGTGTCAGAAACTGAATAGAACAGTTGCTGGGGAAGGCTATCTTAGGCAAAACTTTCTTACTCACACATGAGGAACTCTGGACACAGCAGTCAAGGACTCTGAATATGACATGGGGAAAACTTTAATAGCTTTTTTGAGATGTAATCAACTTATAATGAACTGTATACATTAATCTTCAAAATGTGATCAATCTTAAGATATGTGCACATTCATGAAACACTCAGTCCAATCAAGTGAGTTGGCATGTCAGTCACCACCCACAGTTTGCTGCTGCCCTCTAAACTCCTCCTCTTCTCCCACCTCATCCCCACACTCTGCTAATCTGCATTGTATTACTGTAGAATTACCTTGCATTTCCTGCCCTGTCATGGGAATGACATCGTATGGTGTATCCTCTTTCTGCTGGGCTTCTTCCACCAGTAGAATGACTTTCACACACACACACACACACACACACACACACCACCCATCTAGAACTTCTTCTGTACCTAAGACTGAGCAGTTGGATACACATATAGCACAATGTATGTATTTGTTCACCTGTGGATGAGTATTTGGTTGGGTTCCAGGTCTGGCCATTCAAAACACAACATCTGTGAGCATGTCTGTATATAGTCTTTGTATACACAGATGATTTCATTTCTGGCCAGGTTCTCAGGCTCCACAGTAGGACGAAGAAAATGAGGCTCAAAGTCAATGTAGGATAAAGGAAAATCTGACAGATGGACTGAGGACAATGCAGGAATGAATACACGCAGTTGGGTATCTCAGTCTATGAGTACCACATCCTCAGAGTTAACCAACCTGGAATCAGAAATGTAAAAATTAAAAAAAATTGAGCCAGACATGGTAGTATGTACCTAGTTCACAGAAAACAGCCAACCAACAAGAATTATACTTACATTGTATTAGGTGTTGTAAGTAAGTCAGAGCTGATATATTGCATGAAAGAGGATAAGCTCAGGCTATATACAAATGCTATGCCATTTTATAATAGGAACTTGAGAACCTTTGAATTTTATTATTTATAGGAGTCCTGGAACTTTGCAGATACCACCTGTAAGGATATACATGTAGATATATAGGTAAACGTAGTATAAAATTAAGACTTTATTTCAAAAAATAATACTAGCCTGGCATGGTGGTACACACCTTTAATCCTGACATTCAGGAGGCCAAGGCAGGCAGATTTCCATGAGTTTGAGGTCACCTTGGTCTACAGAGTGAGATCTAGGACAGCTAGGACCACATAGTGAGACCCTGTCTCTAAAAAGACAGTAAGTCAATGTAGTTAAAGACAGATCTGGAGAAGCTGTTTGCAAATCATATATCTGACAAAATACATTTCCTTAATATATAAATAACTCAGAAATCAATAACAAGAAAGAGCAACAAATCAAAATGAGCAACAGCTTTGAACACAAAGAACAGGTTGCGTGATATGAAAACACTGAATTAATAAATGATTAATAATAATGATAAATTATATATAAATATAAAGATAATGATAAAGAATATGTAGTTATATATAAAATGATAAATAGTTATAAGGGAAACTCAAGTTAAAACCTCAGCAGGTAAGACCACGTGTGTATTATTAATAAGCATCTAACGTAGAGGACGGGACGCATCAAGTGTGGATGAGGGTGCGGAGGGGGCAAGATGCTCACAAGCAGCCGTGTGGTATAAAATGCTGTTTCTCTAGAAAATAGTCGGACAGTTTCTCCAGAATCGAAGCTGACCAAATAAGCCAGCATCCCAGTCCTAAATGTTTACCAAGACACAAATTTTAATCTCCAACTTTGATTAACCCAACCATTGCATAGAGCTTCAAGTTTGTAACTTGAGTTCCCCCACAAGAAAATGTGGTTCAAGTATTAATCAGTATCCCAGAAATTGAGAGGTAGAGGCTGGAAGATCAGAAGTTCAAGGTTAACCTCAGCTACATAGAAAGTTCTGTGCAGTCCTGGGTTACATCAGACTTTGTTTTAGAAAAAAAAATTAGAGCAAAACCAAATATAAATTAGCAAATGTTATCAGTACATTGACTGTACATTTTCTGGTTGGAATACCATTTTATGTCTTGAAAAGGCAAATCATTCAGAGAGCACCTTACATGCATTCAGCTTTTAAAAAACACCAATAATGATCAATAGTTCTTCCTCCGTGCGTGTTTACAGACCTTAAATAAACATTGCAACTAAATTCTTACTGATTAAAGCACTTCCAGACTCTCTTCAATCTTATCATTATTCTCTCTGCTTATAAAATGACTGCTGGCAATATCAAAAATCTTTCAACAACTCGACCTGCCCCCATCCCCGGCATGGCTCAGTTTTTCTCTGATCATCTCTCACTTATATTTTTTCTCATCTACAATTTTTCCATACAAAAATCTTCAGCACAAGAATTTCAGCCGTCAGAGCCTCACTGACTTTCCCCTGAGCTGACAGGGAATGTGATGCCTGCTCTTTGTGTGGTCCTCTCTCTGCACATGCGCAGCAGCTGGAGTTTCCAGATGAACAGGTGTGATATAACGACCACATCAGATCAAGCCCATATCACGGCATCACGGAAAATCAGTTTGCTTCCCAGTATAAACGGCAGCATGCTTTCAAATCTAGCAAGCACTGGTGTTCCCCCACGGTCTGTGAAACAGCTCAGACTCCTGACACTGTGACAGCCTTTGTCTCTGTTTTGAGAACAGACAAGAGGACTGATGCCTGATTCCCTTGAAATAGGGACATCTACATGATTATACAGGAAGAAAAGGGCTCATCTTTGTCATCTCCTCTGTTTTCCCTCTCTGAGTATTACAGCCATTTTTATCTGTAAATAATATTTTTAGAAGTTGTGATGAATTCTCAAAAATGTGCTGCATAATACAACTCCATACATTTCAGAAGCTGACAGCTGCCCTCTGAGGTATAGCCTGACAGCCTAAAATCCAGAAATCAATCATCTAGATTTAGTGACGCTGTGCTGTGGCTCCCAGGATGTATTGCGGCACCCAGGAACCACTTATTTGCGATATGCCATCGTAACTCTGATAGATTAAAGCACCATATCCAGGAAACAATTGTGTGTGTGTGTGTGTGTGTGTGTGTGTGTGTGTCCGCGCGTGTGTGCACGCGCACATGAGGTGGGTGGGTGCTATCATAGATCTGCCAGGTTACAGCCCAGGACCCAGAAGCCAACCCTGGCAAGTCTGTGCTGCATGGGAGCTCCCAGAAACCTGAGAAACAGCAGGATGACAATTCTGTTCTTCAACAGCCCATTATGAACTAATTAGCATACATGAATTGCAGATTTGAAGCATTAAAGTGATGTACAAATCATTAATTTTTTGTCAAATCTATGTCATCCTTGTGTATGCTCCTATTTTAATGTTGCATGACAGAGAAAGAGGTACAATCCTCTATCTAAAAAGGAGAGATTTGGTGTAGCTGATATAATGAGATCTATTTAAGCTCTATGCATTTTGCAGCTTTGAATCTAGAGGCTGGGGGAAAAGCTGCACTGGTCCCATTAGGGTTAATTGTGAAAGAATGTTAATATATTCAAAACCCCAGGGGTAGCTTCTACATGTTGTCTGAATGAAACCTGGGATGTTAGGGCAACTTCACGTTTGAGCTTTCTCCTTTAAATGTCCTCCTTTTGATTAATATAAAGCGTCATGAAATCCTTCTCTCTGACGGTGGGAGGTGGAACTGCTTACAATGAGAGCTGAGACCATAGGTGTGCAAGGCTCCAGTGCAGCAGATACAGGCTTCTTAACCCAGAGCCAAACTTAATTTATAAAGATGTAGATTGTTGATGCCATGGAAAACCGAAAACATCAAAGCCGACTTTCGTGCTGGGAAAGGCTCCTAAATATTAATTTGTGGTTTTCTGTATTGTCTGGATGTATTTAATTACTAAAGCTTTTGGTGCTTAAACAACTGCTTGATGTTTCATTTGAATTTCTTGTTTCTTACTACAGTGAAGTCACAATGCTTAATTTGTTAGTACTGTAATCGTTTCTATAGCAACAAGCCTAATGTTATATATAAATATGTATGCAGTGTGTGTATATATATGTATATACATAATAAATGTGCAGTAGAGGTGATTATGACTTTATTCTAAGAGCATGCCGTGAAAAGACTTAGCTTTCAATGAAAATGCTAATTAAAAATGCAGATCTGCTTTGTGAGGTTGAAGAGATGGCCACAGACTGAGTGGGAGCTGTGTGAATAGGAGATGGTCTGGTCTCTCCTTGTTAGTTCCTTTCTTCCTGGGAACAGAGTCAGTCCTCCCAGGAAGCTTTTTCAACCACATACATTTTGAGTAAGACGAAATTTAGACCAAATTCAGGGAAAGAGTGTTGTTCAAAAGACCGTATACAAGAAGCCTGGGGTTTCACCCAAAATGAAGTTGGAAAACGTGAGATTATCTGCTCTGTTTCTCTATAAGAAATGTTTAAACACACATCATTTATATCAGAGCAGAGGCGCAAATGCCCAGCCTGAAAGGTAAGATTTGCTATGTCACCGAACAGTGTAGAAGCCCTTAGGGTGAGATACCAGAGCTGTAAATCCATTATCTCCAAGCCAAACATCAGCTTGATCGTCTGTACAGTGGACACTGGGGCATGACAATGATGTGCCTTGTGCTGCACATGACTCCTCTAAAATTAACCTAATTGTAGGGGACACAGTCATCTATCACTGGGAATTTTTAGCTCCACGCAACAGCGATATGGTAACCATAGCGACTTACCTAAATAAGGTTTATTTTTCATGACTCATTGTAAGTGCAAAGATAAACCAGCTGAGGCCGGTGTGGAGGCTGCACAATTCTAACGGTGGCTTGGTTTGATTGCCTTTCTACTGTTTCATGCTAAATGTGATACCATAACCTTCATTCTCATATGACACTTGCTACCCACCTGCCCATCACATCCCATTCCAGGCTGAGCTGAGGCTGAAAGAGGCAAATGCTTGAGCTCTCTAACACCCTCCCCTCCCACCCACATCTTCCGTAGTGAAAACATCATTTCAATCTTGGCTGCCACACACTGCATTTGGATATAGCGTTTTGTATTTGGGATTAATCAGCAAAGTGTTGAACAACCTCCAGGAAATGCACAAAATATGGAACACTTTATAAATTTGCATTCTTCCATGGGGGGGCATACCAAGTCTTTTCTGTATCATTCAAATTTTAGTATTCATGCTGCCAAAGAGAGCTCAAGCTTGCTTCTTTTAGAAACTAGTCATTGTTTTGCAGATAGCTCCAACTGAACTCTGTGTTTGGCTACCTGCCCCTGATCAGCTCAGGTCAAGATATACATCCAAAAAAGTTTGTAAAGGTGAGTTGTTGTTACTGAGCCTAATGTCATCATTAGCAAAATAAAAGTTCCTTTAGTAAAGACAATGGAAGCATGGTCAGTCGATAGGCGGTAAGCTGGATTTCTCTTCTCCAATAGGTACTTCCTTGTGATTTAACCAGGACTATGAAGTGATCTAAGGAAAGAGGCCTTGGTGTCATGGAAAAATGTTAAGTCCTTATTCCACACAAGGTGGACACCAGCTGGACACTATTCATGTTCTCAATTCATAAATCTTTCATATCTTTTTAAAACATTTTTTTTTGAGACAGGGTTTCTCTATGTAGCCCTGGCAGTCCTGGAACTCACTCTGTAGACCAGGCTGGCCTCGAACTCAGAAATCCACCTGCCTCTGCCTCCCAAGTGCTGGGATTACAGGCGTGCTCCACCACTGCCCAGCCAAATCTTTCTTTTCTATTCACAGTCCCATGTCTCACTAATTTTTTCCTTTTAATTTGCAGTATTGCTCAGATGTTTTTCTGGGTTAAGGCTGTATCTTGCCCTCATCCAAAATAAAAAAACAATTTTACACCAGAGCTTAACTCTTAAGGTAATGGTGTTGGCCCTGGGGGCCTGGGAAGTCATTAGTCTATGAGGGAGTCTACTCTCATTCAAGAGAACATTATTATTTTGAGAGTTCAAATGGACTATCTCTTTTCTTCCATCCCTTCTCCCAGGTGAGACTACAAGCAGAGGTACCATTCTGAAGGAAGAAAATGCATCTTCCCCTGACAACAGAACCTGTGGGGACCTTGACCCTGAAACTCTCAGAGCCTCTGAAATGGCAAGAAGTAAGTTTCTATTATTTATAAATTACTCAGTCTGATACTTTCGTTATAATGGGCAGAGACAACTGCCATGGGGGTATTTGGCCATTGGCTTGATCATTGTTGATGAGAATGCACACAGTTTGAGCAGGTGATTTTACAAAAGCTGTAGCATAGACTAGTCAGGAGCTAAGGAGTCACATAGAATTAGGCTCAGGCATGCGGCTCACTTCTATAAATCGTGTGACTAATGAGTTTCTTTGTTTATCCAAACTTTGGTTTTGTTGCCTGATAAATGAAGAATATAAAAACACCTTCCTCAGAAAGTTTCTGAACAGAAATGAATCAATAAACATAAAGCACCTAGAGAACTATATAACCCAAGGTAAGCATCTGTTGATCATTTGTTTATTATTTTCTATTTTATCATTATTGTTGTTAATGATGTTACTCAAACTTACTTGGATTTAAATGATAAATGTTATTTCCTTTTTTCTTTTCTTTCTTTCTCTCCCTCTTTCTCTTTCCCTTCCTCTCCCTACTTCTTCCTTCCCTGCTCCTTCCTCTCATAGAATTTCAGTATGTGTAGCAGAATGACAAAAATATATAATTTTCTTACTTCAATCATTTAAATTGCATTAATTCAAGTATTAGAATTACAGGCATGCAGCATGCACCACTATGTCTGACTGCTTTTTCTTAAGCAAGTTATTAATAGTCTTTAGTACTCAGTTTTATTATGTATATAGTTGTTACTATACAAAGGCAGAGATTTTAGGCATGGAAATTATCTGATAAAGAGATCAGCATATGCAGAAATGGCAAATAGTAATAGCTGCTTGTCAATATCCATTTCCTTCTTGCTTAGTGTCAGGATTCCATTTTTCTTGAGATGGTAAACTGTATAAAACTACTCCTTCCTAATTTCCATGAAAGTAGGAGATGCTAAAGTTCTGTCCAAGATAAGCGGATTTATATTTTAAATAGTGTTCTTTCTTGACTAAAAGGGCAAAAGCTTACTTTGCAAAAGCTATTTTCCCAGTCTCCTTCCCCACCATAAACCTGGAGCTACTGTAGCCATCTTGAAAGAACAAGGATGAGACCCACTGATAGACAGCAAAGTACAATTCAATAGATCTTGGCTATCTGATGGAATCGCTGAACTTTGAAATGCCTAACTCTAGTTTATTAGATGAGGAAAACATCTTTATTGGCTTATGCCAAAGTTCTTTTACTGTTATTGAATATGATGCTCTGTATAACCAAAGAGAACCCAAGGTTTTCCATGTGGAAATTTTATTCATCATCTTCATTATCATAATTTTATCGATGACATACTCCAGATATCTATATCTATGTTTTATTCTTATGTATCATTACAAATGGGTTGATTTTAACTCATGGAAAAATTAGCAGCATCTACTCAAAATTTTATAAGCTATTTATCTCCCCTGTGGGGATTGAAAAAGTCCTAACAGCCTCTGAACCTAGGAGAGAAAAATCAAGCAATAGTCAGATCAAGCTATAAGGTTCTAATTTGACTGCTAATGTAGGTAAGGCATGTGAATGTATTGAATCACACAGATTCACTCAGAACTTGTTATCTAGAGATCTATGTCTAGCATCATCTAACAATTAATAACAGGACTCATTAACAATATCTGGAATGGAATGGGGCTGAAAGATAGCTCATCCATTATGAGCACTGTCTGTTCTTCTAGGAGACCTGGGCTCAATTCTTGTCATCAACACCGGGTCTTACAATCATCTATCACTCCATCTTTATGAGATCTGTTGCCTTCTTCTGACTTTTGTGGGCACCAGGTATGCATACACACAGTGCACAGACATATATGCAGGCAAACACACCTATATATATGTATATATACACACATATATATATATATGAGAACATGTGGAATTGGCGAGAGAGAGAGTCCATGACAGTAGGCTTCTTCCCAATCAATCAGATGTTTAAGGATCCCATTTCTCCAATAGGTTACTTGGAGAGTCCCAATTCAACTATGAAGCAGTTCTGAAAGTTGAACCTTCTCCCTCCAGTAAGGAGAAAGAGATCCTCAAGAGGGGAGTAAGATAGTAAGCAGGATAAACCTGGGACCAAGCAACATGGCTCTTCTGTCCTAATAGAGGTTATTACCTATCCAGTTTCTCTCCTTCCCTCAATCATGTATGGATTGTGCCTATCTCTTATCATTACAAGGAAAAACTCAACACGTACAAGATAATGTCAGAATATCCCCAAAGGCAAACTGACCATTAATCTGTATTTTACATGGGAAAGTCACCTTAAACCAAGAGGAAGAGATTTTTCTATATCGCTCCAGGACTCAGTAAAATGCCTGCTCATTGGGCAGCCTGAGTTTTCCAAAACAAGTTCTGTTCCTTTTTCCTTAGCCTGCTCCTTTCCAATTAAAAATTTCCTGTGAGAGTTTAAAATATATATCTACAAATATATTTATTTATGTGGGATAAGGCTAAATAGAGATTAAATACTGAATGAAGAGTAGTAATGAACTTTTTCAAATAACAGTAATCACCAGTAATTAGAGACAGGCAATGAGTGTCAACTCTCCCTATAACCTCTTTTGTTAGTTTATATTAAAATTAAATCCCCAAGCAAATCTGGCTTCAGATAGAGGCAAATATTGAAAATTTAATAGGAACCAAGCATGATCCAGTGCATACAATCTATTCTACAAGTTTGATGGAAGTTTAGTTCTAGGTCTTTAGATATTCTAACAACTGGTACCTGATTTTAGGACCATATGACCAAATTATAGAGGCTGTGTTCAACTAACGTTAGAGGAGCCATCATGTTCCACCAAGGGTCTGACGACTCAATCAATGACCAAACACAGCACAGTCTAGAAAGGAGCCTCCAGACAACTTGTTAAAAGATGCACGGTACAGGATGTTCTTCTATATGAGTGTTTGTGAGAGCAGAAGGGGTGTCTAGACTGTAGGGTCAACACATTTTCACCTGGTAAATTCCACATGTAGCATCACTAATGCAACTTGGCAACCCATTAATTTTACCATTGAAAATCTATTTTAACATGAATTATGCTAATTAGGAACCCTCTGATGTTCTTGGGAGATTGAGCTAGTCTAAGCACCTCTGGAGGGAGGAGTTTATAATTGGAAAGCTGACTGAGGACACCTAGAGTATGAATTTCTGGCTAGGACAAATGACCAGCCTTATGGTGTAGCTTAAGCAAACTAACATTTATGTAATTTTATACTCCCTATAAACTGTAGGGGAGTTTTAAATGGCAGACATCCTATTAAGTAGCCTACGCATTAATAAAATGCAAAATGAGAAGTAAGCTTTTTATTTTATGACTTGCAAATTTGAAGTTCTTACTATTATAGCATCCAAACTTGGCACTAATCCCCAAAACAGTTTAAGCCACTGCTTTAAGAGACGAGCACTTCTCACCCTACGAATATCATCCAGTGTTCTCACTTGAGTAAAAATAGCAAATTTAGTTATTGATCTCTGTTTTGAACAGTATATTAATTGAAAAAGACAGGATTAAAAAACAACATTAGATGGTGAAGTTAGGATTCATAGAAAATACTCAGAAGCAAAATAACAATGTTATTAGAAACCTAAGAAGGTAGACAACTTCATTCCAGTGTCAAGTGGCTTGGGTAGGGCATAGCACTTCAGAGATGACCCCAGAGACCCAAGGCTCCAGGCACCACTAAGATGAACAAGTAAGTGTTAGAGAAATGGAAGAGAAAGGAAAGCAGAATGGTGTGTGTACAGTGAAGAGAGGTAGAACTGGAGACTTGAAGGTAGTGAGGAACAGCCTCATGTGAGTAGCCTGCTATGCCACTTGAGGCCATGGGGAGGCCCTGGCTCATGCTGGTGCTGGGTGCCATGTCTTGGTCAATGACTCTACAGCAGTGAATGGGGCGAGGGTATCTTTACATCCAAAGGTCATGTAGATGTCAATGGTCTGGGCTGCTGCTTGGGGCTATGTTGATGTCTGAGAGCTACTCAGAGGGATGGCCCCATCCCTCATCTGCTGTAGCACTCTGGAGAGCAGCCCCCACCTCGCCCTGGTAGCACACTAAATCTAGGAAGAGCTGTTTCTGCCCCCTCACCTGGGCAGAGTGGAAGACCTGGCCCTGAGGGCATAAGAATGAGTGAGTTGGCCCCATCCCTTGTCTAGGCAGTGCTGGACAGCTGGACCAGGTGATGTGGGTGCTAGAGAACGGGCCCCAATGACATGAACATGAAGAGCTCTTAGGCACACCAGTTCACCTACCATGCAGGCCTAGATCCAGGGCTTTGAGTTGGCCCACCTCAACATCCACCCTGTCTGTGAACTGCTGGAGCATTTAAGGGGCTGCTCCTCCAGAACCAAAGCTGTAGGATCTCCACGACACAGGGCAACAACAGGAGATCTGAGAAGGGTCCCAGTGAGGATCCACCACTGATGGTGTAGCAGAAACCAGAGTCCAGACCAGCGATCATTTGCAGAAAAAAACTATTTGGACAAAGGGGTATATTGTGTGGCACACCTTGATGTACCATGGTGTGTCAATGAGATGACCCCAGAGGCCCATGGAATGTCTGACTGACATTCCATGGTGAAATCCATTTGTTTGCTTGTTTTCTTTGGGTGGAAGGTTGTGAGGATGTGGGATGGATGTGGAGGGACAAGGAGATGAGTGTGAATGGAATGCATGATGTGAAATTCACAAAGTCAACAAAATGTTTTTTAAAAAAGAAAACTAAGAGGGAATCATAATAAACGTGAGCTAAGAAGTTCACAGCAAGCCATATCTTATCCCTCCTCTATTTTGACCCTACAATGACTGTATTTTGTAGGCTTGCTATGATTTCATAACCACTTACATGCTTCTCTTTGATAATTTCTTTTTTCATTAATAAGCATTCACTCCATGGCTTCTAACTTACAAAGGAAACAATGAGAAGGCAAAGAATTATCCAATGTGTTAACTGGATGGTAGTAGTACTATTTACATTTTCAGAGAAACTAAGATCCTGTCTGGCAGATTCAGTAGATAGTCAACATCTGAAGAATACTTTACCTTCATAGTCTGCACACCTCTGTTTGAACACACTCTGAATTGGTTATTTTTCTACATATCTATGAGAACATGATGGAGGACAGGGATTTTTTTTTTTTTAGTTCACAATTTCACCATGATTTATCCACGGCTGCTTGTCCTCATACACTTCGGGCAAGAAGGTCATGGAGACTGAAATATATGGTAGAAAAGAGATTTTCATGTCATGGCCAACCAGAAACTAGAGAGCCTGGCAGGAAGAGGAAATGGATTCTGTGTCCCCAAGATCCATGTTCAGTGGCCTACTTCCTCTACCCCAATATCACTTCATAAAGTTTCACAGACTCTCAAAGTAATATGCCCTGTTTAGAACCAACATTCAAAATGAGCTTTGGCAGAAGTTTTAGCTACAAAGCATGATACACACCATACTTCTCAGAGATCAAGGCTGAACACTTGCATGCCCATACGCTGAAAGGGGCTGGCTCATTCCTACTTTTTCTTTAGAGCTCTTTGCAAATATGGTTGGTGCATCTTGGATGAAGTTCTGATGAAAAGTCATTCCTAACAGTCCTCTTGTGTTTGTTCAGTCACTGTAGAGGCAGATCCCGAGTATTGCCAACCCAGCATACATTACCCCCCTTTCTGCCATTAATAACTCAATACCATGGAGTAGGTCACTTACAAATAAAAGTGTTTAACTTTGACTTTTGAGCCTGGTCTAAGGCTGAAGTGACAGTCTCTGCCTGGCAGAGTCCTGAGGCAGTGGAGGGCATCATATGACAGGAATGGGGAGCTCACTGGAGAGCTAGTCAAACTGGCTTTTATAGCAGATTCCCTCAAGATAATCCTTTAGCACATCAATCCATTAACTGTACAAATGGATTGATCCATTCATGAGAATATCCTATTAAATCACCTATTAAAGGTCATGCCTGGTACTGCATCTTAGTATCTCACATGGGAATTAAATTTCAATGTGAGTTTTATAGGAAACAAACTATTCAAACTATATCAGAGACTATAAAGATTTCTTTAATGCAGAGTTTAATTCACTAAAAATGCACAAACTGAAACCAAAGCTACACAAAAGTTCTTTAATATTCTTGAAGGAGTGGTGAGAGATAGGTAAAATTACTTTATACCTAAGAAACTACCTATTCACTGTATTCCTCCCTTCAATAAAAAGATGGCTACTTAATATTTTATTTTTTCCATCTGTAAAACAAAGATACTTTTTATTCTCCTTCCTCTTTAAAAATAACAAATCTCCTGTACTCCTATAAAAGGCTTATTTAGATACTAAATATTAAGCCAGTTCTTAATGATAATTTACTGACGTCTTCCGGGTTTGATCTTCTGAGAATTAAAACCCTCTAGACCCTTCTTAAAGCTCTCTGCTGGGAATAGCACATGGCTCCCAGAGTGGTAATTAAACTTCCTGGAAAGGCTGGGTATGGGTGTGGGGAAGGACTGGACGACTATAGACCTCAGGATGAATAGATTACAAAACAACAGCAGAAGCAATAATTAGCAGGTAGAGGGGTTAAATGGTTAAGTGGTGATCCATTTGCATAGTGGCCCCTTTTCTCCTAAACCTATCAAAGGATGAATACAGTGATAAGGCACTCCAAAGCACCCCAAGCTTGCAACAGCTTTGGAAACCCCGAGCTGGTTTAACTGATATAATTATTGTGGATTCATTGAAGTCTGCACAGGCAAGTATTTAAAGCACTGTCAGGAAGTATTAAATCTCCCTTCTGAGACCAAGACCAAAAGAGGTAGGACAGCTCATTTTTTACATTAAAGCCGGATTGAGCCTGATTAGTATTTGAAATATTTCTTTCCCAATTTTGGGCAGCATTAGATTTTGGCTAGTGAAATATAAATGAACATCAATTGTACATGACAACCGCTGATCCGAAGCACTTAAAATTCCCAGAATGTTCTTTTCTCTCTTAGACTGGCTGCCAGGGTCTCCTCATCAAAGCCAGCTACCAGAGGCAGCTCAGTGGAGGAGGTCCCCTGTAATCCAGGAGAGGTTAGAGAGATAGCTGTTTGTTTTGTGAAGACATGAATCTCTATGAGGGCTATTACAACCCTTCAAGCTAGGTCACAGTACTCCAAATCACTTTGCATTTTGCTCAGAAAAAAAGGAGCCAGAGACTTGTTCCTGTTTCTTTGTTTCAGTGCAAATGATACCCCTTGTGCCACTCTTCCTCCTTTCCAGGCTGAGGCCAGAGAGCTTAAGAGGAAACGCTAGCATCATATCTTCAAGTTACAATGGGAAACACAGTCTATTTACCTAGTAAAATTTTTTTCCTCATGACTCGGAAATTGGGTGAAGACTGAAAAATGTTAATAGCCCTTCAGTTTGTCCTCGGAGAGAAATAAAATCATAGTCAGTCTTTGGCATTCTAATGGGTCCCTTGCAGCAACCTCTTGGCCAAAATAAACAGTTCATTAAATACAAACCAATTCAACAGATAACAGTGATTTCACTCTGCAGAATCAAAGCTGCTATCTTTCCATTAGACTAGGGTGGAAATATGGAAACCAGATTCACCTAAGTTACCAAAGTCACTCCAACACCCTCCTCCCCAAGCCTTGATTTCAAGACTGAAGCCTTCAGATCATTTAGAACAAAGAACCCAGTAATTAACCAGTGCTGCTGGGCTCGGCTGAGGGGGAGGTGGCTAAAGGAGCACTTGCTTTCTTCTATTCCTTACATAGCTGCTGCTTTACATCTAGTCATTATAAGTCTCTATCTACCTACTTAGAAGAGAGGAGACACAGTAATTCACCTTCATGTGAACTCAATAGTCTAACAGTTTAGATTGGCTAGCCCAACATGTTTCTTTGTTAGCAAACTCAAAGAAGCGCCTTTTGGGTGTTTCAGGAGAACCTTTCTTTTTAATCTATCACCCATGCAAATGTTTTGTGTTTAGCTAAGGCTGCAGCTGATAGAACCAAATGCGTAGCAGATTTGGGATTGATTCTCCACAGCCCAGTCTGCTCTTTGCTATATGACTTGAGCACAGAGGTCACAGTGAATCAATTCTGGCCCTGGTTTGGAAAAAAATGTGAATAGAAGGTAGTCAGTCATGGTAGCTCCCTTTTGTGAGAAGGTTATTAAAGTTCACTGGAAAACAATTTCCCCAATCTCACATTTATAATTGAATACTGCTGTCGTGAAGTTTCAATGAGATGAAGTATGTGGAAAGGCCCTGTAAACGCTGCAAAATCAAAGCTTGAATGAAGACCTGCATAGCTATTAACTGTGCTGCATACTGAAGATCAGAGAAGTGAGAGAATTCACTGTCTATTTCCTTCTCTTGCTGTCATACATGAGTACTGATCCACATAATTTCCACCCTTCTCTCTACCCCTCTAAATCTTGCATTCCAATGACTCCCTCTCAAATTATTGACCTCTTCCTAATTATTATTGTTACCGATGTGTGTGTATGTATGTCTGGCTGTGGGGGTAATGCTGATGGGTGAGGTTCTGGGGAGATTACCAGGCAAAGTCAGTTCATGTTGGAAGCATACATTCCTTTTCTTGAAGTTGGAAATATTAAAACCACAATGATGTATTACTTACAAAATAAGAAAAGTGTTTAAATTTTTTTTTCTTTTTCAATGAGTGTTTCATATACAAGAGAATGTAATAATAATCTACTGTTTATTATTAGAGCACACTGATTCCAACTTCTGGAGCAGGAGAGGTTATCAGTAGCTTTTCAAAGGAAAATGTTTAATATCATATAAGCAATAGAAGAAAATGATACTAGATTTTTTTGAAACTTCAGAGATATCTTAGTGAGTAAAGCATTTGCCCTATAACTTAAAGACCTGAGTTCAAATTCCAAGAATACATGCAAAACCTGACATGATAACCCTGGTCTATAATCCCAGGGTTCTTGTGGTAAGATAAGTGGCAGAGACTCTATGGGCCAGCTGGCTCCAGAGCACGCAACATACACAAAGACACCCATCTCAAAACAAGACATAAAGCAACCACAACTGAACTTGTCGTCTAACTTCTACCATGGCACTCATATATCATAACGTGTGTGCCCAAACATACATATATGACACACAATACAACACACAATTAAATAAGTAAATATTAAACACACTTAATCTTTACTATTCTATTAGTCCTAAAGCAAGAATTATTTGGGAATTGAACATTGAACCATTCTAAACCGTATATTACTTGCTTCAAAGTAAATATGATATGGACAAATACAGACACCCTAAGATATACGAAAGGTCTACTTGTGAAGGAGAAAAGCATCTTACTCCTGGCCCTTTAGTAAGTCCTTACCCTGCTGCTCTCTTGTTCTCTGGTGCCAATATCCAGGCAGCCAAGCCTCATTTGTGCTGTGGAGACATCATAGGTTGGAGTCCAGTTCCAGCTTTGCCATTTTTGAGTTACTTGAGGTGGGACCCATGCTTGAAACTTCTGTTAAAGGTCTGTGAGAAGGCCGGGCAGTGCTGGCACATGCCTTTAATCTCAGCACTTGGGAGGCAGAGGCAGGCAGATTTCTGAGTTTGGGGCTAGCCTGGTCTACAGAATGAGTGCCAGGACAGCCAGGGCTACACAGAGAAACCCTGTCTCAAAAACAAACAAACTAACTAACAAAAAAAAGGTCTGTGGGAAGGAAATAAGATTGATCACAGAAGACACCCAGCAAGGTTCATTCATAGCCACAAGAGGTATCCAGAAAGGTTCATTCATAATCACAGAAGGCACCCAGCAAGGTTCATTCATAATCACAGAAGGCACCCAGCAAGGTTCATTCATAGTCACAAACACATGTAAAATGGAATCTTATTTCATTCCCATACTATCTCATCAGGCGATATTTAGACACCTGGTGCCACCCCCCCCCTTCCCAGAACCTCCTATCATTTTGGCTACTTGCTAAGCTACCTTCTTATGTACTGAGTTAACTTAGTGCTAAATAAGTCATGTTCTCTATTTACACTCCATGACAATGGGAAGGTCCATTTCTTGATTAGGTTTGGAAAGGGGAGAAGAACATGGCAGCAGATCAGTTGAGTCACAGATGTTGCCTTTCTAGAAAGAATTAGCCCCACCCCTTCTGCAGCTTTGTTCCCTTCTCAGCCCCAAGCAATCCAAGTTATGACTTTTATTCTGCCTACTACCTTTACTAAGTTGTTAGACTCAGAGACCCCTCCCCTCTAAAGTTATAAGAGGAAGGAATCTTCTTTGTCCAGTAAGTAGCCTTGGGTCTCCTATTTCAGCTCCTCTGCCTACGGGTGGTTGGTCCTAATGGATATTTCCCATAGAAACCCATGTTAGCCCATCTCTGTGTGTATCAAATGAAAATAATTAGTTTTTAATTTAAAACATTGTCTTCATTTGGTGCCTATCCTGGGTGCCACAGGAAACACAACAATCCCATGCAGTATGTACAGGCATATGATTTCAAAAGAAGTTCTGGTGAGTATATTCATGCATCAACTCATTAGGGAAATGCGAGGGAGATAATAAGATCCAATCAGAAACTGGAACTATGATTGGGAAGTTCCAACCTAGGAGAAAATGCTGTCACTTGCAATTTAATTCTATCATTTAATGTTTTGTTTATTTTAATAATAGATAATCAGAATTATAAGAATGTGCATACAACCCAAGACTAATAATGGTGCTAAAGAGGGGTAGAAAAACAAAAAGGACTCTCTAAAAATTTGAAAAATAAAACCAAGATAGAAAACTATGGTGAAATTCATACAGCAGTCCATTCAGATTCAACACTGAGATTTCCTCTCCCGTGTTCCGATTATTCCGTTTTTCATTCTGAAATCTACTCAAGTAAATCAGAGACTTCATGTTATTTCAGTCTTAAAAAATGATGGTGGAAAATGATCATTTTTCTTTAAGGAAGACCTTTCTTTCCCTAACTTGAATTAATCACTTACCCTATAGTAAGTACATCATTATAGAAAAGTTAAGTTAAATATTTCCTCCAGAATTGTCAATTGTCAGAGTGAGGTATTACAAGCAAGTTACTTCATGTGGTGACCAAAAGGGAGAGTACATATGTGTCTATGTCTGTGTGTCTCTGTGCGTGACTGTGTGTGCGTGACTCTGTGTGTGTGTGTGTGTGTGTGTGTGTGTGTGTGTATGAGAGAGAGAGAGAGAGAGAGAGAGAGAGAGAGAGAGAGAGAGAGAGAAAGAGAGAGAGAACATGTGTGTGAACATGTGTGTGTGGCATATGTGTGTGTCTCTGTGTGTGTTTGTCTGTATCTGTATCTGTGTATGTGAGAGTATTTGTGTGTGTGTGTGTGTGTGTGTGTGTGTGTGTGTGTATTATTTGATCTTACTTTTATTGGTTTGTCCTCCTTTAATAGAATACCATAATGTACTCTTATTCATTTGGTTTTATGTTCTTAATGTTATAATAGGCATTGTCTATGCTTTGCCAATATAACCTTAACACTCACTGTGATGGTTTGTATATGATTGGTTCAGGGAGAAACCCTATTAGGAGGTGTGGACTTGTTAGAGTAGGTATGTCACTGTGGGTGTGGCCTTAAGACCCTCACCCTAGTTGCCTGGAAGTCAGTTTTCTACTAGTAGTCTTCAGATGAAGATGTAAAACTCTCAGCTCCTCCTGCACCATATCTGCCTGGATGCTGCCATGTTTCTGCCTTGATGACAATGGACTGAACCTCTGAGCCTGTAAGTCAGACCCCAATTAAATGGTGTCTTTTATAATACTTGCATTGGTCATGGTGTCTGTTCACAGCAGTAAAACCCTAACTAAGACACTCACCATTCTGGAATATAAGTTCTGGTCACTCACCACCATTTTAATCTACCTTATTCAGGGCACCAGTGCACTGATTCAGTGGAACTATAGCAAGACCAGTCTGAGTTGTACTCCACATGTTCCTAGGATTCCATGGCAATGTGTTTGTTTATACACTTCTAAAACAATTGATATTATCACCTTCCTTCCCACATTTTCCTGTCTTCCTTTGCAACTTCCTCAACCATCTTCTCCCCGAAACCATCCCCCAATATATATCACATGCAGTAAAATCTTTGTGTCAGGATCTGCTTCTGAGAGAATTTAAGAACATTGATCATATAGTGACAGTAGGAAGCACACATTCAGAACTGGATGGCAAATAGAGATATAGGACAGCTCCAGTACTAGTGCATATGGCAATGTTTACCTCTGGTAGGGCTTGCATTACTTGACCTGTGGTTAGTGAAGATGAGAACATTTGGAAGATGTACTGGTTTAGGTAGTAGACTTGATGTTTGAAAGATATTGAACGGGGTAATTAAAGGCATTAAGATTAATTGGCAATTGTTACTGTCCACAAGAAGGCGGAACATAAAAGTTAAATCAGTAACCTATCACTACAAGGTGTTGTATAGTGATAACTCTTCAGTGGTGGTATTTAAAGAAATCTTCACCTGCATTTAGAAAGATATGATAACAATCAGTCCCAAGATTCAATCTGAGTTTAATGGGAGGCTGAATTCTCAGCTTCAGTGGCTCCTGTACTGAAATTAGGACCCTGAGACCTAGGATGAGATCCTCTAGCTGGACATCCATGAACACTGTCATGACCAAAGTTATTCCTGAGCCTTGTGGAACACAACGGCTGGTCTCTTTCCACTGACTACTGAAAAATAAGCTTCCATTTCTTGGAGACCACAAAAAAACTAAGACGATGAATGTTCTCCCTAGGATCTCTGTTCTTCAATGTGTCTTTTTATTGCTTCTGGGCTATTAGCTATGTGCAACTATAAATCAAATACAATGAAATAGAATAAAAAGGCATTTTTCTCTGGTTTAAATTCAGTAGCTGAATTTAAAGTAGTTAGGAAGTGCATGTGGCTTGTGGCTCCTAAGTTAGATAGTACAAATTGTGGAATGTCTTTCTCACTTCAGAAAGTTCTATGAGACAGCACCAAGTTAGACTAGATATTAGCAAACTTATTTTGACTAAATCACTATGGTGAATACTTTATAGTGTTTGCAGTAAATGCTACCTGTGGCGACTACTTGACTCTACTGTTATAAACCATACATAAACAAATGGGTGTGGCTTAATTTTACAACAGTTTTCAGTGGCCATTCCATAGGATTTTATTTGACAAGCCTTGGTCTATACTCTTCTGTACTGAAAATTAGTGCCAATCCCTAGCATAGAGCAAAATGTTAAGCATTCTTCATGCTATGGAAATAAAGACTGTTCTCCAAGAGTTTTGTTTTTAAGTATATCCCAATATGTTTGAGGGCAAAATGCCTGGGAACATAACTTGAGACTGCTATAAAAGTTGATTATAAGGTTAGATACTGAAGAGTAATGATATGAGTGCAGGCAAGATACAAACCTGGCAAGCCCTTCTGGAGCCTAGCCTAATGTGCTATAGGGGTAGCTGCTTAACTCTCAAGCCTACCATTTTGTGGAGGTCTACAGTAAATGAATTGGAGAAGCCAGAACTCTCTTAGCAGAGTATTATGAAAAGGGCCAAAGGGATCAGAGATGTTTAAATGGATTTATGACTTTATATTTAAAAGCTCGGCTCTGTTCCCTATAAGAACCCAGAGGACATCCCCTCACTGGCATGGTAAGAATGATGGAAACTAATGGTTGTTGTCATCTGTGGGCCAGGAGGTGTAATGGGAGGTTGTTATAGACCTTGGCTCCTTAGTATCAATGACATGAACAGCTTCTGGCATGCAAGAGGCCAGTGGGTGGCACTTAACCATCAGAAACAAGGTGAATATAATTTCCATAATGGGTAGCATAGCAGAGATGACAATAAGAAACTCTTGACCTGCAGAAGTCTGTGAGGCATCTAATAGTTCATAGCATTTCTATGGCATTCTTGCAGTAGGGATTTGGAGCACCTGATGATAGTAATGTTTTGCTTAAACAACTATAGAGAACCAATTAGAGGCAAGCAAAGTGCCGGGGTCTAATGCTATATCGGAAAACCATAATCTCTCACACTGCTTTCTGATTCAAAGCACATCAATTGAAGAGAAGGCTGTTGCCTTTGAAGAACTCTATTATGTTACTACAGGAGTGAATGGACAGCATTTCCCCAGTACACTCCCAAACGATGAAGGTCACTTGCTAGATAACTGTCCTATAGTGGAGAAAGTGAATCTTTCAAGGGCTACTGAGTCCTGAATTACAGGTGATACTGGTAAATAAAGAGAGCCGAAATGACCGCGCAAATGTGGAAGCTGGATGAGAAAAGGTGTCTTATCTTAGCCCTACCTGCTTGGTGAAATTTTTTCCAGAACATAAATGTATTAGTGGAATAGCTTTACTTTAAGTTGGCAGAACACTCACTTATGACCTGACTTTGCGTGCCTGTAGTGTTGCAATAAGTTAACAGAAGTGTGGTAGGCAGAGCAAGAGCACCTTAAAATGTTCCTGTCCTACTTCCAAGAATGTGAGGTTACTTTACAACAGAAAATTAAAATCACAGATAGAACTTACCAGCAGCATCCCATAAGATGGGGACTATTTTACATTATTTACTTGGCTTAGTGGAGACTCAAAGGTCCTTACAAAAGGAAGAGGAACATAGAAATGGAAGTCCCCAAGAGAGGTTTGAGAATATGATGCTGCTGTATTTGAAGCATTCTACCACCAAGAAATAGATGGGTATCTTAGAATTCTTTATTTGTTCAAATTTGCATATATTATAAAATATAAACCTTAAGTGTATAACTTTATGGGGTATGTCTAATTGAATTTATTTTTAATTGGCACATGAAATGGAAAATGTAAATATTTATGAGGTAGTAAGTAATGTACCAATACATGTGTACATTTTACACACACACACACACACACACACACACACATATATATACATATACATATATATATACATATATATATGTGTATATATATATGAGAATCAGAGACAGAAAAAGCATTCTAGATGTTCCTACACAGATGGAGAGCAAACAGTTTCCTCATTTCCTTGCCAGTCATTGACTTGCTCCAGTGCCAACCATCTTAATTCTCTCACTATATATCAACTTGGCCTGTCCTTTTTTTTCTTCTTCTTTATCAAAATGGAAGTACTAACTTTTGGATCTTATTTTCCTCACTATGATGTTTTGAGATCCAGTTAGGTTACTTTACATATTTTTTCTGGGATGGTATCCCAACGCATGGATACACCAAAGCATGTTGATATGAACTCCTGGTAAAGGCTGTGTAGGCTGTGTTGAGTTTGGAGAGACTGTGAATAAAGCTTCTGTGGACATCTTTGAGCAAATCTTTTGTGCACAATCATGCCCTCATATGTATTTTAGGTATTCAGCTAGGAAAAGTATCTCTGGTCATAGGAAAGCTATGGGATTACTTTTGCTATTACTTTTTACTATCCAAGGAGGCTCCCCAAGCAGCGATTTTATACCTCTGCCAGCCATACACGTCACACTTGGGATCAGTGCTCGATTTCATCCAAAGCTTAAGCATCTTAGTGATTTCTGTGCATATGCAACTGCTTCTCCTGTGGCTTTACTTTTCCATTTCCCTGAAGAATCCTGCTGCTGGGTGCCTTTTCATATATCGTTGACGAGGTGGCTATCTTATCTCATGAAATGTGTATTAAAATGCTTGTCTATTGTCTTATTATGATTTTTGTCCCTTCCTTATTGGTTTGTAGCTCATTATATACTCAGGATATTAATCCTTTGTCAGATATATGTATTGCAAATATTATCTCTTAGCCTAAGGCTTCTATTTTTACTTTCTTAAACATGTCTTTTTGATGAGAAGTTTTAAATTTTGATGAAGTCCAATTATAATTTTTGTGGTTAGTGCCTTTTGCATTCTCCTGGTGAAATCTTTCTTCACCTCAAGGTCACTGATACTTTTCTCTTGAAACTTTATGAGAGATTATATTCTTTTCTGTATGCCCATGATCCAGCCCAAGTTAATTTATATGTATGAGTTAGTGGTCAAGGTTTACTTTGCCCCTATAGAGCACAATGCTTCAACACTGCTTATGGTAACGAACTTCATTTCTTCAAGGAAATGCTTTGGGTTTTGTTGAAAATTAAGTGAGGGTCTATTTCTAAGACTTTCCTTGGATTCCATATCCTAGACACCACACTATTTGAACTGTATAGTTTCGGAGGCAAAGTCTTAAAAATTGACAGCGCAAATACTAATATCTTATCTGTGAGATCGTCTTGGCCATTCTAAGTCCTCTGCACTTCCATATAAAATCAAAAATCGTGTCGCCAATTTGCATAAGTAAATCTTGCTGGGATTTTGGTATAGATTATATTAATCTATAGGTAAATTTGATGATTTGAATAGATTGTTTTGATAGATCATGGGTTCTTCTTGACTATGTACACAATTATATCATTATGCAAACAAGGAGAGTTCTGCATCTGTCTGGCCTACATACAGTTATGTCCTGTGTTTTAGCACTGGCTAAGACTGTAAGTATAATGCTGAAAGACAGGAGAGGCAGTGAACTCCATTGCCTTGCTCAGAGTTTTATTAGATTTACCAACCCATAAAGGGATTGCATTCCCGAACTTTGTGGGGGAAAGTGCTGGGCATGTTCAAAACTATCAACTCTCTGAATCATTTAGCAAATTGCTTAGAGCAATAGTCCCTGATGTGACATATGCTATGTAGGTTTCTACCTCCAGTTAGGGTGGAAATCTTAAAAATTAACTTTAGTGAAGTCATATTTTAATAAATTTATTTTTAGAGATTTTTTAGGACCTCAGTAAAATTGAGCAGAAGGTTCAAGGAGTTTCCACATACTCTGAACTTCCAAACACACACACACACACACACACACACACACACACACACACACACATGCATACACACACACAGTCTTTTTCACTATCAATATGTATATCAAATTGGTACTGTTATGATTTGGTCTTAAATGTCTCTCAAAGTCCCTATGCTGAAGACTTGTTCTCCAGTCCATTTTACCACTGGAACTTGTAGAACTCTAAGGCAGAATGGTCTGAAGGAAGGAGGGATAGTCATTATCATGTGCCCTTGAAGGGGGATAGTGAGACTTTGATCCCTTCCCCTTTCTTCCTACTTCTCAGCCTTCCAGTGCTCTTTGCTAGAATGCAGTATCTCACCACACCCCAAATGCAACATTATCCAAGCACCCACAAGCCAAAGCTTTTTAAAAACAAAAGCCAAGAGAAATCTTGGTTTCTTTTTTTCAAGTTAATTTTATTGTAAGTGGATTTTCTCAGGAATTTCTCATAAAACTGTCTTACATGGGTACTTTTTTTTTTTTTTATAGTTCACAGACCACTATTGAAATGTTATTGTCCACCATATCCTGTTTTTCACTTTGATACTGAGTCTTGGTCTTTCTTTAAGACAAACTTTGTTCCCTTAGCAATATACATTTACATCTCTCAGTTGTGGTGTGACTTGATATCTCATTTATTTGAGCATTGTAGTGGCTATTCCTGGTTGTCAACTTGACTATATCTGGAATAAACTACAATCCAGAATTGGAAAGCTCACCTGTGATCCTGATCATGAGGCTGAGAGATGCAAGGTTCTGACCTGAATCTTGGCATGGAGATCTTACAGCATAGTGGCTAGGAATCCCAGAAGACTAAGGTAAGAAGATCTCTGAGTTCACAGTCATCTGGGACAAAGCAAGTCTCAGATTCAAGCACAGGGATACACACCTTTAATCTGGACCATACCTTCTGCTGGAGACCTACATAATGACATTGGAAAAAAGAAGATTCTCTCTTCTTGCCTGCTTGACTTGTGGGACTGTGCAACTGCTAGATCCTTGGACTTCCATTCACAGTTGCTGTTGACTATTGTTGGGGAGTTGGACTACAGACCATAAGTCATCAACAAATTCCCTTACTATACCGAGACTACCCATAAATTCTGTGACTCTCAAGAACCCTGACAGGTATTAAGTAAAATCTGTTGTGTAGACTTACCACAGTTTATTTGCCTATTGACATATGAATGATACCCAATGGCATGTTACTGGTTCTTCCTAGTTACAGTGACAATAAGTAAAAAAAAAAAATCTACAAATAAATCTGATGTAAGCATTGATGTGCCAGTTTCACACAGACAGACGTTTCCAATAGATTCAGGCTGAGAACCCAGGGGCTGCTTCTCTTAAGGGCCGCTGGGTTGTACTGTAAAGTTTTGTGAAAAACTACCAGTCTTTCTACCTGTATTCACACAGCAATGAAAAAGCACGCCTGTTGTTCTATGTCGTCTCCCACACCTGAGTGCTTTTGTACATGTGAGGTGCTATCTCACTATAATCATTTGCATATAATCTCTAATAATATAAATTGTCAGTCATTATTTCCATGCTTAACATGTGTGTGTCTTCCTTGCTGAGGTGTCCTTTATGTCCAGGTATGCATTTTAAATCAAATTTTTCATTTTCTTGTTGCTGTAGATTAAATGTTTGTGATCTCCTACAATTCTTTAGTGGAAGCTAGTTTACAGGGCTTTCAAGCATGCACACACACACACTGCACACACAGGAGCAAACACATGAGCACACACACATACTGCACACACAGGAGCACAAGCACATGCATACACACACACAATGTAACTAAAATTTTAAAATAAGAAGTCAACCACATAATTGATTCTATAGGTTTTCACCTATGTTATCTTCTGGCTTTTTTATAGGTTTCCTTTTACATTTTAATTCATGAGTTAATTCTTGTGAAGGATATAATGTCTATCACATATTTTTCTCCAATATATCAATCTGATCATATATTATAAGTAAACATTCTACCACAGAATGCCATCCCTATCCTTTTGTAAAAGAATGTGGCAGTCTAGTCGTCCTGGCACCATCTGTTGAAACGATGATCTTTTCTCCAAGGTCATGGATTTGAAAGCATACTAAAGCACAGAAACATCCAGAAGTAAATTCCAGAGAGGGCCTGTCTGATGGGCAGAGACCACAGACCTTTCATAACAGCTCTGTGAAGTAGCGATTGTTATTAAATTACTTGTTCAAGGTCACACAGCTCAATTCCCACTAATGCAGAGTAAATTAGGAAAAAAAATCACCAGTGACCCCCTAGATACCAGAATCAATGGAGTACTTTAACTCTTACCTCACCAGAAACATTTTTATAATGTGAACTGAAGTCCTGCCAATCACCTGCCCTGACTCCCAGACGCTGGCTTTTCCTCTTTTCTCTCTAGCTTCCCACACAGTTCTCCCATCTCTTTGGTTATTGGAGTTCTTCAGACTTTCAACCTTAGTCTTGTGACAGTTCTATGTCATTCCTTTGTCCTAATTGATGTTGATGATTACCCTAATTTTACTTAAGGACATAGCACCATCTCCACCAGAAATTTGCCACAGCTCCAGCCCCACTGCTAAGACTGTCCCTACATGTTATACCATCTGATTCCCGAAGCAACAGGAATCTGAAAGGCTCTCAGGCATCAGCATTGGGCTTTTATGCAGTTTATCTTAATTCTGACATTCTTTTTATTCATTTCTTTCTAGATAGTCCCCATTTCTTGCTAGTTTATTGGCAGGAAAAATTCCCTAACTTCTCTCCTGCCTCCAGCACAATTCCTCTCCCATCCCTCATCTGTCATAGTGTTAGGAAGGCTACTATAAAGTCCACATTGTTCATGTGTCTCTCCTATTTAAAACCCTAAAGGACATCCTACTGGCATTGGGGAAGAGAAAATGCATCTTTTAAAGTAGCATCTGACTCTTTTAGAAGGTAGACTTCAGTTCATCTGTGATGCTATTTCTTATGGCTCATTTGCATTCTTGGAAAGAGCTCCATGCCTTCCACCTAAGAATCTTCTTACTTGCTGTGTCTTTTGGGGTGGGGTGGGACGTAAGATGGTTCTTTTGATGTCCCCATAAGCTCATCCTGTGCTCTTTATCGTGCTTTGCTGTAATTAGGTGTTTGTTGTTGTCCTTCCCAGTAACAAGGCAGTCAGCAGCGGCAAGGACAAGGTGGCTTTAGCTTCTCCAGCCTCTCTGGTCTGGTTTTTGCCTGTTTTGTTATTGTTATTTTAAGCTGGAAATATCTTCTTTTTACATTCATTAATTAATTGATTAATTGATGTATTTATTTACTTTACATCCTGATCACAGTCCCTTTCTCCCCTCATTTACCCCCCTGCCTTCTTCCCCTTCTCAGAAGAGAAGGGAGACTTTCCCCCTCCCCCTGCTGGGTACCAACTCACACTGGCATATCAGGCCACTGCAGGACTAGGTCTAACCTCTACCATGGAATCTAGTCAAGGCAGCCCAGTTAGGGGAATGAGATCCACAGGCAGGCAAAAGAGTCAGGGACAGCCTCCACTCCCCTTGTTGGGAGAACCACATGAAGACCAAGTTTCACTTCTGCTGCATGTGTGGGGGAAATGGGGAGGAGGGACCAGGTCCATGACTATTGCCTGCTTGACAGATGAGTAAATAGGGTCATCTCTTGACCACTGAGTATTATACCCAAATCACAGGGACCCCCCAAAGACCACCAAAGAGCTGATTCCCATGCAAACACACAAGGGTCTTGATTACAAGCAAGGACTCTCATTGTCACAGTCACAGCAGGTCAGAAGTGATAGCCTCAAGTCTAGGGATCTGGGGTATTTATTGTGGTTACAGAAAGCTTGGGAAATTTCCATACAGGTCAGCAAGTTAATATTTTTAAAATTGCAATTCTGGTATAATCTGTAGGAACCAAGTATGAAGGCAAAACCACCTGACAAACAAGGCGTCTAGGTTATCTTCCTGGAATTGGAGTCTAGGCCCTGGTCATGCCTCAAACAAATTGGAGCTTTTACCTCAAAAAAGGAGTGGGTTGGCTTTTACACTGAGCTGTGATGGCTGCCACTGGCTCGTCTACGTTTTCCTCCTGCTTATTTCTGCCCTGATGTAACATCCTAGCTACTCACTGCTTTGTGGCTTGATTTCCCCACATATAAACAGTCATCCTGTTCTTTCTACATATGATGATCTATGACCACCCCACTCCTTATCATTAGACTTCCTGTCTTTGAGGATGTGGGCATTGGACTGTAGACTGGCTCTCCTTGTAGATGGCACCTCTTCCCCTGTGACCTTTAGACCAAGTTTATTTCAGAGTGAAATCCCCTTGGTTGCATGCTGAAAATGGGAGACAGCATTTCCCCAGGGACAAAACCTCTGCTTTCACATCCTGGCCCTTCTTGCCATCTTAATCATAACTGACTTTTGGAGTCTCAGTTGCCTAGAAATAAAAATCACCTATCATTATCATCAATACCTAAGAGTTTTGAATAGCTGGGTAGTTACTGATGTATCATTTAAAATTATAACTGAAGTTGACTAGCTGAGGAGAAATCCTTGGGATAAATAAACAACAAAACCTTTCAAACTAGCAAAAGGAAAAACTAAATACCCTCGTTACTCCTGCTCAGGCATGTACCATGTGCCTTTCTATAAGGTAGAAGAGAGCCAGAATGAAGACTCTATAGAAAACAGCAGTCCAGAAACAGGGTTGCAGCCTAGGATAGTCCTAGAAATAGTTGTTGAGAGTCTTCCAAAAAACTTTCTAATTTATAGTGAGATGCTCAGAGCCCTCTGTCAATGGAAGGTGAGGGGAGCCAGGACCCCAGTGACAGAAGGCAGTGAAGCTTAGGGGTGAGAGGTAGGACAAGGCTGTGTTGAGTGGTGCTGTAGTTAGTGGTTCTGAAAGTGCTCATGGCTGAACCGGGATGTTTTGATGATTCTACCATTATCAGGAAAAAAAACTTACATCTTCATGTGTCTGCTTTCTCATAGGCTTAGTGGGCTCATCATGGTATACCAGATGGATGGAAGATGGTATGATATGAGATACTTAGCCACCGAGTTCAGTACATGTCCTGTATGTGCCAACACTTTAGTACTGAGTTGGCTCAAAGAAAATGGGTGGGACTTGAATGTCCCTGTTTTAAATCACAGGTCTGGGTGGCCTGTCAATCTATGCCACTGAGTCTTGCCATCCCAAGCTTACTTGCTTTTAGATGCATCCCAGCTTATTCCTGTTCAGTTCTGTACAGCAAGCTGACATTCCAGGCTCCCCTGTCTACTCCCTTCTAATGCATTTGGTGAGAGATTCTCGAAGCTGTGAGAAAGCAAAAAGCCAGGACAAGTCTTCCTCCTCCCTGGCTGACTGGGAAGTATTTCTTCTTTTGGCAGAACCATATTTCCCTGGAAGGATTCAACATGTTTTGACCTCCACTGTGGTCTTCTCTTTTCCTTTTCCTCCATCTAAGGCTCTACTAGATTTCTTTCTTACTCAAGCCCTGAGTTCTGTTTGTCTCCTAAATGATACTGAGTTATATTACTTGTGTAAATAAACCAACATTAGATTGCCTCTTTTATATATACATATTAAAGTGTGTGTGTGTGTGTGTGTGTGTGTGTGTGTGTGTGTCTGTGTCTGTGTCTGTGTCTGTGTGTATGTGTGTACCTTGTAAGAGCATATGCACATGTGACTTCCGGAACCCATGGAATCCAGAAAAGGATGTTGAATCCCATGGAACTAGAATAGCTGGGAACTGAACTCAGTAAGAACAATATAAGCTCTTAACCACTGAGTGCTCTCTCCAGCCTCCCAACCTACTTTCTTTTGAAGAAGAGAATGATTTCCAGTTTGGATTCTGACCAGTGCCTTCTCATTCCTGTCCCCAGCCATCCGGTCACTGTCTGGAGTGAAGGGACACTGCCTGGTGCCTGAGCAGTGTAAAGCAGATGCTGCCTGACTTGCCTGCCACTCCTGGAGACTCTCAGGCCCAGGGCTGGGGAGTCCCTCGTTAACACAGGGCTGTAGGCAAGCAGCCCTGCCTACCCTGAGCTGTGTTTGATTCCCCAACAGCCCCAAACATTGCTGCTATCTATATGACAGCAAAGAAATGTTTTGGCAGAAGCCAGTCTGGGCATCAGAATACTGAAGCCCATATGTTTCTGCTAACTTTCTGCCAAAATGTTGTTGTTGGAGTTATGGAGATTCTAACTTTTTAATTCAGAAATAAAAAAGGAACACTAACCCAGGGATATATTTTAAGCCAAAAACAACAAAGCAAAGAGAAATGAGTCAAAGATAAAAGGAAGATGACAAATGGAAAGGGGTAATTGAGATTGGAGGATGAAGACTGTGTGTAAAAGGTCATCAACTCTACTCTCTTCTGTATCCCAGGCTCGCAACCTTATGCTTCCTTCTTGCTCAATGCTTCCTTCTTACTCAGCTGACTCTTATAAGAAAACTGAAGAAGACAGCATTTCTATGTGAGGCATCTTCCCACTAAACCACCCTTGTTCACCCTGGCCTGGCTGTTTGGTTTCTGGGTGCTTTCTCTATGGGGAAGATTCCTTCCGCCCCAGTAGCATTTGCGATTCAGGAGTCCTCCTGGCTCTCTGTCTGTCTAGCAGGCTTAGATCCTTGATCTGCTTTCAGTCTGGCCTTCACCTTGAGGAGAGCCACCTGTTTGTCCTCAGGAAAAAGGCCTTTGCTTTTCTTAAGGCATACTGGGTCTTTTCATACTCCCCTGCCAAATAAGAAGAATTTTCTATTTTAAAAAATGTACCCTAAACTGGGACACATGATCCAGGCCTGGGCTCCAGATTTTTGGGAGCAGAAGGAAAAGAATTGCAAATTTAAGGTCAGCCCAAGCTACAGAATGGGTTTTGTGTCAGTCCGGGCAACATAGTGAGACCCTGTTGCAAAAAAAGAGAGTAAAAGGCAGACTGTGATGTAACTCAGTGGTCAAACTCTAGTCTATCATGCAAGCAGCTCTAGGCTCAGCTCTCAGTACTACCAACACAACTATGAATAATACATGCATGTCTGTATATATCTCAAGAAGGAAATGTATGGTAGCAACTAGTACATAGAGATACCAAACAAGGAGCTGGGGCGTTAGAGAAGGTCCCAATAAACAGTGCTTTTCCTCCTTGTGAGAAACTAAAATTTGCAAATGTATGAATCTTTAAGAGCTGTTGATAATAAAAAGAGGGCGACAGTAAAGAAGCACTGACACAAGGCTGGCCTCAGGGACTCATCAGCTCCAAAGGGAATAGTTTTTAACATGGGAGCCATACTGTTGACTGCACCCCTGTCTCCACTCCCCCACAGAGCTCCCCTGTAGATAGCCCCAGCTCTTCAAATGGCATTATACTCCCATCTTCTGGCTTCTGGTACACTTTCCGTGTATGAAGCTAGACAAACATGTTGGAGGACGAAGACTGTGAAAGAATCTTCTCTATTCGGAGACAGATGTTTCTGGATAGATACTCAAGTTTTTAAAGCCCTGATAGAATGCTTATAAAATGTCCCCATCACCATGTCCTAAAAGCTGCCAGGCAACTCCAGTTGCCCACAGTGAAAAATTAGTGATTACCCCACTTTTTGTTTTTTCTCTTGCCTCAGTTCCCTACTTCTTCATTGTATTCCTGGGGCTCCCTCCCAGATCAGTTACATCCAATAAAATCCTTGTCTCAGTTGCTTCGTTAGTAGAGAACCAAGTCAAGTCATGTGTGCTATCCACGTGCTAGCTCAGCTTTCAGCTGAGATGTCTTGGAAGAGATCCTGAAGATCAGCCCTGGTGACTGTTGAGGGTCCCTCAGAGGAGGAGCAGATGGATAGGATTGTTAAATAGTCATGATGGCTGTTAAGCTCAGTGGCTAGTCCTTGCATTGTTTATTTGTAAGCTTGGCACAAACTAGAGTGATTTGGAAAGAGGAAATCTCAGTTGAGGAATAGCCTCCCCTGACTGGCCTGTGGGTATGTCTATGTGAAGCTTTCTTGACTAATGATTGATGTGGGAGGACCCAGCCCACTGGGAGGGGAGCCATCCCTTTGGCAGATGGTACTGGGTTTTACAAGAGAGCAGGCTGAGCAAGCAAGCCATGGAGAGCAAGCCAATAAGCAGACTTCCTCCATGGCCTCTGCTTCAGTGACTGTCTCCTGGTTTCAGCCTTGAGTTCTGTCTGCTCTGCCTTCCCTTGATGATGGACTTTGAGTCTATAAGCCAAAGAAACCCTTTCTTTCCTCAATTTGTTTTGACCAGTGTTTTATCACAGCATCACAGAAGTAAACTGGCACCTCTATAGCAAACACCTACCGTTTCCTATTATGATAAATGAAGCTCATTTCATAACTGAGAAAATGGAGAGTTAATGATAAAATAAATCACACAAAACTTTAGATATTTTTGTGGATATTTTTAGATTTGTGACTGTTAGAATATATGTGGCAGAAACTGCATATTCTGACCCTACATCTCTATGCCCTATAACTTTCCCACCTTCTCATAAAGTTGACTAAGCTATTTTCTGACTATCCTTAAAACAACCAGTGTGATTCTCTAGACTTTTGCCCCCAACTTCAGCAGTCTTGGAAGCCAGGGATGGAAGACAACACGGCCATCATGGAGACACACCAACTGACATGCATGCCATGATGGGTGTGAGGTTGACTGCTCCAGAGAAACATTTTTGGTTTTATTTTTTATTATATTCCTGAAAATCAGGGGACTAATATATAACATTGGATTTGGGAGCAACCAGTAGGTTATAAAGTGAAGGGAACAGGTCAGGCCTCCTCTCAGTTATGCTGTGTTGTATAGAATAGCAGCTTTCCGTTTGTGTTTAGCTTCGAATGATTCCATTTTGTAAAGCAAACATTTTGACCTGAGTTACTCTATTTTGAGTGCCTGTCAAGAAAGACTGACTACATCTTGTTTACATAAGTAAACAACACAATTTTACCAGGAGCACAAACTAATAAATAATGTATTTGTGTCAACAATGACACTTCTGTATAGATCAAATCATATAAGAAGCATCAGACACGGGAGCTTATTATCACATAAGGCACAACCCCCAAATTTGTGACTATTAAGGAAAAAGCCTCCCAAGACTGAGACAGAGTGGGCATGCTGGCTCTTCACTCAGTCGCCTGTCAAGCATTTCAGTCAGGAAAATTGCCACAGAGAAGGACTTTTACTTTCATCCCTAAGATATAGTTGTGTACTGTTTCTCATAATGCAATACTCAGATTATTCAAAGTGACCTGCAAGAATATCATGCCATCTAGACATGGTACTTGGCAACACAGTGTCCAGATGGCTTTGTACCTCACATGCATAAGACTTCTTTCCTTATGTCTCACAGACTTTTTTCCGAGGCACTCTGTCTTCAGGACAGCTTCTCTCAATTCTCCAGCCTTTTTATCACTTTCCAGGCCATTTGTAGCACACATATATAAATTATCATGTGAAGCAGAATGTATGGTCTGAGAGTCACTGTTGGTAATTAAGATTGAAATAAAAGAACGCATGACTGCCAATGGCCACACCATCAAATGAAATCAGGATTACTTGGTAGCTTACAGCCAATTAACCTGCTATTGGGTGTGAATTTACTGTTTGTGATGGTTTCAGTAAGACTAATGTCACCTATAAGCTCAGATGTCTGAATACTTGGGCCCCAGTTGGTGGTGATTTTTGGATATGCTGAGGAGATGTGGCCTTATTGGAGGACCTATGTCACTGGGGGTGAGCTTTGAGGGTTCAAACACATTCCATTCCCTGGTCCCTGTTTTTAGCGACACATACAAGCTTTCAGCTGTTCCAGAACCTTGTCTGCCTGCTGCCATTCTTCCCTGCCATAATGGTGAAGGACTCTGCTCCTCTGAAACTGTAAGGACAATTACACCCTTCCTTCCGTGAATTGCCTTGGTCATGGTATTTTATCACAGTAATAAAAAAGTAACCAATATGCTTCTATTCAATGAATTTCTGACATTGTACAAATACAACCATGTCCATCTTATCTTCCTGGCATAGTGAAACTTAAGGGTTTTTTTGAGAGTCAGTTGTATTGGATGGTTTTTTGCTGGGGCAAATATATGAAGTGTTTTCCTGAAGTGGACACAGATGAAAGGCTAAGGCAGACTTGTGAAGGAACATTTAACTGAAGCAGACACAGGAGAGAGGATGTTCTGCTAAAGTAAACACGTGAAAGGACATGTGATGAAAGATTCTTTGCTAACAACACACAGGTATTGCTCTGCCTTACATTGTGTAGTTGAGCTACATTTGTTGGGACACCATAGAGAGAGAAACACACCAAAACACTTCTGGTGGTGTGCTGCAGTTTCTTGCTGCTTTCAGGAACTCAGGCTGATTGGATGCACATGCTGAGGCAAGACCCGTGCCGAGGCAAGGCATGTGGAGGACGCATGATGTTTGAAAAGTATGAATAGGTCTCTAGGAGTGACCGAGAGAGCTTGGATTGCTGGCACAGCTAGCTGTGCAAGCTTTGTGGATCTCTAGTCTTCCCTGATCTTCACTTCTCTGAGAAAGGCACAGCAGAGAACTCCTGGGTGTCCCTGCTGGTCCCTCCTGCTGACTGGAGCTGAGGCTGAGGCCTGGCTGTCTCTGCTAGGTCTTGTCACTGCTGTTGCTGACCTGACTACAGAACTGGATAGCTGGTCTATCTGTGAAGTGTTTGCAAGTGGATCAATCTGCTGCTGCTAACCTGTGAACTGAACTGCCGATTTCTAGACAACACAGATGGGAGTTGCTCCAAAGAGCCTTTCTAAACAGGTCCACTTCCCCAGCCCCACTCCCATCTTCTTTCTTTTCCACTAACTCTGGTGGGTGGTGGGCCACAAGGGAGATTAAAGCATTTAAGAACCATCATTAAAAATAAGGTTTGAAAAAATTAAAGTTACAGTCTATCACTAGGTTTTCAACTGATAAATATAGGGTCGTCAATACCTGCCCAAAAAACATGAAGGTCAGGCAGCCCACATTGCCTAAAGGCAACCAAAGAGATGCTCTGGTGTTGTCTTATTGCTCGTTGGTTATAATGAAGAGCTGATAGCCAATAGCTGGGGCAGGAAATATGGGGACGAAACTTCTGGGAGGTGGAAAAGAGGAAGCATGAAAGCAGAAAGGTGAGATTCAGATGCAGAGACACACTGAGAGGAGCACAAGGCATATCTTCCTTTTCAAACTTAACTATCAATGCGGCTAAGATGGAGTTGAAAATAAACTGATATAGAGGTGACTGAGCCAAGAAATTGAGTAAATTAGGAAGTCTACTCAGAAAATTCATTTAGATGTTTAATCAAGTAGATCAATGTCTATGGATGTTTTAAGAGATAGTGTTTTCTCTACATCTATGAACCTGGAGATGGTCAGAGGCAGAGCAATCTCTGCATCCTGATCTTCCTAAGCAGAAGTAGGCACTGAAGCTGAGCAGCCTGCAAGTGATAATTCCTCATGCCACTTCAGATAAGGCAGAAGCTGATGATGATACCTTACTGGATAGACTCAGGCCTAATGGTGGAAGTCATGTGCCAGAAATAGTCATGAAGTTAAACCATTGAGATTTTAGGGTTTATTTTTAATCAGATCATAACTTACCCTATCTTTACCAATAACTTTTCCTCAGCAATATGATGTATTTTTAGTTAATTGTCAGAGCTAAGGAAATAAATAGTTTTGAAGCATTTCTGCCTCTACAAGAAGTTGGACTGACAGTCAGGTGACCCTAAAGGAATTGGAGGTGAAGATAGGAGATTTATTGTTTCCTTCCATAGTAGAAATTACCTGTAAAATATGATAAGAAAGTTTTTTACACGACATTTTATTATACTGAACCTTAAACCCAAAGGTCTGTTTCTAGACAATTCTTGAAGAGAAGTTATTTTGGAAAGGGTTAGATAGGCCCATTGTTGAGGTATTGGTTTCATCGTCCCATTAGGTTTAGCGTTACTCCTCCCTACAAGTCTTCATGCTTGTAGTTGTCTCTCTTCTAATGCACAAATCCAGGAATTAGCTCAAGAAAAAAAAGTGTTAGCAATGTTCTTTCATCTTCTGGGTCAGGAAAAAGACTTGATTATGCTCAGCAAAAAGTAAGCCATGTACGGTCCACTAAACTGTAAATATCTTCCAAATCTTTGACCAAGCTGGAGACCAATACTTGTGTCTGGAAGGTTGAACATTTTCTTTGGAAATGATGTGGAGTAAACATTTGATTGCATGGACATGTGGTAGAACCAAAACACCCTTCATGTACCTATATTACTGTTTTGGGTAGCATGTGAGTGGATATTTCTTGACTGGAAAGCAGCAGAAGAAAGACTAATTAGTGGAAGGATGCTACAGTCTCATTGTACCAAAAAGTCTGAAACAATGGCTCTGTATCTGTTGCACTGTTACCATCCATATGTTCAGAATTTAGCATTTGCCAGCTTACTAATCTTGAGTGGCAGACACAGCTATGCCTATGTTTGTCAGTTTGTTTCTATAAGGCTTGAGATGTTCAGATTGGATTACATGCTCCATTACTCTATACCATGATTTTGTGGCCAGTGTTATAAAGATGAGAAAAAGTGCTCTTAGTGCTGGAACAATGAATGGTTTTCTGGTAATGAAACCCAAGTGTAAATCAGGAGTTATCTGTATTATCCTTTGGCCTGACATCTGCTTTCTAATCACCAAGAAAAGAAGAAAAAAAAAGTTCCTGTTTTCTCCAAACTCAGTGGTGCCTTGCACTCTGTCCCAATTTCTGTCACTGTTATCACTTCCATATGGAAACATTTTCTTCCAAGAATCCACCTCGTGCTCTTCCTAAGAATGAATTTCTAACGCTGACACTTTTGGCCACCCACCAAACTTTCCTTTCTCTCTTCAGCCATGGAACCATCCACCCAAGCTCAGGCTTCCCCTCTTTATTGGGGTTCCTATTTTAACTGCCGATGCTGCCAGACATGGACCTACACATTCAACCTTAAGAACTCATCTGTCCTGACTGTGAAAATGCTGTTTTTTGTGAGTTGTCTTGGAGGGGGGAGGAATCATCATCTGGTCCTTTCCCTAGCTGATCTTTGCATGCTGACTGTTTCCCTCCAGGTAATCCATTACTTCTGTGATATTTCAAGTCTGTTCAATGGGCACATTCTTGGGGAGACAGACCACCATTGCCTGACTACCCTACTCATATCTTCAGTTATTCATACTACCCTTTGAGGCCTGTGTTTTCCTTCTTTAACAGGTCTAAAACGCTGTTTGTTTGTTTTTTAATCTCTTATTTGTTGCCTGTTTCTCACACTTAAATGCAATCTTCGTGGAGGCGTAGTGTTTCTCTGATTATTCACTGTGATACATCTTGTGCTTACAGTTGTGCTTGGCATATGTAATTTGGTTTGTAGAATAAGTGGAAATTTAAGCTGAGCTTTTTCCCTACTGTCTCATGAGGGGCTCTGAGGGTTGGGTGTTTGTGAGGTACATTTTGAAGAATGCAAAGCCAGTGTCACAACAAGCTATATGGGGGCTGACGCAAAAGAGGTCAGCAAAACTCATCTTACTTTTATTAAGCATTTATTTTTTTTTAAAAAAATATTTATGTATTACTTGCGGGAGGTGGCATGTTGCTGAGCACAGGCAGATGTGGGAGAACAAGTTTTGGAAACTGATGACGCAAGTCACCAGGTTTATAGAGCCAAGTGCTTTTACCCTCTGAATATCTATTTACTTTAAATATAGATATATATGTATAAGTATTGGTATATGTAGTATATGCATATGATATATATGGTGTATATGTATGACTATGTATGTTTATATGTATATATATGATGTGTATATGTATGTGTAAGCATATAAATATATACACATATATTTATAATATATAAATGTTGGAAATACTTATATTTTTATTATCCAAATATGTGGATATCCTCTCCATCCTCAGAGCAGATGCCACATGACAGTTATATGAATGACTTATTTATACACAGTATGTCTCATATTTTTCAGGGTTACTAGTCTGTAGACTTTGGCTCACAATCTGAAAGGTTGGCTTCTTCAGTCAGAATCTGCTCTATTCACCTTGAAATCCCTTGTGATATCAGAGAGCTGGCACATAGTAGGTGCTTGCAATGGCTTCACTGAATTGATGATAGAACAGTTGCAGAGTGGATATACTCTATCATGGCAGGAAAGCATGGTGGCAGGATGGATTGGCTAATCACATTACACCGACAGTCTGGAAGCCTAGTTAGTGCTTTTTATTTTGATTTACTATAGATTTCTGCAAATTTCTGAAGTACTGCCATTAAGAAATTGCTGAGCATTTGTTTGTTTTCACTCTAAAATTCTATACCTTTGTCCCTCTATTTAGCCCTGGGAGAATGACTTAGGACATTGGAATAAAACACTAAGTATGTGCTGAGGGAGCTCCTGAGAGAGCCTGGGAGACCTGCCGTATCTCCCCAGAAGATGGTCTGGGGATGGTGCTAACCACATAGTGTATAAAGAAGGCAGATTTCCTAAGTGTGGTCTTTCGGAGGAAATCTGAGCACAATGCCAGAGGAAGGCGTTTGTGACAATAGAGCAGATGATGTTAATGATGATGGTGTTGACAATCATGGTATTTAAAGTGTCATGGTATCTAATGAAGGAATTAAAATATTAAGCCAGGGCTTGAGGTAAAAGTGATGTTTCATAAAAATTTTCCTTAATATCTTAGAAATTCATGCTGGAAGCAAAATGAACAAAACCTCAAACAAAAATGCAACAGAGTCAAACCCGCAGCTTTTCGTAAGCTGAACATCTCGAGTTTTTCTTACATGTGAGGAGATTGCTGTTTCTTCATGTGTGTGCCAGATGAACTAGCTGGCTTCTATTTAAAGGACATGGTGTATAACAAGCACATACTTTATAGCTCTCCTGGGGCTTAGAAGATGCTCACACTATAAAAGGCATGTGGGACCTGAAGCTGACCAAAGGACCCCCAAATTCATAGCACTTTTTCCCATGCTCACACTAACTCATGCATTCATTTACTGAAGTTATTTCTTTTTTGCTCTCCTGATCTGATGGAGACATATACTGAGCTGAATTCACCCATGTTAATGGTATTTAAGTATACTCTCTTGGGTACTTACTATGCACAAATACATGCAACTGGTATATGGGATTATTTCCAAACTTGCTGTCTGACATAGACAATCCTTTATTTATTTATTTATTTATTTATTTATTTATTTATTTATTTATTTATTTTTAGGGAAAAGAACACCGAAGATCAGAAGTCCATTTTCCAAAGGTTGTAAACCAGTACTAGAATGGAAAATCAAGTGGATTCAAAGGCTTGACTCTTTACCACTTCAAAGCATTTTCAGCTCTTGCCTCAAGTCTTTTCAGTCTAAGGAATAAGAAGAATGTAACCTTAGTCACAAACATGATTATGCCATGTACTATTTGCCCTTACCTATGTTTTCCCTACATGGTGTGTAGCAAGGACACTTAGCCTGAAAAATGACTGACAGTATTTTGTTTTTGTTTTTGTTTTGTTTTCATAGCTTTGCCACTGGCTTTCGTATGTGATTTTAGACAAGTCCCTTTGCTTCTCAAGGACAGAGTTGATTATAAAATTAAGGTTTCTAGAATAGATTTTCTTCCACATTGCCTTCATAGCTTAAGACTTACATTATTCTTTTTCATGATTTAGTGCACCTGCAGTTGCCACAAACCTCTTAATTGAAAAAAAGTCTAGTGGTAACATTTCATTGAACAGCTTCCACTTTCAAATCATTGCTCCAAAGCCAATATAGAATTGAAAAGTGAAGCAGGAAACAATTATAGATTAAAAAGAGTATCAGCGAAGAGGACAGTCTCAACCTCAAAGATATTCTTTGTAGATTTATGTTCCAAAGAATGTCATACCAGTCTGGTATAAAAGTGGAAGATATTTTGAGAGAAGAAAGCTCTTTCACAAATACCTAGCTCTGTTGGAATCCCACTGCTCCTGTGTTACAAGGCTGTGTATAAAAACAGCTATGAATAAGCCAGCTATTGTCAGAGTAACAGAAGTAACATTATTGAACTCTATACCCTCTAAGAAGAAAGGCAAGCTTCAGAGTTGAATGTTACTCAGACGTAGTAACTAAAAAAGCACTTGAAGTCAATATCAATACATCAATTCCAGGGTAGTGTCTTCAAGAATGGGAGCTGGGTTGGAAGACAAGAGCCAACATCCATAGTGGTTATATTATGGCATAATGCCAACACCTAAGCATGACCTTCACCAACCCATTGATAAGAGATGGTGGGCAGTGAGCAGTGAACCTTACTGGATCCCACTGATATTTTACTGGGTGTGCTCACACTTGCCTGTGGCTTTGCTCTGTGTAATTTACTTAAGAGGGGACAAAGTATTTCTCTGGCAATTTAAAAATTGTCTTTAGGGCTGGAGAAACATCTCAGACATTAAGAGTATGTTCTGCTTTTGTAGAGAACCTGAGTTTGGTTCTCAGCACCCAAGTCAGGTAGTTCACAATAGTCTATAAATACAGTTCTAGAGGCCCAGTCCCAGTGGGCATGTGCACTCATGGCATTCACATGCACACATAGACAGACAGACAGACAGACAGACACAAGTATGAAATAAATGGAAAAACCTTCCAAAACATGTTACTAGTCTTCCATCCTTCTACGTTTGCTCCCTCATTCCTCCTCCCTCTCATCACACATGTGGCTGGCTGTAGTCAGATGCTGTGTGTATACCAGTCAACAACAACAACAAAGCTGATGTTTGTTTGCTTTATTTGTGAGCTTTTAACCCAATGCAAAACCTCTACTAGTCATATTTAGAAAAAAAAATAAGTGAACGGAGGGGGTGGGGAGAAATAATATTTTCATTTGCTATTAAGGTTCTCAGGACCAGAAAGAACTCACTGCTCATGTATAAATGTCCTGGCTGAACAACAGTTTTAAGGTTCTCTCCTGTATGTGACATCTGGTTAGCCTTCTAGGGAAGCAGAAACAATATAGTTAAAGTGCATGTAAGCAAAATGACCTTATAGTTTCAGTTCACTTCTTTCTATATTTCTCAACATGTCCATCCATGGTGTACCTCTGACAGTATCTGGTACAGATTAGTAACTAGGCAGCTAAACATTCAGAGATGACAGATGTGGTTCTTGTCTTCACATGATTCACATATATGACTCATTATTAGAAAGCACCCCACCCAAAAAAGTAACAGCCTAGACAGGAAGCCATCTAAGAAAACTCTCAAAAATTGTGATATGTATGAAGTATAGCTCTCTGCAATTGATGGCTTCTGGCAGGGTGAAGGGGAAGGACTCAGGTCTTTTTGTTGTGGTTGTCGTTGTTTTGTTTTGTTTTTTAAGGGGCTGGCCAGTGGGGATTTGACCATGCTCATTGAGTACATGGGCAATACAAATTGAACTTGTATTTCCTGGTATTTTTTTTGTTTTCCTTTCATTTTTCTTTCTTTTTCTGTTTTATTTGGGGGGATGGGTAACAAGAGTGGAGGGCAGACCTGGGAGGACTGGAAGGGAGTGTGATTGGTGTGTATTACATGAGATTCCCAAATAACCGATACAAGTATTATGTTGAGAAAAACAAGGACAGTGGAGTCAGTAAGATGCTAAGAAGAAATGCTGTAAGCATATTTATAAAGTGTGGGACTGTGCAGAGAAACAAGAGAATAGCATCATTTAGGAGGCAGGCAAGGGATGTTCAGAAAAATGCTCTGGAAGCTGATTTCAAAAATTAGGCAGGCAGGGCATGGTGGCGCACGCCTGTAATCCCAGCACTTAGGAGGCAGAGGCAGGCAGATTTCTGAGTTCGAGGCCAGCCTGGTCTACAGAGTGAGTTCCAGGACAGCCAGGACTACACAGAGAAACCCTGTCTGGAAAAAAAATAGGCAGACTATTTTTAGATCCGGTGTTTGGAAGTCTAAGATGGAGTCGTAGGGGGAGAGGTGGTGTGTGAAGGGCCTTCCACACAGAAGAAAGCACTTGCAAAAGGCATGTATGTCTGTGGTGGTAGAGGCCAAAGACTATGACACTGGATGAGATGAAGGATGAGGGTGAGCCTGAGGATGTGGTACTGAGCCTAGTGTCTCCACTCACAGCTAGCATTTTCATCTTGTAGCCCAGGTAACGAGAGAGATACTGCTGAGTTGAATGTTGGATACTGATGGTGTTCTACTTCCTCTTCCCAGGCATTCCGGGACAACACCAGGCAATGTCCTTTGTATAGGACCATGAAGACCACAGTCATCTGTCCACTCCTCACAATGGTCCATTATAGGCTGTAGTCCAGAGGCCACTTCTTGTACTTGTTCACCCTCAGAGGAAGTCCTGCTTCCTGCTAACATCCTCTGGAGATCTGAAATTGGTGGATGGCACAATCCATAGGGCTAAGGCTGAGGCAGGATATTCCCTTCTCATTAAATCCTCATGAGAGAAAAACTGGGTTCCAAAACGTAGCTTCCTCTTGGGGTAACTCTGCAGGCATCATCTGTTAGGTACCATCTGGTGAGTTGAAAGTAATAAAATAAACTCGATCTGTCTTAATAAATAAGACTGAAAATGTTCGATATGTTATTTAAGGATGCAATGGTACCTCAAGTAAAATAAGTACAGTGATCCGATATCACAGAAGTGATCACTCACTAACTGGGAAATGGAGCCGTTAGCCATGAGGGGAATCCCCTTATTTCATTTTTATTGGTGTTCATGTCTTCTGTATTATTATTACTAGTTTTCCTTTATAGACAAGGTGTCTTGGCACCCCAGTTCATGCAGAATGCCTGCAGAAGCATTAGTTTTCAACTTCTTGTGTTACAGATTAATACTGAAAGATTGTTTAGGTGCCACTTGCAAATTCCCAGGAGACAGCTGAATTGTTACACCCTGGCTCAGGTGTCACGGTTGTACCATCGACATCTCCAAAGGAAGATGTCAACCTCTCAACATGGCTATAGAGCTTCATACCTATGATCCCAATGAATTCATATCAGGTAGAAGAGTTAGTCTCAAAGTAAGGGAATTAGTTGAGAGCTAAGAAGAAATACTGTAAGTATATCATGTGAACATATACATAATCATACTGGCTACCATATACACCAAGGTGCCCACATGTTTGTGTGATCTCTCACTTCCCCCTCTCCTCTCTTTCTCACACACCATACTATCCATATAATCCCAGTAGTAGTAGTAGTAGTAGTAGTAGTAGTAGTAGTAGTAGTAGTATTGAAAGTGAAAACTGAATTACTTAAACTTCTATAGTCAAGAATAGTAAGTAAAATTTCATTATTATATTATGACCTTTTTATTTCCCAAAACTGAGTGATTAGATTTTGTCTAAAAATTTTTCTAAGCCTGTACTTCTTTAATTAAAGACAAAGAGGATTGTATGGATTGTATGAGATACAGTATGAATTTCTACATATTTAGTGGCTTACAGCAGGAAATCAGCTAAATTCAGAACACATTTCACATTGCCATAGCTATGCTTGTGGGAGGTCCTACTAAACCTTAGCTGCTGTTGACTAATTATCTTGGGTTCAGATAGCTAACTATTTACAAAAGTCAAATCTTCTCTCCGATGATAAAAAATTACACTTGACAATTGTCAGTAGATGCTGCAGGTTTTAGTAGCAACTGCTATACTACCAAAGTGTTATAGTGAAACAGAATTGAGACTATACACAATCTTTCAATATTAATCTGTAACGTAAGAAGTTGAAAACAAGCAAACCAAAAAATAAAAGATAAAAGATAACTTTAGTTTCTTAAGGTGCCCACTGTCAATTCACTAATATCTAAAAGGCTAGATTACATATACAAGATCTGCTCTGTTTGTTCTTAGAGGATTAGTAGTGTTAGTATACTGTTGTTATTACTGTCATTAATTATTATTATTAACCATATAGTCATTAATTTGGAAAAGACTATGTAGGTTTTAAGCATCTATAGTTTAAAGCTTCTTATACACACTAGCCTTCGGCGAACCTCCAGACTAAATGGAAACAAGGAGTTAAGAAAACATACAGTGATCCCCAAGTATATATGAATCCCCATGAAGATGGGAAAGAAAGGGAATAGACAATTTGAGTAATGTCATTTCAGCCTTCTGCATAATTTAGGGCTCTCTGCAGGCAGATTTGGTTTAGATCAGTGGTCCTTCACATAGCTACATTCATATATCCTTACATTATAAATCTACTTATTAATTTTTGCAGGAAACTATTCTGGAGGCAATTTCTACGTGGAATTCTTCACACGGATGATAATGACAGACATGCCATCTAAATTCTTCTGAGTTTCCTAAGTCTAACAAGTCATTTCTTCCAATCACGAATTTAGAAATCCCTCCAGCAAACGGGGCAAAGCAATATTTTTAAATGGACAAAACAAAATCTTCATCCTATATGTATTTCCATTAGGGAGAAAAAATATGCAAATCTCTTCCTGGAGTGCAGCTGAGGGATACACAGGCAGCTGATGACAAGACATTCATTTGAAATACAATTTCTCTGCAGTTGTTGGATCCCCCTGCCCACCCTCTCCCCAGCTGTCTGGACTAGACAGGGGAGAGGTTACTGAGCTATGAATGTATTTCCCATATTGGAGAGGAAGCAGGGATGGAGCTAATGTACTGTGTATTCAAATGAGACTCTAAAGCAGAGTTGAATTGAACTCAGATGCAAATCACAGTGGCAGGAGCACTCTTGGCTGCCCTTTGAACTTTCTGTCTGTGTCCTTAAGCACACAGTCAAGGACTCCCAGCTGAGATGTTTAGCCTTCTGAGAAAGTAAACAATCTTGCATTCCCTCCCTTAATACAGACATTCTCTCTCGCGATGCGCCTGGCCTACTGAAAAGTGTCAAGCAGGGCATTCTCCTCAGAAGTGGGATTTGCTGGGGGAAGGGTCCCGGAAGAGGCGGGGCCCCGGAAACACTGACTCTAAAGTGAAAAGAAAAGCTAGCTTGCTAGCCAGCCTAGGGCTGCAGAAAATCTGGTACAGGACGGCTGGTTGATGAGGGAATGGGGAGGGATGGGATTGAGAAAGAAAGGGGCCTGGATAAGAATGAAAACGATGCACGGTGTCTGTAACTGCCCAGGATTGCTTCTCTGCACCTCTTAACCCAAGGCAACAATGAAAAGAAAGCCTCACACCTCAGAGAGAAAGGCCCTTTCCCACCGGAAGAGCTCAGATATACAAATCAAGCGAGTTGAAGAAATTTACCTTTCTCTCTCTCCCTACAAAGATGCTATTTTGAGTTAAATAAAGCACTGAGTTTGAAACTGGATAGTAAGGGCAAAATGCTGCTTCCGGTGGCCCTTCTCTCAGGATGCCTCTATCCCTAACAGAGGTCCAGCCAGAAAGTCTCCTCTGCCAAGCATAGCACTCTCCTGCCTAGGCGCCTCAAACTCTCACCCACGTTCTTTCTGAGTGCGGCCAATGGACATTCTGCATTCCACAGCAGCTCCCCTTGACCCCTTATCTTTCAACCACCGCATCCCTGCCCCTCCCCCCTTCAAATAAGCTTAAAGTTTGCTGGAAAAGTGATGCGTCTGCATTGAGAGAACGCTATCTGGATCATTTGCCAAGCAATGGCGCCCTAAGCAGTCTCTTAAGGAGACACCCGAGTTGTGGGGAGTGGGGGTTGTCTATGCATACTGTACTGTATGCATTCTTAACGAAGGTACAAATAAAATAGCCTGAGATCTCTCTCTCTCTCTCTTTTTAAATCGCTGAATAAAATTCAGCAGACCAATTTAAATATATGAGCTAATTATCTGTTGCAAGTGAATTAAAAATATGGAAAGTTTCACAAAGCATACTGATTTTTTTTTAAAAAAATAATTTTGCTTCTGCTACTTCTGCTCTCTAAATGTCAGCTCCACTGGCAGAATCCTATCATATTCTTTTAGTTTCCAGGCTTCTATTTATTATTCATAAGGAAGAAAAGATTCCCATTTCATAATACTGTAATGAGAAACGCCCTGCTTTGAGTGGACACGAGCCTGTGTGGAAGGGTGCCATGCGCTCCCTCCGAGCCTTCAGCCTGCTGTTAGGCTGAGAGCCCTGTTTGTGCCGCACAGGCTATTCTGGGCCAGTTGGCCAGGTGGAGGGAGTCTGATGCTGGATCTGGAGGAGAAACAGTTGCTGTAGAATTTGACTCACAGCAAACTAGACCCCAGTTTCCTAACCCTGGGATGAATCTGGGTCACGGCGGTCCCAGCAAGGAACATCATCTCGACAACAGAATGTGGTCTTGGAAGGCAAAGGCAGAGTGCAGGGTGACCTGTCTCGCTTTGTTCTCTCAGGTGGTCTGTCCATCCCCAGTGCTCAGGCAGTTCAGTGTTACTGGAAAAACATACCACTTCCTGTAAGGTTTTTTTTTTTTTTTTCATTCTCGTAAAGGAAATTATCAACTTTCCCTTAATCCGAGGTGCCGCTATCTCACATCAATTGTATTATTATCAAAGGAAAACCAGGAAAGCATCCAGTGTACAGTATTCTAAAACAGAGGGAGCACAGCCAATCAAACAAATATTTTCTGATAAGTGCAGGAAAAGGGCGAAGGCAGGGTTTTGTAAGACAAGTCCCCAATGCCCAGTGGAAAACAGCTGGTGCCATCTCCAGAATACCAGTTAGAGATAATTTATGCCATCACTGATAGGCAAGAAGCATCACCAGGCATCTCAGCCATAGGGAGGTCGGAGGCTGCTGCGCATGCGCGCCTTTGTTTTAAGACAGCCAAGAGCAGAAGTGGTGAAAGAGAAAGGTGGATTTTAGCATGCAGCACATGGGTGGGAGACCAGCTTTTGCTTGCTGCCTTTTCCCATTGGAGGAACAGACTCTCCAGGGCTCATGCACTTGGAAGAGAAATTGCAAGGCGCTGGAGAACATGAGTCTGAATGCAGCATAGCTATCCCCCATTTTTCAGCTAATCACTTCTTCCTGGAATGTTCCTTGAGCGGGGTGGCCAATCTACCCACTCATTTTGTAGGGCTGCCAGGTCAGAGGTCAGCTTTAGAAATAATGCTGAAAAATAGCTAACTGGCTGACAAGCTATGCGATGGTTCTCTTTGGGAAGAGTTCATTGAAACAGTGCAGAAAGACAAAGGGGTTGGGGGAGAATGTGGACTTACAGAAAGCAAAACCAACGTTGCTTCTATTTGCCCTTTCAGCACTCGAGTGAAGTTTCCTTCAACCCAACCCTCTCTTGGCTCTCCCTGTTGGGTTCCCCCAGTGCATAAGTGGTAAACTGTTTCTTCAGGAATAAACTGTATTTACTGCATACACAATTAACCATCTTTAGAGTTGTTTTCATTCACAGCCTGCTTGTTTAGAGGATCTGGAGAATACACAAATCAGCAAACTCAGCAAAACCGACTCTACCCTCCTTCCAGAAATCTACTTGCTGGCTCTTTTAAAAGCCTTCAAGATGCCAAGGATGCCCTTGAGCCTCCACAAACAAGGAAAGCTAAGGGCCAAATAGCTGACCACCTATCCGACTTTTTGAAGGTTGTCTCTTTAGCTTGGATGCCTAATGCACCACAGTTCAGTCCTCAGGGACAAAGGATGCATATGTTCGTAGTTGACCTTTCCACTGTTTCTATTCTCTGAAGGTCACCCCATGGCTAAAAAATGGGGACAAGGCCTAGCTGGAGTAGTTTCCTGCTTGAGTTTACCTCTTCAACCATGTAAACAGCACTTACATGATATCCTAATGTGCCTTTGTCCAGGAAGCTTTGACCAATCAAAAGTGCAAGGGGCAAGAGATTTTCTTATCTAAAAGCAGAAGAGATCCAAGGTTAAAGGCAAGGAAGAATGTGTGTGTGTGTGTGTGTGTGTGTGTGTGTGTGTGTCTGTGTGTGTGTGTGTGTGTGTGTGTGTATGTGTGTGTGTCTGTGTGTGTGTGTTTTCCAGATAATAAAAGAAGTAAATACGTAGAAAGGTCACAATATTTTAGCTGAAGGGATAAGAAGGGATAAGAAGGTACAGGGCCCACCAGAAAGAATAGCAAGGACAAAGGTACTCCCGGAGCATTTAGTATGATCTCAATGCAGCTTGAAGCTTCACTTGTACTTAATTATGGCATCTTTGCAATGATCTGCAAGGAAAATAACTGGGTCATTTCTACCTTATAATGTTAGCTCAGAGGGTTTGGGAAAGTTGTCTTCTGTAGCTAGGGAGTGGTAAAAACCCACTTGGATCCAGATGGGATGGTCTTAGAGCTCATGGTCTTAGCCATGAGCTTTTTCTAGTACAGAGGCATACACACTAGTCTGTATTGAAAGGGATTTCCTACCTTATCTACAATTACCTTTTTGCTTTTACGGCTTGCTGAATGGAGAAGACGGTTTTGGCACTTCCCCTGTCACATTCTGAATACTCAATGACAAGAACATGCTATCAAATACATGACTAAAAGACGAGTTTAAAAATCCTCAGAGGAACTCCTAGTTTTCTGGGTACTAGCTCCCATGTCTCTTGTTATTATTCAAGGTAAGCAGATAGTGCTCGCAAGCTTGTATATTTCAGCCTGCTTTCAAAGAGAAAATATAATATGTAATGTATGTTTGGAGCAGCCAGTTCTTTGTCAAAGAAGTTTTTACAGTTGCAATGAAATAGTTGTTCTTTTATTTGTTCAGTGTCCACCTCCCTTGCTGAGCTCTCTACTGTATTTCTGTGCATGCCCCGTGCCTGGCACCTAAGAAATATTTGTGAGACAGATGACTGAGGACGTGGTAATGCATAAAGCCCAGCCGCATCTTCCTTCTTCACCAAAATCTAATTTTCCCACTAGTGGTTTATGACCCCGTGGAAACTTGGGCAACATGTAGAATGTTTACTGTGTGCTCTCGCTTGGCAATTCATCGAGGAGCTTTCCTGTTGACCAGTAGATTCGCAGGCTTGCTTTGTTTAAGAGGGATTTGGGTATGTTTCAAAAGAAGATTTTTTTCCCCTCCTGATTATTTGAGCCTGATCCTGCTGCTGTGACATGACCATGATTGGCTCAGAGCTCATGTGGCACAAGACTAGGCCATCCTCATTGTATGAAGTGACGTGGACACATTGCTGTGGCCATTAAGCGGGGCGTTGTGGATCACTTTACAAAGGCAACAGCTGCAGCTATTTCCCAAGCAGTTATGTCATAATTTGGTGTGTGTGTGTGTGACACCTCTGCGGGGCGCACGCCACAAAAACATTTATTCTTTTCATCTGTCAATATATTTGTGCCTCTCATCTCCTCTCTCTCTCTCTCTCTGTCTTTCTCTTTTTTGATTCTTTTCACAAGTGGCAAAATGTTTCCCAACCCCCAAACAATTGGTGTCTCTGCAGAAATATTCTTAAGGCAGCTGCTTTTTTGTACAGTGCATTTTTGAATGATTATATACATTTCCTTCTTAATAAGAAACAGGTTTATTGAAATGCAGGGACAGTTTCAAAGCACATAATGATATCCAATTAGCTAAATGTAGGCTCCACCTCAGCCATGTGGGTTAGCACACTCATCTGGCTCTGGAGAAAACTGAGGCTTTCATGGGATTATCTGGTCTAAAAGATGTTGAATCCTTAAAACGGGCCAGAGGAGGGCACTTATCATAATGTTCTCATTTTACCTCTGCCCACAGATGATACTGGATCTGAGACAGTGTAAGATAATCCCCCAATTAGGTGCTGAAGGAAATCAAGCTGAAATAGTTTATCTGAAGTCACACAGTTAATCAACACAAGAGCGGGATTAAGCTCAGGGCTGCTGGATCACAGCCATGTGTATATTATACTTCTTTAAAGCCATTAGTCTTGACAATCATTGGTGTGACTAGGGTTAAAACATAAGGCTTAGGTGCCTGAGTCATGCACGGCATGAGACCACGGGGAAGGCACAGGTGATCTATGCAAAGGCAGCTTTCCAAGTTCTCTGTTTCTTCCTTGAGAATGGGGCATCCTGGCATGGCAGCCTGTGTCTCTTCCTCTACCTAGAGAATTAGGAAATAGTCTTCGTTTCCCCAGAACCTGGGCCACAGGCCTTTCTTGATATGAGTACATCCATTTTTTTTCAGAGTGTGGGCAGTTTCAGATAGCATTGGTCTTCTAGCTCAACAGAAGGAGCTATTTGATCAATGACCATAAGGAAGAAGTCCTGGACAGGTCCTCTGAAGCCAGTAAGGCAATAGAAGAGAAGACAGGAAAGAAAGAAAAAAAATCAGTCCTTAGTTTCTGGGCAATGCATGGTGAGAGCTCTTTTCTCATTTCATTGAGAAGACAATAAGACTGTGTATACCACATCTACTTTCTACTAAAGTGCAAGGCTTTGTCTGACTCTGAGATTCTTGATCAGGCCACTGGTGAGGGCCATGACCATTGTATCCCAGTGTAAATGTTCTGGGCAGACAGAGCAAATGAAGATAAAATCCAGCCAGGACCTCACCACCTCACTCATCTTGGAGACAGGCATGCTTTGTCAGTAGCAGCCCCTCCATGTCTTTGCCATTTCAACCTTCCTTCTCCTAGGCTGAAAAGGCAAACACGGGCATACCCACTCTGTATCCAAGAATATAGACTATCCAAGAGTCTAGACACACATAGGAGAGCTCCCTGAATTTCCAGAGAGGGTTTTTCACTGGCTGTCTCTATTACTGAATGCTTGTTTCCATGGTGGCCCAGGACTATGGATAGCTCCTGGCCCTAGCGGAAAGACTATATTTACCTTAATTTCACAGGCAACATTTTTGCTGAGTTTTCTGTGGCTTTTACTTTAAATTCAGAAGCATTACAAGTTAGAAACTGAATGAGCTCAGTCAGACCTGGATGCCCTCTCTTTCTTAGTTTGCAGATAGCAAAGTAATACTAATCAACCTCATAATTCTGGGACGAGTGGGAACCATCTAGTATAGCTGAAAAATGAATAGATTCATCTCATGGTAATCAAGACAAATCATCTTTAATATGTGTATGCATATAAGACACATTTAATATGTAATTATAATTTGTTTTCAGGGTCTAAATCAGACTCTAAAGTTACTTCAAAACTGTAACAAGGACCAGCAAGATGGCTCAGTGGGTTAAGGTACTTGGCCATGGGCCTGACCACCTGAATACAGTCTCCAGGTCCTGTATGATCAGATCGTAGGAGAGCAGTTTTCAAGAAGTGTCCTCCAACCTCCCCATGCATATCATGGCATTCGTACACCCACACTCACATGCCCCAAAACAAATAAAAAAATAAATTAATTAAAGAATAGAACAATTTCACCCAGACTGGCTTAAACCAAGGGATCTTTGCTATCCTATGCAAAAGGAAATTTAATTATCTCAAGCAACAGGAAAAGCTTCAACAATGATTGATTCTGCAATGCAGACATTTCCAGGGCTGGGCTCTGTCTTCTTTTGACCTTGTTTTATCCTAAAACTATTTCCTCACATTGTCACATGATATCTACCAGCACAAACTGAAATGACACAAGTTTGTATTTATTATGGTGGCATAGAGACTGGCTGATCCCTTATTTTCAAGAACAATAAGTCTCTTCTTACATCTCATTGGCTTAGGCTGACTTCTTTCTACCCAGCTCTAAAGCAGCCTTTGACAAGAGAGGAGACACCAAGTTTGTCTTAGATTATCTACATGTGAATAAATGGTGGGACATCTCCTGGTATTCTTCCAAAATGTTGCTATAACCTGAAATTCCCACTTGTGCCTGTGTTTGAAGGAATACTGCCATGAGTGGCATAAACTAAAGGGTGATGATTTAGATGATGACTAGAACTTATTCAGACATGAGGGCTCACAGCACCACCTGTGCAAGCTGTGGCCTCTGCATCTTCTGCTGAGCACAGACAGACCAGTGATGGAGAAATAAATATGGTGCACTTTACACATGACTCAGCTCTTGAATAAGAAGTAGATATTAGGAGCTTGGTTTGGGTTCCATCCGGGTCCACAATGTAAGCCTATAACCAATAACAATGAGGAGTTTGTCGTGGTTTTTTGTATTCTGCACTGAATGAACTCAGAGGACAACCAATGAGAGCTTCATCCAAAATCCCAAGTCTCGAACCCATTTGTAACCTGGTACCAGCCAAGGGAGAAGATTCTGGGGAGAATTAGGCACAGCTTTTCTAGGTTGAGAAAGCATATGCCACTGCCATAAGAAAAACCTAGGAAGGATTCCCCCTGGGACAGTTTCATCTGCTGGAGAGCATTTGGCCATGACTTACTTTGATTGACTCAATTATAAGGGAGAAACTAGCATTTATAGGTAGAAATCAGGTACAGTGAATAACATCTTAAATTGTAGAGATCAGATTATCACAACCTAGGATTATTTGGTCCAACTTGCCAAGATTGAAACATCCTGTTCTGGGATAACAACCGATTGTTAACAGCTGCATTCAGTCTTCATTTTAAGCACATACATGCAAGGGCACCACACTTCTGTGTACACAGCATACATCATCATTAGCAGATGGTTCCTGGGCCTTTTGCGGTGTAGTTTACAGGTATCATTGCAGATGTGTTTTTAGGAGAGCATTTATCACAGTTTTTAGAAAAGGAGGGTTAGAATTCTATCACTAATATTTCCAACTAAAATTTCAGCGAAATTCTTCCTGGCGATTAAATAGCCACACCGGAAGCAGATGCCACTTGATTGATTATATACAAGCGAGGGAGAAAAGCCAAGCCAAGACAGGAGGTGTCCCTTGGAAGCCTTCATTTTCCAGTAGATTATTGCTCCTTCCAGGTAATCCCATGCCATGGAGTCCATCGTAACCCAGGACACAGCAGAAAACAGAGGAAGACAGGAAGAGATGGAGAGATGGCAAATCACTCATGGATCTGCCGCCGTAACTCGCTGGGCTTCCATAATGTGGCAGGGAAGCGTCAGCTAAATGGTCGCCAGCCCTGTGTGGTTAGAGAGAGGAGCCATATTTCACTGAATTAATTGTCTATTATTGAAATTTAGGATTTTGCTAAAAAGGATAACTATAAATAATCTCGGCAGAATACGCTTGCTATGCAAATCATTACATTACTGTGCACTTGAGTATTTCCTTAAGATGAATGTCTATAAATACAGTCATTGGGTAAAAGGGCATTCATAGTTTAAGGCTGTAGATTCTCATTTTTCAAGCAAATATTTCAATGAACATATGCTCAATTTTGGAAGACTGTTGAATGGTAATTGGAATCGTGAGTCTTCTTGGGTGTAACTGGTTCAACCCTATGCTTTTTCAAAACCAAATTGCCTGATCACAGTAAATTTTAACCAAAACCTCAGCTCTGTAATCTGGCACTCCACTGCTCATTTCTTCAACATGGCAAGGGGGATAAGTGGTTTTGATAGTGTAGCAAATACATTGATCCATTGAAATACAACTACAGACCTATTTCATTTCTGTGAAAATAATTGGGTTTGCAGGAATAATTATAGCTATCAAATTGTTTCTTATGCAAAACAAAAGAATGAGACTTTAAGAGCCACTGGAGTCATAGCTGTGTCTTCAGGAAAAACCAGCAAGGAACTTGTTCAGAATTTGGATTGTCTGTGAGCAAGGAGGGGAGGGAGTGGTCTGAAAGGTCCCTCTTCCCTGGCAAACAGTTGGCAAGACCTCAAGCCCCATCTGTCTGTCAGTTCTCTCAGCTCTTGGTCTCAGATGACAGCCAGGAGGAAAGAGGGAAACTGAGAGACAGGGCTTACATTCCATGCCTTCTACTATGCAAGGTAAAGGCCACGTGGCTCCAGCTCGCAAGGCTGCCCATTGTGCTTCCCTGCCTTCTCTTATTCAGTCATCTTGTGGAGTTTTACTACTAAGTCCATTTATTTGGGGTGAAATGAGAATCAAAGAGATGAAAGTTTGATGTGATTTGCAGTTGTCATATCAATTAGAGCAGCAAAGAGTCTGACTCCTCACTCTGGGTGTTAGACTTTTCTTTTTCCTTTTTGTGTTTTCGGGTTTTGTTGTTGTTGTTTTGTTGTTGTTGTTGTTGTTGTTTGTTGTTGTTGTTGTTGTTGTTTTTGGCCAGGGGAAGGAGTGTGGAGGGTTGAGACAAGGTTTTCCCTGTGTAGCCCTGGCAGTCCTGGAACTCAATCTGTAGACCAAGCTGACCTTGAACTCAGAGATCCACCCCTTTCTAGCTCCCAAACGCTGGGATTAAAGGCATTCGCCACCACTGTCTGGCTGGGTGTTATAGTTTTCTTGCTGTGACAAATACCCAAGAGAATCATTTGAAAGCGGAAAGCTTTATTTGAGCTCATGGTCTCTAACCATTTTGTTTGGGAAGGTGTGCTAAAAAGAGCAGTTCAAAACTTGGTGTCTAAAGACAGGAGAAGCAGGAGATGGGGGAGGAGAGGCAGGCATGGGGGAGGGGGAAACAGGGATGACTGAGAACGCTTTCATTTCATCTTGTGTTCCAGCTGACCCCCAACCTACAAGATGACTGTGCCACTTACAACAGGACATGTCTTTATCCTTTGGTTGGTGCTATCTGATATCACCCTTAGAGACACATCCAGTGTGCTCTGTAGTCTCCAATCTAGCTGTCAATCAGAATTGGCCATTATATTCAATTATTCTGGGTTTGAAATTTTCCTGGCCACCCACTGATCCCTCTACTATTTTTTTCTATTATTCATTAATGATTCCTAAGTACCTCCAGATACTTTCACAACTACGGGAAAATTTTACTTGTTTACTCATCAGGAAGGTCTTCTGAAGTCAGTGTTTGAGTGGGTCTCCGCAGGTGTCAGGCAGGGAAGCAAACCGAGAAGAGGAGAAGAATGACCAGGTCAGGTTTACTTCCTCAGCCTAGACTGAGATTTCTGAAGAGTCTGATATTGTAAGCATATTTAAGACAGCACAATTTTGGGGGAAAAAAGTTTCCTGGTGTAATACAATTCTCCATGCACAAGGAAGTGTTATTACTCAAACTCAACTCAGGGTCTATGTCATTTCTTCCAAGAAGATGGGTTCTAGAGATAGGCTACCTAGACTAGCTTAAGGGTCCAGGGAAGGATCTGGTCATACAGGTGGCATGGATGTCATTTGGGCTATTAGCCGTCTCTGCTCCTGGTTGTGGGAGATTGGAGAAACCTCTGGCTATACAGATAATGTAAGGGTCATTTCAACAGTTATGTATCTCCAGTCCTGGTTGTGGGAATTTGGGGGCGACCCTGGCTGTAAGGGTCATTAAGATTACTACCATCTCTGGTCCTGATTGTAGGAGCTTGATATGGCCTGGCCCAACAGATAGCACAGCTCACTAGGCTCTTGATCACAACTGACTTGTAGCTTTCTGGAAAAACAGATTATATATTTTCCCTTTAAAAGAACAATCCTGTGTGCTTAATATCCCTGGGTTCCCTGGAGATCTGTGGGCACAAGGACTTTCATGCTCCTAACAAGTGTTTTTATATGTAATTAATATATATAGTTACTATAGAATATTATTATATAGTAATAATATTACAAATATCCAAATATGGCTTAATGGAAATCATTTCTGCATAGAAGTCTCAATGTGAAAACTGAAAATCCAAGCTCAAGGTTTCAGGAGGGCCATCCTGCCTTTGCTGGTGCTAGAGAATGATCTTCCATTGTGATTTCTTCCTCACTGCCGTTGGGGACAATCTTCTGATAGTTTTTTGACTTATTGACCCAAGTCTTCCCAGGCAGTCTCTGTACGTGTGCCCATCTTCAGAGTTCCTTTTTCATAAGGATGCTGCCGTTTTGAGCTAGGTGTGCACCTTCATTCAAGATGATGAATGGGAGTTGGAAGAGCCCATAACCTGATCCTAACTTAACCAATTGTGTTTTCAATTAACTTATTTCCAAATAAGGCTACATTCTGGGGTACGGGAGGTTAAGGCCTCACTGAATAATTTTCAAAGGACACAAATCAACCCAGCACACCATCTCCATCCTCAGAAAACAAAACCACAGACATAAATGACAAGGTCAGAACCAGAAGTCAGTCTCCCACCCCCGCCCCACCCCCACCTCCAGTTAATATGGATAAAACCAGCCAATCCGATTTAGGCATAAGCAATTGACATGCAAATTGTACATTAGAAATGCAAATAAAATGTAATTACAAAGATGATTTAATCACAGGCCAGCCCAATTGGTGGACTTAAAAGGGCCTGCAGAAAGTCAAGGGAGAATCTTAATTTGCAGAACTGGGGCTTTCAGACATCTGAGACTATTACACAGGGCACAAGATCATTGGTGGCTGAGAGAGAATAGCCCACTGCTCAGCCAGTTCTTAGGTGCTCTGGAAGGGTAAATCGAGGACACAGTGCTAAGCCGCATGCAGGGTATCCCCAGATGTGTTACCCCTATCTAATTAATAAGTCTAGATAGGGATGGTTATGCTGAACTGTCCAGGAGAGGTACAAACAGTATAAACCAAGTACATCAGATGGGGTGACCAATGTCCTGTCTTGCCTGAGGAGTTTGCCAGAATAAGAATTTTCATAAGCCCCAGACAGACCCAGGCTAAAGCTTTCCTTGAAGATTGTATTTGAAGCTTATTAAGCAGCAAGGAAAAACCTCTTGATTCAAGCCCCACAATTATGTGTCAACAGCAGCTAATACCACAACCCATCAGTGTCTGACCTCTGTCCCCCAGACATTCTGTGTCTGTGTTCCCTTGCTGAGTTTCAGGCATTTGGAAAGGGGGTCCTAGGCCTGCTTTGGTCCTTGGTAGGCAATGTGGAACTATATCAAAGGGCGAAAGCTCACGGAGGAGGCCTGTCTCTAATCATAACAACCTCCTCATATACATTTTAAAATAATAGATACAGAAGGTAATTTATTCATAATCCCCAAAGAAGCGATATGTGTTTTTAAAAATACAAAACGAAACAATTTATCCAGGTGATTATTGCAAGCAAGCGAGCCTTGAAAACCCAGGGCTGGCAGCCATTCTGACACCAGATGCCCGCCCTGTCCTGCTCTGTGCAGTCTGGGAGCTCCTCCTGAGTTATGTCTCTAGGCTGGCAGGGTGGAGACAGAAGATGGAAATCCACCTTTTGCAAATCTGTCAGTCCAATCAGGCTCTTGCCTCTGACCATTTCCAAAGAAATGTTGTTGATTTGTTTTGTTTTCAATGCCCGAAGGAAGCCACTGGAGGAAGGGGCAAATGGGAAGGTTGGTTTGCCTTTTGGAGTGGGTCTTGTGGCTGTTTCTTTAACTCTAGGATCAACTGTTCACACTGAGTAGAGCAGCCACAGAGAGCCTGGGTGGGGGTGGGGGTGGGTGGGGAAGGTGCCTTGGGTCAGGACACTAAGGGAACCTTAGCGTAGCTCAAGTTTGGACTCTCTGTGCTGGGCTCTCTTCTAGGAGGAAGGGTGGGTTCCAGATCGTTAACCAGTGGCAGCTGGCAGCTTTATTGTTTTTTAATTAAATAACCCCCAGCCACACCAGCACACACCGATCCTGCACCTCCTCCTCCTCTTGCAAACCTCATTAAGCAAGAGGTCTATAATTAAACCCAGAATCTATGGCAGACACTCCTACAATCCATCTACTGCTTCTGCGGCCGGGCTGTGGGCAAAATCGTGGCTCTCTCATTGCATTTTATGGGCTGACAGCGGACCCAAGCAGGGGCCATCTTTATTTGTCACTTAATGTGACCCACCCTTCAGAGCAGCCAGATGTGTCTCTTGTTCATTGTAGATAGCAGCCCATGAACTAGTGTGAGATTTCTTCCTAGAAGGGTCAGTTTGCCTCAAACAGGTGAGGACTTCGATTCTAAAAGTGGGGGATTTTTCTGGATCATACTTTCCTGCACATTTGGAATCAATATGTCTGCAATATTTTCATGTGATTGGACGCAGATAGCCATGAGCACTTTTAACTTATACCTAGTTCTGTCTTACCATCTTACCAGAGACTTAGGGTTACCTAGGAGAAGGCTTTTCCTAACCATCCTCCACCTCTGCTCTCGCTCTGTCTTTGTCTTTCCATCCTATCCTAAAGAATGCATGCCTTTGTGTGTTCACATGTGTGTGCGTGTGCATGCATGCTGTATGTATACTGTTACCCCTCCATCCTCTCCTAAAGAGGATGCATGTGTGTAAGCATGTGTGTGTATGTGTGCGTGTAGTGTGTATGTGTGTATGTGTGTGTGGTGTGTGTATACTGTCACCCTTCCATCCTCTCCTAAAGAGTACATGCATGTGTGTGAGCGCGTGCCTGTTTGCATGCATGAGTGTTCTGGGAAATGTAGGGGTCCAAGGTCTACCTTGAGTGTGTCCCTTTATTACTTTCCATCTTACTTTCTGAGAAGGGGCCTCTTTTTCAACCAGAGCTTCTCTTGTGGCTAGCTTGGCTGCTCAGCAAGCCCCGTGGATTCACCTCCGACCAGCTCTCCCCCAGGCCTGGGGTGGCAGATGTGGCAAGCTGGCTCCTAGGTGGGTTCTAGGGATGGATGGAACTCAGGTCGTCCTGCTTGGGCAGCGAGCACTTTACCCACTGGCCAGTCTCCACAGCCCCATGGCTCAGCCCTCTAATACAGTGTGTTTGGGATCTGCTGCCTCTTGAGGTTGTTGGAGTCAGATTTTTTATGGCAGGAGCTGACTCCTTTAATTTCTCCATGGGGAGGAGAACAGGGAGGAAATAACCAACGATTTTCCTGTGTTATGAAGTGAATAAAACCAAATCCCACCTCCATCCACCCTGACCCCCAGCTTAGAAGCACTGCTCCTAGAAAACGCCTCCAAACACTGTGAAAGTGAATTTATCATTTACATCATTTCTCTTTGTGGCCCTGACAATTCATATTACCCCAGAAACTGACATCTCCACTTTCCTCCAATTGATAAATAATCTCATTTTGATTTCTGAAACTGAGACACATCATGAGCCTAGCATACAAAGGAAGATTCATTGGCCTTTTATTTCACATGTGGGCTTCTTGAAAAATTGTGTCTGCTTTGCCATTTGGGCATTTACCCCTGACGCTCCACTTATCATATTTTGATTGTTTCTAAAAGACACCATATTTTTTTTAACTCTTTGGGAATGATTTAACTGATCAAATACACTGCATCTGGTTGTTATGGTAACTCAAGTTCTAAAAATAATATAAAGAAAAGACCACCTTTAATTGAAACCACAAGAAGTTGTTATGGTAACTGGAATTTTTTTTTAAGTAACTAGGTTAAAACACATTTCATTTTATCTAACACTTTGCACAAACAAATTCTGATTAAAATATCAGGTTTAATTTAATCAGTTAATTAATGTCACGAAATGTCATTTATCTATAACTCTCATTTACATTCACCACTGAATTAGCCAACTTGCTAATTGTAACCATTCAGTCTCCAGTTTAACATCCTTAGGCCTGGGGCAGAAATGTGAGGGTGACTTGTTAGGCTTGGGTGCCCAACTAAGGTCTGACTGCCTCTCTGGAGACACTTGCAGTCTTACATCTTTATCTTTGAAGCAGAGACATTATTACTGGCTCCATTCTTGCCCCAGTTGTATGGATGACGTAAGATGGCGTATCCAGACATTTGCTTTCCTTAAACATGCTGTAGCACAGCACTAAATTATCATCACCTCGAATTACTTCCTTCATAGATTCATTGAGCATTAAGTTAAAAAAAAGAGAGAGAGAAAAAAACTATAGAAACAGGCTTGAAATATTTATACTTAAAAAGCTGCCTATAGAACTTTGAGTCTGGGAAATGAAATTCATTAAGGAATAATATCTGTCTTTATACTAAACCTTTCAAGGGAGCTTCAGAAATGTCTTAAAGATAAAGATGATCCTGCAAAGTGAGGTGGCACATGTCTGTAAAGCTAGCTAAGATCCTGTCTCAAAAAGAAAGAAAGAAAGAGAAAGAAAGAAAGAGAGAGAGAGAGAGAAAGAAAGAAAGAGAAAGAAAGAAAGAAAAAAAGACAGACAGACAGAAAGAAAGAAAGAAAGAAAGAAAGAAAGAAAGAAAGAGAGAAAGAAAAGGGTACAATCATATTAAGTATCTCTTTGAGACCCCTATAATGAATGTCTAATGTGTAGAAGGCATTTGAATGTATTTAAAGAGTTTATATCAGTGCACAGAGTTTTAGCAATGCATTCTCTATACATGGGGTCTGGTAAACCTCAAACAGTATGGCGGTGGGAGGAGGCGGACTTGGATAACAGTGGCCCTGTCCATATGGTGGGAGCAGCACGTGCGGAGATTTGCTCCTGTTAGGAAGCTCACGTTAGGCATGTCTACACTCAGGCAAGTGAGCTATTACTAGACTACACAGGGCTCTAGAACTTGAAAGCTCAATTTTAGTGTTTAGACCTAAAACTAACTAAATAAATAAAACTAGATTTGGTTCCAAAAAGAAAACTGAACTCCATAAATATTTAAGCATTTAAAAAAATGTAACATTGGCCCAACTTTATTAATTGTTGTGTTTGCTACTCTTAAATATTTCATTACTCTTAAAACAATTTGAAGCATACATTTTTTTTCTCACCACACAAGAGGTTTCAACTATGTAAAGTGATTGCCAAGAAATCATAGCCAACCTCAAATTAAGTTAGTTACTTCTAGCCAAATTACTCACGAGCAAAAAAATCATATTTTTTAACCCTAAAAGTAGATGCATACTAATACATTCTATTTAGCATAGGGTGGAATAGCATAGACAAGCTTGCTTGATTCTTTTAAATCAAATCTCAGATTCAAAAACAAGAGGAAATGATGCAGCAAAAGTGTATGAAAAGTATAGATGTGTGTGTCAGAACAACAAGAGCATGAGGTTAAAGGGAAGGAAACGAGGCTGTGTTGTAGAAAGACAAGCAAAGTGACGTGATTCTACTCCTGAGTCTGCTAGCCAGGGCTGACTGACAGACTGACAGACTGACAGACTGACAGACTGACAGACTGACAGACTGACAGACTGACAGACTGCATGAAGTGTGGATGCTTCAGTGTGTCAGGCTTCTGGGGCAGTGTCAGCTTGTCTTAGGTCTTATAACTTTGTTGCTCTAGTGGCGAAGCTGCCATGGGAGTGGCTTCTTCTGGACGTCTGTCCTTCAGCATTTTCCATGGGTTTGCGACAATCAAACCTTTCATATTAAACTCCCTCCTAAGTGAAATTCCGGAAGCTGATTTATTATTTTCCTGACTAATCTATGATTTATGGGTTAACATTTATTGTCGACACTATCAGTATTGATCTAATCATTGTCGACTCATCTCAGGAACAGAGTCATACTGTCAAATGCGTCATACTAGTCCTTGAATCAAGAAGGGTGGTTTGCAGAGATGCCAGTGCCCTTTGTAGTAGCTTCCATCTTTATGTGGGGTAGGGCCACTTAGAATTCAGTATGGCAGTCGGAAAGGCATCTTTCATTTTGCCTTCCACCAATCAGAGAACATCTAATATGGAATCCACTCGCTGTGCCTGACTTCAGTGGAAAAAAGTTGAAAACAATAAATTAATGTGTGACTGTCAAGTAACTTTTAATTTAAGTCTTTGCTCTTCTGAAGGTAGAGAGCTATGAGTGCCTCTGCTGAGAGCTATGGGTGCTGCTTAGAAATAAGAAGTAAAAATATTGAAGACATGGAGAAGAATTACAGCAAAAGTTCCTTCCTCATTTTTCTTCAAATACAGAAAAGTAGAGAAGAATTAATAACATTCAAAATATGAAAGTAGCCACAGCACTATCTATAATCATCTTGTGGTTGTATAATGTCTTCTGAAAAACATCTCTAGTTCCATCTGAATTTATAGCCCCCAATTAGCATATGTCCCCAATACACACACTTACTACAACATAGGGAGAGGACTTGCCCCTTTCTAAAAACTATGACCAGGCTGTGGATAATGTGACCCCTTAGCTGACAGTTTGTAAATGAAGCCTACTAATGAAACGGCTTTTAAAGTTTTTGTTTTTAATCATAGAATTCTTAACCAGACGAGTTAGTTTGCTGGGAATCTGAGGCTGGAGCCCTCTGCTTGACCCCAAATGCTCCTAGCTAATGATGTCCTTCTGTCCCTCTGGGCCCACTTTAAAGTGGTGAACTTTTTTTTTGTTTTTTTGTTTTTTGTTTTGTTTTCACTTTTATCTTTAAGAAACTGCTTTTGTCACGGCTTCTCTAAGTCAGCACAGGCATGTCTAATTGGCTTGCTCAGCACTCCCCCTCAATCCGATGGATGCTCCTTACTGATTTGTAGAGGGCAGCTGCACACGCTTGAGGGTTTTGGGGGTTTGTTTCATTTTGTTTTGTTTTGAAGCCAAGCTTTCATCTCACCAAGTGCTACTTGTATGGCTAGGCCTCAGATAATTGTTTGTAAAGCAAGTGCGTAGGACAGATAAGGTGAGAGGCACTCTGCCGGCCTGGGTGCTAATGCTGCCCACGTGTACACTAAGGCATGGAGCAAGACTGGGTGCTAAGGATAGGCAGCGTGCGGTTTTCCCATCTGGGAATCTTGTGGCTCCTAGCACCCAACTTGCTAGAAAGCTAGACAGAACTCCTGCAGACACCAGAGAAAACACAGCACAGGACTATGATCCACGATGGAAGAAACGAGCAAGCCAGCCCTGGGACCACACTCTATGGAAGCAGTTTGCATTGTGGCCGGGGGAGGGGTAACCCCAGCGGAGCATGGTGGTTTTGCTAAATTAAAATGACAGAGATTAGATCTGGGGTTGAAGGATACAGCTGGGATTTGTCTCATAAGACAAAGTACCGGAGAAGAGAAAGCTATGAAGAGAGACAGATCTAGTAATCAGTTCACTCCCCATTGCTACCTTATTCTTTTTATCTTATTACCTATTTTTTCTCAGATGTGTGTGTTTTGAGTGTGAGTGTGTGTGTGTGTGTGTGTGTGTGTGTGTGTGTGTTTGCTCTAAGATTTATAATATACCTTAATACTCCCGACACAGAACAAAACCAGTATACACAGTATATCATGACAACTAGAGCCCTTTCAGGAAGCAATGTTGATGTAACATTTGGTTCTGCAAGTGCTCATCCGGGCCTGTAATTCTAGCATTCTAGAGGTCAGGGGATCATAAGCTCCAGGGAATCCTAGGCTACCTAGCAAATTCAATGCCGTCCTAGGTTCCACAGTAAGACCCTGTCGAAACCAAACAAAACAACAAGAGGAAACTCATTGATAAAATTCTCCATTAACAGAATAAAGGGAAGGGAAGTATAAGACTCTCTGTAGAAACAGAAAAGAACTTTAACAAAATTTAATACTACTTTTTGATAGCCTCTCAGCAAACTGGGAATATGGAAGAGTAAACATTCTTTGGCCAATAACATCTACAGAAAGGGGGGATAGAAGAAGCAACTATTCTTAGTGATGAAAACAATGATCTGATTATTGGAAAGAAGGCAAGACAGTATGCACACTACACTTAAGATCATACTCTTCTAGCCAATGCAATAAGACAAGATTAATAAATATGCATTTTCAAATCAAAACAACCCTTAGATTCCACCTCACACCAGTCAGAATGGCTAAGATTAAAAACTCAAGAGACAACAAGTGCTGGCGAGGATGTGGAGAAAGAGGAACACTCCTCCACTGTTGGTGGGATTGCAAAATGGTAAAACCGCTCTGGAAATCAGTGTGGCGGTTCCTCAGAAAATTGGGCATGTCACTTTCAGAGGACCCTGGCATACCACTCCTGGGCATATACCCAGAGGATTCCCCTGCATACAATAAAGACACATGCTTCACTATGTTTATAGCAGCCTTGTTTATAATAGCCAGAAATTGGAAGGAGCCCAGATATCCCTCAAAAGAGGAATGGATACAGAAAATGTGGTATATTTATACAATGGAGTACTACTCAGCAATTAAAAATAATGAATTCATGAAATTTGTAGGTAAATGGTTAGATCTGGAAAATATCATCCTAAGTGAGCTAACCCAATCACAAAAGAATACACATGAAATGCATTCACTGATAAGTGGATATTAATGAGCCCAGAAGCCCTAAATGCTCAAGGCACAATTAGCAAGTCAAATGACTCCCAAGAAGAAGAAAGAAGAGGACCCTGGGCCTGTAAAGATTGGATCCAGTTTTGTAGACCCAGAATAGAGAAATCATGGGGGGGGGAATGATTGAGGAATAGCTGGGGGGGAGAGGAATTATGGGACATATGGTGGGGGGGAACTGGGAAAGGGGAAAGCCTTTGGAATGTAAACATAGAATATAGAAAATAAAAATTAATTAAAAAAATAAATATGCATTTTGGAAAGGCATATGAACCCAATCTTCATTTGCTGACCATGTATTGAAAAAAATTACAAAGTAGTTGGAATAAAAGAAATTAGAACTAATAAATCAGCCATCAAGGTCAATTACATGTCATTTTGTATGAGGTCAATCATAAAATCATATTTCCACATATTAACAACAAACAACTCAAAAACAATTAAAAATATTCTTTAAAATATTGAGGATGGGACAACAGACAAGGCTCAGTGGTTCAAAGCACTGGCTGCTCTTGCAGAGGACCTGAGTTTAGTTTCTAAGATCTCTATGAGGGTAGTCATAGCTAGATACAATGCTAATAGCAATATGTATCTAGAGGATATGATGCCCTCTTTTGGTCTCCGAGAGTATCTGTACACACACACACACACACACACACACACACACACACACACATTAAAGAGACAGGGCATGGTACTACATGCTTGTACTTTTAGCACTGAGCCTGAGAAAAGATAATAGGGAGCTCAAAAGTAGCTAAATAAGTAAATAAATTAGACCACAGAATAGAAATATGCACAATTAACAAATTATATGTAAGTTTGGGGCATTAAAAACTATAAAGAATTGTTGAGAAGATTGAAGAAGAGTCAGTAAAACATCAAACGCCAGATAAAATCTGTCCCTAAGTTAATCTTCACATCCAGCACTGTCTAGGTCAGTCTTAGCAGGGTTTTATGCAGAGTTGACAAAATAATTCTAAAATTTATGTTGAGAGGCAAAGATCCAGAAAAACAGCATTTTGGGGGAAAAGGAGCAAATTTGGAAAACTTTTGCTCTTTGGTTTCAAGACTTATTTTATTATGAAGCTAAAGTAATAACGACACAACAACAATGTTAAAAGGATAAATATAGACGAATAATTCGGAGGAGAGACAGCTAATATGGACACATGGTTTCTGACAAAGATACCTGGGCAATCAATAAAGACAGAAAAACTACTTGGACTAATGACCGATAACAAGAAACTGGAAAATCACAAAGGAATCAACCCCTGATACTTGCATTGAACCTGGTATTTCTAAGCAGGTCTTTGAAATCTGCCAAGCAAACTTTATGTAGAATCAGTCAATAAATTCTAAAATACATACTGAAATGTAAAGATGCTTTTAAATAATATATGTAAAAATAACAAACTTCAAGAAAAAGCATGGTCAAAAGGCTTTATTTTTAAGAGTAAGCATTGTCAAAACGGAAAGCCAATACTGATTGCTAATATTCAAAACATTTGTGCATAACAAAGGACTTATAACCACAGTATGTAAAGAACACTTACAATTCCCAAGACTCAGGAGGATGAGGCTCATGAATTGACAAGAATTAGAACTTAGCCTGGGCTACATAGTAAATTCCAAGCTAGCCTGAGCTATAGAAGGAGACTCTATCTCAAGAATCTTTAACTCATCTATCATGGCAGTTAAGATATACACATTCTGTTATATGTAAGTTACCTTCCACTGAAGTAAAAATTCAAAAAAAAATAATGTTCTTATAGTTGCTTCCTTCTAAATGCATTTCTGATTTACTTGATTTCAGTCTGAAATTGGTTCTTTCATTGATTCTACATAAAATTTTCTTGCATCTCTAACAGCTGATGCATCTGTTAAGTCATCAAATATATATATACATATAGATGTATATACATATGTATATACATGTGTATACATAATCTGGATCTTTGGAGGAAAACTTTAAATCATTATCTACTTTACTGCTGTATTTGTTGTTTTGTTTTTTAAAGAAGATAGTTCTATATTGATCTTACCATATATATTAGATACAGACCTTTTTACTAAAATACTTATGACTCTATCCTTCTAATCATGCCTCAGGGCATTGCCTAGAGTTGTTTCAGTCAATTAGAAGTAAAATAACAAGATCTCACACAGAGAAGAACACGGGCTGTTGAGAAGCTCTGTCCCATGGTAGAGGGTATTTCTTTCAGAAGTTGTGTGAATTCTTTGGCCTTTTAACAGATAACTTTCTAGAATTTTTATAGTTGTCTAGGAAGGAAAAAGCAAAACCTCTATCTGCTATTTTGCTCTTTAATGACTCAGAATACAAATATTTATGTCAGTTTTTGCATTTCTAAAGAGACAGTATCTAAAAAATCCCTCAAGATTGCATCAAGAACTCCAGAAAGAGGGGAAAGACATGGAGGTCAAGTGGGAGAGAGGGAAGGAAGGAAGGGGAAAGGGATGAAGAAAGGAAAGAGGGAGGGAGGGAAGGAGGGAGAGAGGGAGAATATTAATGAGATCCTGCTTTCTGAAAAGTGAGACATGCATGTCTCTGGACCATTTACTGTTACTCACCTGTGCTTCTGTAGCCAAAGAGTGAATGAAGCCAACATACTAGACGTACGATGGTAAAGCGAAATGGAGGAAGGAGGAGGAGGAGGAATGAAGGAATAGGAAGAGGAGGAGGGAGAAGAGGAGGAGGGGGAGGAAAAGGAAGGGAAGGAATAGGAGGGGTTGGAGGAGGAAAAGAAGGAGGAGGAGGAAGAGGAAGAGGAAGAGGAAGAGGAAGAAGAAGAAAAAAGACACAAAGCACAATGACCACTGACCCAAAAGCTGGATGGAAGTCAGGGTGATTACTAAGCCCAGGCAGCAAAGGCACAGAGGTGCAAGCTACACACTTTACACAGTGAGCGCTGCAGTCGATGCAATCCCTTCTCCATCATCTGCCCATCACCATCTTACCATCAGCCAGAACCTCATGCTGCTTAGTTGGTTTTTTTGTTTGTTTGATACAGTTCCGAGCCTCAGAGATTCAATTAGCACTTTATACCAGTTTTCCATTGACTTTAACTCCAGTATATAATGATATAATACACCACAATATTCTTTAATTCCACCCACTGTACAGTAGAAACATTTTTCCTTTCAAATCTACATTAATGCATAAACTGACAATGCTCCCCCATCCAAATGCATTTTTAATTACAAACGTACAATCTGTTTGAATTCTTAAAACCAGTATGTTTTCTTTTAAATCCTTACCTATACAGCTTTTTTTAATTAAGTGAAAATATGAAGCAAATGTTTTATTTTTACTCCTTTTTTACTTTCCTCCTGGAGGTAGCTGTACCTATGGGTTAAGGTGATATCTTGCAGACCTCTCCTGAGATATACACACATACTGTACTTGTGTCCTTGATGCGCAGAACCAGGGCAGCTGTCTTTGGTATACGGTTACAAGCCCTAAAACAACCAGAGAGCAAACAGTGGGAAGTAAATGTGAGCAGGCTGAGTGCATGGCTAATGTGGTTAATCAGCTCTGTCCTGAGTAGTATGGCCCTGGCAACAAAGCCCGCTACAAGCTCCCAGCAGGGAAGAAGGAGGGAGCTAGCATGGGGGTAATTAACTGACTATCACGTCTCATTGACTTGATCTGAGCTGCTGTCCATGGCTGAGACCCTGATTGGAGAGAGGACCACAGGAGCCGTTGGGGGAGTCCCAGGGCAGCAGCCGCTCTTGGCTTTAGCTTGAGTTTATGGAGAAGCAACTGGGAGGAGCCGGATGTTGGCCACAGTGACCACGGTGTAGAGTGAGGGTTTCAGAGACAGGACCCGGTGCACTGGGCCAGGTTCTGGATTGGTTCGTTATGGCCAGAAGCTAAGTGCCACTGTAGAAGCCAGATGCTGGTAGGGCGATGCCAGCAACATGGAATCCAGAGGTTTTCAGTGCAGTGGTTTGGATCCTCTTCTGGCTTTCCCTCCTGGGTACCCCAGTGACTAAACAGTGACTTTTAAATTTATTGAGTGTGATGGTTTGGATATGTTTGGCCCAGGGAGTGGCACTATTAGGAGGTGTGGCCTTGTTGAAGTAGGTGTGGTCTTGTTGGAGGAAGTGTGTCATCATGGGCTTGGGCTTTAAGACCCTCATCCTGGCTCCCTGGAAGCCCGTCTTCTGTTTGCCTTCGGAATTGGAACAAGATGTAGAACACTCATCTCTTCCTACACCATGCCTGCCTGGATGCTGCCATGCTTGATGATAACGGACTGAACCTCTGAAACTGTAAACAAGCCCCAATTAAACATTGTCTTATAAAAGTTGTGTCTTTTCTTGGTGTCTGTTCACAGCAGTAAAACCCTAACTAAGACACTGAGGTTCTGCATTTCTCTTAGTAAGTTCTATGAACTGGACAACTGCATCTTAATATGTATGATAATATGTATTTTGCCATGCAAAATAGGTTCACTATCCTAAATATCCACTGTGCTGTACCTGGTCAGTCTTCCCCGCCCCTCATCCCCACATCCCACAACATTGGCAACCACTGATCTTAGTATCTTGGCAGTTTTCTCTTTCCCAAAAGTCTTGCATAAGTAGAATTGTATCATTCCCTTTATAGGCAGGCAGCCTTCACTTGGAGTGTATGTTTAAGGTTCACATGTGGTGTGTGTGTGTGTGTGTGTGTGTGTGTGTGTGTGAACTTGATTATCTCATTCCTTTCATTACTGAATAGTATTTCATATTATCAGTGTTTCACTATTTAACCATTAGCCTACTGAAGGATATGTTGATGGCTTCTTATTTGGGATGATTACAAATAAAGCAGCCATAAAAATTTGCACATAGTTTTCATGCAGATATATTTTTCCAAATCAGTCAGTAAGAGTCTTCTTGGAGCACAATTAATTTGGTAAGGTAAAACTGCATTAGCCTTGTAAGACAAAGTCAAGACATCTTCCAAGATGTCGGCCCATTTTGGATTTGCATCAACAATGGATGAGGGTTCAGCATCTTCAATTATCATTGGTACTGTTAATATTTGGGATTTTTCTTTTTGAGACAGGGTTTCTCTGTGTAGCCCTGGCTGTCCCGGAAATCACTCTATAGAACAAGTTGGCCTCAAACTCAGAAATCTGCCTGCTTCTGCCTCCTAAGTGCTGGGATTAAAGGCGTGCACCACCACTCCCTGGCAATATTTGGGATTTTTAATCATTTAGCTATAGGTGTGTACTGATGTTGGTTTGCTGTTTTAATTTGCATGTCTCCAATAACAAATGAGTTGGGGCATTTTTTATATGCTTATTGGCCATCTGTATACTTTTTATAGTGAAGTGTCTGTTCAGATCTTTTGCCCATTTTTTTTAATTGGGCTGTTTGCTTTCTTAATCCTGACTTTGAAGAGGTCTTTATATATTTTCGTTACAAGTCTTTCATCAGATATGTGATTTATAAATATTTTCCTCCAAATCTATGGTTTTATTTTTCTGTTAACAATGTCCTCACAGAGCAGATTTTAAATTTTAATAAAATTCAACTTATTAAAAATGTCAAATTTTAACAAGGCTCAATTTTCATAAAATACAAAGTAAAATTTATTTTTTCTTTCATGAACAATGCATCTTTTTTATTCAGAAACTTAATTGAACCAAATGTCATGTAGATTTCTCATCTTTTCTACTAGAAGTTGGTTAGGTTTATGTTTCATATTTAGTCTTAGTCAAGGGTTTCCTTGATTGCTTGTGGTACTAGAAAAGGAACCCATGGCCTTGATCATTCCAGGCAAGAATTTCTGGTTTGAACTTCACCTCCTACAGCCTTATTAAAATTTAAACTTGCAAGATTTTTGTAAAATGGAAATTTACTTGAGCAGGCATATTTTTCTTTCTGTATCTTTGTGTTACCAATGAAATTGGTGTTCTCTCTCTGGTCTCATTAATGGGAAGAATTTAGAGACAAATTCAGAAGGAAGCTTGAAGACAATTTTATTACAGTAGGAAAGAAAAACAGGGCTGGCCCGCTGTAAATCTCAGCAGTTGCTAGGAAACAGAGATAGAGAGAAAGACAGTAAATCAGGGCTTTAAGAAAACAATCAGGTTTGTAACACAGGCCAGCCAAAAGCTGCGTGGCAGGCAAGTAATTACATGGCAGAAGAGAAGTCTCACCAAGAGCGAGAAGAGCCAGAGTCTCCTAGAAAGCATGTCCAGACCTTGACGGTCTCGGGCTTTGGCCAGTATCAGAAAGAAAAAGATAAAAAGAGAAGAGAAGAAGAAAATGATCATTTCCTGCGTACCTCCCAACATCAGGCAGGCCACAGTGCTGAGTGACTGCATGGGGAAGAGGTGTCTGGGTACGATGAGAATTATCTCATTAAGAGGCTTCCTCCCATTGTCTCAGCAAGGCTTTAAGTAAATCAGTCCTCCTAACTGGTGGTCTCTAGGCCAGATGATTGACAAGCTCAGCTGGATTAGCTCTTAAAAAGAGGAACCAATAGTATATGATGTTCTAACCTTTGGAGCCAATCAAATTGTCATGACTCCATCCAGAGCCAGAGGTAGAGTTCATTCATTTGACTAGAAGGAGATAGCTTTCTTCTAACAAGCCTCAACAATACCCCGATACCAGTCCTTAATGGTCTCCAAGATCACTATAACATTTGGAAAATTCAGAGCTTCATCTCCCTCAAGAATGGATCTGAACAGAAAACAAATGATTATCTCATTACAAAAGCTTTAATGAACTCAGAAAGGACTTGTTCCTAATATGGCATTAAGAGAAAACCAGACACACTAAAACTAATAGAAAAGAAACTGGGGAAGACCCTTGAAGACATCGGCTCAGGGGAAAAATTCCTGAACAGAACACCAATTGCTTATACTCTAAGAACAAGAATAGACAAATGGGACCTCATAAAACTACAAAGTTTCTGTAAGGCAAAAGACACTGTCAAAAGGATAAATCGGCAACCAACAAATTGGGAAAAAATCTTCACCAATCCCACATCCGACAGAGGGCTAATCTCCAATGTATACAAAGAACTCAAGAGGTTAGACCCCAGAAAACCAAATAACCCTATCCAAAAATGGGGTACAGAGCTAAACAGAGACTTTTCACCTGAAGAAATTCGGATGGCTGAGAAACACCTTAAAAAATGTTCAACTTCACTAGTCATTAGGGAAATGCAAATTAAAACAACCCTGAGATTTCACCTCACACCAGTCAGAATGGCTAAGATTAAAAACTCAGAAGACATCAGGTGTTGGCGAGGATGTGGAGAAAGAGGAACACTCCTCCACTGCTGGTGGGAATGCAAGCTGGTACAACCACTCTGGAAATCAGTATGGCGGTTCCTCAGAAAACTGGACGTGATACTTCCGGAGGACCCAGCCATACCACTCCTGGGAATATACCCAGAAGATTCACCAGCATGCAATAAGGATACATGCTCCACTATGTTCATAGCAGCCTTATATATAATAGCCAGAAGCTGGAAAGAACCCAGATGTCCCTCAACAGAGGAATGGATACAAAAAAATGTGGTATATATACACAATGGAGTACTATTCAGCCATTAGAAACAATGAATTCATGAAATTCTTAGAGAAATGGATGGAGCTGGAGAATGTCATACTAAGTGAGGTGACCCAGTCTCAAAAGAATACCCATGGTATACAGTCACTGATAAGTGGATATTAGCCTAGAAGCTTGGAACACCAAAGACACAAATCACATATCAAGTGATGTCTCACAAGAAGAAAGGAGTGGACACCGGTGCTAGAATGGACCAAAACATCATTGTGGGAGAGTACAAGAACAGTAAAGTGGGAGGGGGTGGATGCGGGAGCAGGGGGAGGGAAAAGGACATGTGGGACCTTTGGGGGTGGGGAACCAGAAAAAGGGAAATGAATTGTAAATATAGAATATATACAATAAAAAAAAAAAAGAGCAGTAGCTCAGTAATTCACCAGTCTTCTCCTTACAGTCCTCACATGTTACCTACATTGATAAGCATCAAAGCCTTATACAGTTGTGACATTTTTCACTTCTGCTTGTGTGGATAGAAGACTAGGGAGAAATGTCACAGGAACTGCATGGTTGGAGAGAAGTGGAGTGGAGAGGATACAGGCAACTTTCATGTAATTAAACCATCATGGCCCTTGAGGTCAAGATAATGTCACTGTAAGGACCACAGTTCTCTCTGAGTGAGACAAGTTGCAGATTACTTATTTCCTTCTCCTCATTGGTCAAAGAGTGATTTAATTCTATTCATTCTTGGAAGAACACTGCCTGAATAATAGTGTAAATGTTGATATGTATTATTACTTCTGATTTTTAATTTTTAAATAATTGCAGTGGTAATTTTCTCCTTAATCTAATAATGAGTTCTGTGTAATCAAAGTGCACTGTATATTTCTTCTGGCTTGCTCAGCTTGCTTTCTTATAGAACCCAGGACTACCAGCCCAGGAATGGCGCCACCCTCAATGGGCCCTCTCCCCTTGATCATCAGTTGAGAAAATGCCCTACAGCTGGATCTCATGGAGGCATTTCCTCACCTGAAGCTCCTTTTTCTGTGATAACTCCAGCCTGTGTCAAGTTGACACACAAAACCAGCCAGTACAATCACCCTGTTAAAAAAGAGATATATTAGGGTTTCCATTTAATCTTATATTTCTACCCATTTTTCCTAGTCAGAGCAGGCTTCACTTTTTGTATTTCAATAGGGTGTTAGCTGACGCATAACATTTAATATCAATTCTATATTTGTTGTGAAATATATTTCCCCGTTTAATGTTTTTAACTTTAAGTTTTATGTTCATTATTCTTTTGGGAATTACTCTTCATGTCTTTATGTGTTTGACAACCTTTTAATCACTTAACATGGTTTTGTTTTGGTGTTTTTCCCCCTAGTATAGTCTTTGGAGAATTCACATAGACTTCTCCTCCTGTTCAATATAAGTATATTAAATGTATTGACTTTTAATGAAGAATTTTCTCCCAAAATGTGCTTATGATCTTAATTAGCACATCTGTCCATATTCTGTGTGGTATTTTATTTAGTGATTTTTTTTAATTAATTCCTGCATACCTTTCTTCCTCTCTTCTCTTTCTCTTCTCCCCTCCCTTCCTGCTTAGAGCAACACCTTTCCTTATACCCTCAACCCTAAAATTTTAGAGGGGATCTATCCTGTTTTATAATCTACTAATTATTTCTCTCAATCAGATCTTCAACAGGAGGGCCGCTATGCGATGGCTTTTCCTCTTCTCCCTTGAAGATAGCGATAAATCCACTCCGTTTCCTACTGAGCCTGGATGTGAGCTCAGTCTGCTCAGTCCTGGGCAGACCTGAAACCTAAGCAGATGATCCTGCTGCCCTCAACCTTCCCCCCTGAGCTGATGAAGCCAGTGCCCCCTAAAAGCTGCTGTACACTGAAAACAGCAGAGCGAGTTCCACTTGGCGCCTCTTACTAACTCGATGAAAATGGAAGGGCAGGAGCGACTGCGCAGCCGCACCTCAGATCCCACCTCATCCTGCGTCCAAGGAAATGGTCTACCTTCTCTCCTCCTCATTGCCTCCTTCCTCCCTCTTGGCTCTATTCTCCCCTCCCCATCCCACCCCCACTCTCTCACCTTCCCTCCTTCCTTCCCTCCCTTCCTCCTTCCCTCCTCTTCCCCTCTCCCTCCCCCTGTCCTCTCTTCCTCCTTCCCTCCCTTTCTCTCTAACCTCTTTCTTTCTCCCTCTATTTTCTTCCCTTGATCTCTTCTTGCCATTAAATATCTTCTAATTTGAAAATAGGTTTTGAAGTTGGCATCCACTTTTATAACCACATTTACAAAAATTAGTTTGGCTATCTTTCAGTTCTAAATGGTTTTGGTGCTTGCAGCCAGTTCTTTTATTCAATCATCTCCACATTTAAAAATTTCTAGAACTTTTTTGCTCCTCTTAGGCATCACAGTTTCAGCTTCCAAGAATATTGTTTTTTCAAGAAGCTCATACAAATGACATACTTTGGAAGGGCACCCCTGTTGCTTCACACACAGAATTTGCCCAGGAACAAAATTGTTCTATGACAATTATTTCTATTTATAACTATGTGTCTTCTATAAAATTAAGTTTCAAAATGGATGAGGCAGTCTTATTTATATTCCTTTGCACTTACTTATTCTGTAAGTATACCAATATATGCACATATATGAATGAGTATATAGATACACATTGACACACACACACCACACACACACACACACACACACACCTCATACCAGGGGGCTCATAAATTAACCCTTTGTTCCTTCAGTTCTCAGAGTTGGCCAAGATGTATTTCAATTTGTGTTGTTTAATGTTCTCTTCTTCAGGGCAGCGTGCACTTTCAATCTACAAAACCAGGTTCTTTTGGAGTTTAGCAAGGTGATTTCCTTCCTAGGCTGAGGTTCCCCCTCCCACTTATCCTGAACACCAAGCATCTGCTTTTGCATGGTCACGTGCCCCAACCCCGTCTCTCCTAGGCTTGCTGTTTCAGTCTCTCCAGGCTTGGTGTGCAACCCAGGATGCTTTTCGACTTCACATTGTCTGACCCACGCCAAGCTTCACCGCATCGTTTAGAGTTTTGCCACAACATGCGGGAATCCCATTTTCCCCCTTGCATTTTATGCCAAAGGCTTGTTTCATATATGTAGGTCCCTTAGATTTTGGAAGCCTCTACTCACGGCTTACTGTCGGAAGTTCCCTTCTTGCACACTGCCATCTTCTTCCAGTACCTTTTTATTGTGCTTTTCCTGTTTCTTTTACACTAAGCACTTTTCTTGGGTTTATGGGAGTTCTTGAATGTTTGCTCATGTTGAAGTGGTTGGGAACCCCAGGTGCTCAGATGTGTCTGTGCTTCTCTGGAGAGCTTTGAGCACCCCCACCGGACTCATGGTGTTTTCAGTACCATGGAATGATCGCTGTCTCTTGAGAGAAGATGCTGAGTTCTCTTTCCTGGATAGTAAAAGTCTACATTTGAGGAACCAGTGGGAAAAGGAATCTAAGCTTGCTTGGCAGTCAAGATGCAAACATGTGCTTAAGTCTCATTTGTGATACAGACCCTGAGGGGTCCCACTGTACCCAGGCTGAGAGAGTCGCCTATCTGCAGCATGAGCCAGCCTCCGAGCTCCTTCAGGGAGAAGACCGCACAAGCACCACAGGAAGGGCGGTAGATGCAGAGACCTGTCACAGTTTAGTATTCTGAATCCTCTTAACATCTTATCTTGCTTTTCTTCATTCTTTTAGAAACAATGGTATTAACCCTTGACTCTCCTGTTTCAGAAATTTGTTTCTCTTGTCTCCTTCAGGATTTTGCTTATATGGATCTATTAAATATCTTGCTCCATGTATGTGTATGTGTCTGTCTATATCTTGTATGTATATGTGTATGTGTATAGTCTGTCTATTATATACTCTATCTATCTATCTATCTATCTATCTATCTATCTATCTATCACCTTTCACATATCTATCTGTGCTGGCTCATTTTATGACAACTTGACACAGGCTAGAGTCATTTGAAAGATGGGAAGCCATCTTGAAAAAAATGGCTCTACAAGATCGGTTTCTAGGCAGGTCTTTAGGTTTTTTTTCCTTAATTATTGATGTGGGCAGGCCCAGCCCATTGTGGATGGTGCCGTATCTGGTCTTGTGGTCCTGGATTCACTAGGAAAGCAGGCTGAGCACCTCTCCGTGGCCTCCGCATCAGCTCTTGCCTCCTGGTCCCTGCTCTGCTTTAGTTTCTGTTCTGAATTCCCTCAGTGGCCATCTATGATATGGAAATGTAAGCCTAATAAACCCTTTTCTCCCCAATTTGCTTTTGGTCATGGTGTTTTGTCACAACAACAATAACCCCAAGACACCATTTATCTGATTTTCAGCTTCAATGTTTTGCTCCATTTTTTTCCTTCTATTTCCCTTAAGAATGCAGGGAATATGTAAACAAATTAGACACGCTTATTTTAGGTTTCCTTGTTTCCAAATGCCCCATTCAGTTAGGGTTTGGATTCCATTTTAACCTCACCTTTTGGTCTCTTGGATTCTCTGTTGACTTTGTACTGTAACCTCACCTTCTGCCCCATTTTCTTTCTCCCTTGGCTCCTGATTTCCAGTGGCCTGTCTTCTCACATTCATCCTGAGCTTCCCGACGGTTTCCTGGTCTTACCCTCTGAATAGTGTCCTAAGTCACTTTTTGGAGATGAACTCCTCTTTTCAGTTTATGTTTCTTTATGTGCTTCTCTGTGACTTTTTAAAGTCACATTTGTGTTTATAGTATCCAGATTCACTACCGAACACAAATAAGCACACCCAGGCTTGTCACAAAGTTCTCTGATGCTCGAATTCTCTCCTTAGATCTCAAGCTGAATGGAAGGTTGATATAAACAGCACTAGTCCAGCTACCTAGATGTCAGGTATTTTTTATATATATTTTTATATTTTTTATTTACATTTCAAATGATTTCCCCTTTCCTGGCTCCCCTCTCCCCGAAAGTCCCATAAGCTCTTTTCCCTCTCCCTGTTACCCAGTCTAACCCTTCCCATTTCCCTGTCCTGGTATTCCCCTACACTGCTGCACTGAGCCTTTCCAGGACCAGGGGCCACTCCTTCCTTCTTCTTGGGCATCATCTGATAGGTGAATTGTGTCTTGGGTAATCCAAACTTCTAGACTAATATCTGCTTATCAGTGAGTGCACACCATGAGTGTTCTTTCGAGACTGGGTTACCTCACCTAGTATGATATTCCCAAGTTCCATCCATTTGTCTAAGAATTTCATAAATTCATTATTTCTAATGGCTAAATAGTACTCAATTGTGTATATATACCACATTTTCTATATCCATTCCTCCACTGAGGGACATCTGGGTTCTTTACAGCTTCTGGCTATTATAAATAGGGCTGCTACGAACATAGTGGAGCATGTATCCTTATTGCATGCTGAGGAATCCTCTGGGTATGTGCCCAGGAGTGGTATAGCAGGGTCCTCCGGAAGTATCATTCCCAGTTTTCTGAGAAACTGCCAGACTCATTTCCAGAGTGGTTGTAACAGTTTGCAACTCCACCAGCAGGGGAGGAGTGTTCCTCTTTCTCCACATCCTTCCCAGCACCTGTTTTCTCCTGTTTTTGATCTTAGCCATTCTGACTGGTGTGAGGTGAAATCTCAGGGTTATTTTGATTTGCATTTCCCTAATGACTAATGATGTTGAACATTTCTTTAGGTGCTTCTCCGCCATTCAATATTCCTCAGGTGAAAATTCTTTGTTTAGCTCTGTACCCGATTTTTAATGGAGTTATTTGGCTCTCTGAAGTCTACCTTCTTGAATTCTTTGTATATTTTGAAGATAAGCCCTCTGTCAAATGTAGTGTTGGTGAAGATCTTTTCCCAATATGTTGATGGCTGCTTTCTCCTTTTGACAATATCTTTTGCCTTATAGAAACTTAGTGATTTTATGAGGTTTCATTTGTCAATTCTTGATCTTAGAGCCTAAGCTATTAGTGATCTGTTCGGGAAATATTCCTCTGTGCCCATGTCCTCAAGGGTCTTCCCCAATTTCTTTTCTATTAGTTTCAGTGTGTCTGGTTTTATGTGGAGGTCCTTGATCCACTTGGACTTGAGCTTAGTACAAGGAGATCCGAATGGATCAATTCACATTCTTTTGCATGTTGACCTCTAGTTAAACAAGCACCATTTGTTGAAAAGGCTATCTTTTTCCCACTGAGTAGTTGTAGCTCCTTTGTCAAAGATCAAGTGACCATAGGTGTGTGCATTCATTTCCGGGTCTTCAATTCTATTCCATTGATCTACTTGCCTGTCACTGTACTAATACCATGCAGTTTTTAACACAATTGCTCTGTAGTACTGCTTGAGGTCCGGATACTGGTTCCCCAAGAAGTTCTTTTACTGTTGAGAATAGTTTTAGCTATTCTGGGTTTTTTGTTATTCCAGATAAATTTGAGAATTGCTCTTTCTAACTCTATGAAGAATTGAGTTGGGATTTTGATGGGGATTGCATTGAATCTGTAGATTGCTTTTGGCAAGATGGCCATTTTTACTATATTAATCCTGCCAATCCATGAGCATGGAATATTTTTTCCATCTTCTGAGGTCTTCTTCAATTTTTTTCTTCAAAAACTTGAAGTTCCTGTCATACAGATCTTTCATTTGTTTGGTTAGAGTCACACCAAGATACTTTATATTGTTTGTGGCTATTGTAAAGGATGTCATTTCCCTAATTTCTTTCTCAGCCTGTTTATCCTTTGAGTATAGGAAGGCTACTGATTTGCTTTAGTTAATTTTATATCCAGCCACTTTGCTGAAGTTGTTTATCAGCTGTAGGAGTTCTCTGGTGGACATTTTTGGGTTGCTTAAGTATACTATCATATGATCTGCAAATAGTGATAATATGATTTCTTCCTTTCCAATTTGTATCCCTTTGATCTCCTTTTGTTGTCTAATTGTTCTAGCTAGAACTTCAAGTACTATATTGAATAAACTTGGAGAGAGAGGGCACCCTTATCTCGTCCCTGATTTTAGTGGGATTGCTTCAAGTTTCTCTCCATTTAGTTTGATGTTGGCTACTGGTTTGCTGTATATTGCTTTTACTATGTTTAAGTATGGGCCTTGAATTCCTGTTCTTTCCAAGACATTTAACATGAAAGGAGGCTGAATTTTGTCAAATGCTTTTTCAGCATCTAATGAAAAGACCATGTGGTTTTTTTTCTTTGAGTTTGTCTATGTAGTGGATTACACTGATGGATTTCCGTATACTGAACCATCCCTGCATCCCTGGGATGAAGCCTACTTGATCATGGTAAATTATTGTTTTCATGTGTTCTTGGATTCGGTTGGCAAAAATTTTATTGAGTATTTTTGCATTGATATTCACAAGGGAAATTGGTCTAAAGTACTTTTTTGTTGGATCTTTGTGCGGTTTTGGTATCAATGAAATTGTAGCTTCAAAGAACTAGTTGGGTAATGTTCCTTCTGTTTCTATGTTGTGGAATAATTTGAAGAGTATTGGTATTAGGTCGCCTTTGAAGGTCTGATAGAATTCTGCACTAAATCCATCTGGTCCTGTGCTTTTCTTTGGTTGGGAGACTGTCAATGACCACTTCTATTTCTTTGAGAGTTATGGGACCATTTAGATGGTTTATCTGATCTTGTTAAACTTTGGTAATTGGTATGTCTAGGAAATTATCCATTTCCTCCAGATTTTCCAGTTGTGTTGAGTATAGGCTTTTGTAGTAGGGTCTGATGATTTTTTGAATTCCCTTAGTTTCTGTTGTTATTTCTCCCTTTTCATTTCTGATTTTGTTAATTTGGATATTGTCTCTATGCCCTCTGGTTAGTCTGGATAAAGGTTTATCTATCTTGTTGATTTTCTAAAAGAACCAGCTAATGGTTTTGTTGATTCTTTGTATAGTTCTTTTTGTTTCAACTTGGTTGATTTCAGCCCTGAGTTTGATGATTTCCTGCCTTCTACTCCTCTTGAGTGTATTAGCTTCTTTTTGTTCTAAAGCTTTCAGGTGTGCTGTTAAGCTGCTAGTGTATGCTCTCTCCAGCTTCTTTTTGGAGGCACTCAGAGCTATGAGTTTTCCTCTTAGCACTGCTTTCATTGTGTCCCATAATTTTGGGTATGTTGTACCTTGATTTTCATTAAATTCTAAAAAGGTTTTGATTTCTTTCCTTATTTCTTCCTTGACCAAGGTATCATTGAGTAGATCATTGTTCACTTTCCATGTGTATGTGGGCTTTTTGTTGTTTTTGTTGCTATTGAAGACCACCCTTACTCCATAGTGATCTGATAGGAGGCATGGAATTAGTTTGATCTCATATATGTTGAGGTCTGTTTGGTGAGCAATCATATGGTCAGTTTTGGAGAAGGTACCATGAGGTGCTGAGAAGAAGATATATTCTTTTGATTTAGGATGAAATGTTCTATAGATATCTATTAAATCCATTTGGTCCAAAACTTCTGTTAGTTTCACTGAGTTTCTGTTTAGTTTGCATTTCCCTGATCTGTCCATTGAAGAGATTTTGGTGTTTAAGTCACCCACAATTATTGTGGGGGGGGCTATGTGTGCTTAAATTTTAGTAAGGTTTCCTTTATGAATGTGGGTGCTCTTGTATTTGGGGCATAGATGTTCAAAATTGAAAGTTCTTCCTGGTAGATTTTTCCTTTGATGAGTATAAAGTGTCCTTCTGCATCTTTTTTGATGACTTTTGGTTGAAAGTCTATTTTATTGGATATTAGAATGGCTACTCCAGCTTGTTTCATGGGACCATTTGCTTGGAAAACTGTTTTCTAGCTTTTTGCTCTGAAGTAGTGTTTGTCTTTGACACTGAAATGTGTTTCCTGTATGCAGCAAAATGTTGGGTCTTGTTTATCAATCCAGTCTGTTAGACTATGTCCTTTTTTTGAGGAATTGAGTTCATTGATGTTAAGAGATATTAAGGAATAGTGATTGTTGCTTCCTGCTCTTTTCGATGTAATTTTTATGTTTGTGTGGTTATCTTCCTTTGGGTTTTTTGAAAGAAGATTAATTTCCTGCTTTTTCTAGTGTGTAGTTTCCCTCCTTTTGTTGGTATTTTCCATTCATTATCTTTTGAAGGGCTGGATTTGTGGAAAGATACTGTGTAAATTTGTTTTTGTCATGAAATACCTTGGTTTCTTCATTTATGGTAATTGAGAGATTTCCTGTATATAGCAGTCTGGGTTGGCATTTGTGTTCCCTCAGGGTCTGTATGACATCTGCCCAGGCTCTTCTGGCTTTCATAGTCTCTGGTGAGAAATCCAGTGTAATTCTGATAGGCCTACCTTTATATGTTACTTGACCTTTTTTCTTTACTGCTTTTAATATTCTTTCTTTGTTTAGTACATTTGGAGGAATTTCTTTTCTGGTCAAATCTATTTGGAGTCTTGTAGGCTTCTTGTATGTTCATGGGCATCTCTTTCTTTAGGTTAGGGAAGTTTTCTTCTATAATTTTGTTGAAGACATTTACTGGCCCTTTAGGTTTGAAATCTTCACTCTCTTCTATACCTATAATCCTTAGATTTGGTCTTCTCATTTTGTCCTGGATATTCTAGATGTGTTGGGTCGGTCACTTTTTGCATTTTTAATTTTCTTTGACTGTTGTATCAATGCTTTCTCCGGTATCTTCTGCATCTGAGATTCTCTCTTCTATCTCTTGTATTCTGTTATTGATGCTTGGATCCATGACACCTGACATCTTTCCTAGGTTTTCTATGTCTTGAGTTGTTTCCCTTTGTGATTTCATTATTGTTTCTACCTCCTTCTTTAGATTCTGGATGGCTTTGTTTAATTCCTTCACCTGTTTTGTTGTGTTTTCCCTTAGTTCTTCAAGGACTTCTCCATGTTTACTTGTGTTCTCCTATATTTCTTTAAGGGAGTTATTTATGTCCTTGAAGCCCTCCTTGAAGCCCTCCATCAGCATCATGAGCTGTGAGATTTTAAATCCAAATCTTGCTTTCCTGGTGTGTTGGGATATCCTGGACTTACTGTTGTGGGAGAATTGGGTTCAGATGGTGCCATATTGCCTTTATTACTGTTAGCAACATTCCTACATTTGCCTTTTGCCATCTGGTTATCTCTGGTGTTAGTTGGTCCTGCTGTCATTGGCTGGTGCTTGCCCTTCCTGTGTGCCTGCAGGCCTATCTCAGCAACCCTGGGTGACCTGTTTTCCCCCTGCACAAATTGCTGTGGTGCTGCCAAGTTCCTGGGTGCAGGTGGAGTCCCAAGCAATCCTCTACTGTGGTGATCCCTGCCTAAAAATCTGTTACATAGTCACAGGAGCAAAGATGGCGGCCGGCCGAGACCCACTCTCTTGTAGTTGTATTTGGGTATGTAGCTCTGTGGCCCTGATCAATTCTGGATGCAGCCTGTGCTGGCTGTCTCTTCAGTGCAGCTGGGTGTATAGCTGGCTTCCTGAGCCACTTGGAGATGGCAAACTGTGGCAAGGGATGTTCCTGATTGGGAGGCAGAAACCTGAAGGCTCCTGCCAGAGGCCTCCAGACTGAATTCTCTGATCTGCAGAGCAGGTCTGACCTGTGCAGGCTGCCGTCGTTTCCTTTTATATATCTATAATCTCATTTTTTTCGGGCTAGCCTGGACTGTACAGCAAGACTTTATATCAAAAGAGAGGGAGATGAATCTCTTTTCTAATTAAGTCATGCAGACATCTTGGTAAGATCCTCTCTGAAATCTGGGTAGGAATTTATCATTTTGTCCCCCTTTTAATTTGTACCAAGGGTTGGGATAAAGCTTGTGGGTGGAGGACTTACCTTTGCTATGTGTAAGTCTCTCGGTTTAATCCCCAGAACCTCAAAAAGCAACAGCAGCAAACACTGTGTCACGTTTTCCCAGTTCCTGTGTGGACTTTACTGTCCATTCTTCATTTGTCACCAGAAATAGGTTTGAGGAGAGAATTCAAAGTCTAGCAGCCCTTCCCAACCTAGCATATAGTAGTCAGTCGTGTCCAACTGATAGCTAGCTGGCTGAACACAGATGAGGTAACAAACTTTCTTAAAATATTATGAAATAGTTTTCAATTTTTGGTGAGGGTAATTCTGACCTATAGTGTTCTATTTGTTTGTTTGTTGTATATTTATTTGGCTTTTCAAGACAGGGTATCTCTGTATAGACCTTGCTGTCTCACTCTGTAGATCAGTCTAAACTTGAACTCAGTGATCTGCCTGCCTCTGTCTCCCTAGTGCTGCAATTAAAGGAGTTCATTAGTACACTTGGCTTGCACCCTATACTTCTTAAACACAAACTTTCTATATGACAACATCATATGGTCCTGTCACACATCAAAAGATAGACAAACCTGTGATACCTATCCCCGTGGGGCGAGCAGACCATGCCACCAGACAGAACTGGAAATGTTCAAGCAGGTTCAACACCCCACCCCACCCCAACCTCAGAATTGAGAACAGCAGGTGTGGAACCAGCTCCTTGCCAAGCTCTCCATGTCCTAGAGCAGGTAACCCCACTGAGAGGAGCATGATAATCAGTCACATAGCATAAAATCCTGGAGTTCTCCATGCTAATGAGGTACCTAGACAGGCCCTGAGTATTTAGGCAATGAGCTTCCTTCCTTGGGCATTCCTTCTCCTAAAAGGTATTTAATCCCTGGTTCACCCTGAATAAGATGGATATATTCACATCCACCATAAACTAAAGCAGTCTGGATAAGAAAGGGCCATCTCCTTCATCAAGGATTGCCGCAGGGAAAGGTTCTGCCTAAACCTCCCAGAGAAGGCCTTCTCTCTTTCAGCTCCTCTGCATTCTCTGCTCTCACTCAAACCAAACTGGATTTCTGTAGTAACCCAGGAAACTGAGACATCTATGTGGCCCACCACCAGGTAAGCTCTAGCTTTCATGATCTGCATGTTCTTGAACTTATTAACTTCAATATTCAATGACATTTTTCCACACTTATTTTTTTCTCTAAATTCTTCTTACATTATTTTATTTTATTTTATTTTATTTTATTTTATTTTATTTTATTTTATTTTATTTTATTTTATTTTATTTTGACCTGTTATTTGTATTTTTTGCAACTAAGCTTCCACCTTTAGCCCTTTGAAATAAGGCCAAGTCTAGCAACCAATTAATTAGGTACTGCTGTTTTTATACCCTCTGATTACATTATACCCAAGGGCAGAGACTTCTGTCTTGCCAGTCTTTATAAATCCTGAGTGTTTCCACGTAGGCAGGAGCACCCAAAAGTGTTTGTGGAATTGAAACTGATTCATCCCTTGGGCTATTTTATGTCAGTGACTCTCTGAATGTGGTCTCTTTGGTTTTCTAAGGCATTTTAGGAATACAGGTATCAACCAACTGGTTATGTATGAACAGACAGTTAATAGGAAGCCAGTCATGACTAGTCTTGTGGTTGAATATGTGAATTTCAGACTGGCCTGAAAATATTATATTAAGCAAATACTTAAAAGTATTGATTTTATTTGACTAAATGGCAGCTCAGCCAAGCCAGACACAGCTGCCAGAGTCACACTGGGCCACAACAGCTGGAGACAGATGTAGGAAACTAGAAATTATTCAGTTGCAGCCCCTCCAAACCATGTCTGACACGCGATTTATCTTCTCCCACTGAAACTCTCTCTCTCTAAATAAATGGGGGTGGGTGATAGCTAGGGGTTGTTTACCTTCTACTGAACAAACAAGTTTGAATTAGGAATTAGAATCAGGGAGTTTCAAATGATGAACGTGCTTACCCTGGCATTACTCAGAAAATGGGAAAAATAAATTTGATTACTACTTGGAAGGACTCATTGGTTTGAAGAGCCGTGGGGACTTAATTGCAGGTCTAAGGCAGCACAACCAATGTTTTTCTTCAGTACGAGCTGAGACCTTTCTCGGGGAAATAGGTGGGAACTAGGTTCCCTCAGGGGGTGCTATGGTTTACAGCAAGTCATGGAAGAAGGAGAGCAGGCCGGAACCTGCACTGTTCCCTTTAATGATAGGGTGATGTCATATTTTTTCAAGGGCCCCAAGATTATTACCTGACATCTTGCTGAATGAGTTTACTGTCTTAGAGGGCTTCTGGGCACATCTTTTTCCTCCTTGGGATATGCTAGGGGGAGAGGAGCTATGAAGTGAGTGAAAAGATTTTTATTTCATCGGCAGAGTAAACAGGATCATCAACAGCTGTCCTTGATGTGGCATATTCTTTTGGAATAACACATAACAACATAACACAGTTTGCTTGAAATTCTAATTAAAATGAAGTACTTCTCTCCTGCCTCAGCCAAATGGAGATTCTGGAACGAGACATAGAGACAGCAAGGACTCATTTCAGCAGTGCACATAAGTCTGCAAAACCAGAGTCCCTAAGCAACAAAGACAATGTTGAAATTATGGGTATTGGTTTGACCAACAGTCACACCATCCACTTAAAGCACTTGGGCACATGTGAATGATGTGTGTGTGTGTGTGTGTGTGTGTGTGTGTGTGTGTGTGTCTGTGTGTGCGCGAGTGCAGCTCATAAAGCTAAGGTCTCTGAATAACATTCACATAGCAATAATAACATGTGTTAGTATCAATGTACATTAACACATTAGAAGTTTCCTATAATGTTAGCCTCCAGTTACATGGCAGTCTGACCTTTTAGATAAAATCATCTTATGTTCAGGTTCATTTGTTATTTCAGAAATGATCAATCTGGCTGAGGCCCAAAGTTCACCAGTGGCCTGATGTTTGTCAATAGAATCCTATTAATAGAAATTGGCACTCATTGTCTCCAAATAGTTCTGTGTGATCCTGATGCATTCTAAAACTAATTCTGAAAGAAATCAAAAGGCATAAAATATGCAGATGTTCATGGTCAACTCAGATCAGAAAGGATTTGTTATGGACACACATTGTGATATACCAAAAATTGATATTACACTTGTTTACCTACAGCTATAGCTCTTTTAAAATGCTAAACACCAAGTGCCTTCATTACCCATCACGCTTCTCGATGCAACATTACCATCCAACACAGCACAGAGGAAGGACCTTCAGAAGAGTCCCATAAGTTGTCCCAGAGTCATGAAGGTGACAGTGGCAATAAGGACTTGAACTCAGGCTGCCTCTTCCAGACTCTAGCCTTTTATATAAGCGTTGCACTTTGGGTGCAACATTCAGTGCTTTGTAGCTTCAAAAGTCTGTCTTCACATTTCCTTTCTTGGGTTGATACTATAATTAACCTTTATCATGGGTGAGATAGATGTGATCAGGGCTCCTAGAGCATTCCCAGGGTCACATATTTGATAAGTAGGAGGGTGGAGGGAAGCCAGGGACTGTCTTCACTATAGAGACTTCCTTTCTATACCATCCCAAACATCTATCGAGGCTTCCGATGCTTCTGCAGTAAGTCAGGCAATTCTTTCTTAGGTTTCAAATTCAGCATTGTTTTTTTATATCTTTCTTATTAAAACCACAAAAATCCACTTACAAAGTAAAACAAGGAAGCTTCCCAAATGTATTCTTTTATATCTGACTTTGCTTCTCTTTTGTGGCCAGCAGCTGGCAACTGAAAGAATTAAATAGGTAAGATAGGCTTAGGGCAATGGGGGATATTACTGGACATAGAGATTTGGAAACTATTCTCATTTATAAGTCCCAGGTGGTTTCTTGGCAATAAATGAGTGGTCCTGCCTTAGCTATTACTTAGGCTGATATGACAGCTATTTCTATCCGAGTCCGGGTGATCAGGTGTATGAACAGGGTTGCTATAACATGAGAAAGCTAGGAAATCGAATAAGGCAAATTAATTTTAAAATAACTGTGGTCTCAGAAGGGCCCCCAGAAGGTCAATGGGTGCCAGAAACCATACCATATGCAAAGCTAGGAAACTGAGAAAGAACCGACTGTACTGATAAACCTGGTCCCAGAGACTGTAGAAGGGACAGGGGGATCCAGAGGATGTGTGATAAATTAGAATCGACCCTGGCATCAGTGTGTGCTCAGGGAATGCTGGTTCTTAGTAGTAACCTGCAAGGATATAACTAGTAAAGCCTAACTCTGGTATGAGCCTCTACACCATGCAAATCAGCCCACAGTAAACTAGGTATGTACTCTCTGCTGCTTGCTTCTAAAGAGAAATTGCAGAATTAGACCAAAGGCTGAAGAAGCTAATGTAATTAATATAAAACAGAAATTCTGGTGAAATTGAAACCTGAGGAAATGCAAGTTGGGTATTTATATACATAGACCAGTGTTATGATAAATATACATACATATAGCTATTCATATATTCATCTGGAGATATTCTCGGGATATCACTTCTCTTTCTAGAGCCTTTCCATTGTTGCCTTCTATCAAGTTACAGAAATTATTCAGACCCAATAATAATGAAGCCTTATCAGGAACCAACTACCCACCAAGTGACTTTAAGATACCACACTTATCTTTCCAGCAGCCCCCCTACAAAGACAACAGTACTGCCCTGATTTTATGGAAGAAGAAACTGAAATGACGTGGAGTACCTTACCAAAGAGCTGAGTGTCAGAACAACCTGAGGCAGGAACTCAAGTTCACTTGGTGCCAAAATCCTAAGCTTGCCGCCCATGGGAGGACTTTTCAGAAGAATGCCCCATCCCTGCATCCTCTACTGAGGATTCAGCCCTATCGTTGTGGAGCCCCACACACTTCGCAGAGCTAAGCTTGCAAAGGAGTACCAGAAGGTTCAGAGTGATGGGGAGTAGGAAAGGTTCACGAAACTGCAGTAGACTAATACTTAAGAACACTATGATTGATCTGTAACATAGAGCATTGAGCAGCTCTCAGTAGAGCAGGGGTATATGAAATGATTTTAAAAACCACAGAACTGTTCTTAATGGACATAGCTAGTTGCAAACCAGTGTTATGATACAGTGACATTTATCTTCAAAGATCTGTACATAAACATATGTATACTATAAAATCATAAGAAATGATCCAGAAGAGGATGCTTAAAAAAACTGGGGATAGAGAAGGAAGTAATAATGAGGGAAATGCTAAAATTTTGCTCTATAATTAAAAAAATTAAACAAATTCATATGAATATTCAAAACTTTCATAGGAAGAAGTCATTATGCTCTTATGTGACAGAAGATTTTAGTTTTTGGCCACTGTAGTCATCTGGCAAAAGTGTGCTTGTATGTTCATTAAATTTTTAAGATTTAATTATACAAATTATTTTCTTTTTTAGGAGTTTTCTGGACTCTTTTCAACCCTCTCCCCCCAGTATAGTCAGTGACTGTACTTTGAGTGTATCTCAACCCCAGGTAGTTGATATTGATAATGATTTCAGATAAATGTCTTGTAATGGAAGAGAAGCATCAAGCAACAGGAGTCAGCAATCTTAGGACTCCACAAGTTAAACATGTCCCTTGGGCCATCTTGTTGATAATTCTAGTGAGCTAAGAACAAGCAAAGGGTGCAATGACCAATCTTCTGAGGCATCAGCACGAGAGAACAGTCAGAGTTCACTGGTGATTCCCAAGCTATAGCTCTGTGCTCAAAGTTAAGGAGAAGGAACAGGAAGATTGATTTTTCCAGATGAAATGACATGTCCTAGACTACACCTACCTGGACCTTTAGAATTCATCATTATGGACATTCAATGTGCTGATAAAGATTTGTAGGATGGATTTGTCTTCTGGCTGGGAAAGATATACCCTCATTTAACTGGTTCTCGTTGATCCAGTAAGCAGGCAGGGACGGAGTTAGGGGTGTAATCTGTGTTAGATTGGAGAGTTGTGATGGTCAACTTGGCGGCATCTAAAATCACCTAAGAAACAAACTTCTGGGTGTATCTATCAGGAAATTTCAAGATTGGGATAATTGAAGCAGGTAGACACTATCAATGACACTATTTCATAGACTGGAGTCTTGAGCTGGAAAAATAGGGTAGAAAGTAAGTCAAATACCCACATCTATTGCTCTCTGCTCCCTTTCTGTGGTGGATCCGATCGGAGCAGACGCCTCACAGTCCCGCCGCAGCCGCGTTGCCCTCCTCACTGTGATGGAGGATACTCTCAGATCTCTCTTTCCTCATGTTACCTTTGCTGAGCGATTTGTCAAAGCAAGTAATACCAAAGCTGTGGGACAAAGAAGATTGTGCCGTTTTGTACTGACGAAAGGAGGAAAAGGAAGCCTTTTCTAGCCACAGGAACAGCTGACTTCAGATCTCTTGCAGTGTTATTCAAGTGACAATCCAAATTCCTGAAGCTGTAGCTGAAATTCCCAGGCAGCCTGGGCTACCATCGCATTATTCTGATAGCACCAACGTGGCCTTTCATGACACCCTGTCATTGTCATACTTGTCCTGGGAGCATCAGCCGATGATGGCCATTAGTTTGCATTTTGAAAACATGTCTGGCTATCTGACAAGTCTTACATACAAATTAAAATAATCACAAGGTTCTGGCTAGTGGCGTGTCCCACAATTGTCCAGGGTGATATTATAGCCATGATGACATTTCCCCCTGTTAGTTCCTAAAGTGATGGAAAAAAAAAATCTGTAACAATAGTTCCTTTGGCTTGACAATGCAGAATCTTTGGACACATGCAAGCACAGTATGCCATTTCAGATACATGTCTGCAACATGTAAAGAAGCTGGTTAGGTTTGGGGGATTAAAGACTTACATCTCATTCCTCACGGTCCCAACACATCTTGCTTATTACCCCCTGAATTTGGCTTTTGTTTGGTTTGCTAATTATACTTCCTCCTAATCTGCAATTATCAATTTGCCCATCCTGTTTTACTTTATCCTATTATCCATGCAAGCATCATCTGTTTAAGATTATTATCTCGTGGAGAGCCACCGTTAGCAATATTTTTACACTGTGTGCCCAAGTGCCAGAAGAAGAGTCACCGAGGAAGGAAGGTGGGGGGAGGGACTGAGAAATAGAATGGGCCATGGTTCCAGCAGTTCCGAGAGGTGACTGCCTGGGCAGGACCTCGCTGTCCTGCCAATCCAGAGGAGGTGGCCCCAGGAACCACAGAGAGGTGAAGACCCAAAGAGTCATCTAGCAGAAGGTCAGGCCTTAGGGGGCCCAGGAGCATCTGGGATTGGATTGCAAGACAGGATGCTGTCACGTACCTCTCAACCATAGCTGCTGGCCTCTGCCTCGGGGCCCAGGCCTGCTGCTCTTACCTGCATTGTGCAGTGCTCACTGCGTGGCTTGTACCCGGGGCTTGTTAAAATACATATGATGATGGTAAATACAGATTAAATTAAAGTGTGGAGAAACCGAGCCCATTAACTCACCTTGAGGTCTCAGGCCTGGTGGAGAATCCAGGCAGAACAAATGGCCCCACGATGCTCCAAGCCAAAAGCCCCCAGTGGGGCGACTTTGGGATCAGCATGAGTGGAGGAATTAACCACGCACTCCCTTTAATGTTCATCAGAACCGAACGCCGCCAATTTACAGCACTTCAGCACTTCGGGGCCTCTTAGAGTCTTTCCAATTATGCTAGTTGGGAGGTGACTGGCCCGTGGTCCCTGTGGTGAGATTGTGGAAGCAGAACTGAGCACCAGAGTCCTGGGGTTCCAATGTGCCAGTCCTAATGAAGCGGCATTGTTCAGCCCATTCTTCTGCCCACAACCCCTGCACCCGATTAGCATTTCCTCTGCTGGGTTTCCCCGAACTCAAACTGGAGAGAAGGAATGGACCGTTCGCACAGCCAACTCCCGGGAGCAGAGTGTGTGGAGCCTGATATTTCTAGTTAAAAAGCAATAAATCTTAAGTCAGGTAATGAATTCCATTCTGAGTAATTTCATTATGGATGTCTATTCAGAGGTTCTACAACACAGGCAGGGTGGCTGGAAAACTTGCTATAATGGCTTGCCTTTTTTCCCCTGTGCCAAATTAATGGTGAAGGTCTTTGAAGGGATGCTTCATTTAGGCTTTCTTATTATCAAACATATTCTATAAGGGGAGCTGGGGCCTGAGTGCAGTGGCGCTGCAGAGAGAGAGAGATCTTAGTCTTGGATCAATGGCTGGCAGAAGTCCACCACTAAGGGAGCCCTGCGCTGCAATGCAGACCCAAGGCCATGGGGTCTAGAAGGGAGGCATGCGGGAGGAAGGTCTGGGGGAAGGATGATAACAAGCAGATTTCCTCCATGGGGTTCCTTTTAGTAAGTCCTGCAGGACCAAATGATTTATATTCGTTTGGATCCATTCCCTTCTCTCCGTCTCAAATTCCATCTTCCATGTTTTCTCGCTATGGCCTTAAGGTTATGATCCCACTCTAGAACCTTAAATTGTCCACCCTGGAATTCAATCTGCTTCCCCTACCTTAACACACACATTCATCACCTGGGTCTCTTGACCCGTGGCTCTGATTCAGTAGCTGTGAGGTGCCGGGTCCCAGACTCTGCTCGTGTAATAAGTCCCAAGCTGGACCACACTTGGAGTTGGAAGGCCTGAATATACACCAGTGCTCAAAGTTTGACTTGCCTGAGAATCACCAAAGGGTCTGTTAAAACAGAGATTCTGAGCCTCACCCTGAATTTCTGACTCTATAAGTCTGGGAACGGGTCCAAGATTCGCACTTCCCATCAGTTCCCAGCGATGCTAAAGCTGCCTCCGGGACGAGACCGCTTGCTTGAGAACCATTGGTCTGGAGGTGGAGTGTCCTGTTCTGCGGCTTTAATGATGTGTAAACATGGTCGGAGCCGCCTTGCTCTGAACCTTGGCTTGCAGCATAGCTTCTCTATGGACAGACGGGAGATCAGGTCGAGGCGCTCCCCCTCAAGTTTGCATGGTACTGTCATATCCCCGAACTTGGGTTAAACAGGATCTTTGCATTCAGCTTGCCTCTTCTGCGCTCTCAACACCACCCCTAGCCCATCTATTTCCTGGTTCATCTCAACCCCCACTGAGGTTTCACGGGCAGCTGGGTGCTGTCCATCCTGAGCCTCCTTTAGACAGTGTTTCTTAATTCCAGGAATGACTGGGATTCCTACCTCCCTTCCGCGCCCCTCCTTCAGTACCCAGTTCTTTTGAACAACTCTTGCAAAACCTGTGACTGCACTAGGCTTACTGGTAATGCCTTGTGAGTTAGGTCTTGGTTATCCTGCAGTTCCCCTTCAAAGATTTGGGGTTCATTTCACCCCCTGTCATGTCAGCAAGTCCGGTCCTCATGTCGATGGAACTGTTCTGTTTGTTACTCTGTGGTCCTGGGCATGCGCTGTCTTCATCTTTCCTGCGGTCACAGCCTGTTTGCGTATAGGGATTAGATCACACACATCCACATCTGTATGAACCTGGGCCTTCCTCCTCAACACAGGCGCTCCTTTGAATGTTCACTTCTTAAAAATGAGGTCCACGGAGCAGCAGCATTGATATCGCCTGCAAACTGGCCTAAATGCAGACTCTCAGTCTCCCCCCACATCAAGGAAATAGTATCTACATTTTAACAAGATGGAAGCTTTGCATTCTAGGGGAAAAGAGCAAAATAATGAAGAAAAGGGCTTCTGGTCTAGACTCTGAAGCTTGGGATGCTGGGGTGAGTAGCGACACAGTCTTCCCACATCTCCAATAGGAATAAATACTAATAATAAATATCTTCTTATGGAGATTCGGGAGCATTAACGAAAAAAAAGTAAGAAAAACCCTCAGAACATGGAAGCATTGAATAATGCAACATCAGCGATCATTGCCCAATTAAAACTGGTTAACTTTAATTGAATTTTAACTGCCACCTACAATGACAAGAAAAATGAATCACAGTTCTGCATGGAGTTCAGAAACACGAAATGTAAAAGGTAATAAATAAAAATATTAAAAGCCCGTTAGCAAATGTGAAGGAGCATACAGAGTAATTTCTGTGTCAAGCCTTAAGCTATCCAGTGCGGTGAAACCTTTAAAATTACCATCCCCCAATTTTTTGCTGTGTCACTAGCTTTTCTTCTCCTGTGCAGTCCTTTTGGGCTGCTTTATATTCTGCTCCACCTAAAGAATAACTTCATATAGTGAATTCTGTTTCTCAGACTCTTGGATCTCTTGCTGCCTTCATGATTACCTGAGCGGCCATAAACCGCTGGCCTTGCTTGGCTGAAACCTGTGCACACACTGCCCCCTAGAGGATCCCTTCTGTTATCACGCGGGGAAAAAAAAAACAAAAAACAAAAGAAACCCTAAAAACCCGAAAGCAATCCCTCGGCCTGCCCCTGGCTCAGCGGAAATGCCCTGACTGCCTGTCCAGTTTTAAAACTAGCACCTAGCCATTGTGTGCATGAAGCAGAAATAATTTGCTGCATTGTTGGAATCTACTAGAATCTGTGAGGCAGAATCCAATATCTAATACTTGGGTTTGGTTTCCTCACATGTTAGAAATGAAGGCATTAACAATGAGTCTAGAATGAAGATTGGTACGAACAGGACACATTCGTGTCTCACAGTGTGTCCAAAGCTTACTATGCCGAGGAATGATTGGGTGACACTATTAGCTGAGGGTATTCATTCAACAAATGGTGTTTGGGAGGCTACTGTGTACTGGACAATGTTCTCTCAGAGCCAGACCCCTGCTCCTAAGGGAGTGACTTTCCAATTAATATCTGTGACCATCCATCATCATCTCTCAGCTGTCCCTTGGGGCTTCCTGGGAGTTTCCTTTGACTCTGGGGAGGTGTAAATTTGCCTTGGAGCAAAAACTAAGGGTAGCTGTGTCTTGGTGACTCCCAAACACCACTTATACCATATACCACTCCCTCATGCTCCACCCCTCATGCCCCGCCCCTCATGCCCCACCCCCTCATACCCCACTCCTCATATCCCACCTCTTATGCCCCGCCCCTCGTGCCCTATCTTTCATGACATCCAACGGGCTGCTTCGGCTTTTTCTTTTTCTTTCTTTCTTTCTTTCTTTCTTTCTTTCTTTCTTTCTGTTTTGCTCCTTATTGAATCATTTTAAAGTTTTTTGGTGGTTTTATTTACTTGGTCTCTGTGTGTTCCTGGCCCCAGTCTAAGCCTCCTTGGAGCCTTACCAACTGTATACAAAGCCAATACCTCAAACTAACCAGAGCCTGACCTCAGCCTTGCTTTGCTCGGTGTCACTCTGGGCTCCTGTCAGCACTCCCATAGGTACAGTTCTAATTTCCCATCTCTTTGACTTAGGCCAAAATCTCAGCTGCTCAATGTGAGAAACAAACATTCAATAATATACAGGTTGCAATGTTGCTATACATATGTGCCAGGAAATATAATGCTTTGTCATTATATTTGTATCTGTCTGCCTGTCTGTCTGTCTGTGTGGGTGTGTTGCTGTCTGTCATGGAATCTTTATCTTGGCTCTGGAATAAAGAGAGAGAAACGCTTGTAAGTCTCTGTCCCCATGCTCATTCTCACTCCATCTGCTAGTCTCCTAAGCATCCTTCCTGTGACTTCTAATTTCCTTCTGTCACTCCTTTAGCGAGAACACCACCAGACCCCTCTGTTCTTGATGCCTCTTGGAGATGGTCAGAATTCCTGGGAAGTTGTTGACAGAGTCAGCTTGCAGTGACCACTTTGTGACCTTCCTAACCTTTTAACCCTTCCTGGGGTCCTAGAGGAGATGGTAGTCAAGCAGATAGACTGTGAGACTAGACCCTATCCAACACAGCACGGCTCACGTGCCTGAATTCTGTGGGATCCCGTGTACCACCACAATTTCTTCTTTTTCAGGGTTCTGCAGAGATGAGACTGAAGGATAGCACAGACAGGTCACTTTGCACCACACACTTCTTAGTGTGCCATCTACGGACCTTCCATGACTGTCCCTCAAGCCACAAAAGATCCATTCTTGGTAATTGGTTTATGTCTCTCTGTACTGTTTTGTTAAAGATTTATTTATTTATTTATTTATTTATTTATTTATTTAATGTCTATGAGGACACTGTCACTGTCTTCAGTCACACCAGAAGAGGGCATCAGATCCCATTACAGATGGCTGTGAGCCACCATGTGGTAGCTGGGAATTGAACTCAGGACCTCCGGAAGAGCAGTCAGTGCTCTTAACCGCTGAGCCATCTCTCCAGCCCCACTTCTGTACTTTTCATCTTTTTGACCTCTTGTCTGTAGACTTTCTGATACTAAAAGAATATCAGAGGCAAGGAAAGGCTCTTGGTAAAGGAGACAGAGCTGGCCATAGCACTACATGCTCACAGTCCCAGCATTCAAGTGGAGGCAGAAGAATCACGATGGTTAGGCCAACCTGGTCTACACAACTAAGACCTTGTTTTAAATAAACAAACGAACAAGGACTGGGGATGTAGTTCAGCTGTGGAGTGCTTACTTGTCTCCGGAGACCCTGGTTCAATGACTGGCACTGAAAAGTAACTGGCAGGTATGTATATGGAGAACCACCTGTCTACGGGCATGATGCATTTTAAGAACTTTAATCTCCATACTGATGGTGGTTTCACAGATGAGAGACAAGAGTCTTATTAGAGAGTCCATGTAAGTTCTTCAGTGTTACATAGCTCAACACAGCAACAGCAGAATGTAAACCTACACTACACTATTTTTCCTTGGATAAGAGTCCTTAGTTGAGACTCACCTGCACCCTTATTTGGAGAGTAAAACTGATAACCCATCCCACTGACGAGGGAAACATTCCCTAACACACAAATTAGAAACTGAGTTCATTATCATTTGTCTTTTCTCTGTTGCTCTCATTAAGGTTGGAGTTTAGACATTTTCTCTCCAAGGCTGTATTTCACGAGTCTAGCCCACAGGATTCCCCCTACCCCCACTACCTCTAACACCTAGCCAAATGCCAACTTTTAGCTGTGAATTTTTGACCTTAGCCAGCCAGGCCAATGAGTGCCCTCAGGAGCCAGCAGCCCAGACAGGGGCAGAAACAAACACGTGAAGTGTCTGTCAGTGGTTCCCTAACAAATAGCTTCATTTAGACTTTCTCTCCTACAGGTCAGTTGCTGTGTGTCCGTCCACCCGAGGTTGCAAAGGCCACCTCCTGCACTCTCTGTTTTTCCTGTTCTGGAAAATGATACCGGAACGGTAATGAGCTGAGAGGAAGCCAGACAGACAGGAAAGAAACAAGCTCTTGGGTGTGGGTGCTTGCGGAAGACTTTGGGGGACCATCTGTCCCCTGGGAAAGGGCTTATTTGATTCAGTCCTGGCCAGCAGTTATTCTCAATCTCATTAGTGGGGAAGGAACGTGGGGATTCATTTCAGAGTGGACTTGAACTGGGATGGCAGGGGCGGGGAGTGGCTCCAAGAGGCTCCTTTGACAAGCACCACTGATGATGTAAGGGGTGTTCTAGTGAGGATTTCCTGGAGCAAAGACGGAGCCGATGGATAGTATTTTTAGATAGTACTGGTATTTTTAGTGAAAGTTCAACAGCTTTTCCATTTTTGGGTGTGTGGAGGGAAAAGAGATGACTTCCTAGAGATAGTCATTTCCTCTGCTGGGGAAGAGATTGCGAGGTGCTCCGTGTTGCAGGAAGTGCCCGGGGACAGTAAACACTGCTGACTTAATGGGAACGTGAACTGTAGTGTCAGGGCCCACGTTCCTTCCTGGCCTTTGGACCCCGGTTGGAGCGCCTGTGCTTCCTGTTTTCGGCTCTTTCCACTTCCGAGACCTACTCTGGAGAATAAATCCTAAGAAGTGCTGGAGTAAGCACACATAGCTACAGACACCAGACAGTACTTTGGTGGCAAGAAATGCTGACTGTGCCCTGGCAGCCTCCAGAACGGCTGAGTCATCTCTCCCTCTTCAAGGTGTTTCCAGAAGCCAAATCAGGTGGGTTCCAGCGTCACAAGGCTATAATCCTCATCTGAAACCCACTTGCCTGCCAGAGATGCCCTTAGTGCTTGGATCACATCCGTTCAGTCCATCCCACCCACCTCCCCTCTGTATGGTCTTGTAACTCTGGTTCCTCCCTCTCCCTATGTGATGTCAGCGATGACCATCATGCTGTGCTGTGCCTCTGTGCCTGGTTGTGGTCTCTCCTGTGTGGTCCCTCCTCCACATGTCTGAAGTAGCTGCAGTCATAGGAGACACAGGGCCAAGTTATCACTGCTTCCTCTCTTCTCTTTTCCGGTAGACACTGTTAATTGGCCATGACACCTTAACTGCCAGTCCTACACGCGGGCGACCACACAGTCTTCCTCCTCACTTCCCTTCGGCTCTCACGACCAATCAATGGGAACTGACATTTGACATAAAGTCAATTTGCATCTTGGTGCCCATGCTCTTTCCCTAAAAACTACATCTGACTGTACTTCTTTGCCAATGAGAGATTTTCTGTCACTTTGGTACCTTCAAAGTGGTTTCTAAACTCCCAGCAGGTGACTAGATCTTTCAATAGTCTGTCTTCTTCCTCTTCACTTTCCCCTGCAAACAGCCTTTTGTGGGCTTTTTGCTCTTTTCCAAATGTTTCCGATTCCCCTCGACTCTACACTCTGCACAGACTGTTCTTGCTTTCTTCTTCATGTTCCATCTGCAAAATTTCACTTGTGGTTTTAAATCCTTACAGCCCTTTCTGTTATGTTTCCAGTTTCACGGACAGAATTATTTCCCTGCCCAGATGTCTGCATAGATCCCTTCTCCAGTCTCACGGAGGGTGTATTGTTAGGTGTGGCGGCCATATCTATAATTCCAGTCCTTGAAGGCAAATAAGAAGGGTTATGCACGCCAAGCCAACTCGGTCACATCTCAAAAACAAACAGACAACAAAACATGCATTACTATGCAGCGTACATGTCATGGCATATTGCAATCATTTGCATAATTATATTGTTATAATTTGGTTATGAATTTATTCATGAACTCTATACATTTTTACCCTCACAGTGCTGTGTTACTAATAGGTAAATTAATACACAGATGGGATGTGTATTATGTGAAAATAATAATGAGCATTATTGATTGAGTGAATAAATGATAACGGTCACTCCAGGAGATAGAGCTCTCAGACATTCTTTTTATTGGTTGGATAATGCTATGTGTTATGAATATTCCAAATGATTTTGGCTAATTTCTTATTGAAATTACACTCATTTTAGTGTGTGTGTGTGTGTGTGTGTGTGTGTGTGTGTGTGTGAGTGCACATAGAGGCCAGAGGTCAGCTTCAGAAGTCTTCTTCAGTGGTTCCTCACTGTTGTTGAGTCCAGGTCTTAGTGAGTCTGGCGCTATACTGGACGGATCTGCTGGACTTGGCTTTTTTGAGGTGGATGTTGGGGGTGGCACGCAGGTCTTCATACTTGTGTAACAAGCTCTTTACCTACTCAGCTACGTCACCAGCCCTTCAGTATTACTTCCATTGCATTCTGTGGTGGTTTGAATATGCTTGGCCCAGAGAGTGGTACTATTAGGAGGGGTGGCCTTGTTGGAGTAGATGTGACCTGGTAGGAGGAAATTTGTCACTGTAGGGGTGGGAAATGAGACTCTCTTCCTAACTATGTGAGATCCATCTTCTCCTATCTGCCTTCAAAACAAGATGTAGAACTCTCAACTCATCCAGTTCCATGACTTGCTGGATGCTGCCATGCTTCCCATCTTGGTAATAATGAACTGAACCTTTGAACCTGTAAGCCAGGCCCAATTAGATATTCTCCTTTATAAAATTTGCCTTGGTCATGGTGTCTCTTCACAGCAATGAAACCCTAACTAAGGCACTTTTCTTTGAGCATTTAAAGAATTGCCAGTCTAGATTTGTTCTTAAATTATTTCTTTATTTGTTATCACTTATCTAGAGTTTTTTTTTTTAATCCTTTAGATAATTACAGTTTTTCTTTCTTTTATTTTTATTTTTACCATTTTGCAGAACTGGGAATTAAACTTTATCCATTTTTCCCCTGATGGATTCTTTGACTAATCTCAACTATTTTTAAGAATTGTTTACATATTATAGGGATATCTTTTGAATATGTTTCAAATATATTCTTCATCTCTTCTGTTTTCCTGTGGTTTAATTTCTTAGCTCTTTTGCTACACATAATCTTTATTTTTATATTTTTAAATATTCTTGTTCTTTCTTATCCAGTTCTTTAATTCCCCATCTTGGTTACCTTGCAGGTCATATAAACAATCTCCTGTAATTATATATATTGCATAATATGTGATATAATATATGATGAATAATGTGTGTAATATATAATACAATATGGGATATATAATAACTATAAAATATAAAATACACAATGCACAATATATAATACAAAATATACAATGCATATGTGTGAAGTTTTTGCAACTTTTATCTGGGAGAATTTGATTGGATATAGCTGGTTCTTATCTAAGCTGTTATCTGATTGAACTAAGTGACATTAGACTCCCCACATTCATTGTGGGGAAGGTAATTGTTGGACCTCTTTTTACCTGGGTAGACCTGCACATGTGGCCTCCCCTATTTTCAGAAGTACATGTACTTTTCACTGAGTATGGACTCTAAAGGCTAAGAAGTATCTAACTCTCTCAATAGTGAAAATAACTCTATTCTACATCATTAGATTGCCTTTGCACTGATAAACCTGTAGTATTTTAGAAACATGCACCGTGGCATGATATTATGTATTAATTTTGGGTATTAGAGATTGCACCATAGTCTCAAGAATGCTAAGCTCATGTTATAACCCTATCCCCTGGAATAGGTTTTTGTGAAACTTGATCACTTAGCTTCTAGCTTTTCCTCCTTTTTCTAAAATCGATATTCTAATTTAGCCCAGAAAAGCTCTCTTTCATCCACTTTCAGCTCTGGGATTCTGATAGAGTTAGTTGATTCTATGCCCTCATTCAAAGAATGAGATCAAAAGTTCATCCTAAAGCCTTCTTTCCCCATCAGGACGACTCAGTGAAGTACAGCAACCAGAACCAACTGAGATGCAGAGGCTTCTGGGAAAGAGTTGTTAATTTTTCCTTTCTCCTTTCTAGTGGCTCTAAACAAGCATTGTTATATAACCAACGTATGCAACCAGCCACCCTGGCATCAATCAACGAGTTACTAGATCCAGGAAAATAAACTGACAAAACAAAAGAAAAATTTTTTATCAAAGTATATGAAGTTCCAAAAGAAACCCATGACTTTGTATAATTAATAGGCACTAATAAAAATATTGAATTAAAAAGAGAGAGAGAAAGGGAGCTAGCAGGTGAAATTGGACGTCCAAATGATGGATCAAACTTGGTATGACATGAATCTTCCGTCTATTTAACTAAACAAACTAGAAATTTTCCTATTAAAAACAATCTATTTTAGGGACAGATGTGTGTGTGTGCCATTAATTCCAGCACTGGGAAGGCTGAGTTAGAAGCATGCTTGAGCAAGTAAGTAGTGATATAGTAAGAACCTTTCTCAACAACAACAAACACAAAAAAGTGGGGAAAAAACCCATAAACTATTTTAGATTTGCTTTCCTATCTCTTACAACTAAAAATCTTAATACATGAAGCCCTTTGTTCTTAGGTGTAATGATTAAATCATGCTTCTCAAAGAATTCTCAATGTGATATAATTTCCCAATTATCATTCATGGTGAGGTATCTCAGCTTGAACACAATCCTCCTTCATCAGAGTAACCGAGAAACCCGAGAGGCATTGGCAAGCAGGTGTGGGAAGCCTTCCCCAGAAACGTTTGCAGAAAGTCAGGGTTTAGCCTTTGTAGAGGGGTCTGCCTGAAGTGGAGTTCAGAGGCAGGCTTAGAAGTTTACCCCAGCTGAGGAGGAGTAGTCAACTCTAGTCTTGGGTTGTGCCTAGTGTTGGTGCCCTTTGATAAAGGAAACTGCGTGCGAAAATGTTTAAAAAGTCCCTTCTACTGCTTTGCCAACGTTAATAACCTACAGCACAAGAATGCCAGGTCAGTGTCTCCAAAGTTGGCGAACACTAGAGTAGAAGGGAAGAGACATGGCAGGTGGAGAGATGGGATCATACAGGAGGACCACGCCCCAGAAAAATGAGGTGTGCTTGGTTGGGCAGACGGATGTACAGGACATAGTAGAACTGGGAGTGAGGCTCACAGACATAGTGGTATCAAGGATGGAGAGGGCTCAGTGGAGAGAAGAGCAGGTGCCACAGGATAACTCAACGCCTTTCTCATGGGCCTATGCCAGATACCTTCTGGAGACCCCATGCAAAAGTCTAGATGGATTGTAGGGGATGGGAAACGAATTCAGAAAGACCTGGAGTCTGCATTGACAGATGAGAGACATGCCTCATGGACAATTCTGCCATCATAAATGAGCTATAATGGCAGGTCACAACACATTGCGACTTTATCAGGCTGCTGGTGGCACCATGCCTATTTCTTTCCTGGCCTGCTTTCCCCTGGGCACACCATCTTGCTACAACCTTGCTTTCTCTATAAAAACATCTTCTGCGATGTACACTAGGCAGAGCCTGAAAATCCCCTCATGTACTGCACAAGCACCTTTCAAACATATTCCCATGGCTTTCTATAGCTGGCTTGTCCCTGTCACTCTGTCACACTCTGAACAATGCTTGTTCCTAGTCCGTTTACCAGAATGGAATAAGACAAAAGCCCCATAGGATACACTCAACAAATGTTTGAAGAATGCTCAACTGAATTTTAAAAAGTGAATGTCTGGGTGATATAGTTCCATGGGTAGAGCACTTGCCTAGCATGCACAGAGCCCTGGCTTTGGTCCCCAGTACCACATAAACCAGGAGGGAGGGGTGCCTGGTTGTATTTCTAGAACTCAGGAAGTACAGACAGGAGAGATAGAGACAGGAGAGTCAGAAGTTCCCATGATCCTTGGCTACAGAGTAGGATACATGAGACTATGTAAAAAGTACATTAATTAGTAAATTAATAAATTAACTAATACTGTTCTTTATATGTCTTTGCTGCAGAGCCCTGTGGAACCGCTACTTCATTTCATTAATAATAGTTTAGTGGGTCCAGTACTGAAACAATCTGAATGCTTCTGCTTTCCTGGAAATCTTAGACTCCTTTCCCGTTATTTTTCTTGTTGGGAAGGGATGTGGCTAGAAACTGAGGGCACCTGACTAGATTTGTGATCAGTGACCTTAATCTATGTCATTCCAATTAATTGCCCTTTTGTGAGAACCATTTTGCTGAGAAAGAGTTGGTACTTACTTTACTTCACACCCAAAATGTCTCATTCAGGAATGGGGTGGTTCTCCACAAAAACTGGATGTCAGTAGATGGCTCCCTCTCAAATCTATGCCCAAAATCAGAAGAGAAGCGACAGTACAGATGTCTTGGAGGTCAGTACTGTCTTTTGCCCACCTCCCTCACGAGCCTCCTCATGACAGCCTCACACCATGTATGCTTTGCTACCCATGTCTTGTGTGCCTACTGTGGGTCTCTCTTTATTGACAATGTTTTGGAAGCTATTCCAAATTAGGACCACATCCATGCCGACTCAGTCTGCTACCTTGGTTTCCCTTTGACACCACCGCCTACAATCCAAGGACTCTTTAAGATGGAGAGTGTCCTAAGAAAACTTTATGTCCCGATCAAATATGCAGCATTTTTATGTCTCAAGCAAATTGCAATACGGATACACGAGCTTATAAGCAACGCAGACATTGCTTTCCTTTACAAGGAAAACTCACAGGTTATGACGCTCATTGAAAAAATAAGAGTGGAGTAACCTCCTGAATGTGGAAAAAAAAGAGTCCTTTGAGGTCAGAACGCTCATCTTCCTTGATTGTTTAAATAGCTCTGAATGCCGTGTAGCTTTTAAATGCACCCTTCATTACTGGGGACACTTTCGTGAAAGTGGACATATTTTATTTAGCATCACATCTATCTCTTCTGAGTAGCCTTCACTTCCCACAACAAAAGCCCGGGGATGGGTTTTAAGTTTCCACAAAGTGACTAACAGAATAACAGACCTGACGGCTATTCCAGCACCTTCAATTTTTCTCTCAGATTGTGGCTCTCCAAGTCCTAACGGCATTGGCAGGAAGAAAGGTTTGCCCTTAAGGAAACAGGTGCAGCATCTAACACCCATAGAAGGACCGCAGCCCCTGAACATGTCATCAGAGTGGTCGTGTGATGCGACTCCTGTGTCTGGAAGTCACTATTAAACATCAGGCCAGGGCTGGGATTCTGGAATACAGTGATACAGAAATAAGGCGGGGCTTCCTGAGGGAGCGTTGAAGAAGGAGGTTTAACGGAACAAAGCAGAGCTTCAGGTATTGTTGAGCCGCCGTATAATAATCCCTGCCTCCCGGCACAAAATGTGTCGCTTATTTTCTAAATAAAATGATTTTTTTTTCCCAAAAAGATAGATGCCTTTAATGTGCCAGCTGCTCATGAGTGCACGAGTGAGTAGTTTCTCAGGTGCAGTGTCCACTGAATCAAGGAGATTTGCTGGCGGAACGCTTCAGTGGCCATTGGATGCGGGCGGGCGTTAGGGATCCCTGCCAGCTCCCAACTAGTGCTTGCCTCAATTTCTCGCCAGGCACACTGCCCTGTGGGAACATGGCGTATTCCCAGTTCTCTGTCACGTGAATGAGATCAGCCACACACCTCACCAGCCCACGGAGATGAAAGTGAGAATAAAGTGTGAGGAATCAAAGGGAAGTCGCAGAATGCATGGCAGATGTTGTTAGGTTTGTCTAGCAAAGGCCCACGTGCCAAGCTCATGATGGATGACATTAGCAAGAGAGGTTAATAGCTCTGGACGGAGCTGCCCGGGCTTCTGAAAAGTACGCGCAGAACAAATGCTAAGGCCGCAGCAGGGATGGCCAAATGAAGCAAGGGGGATTTTCAAAACAAATAGCATGTCATCTGCCTACGGAACATCAACGGTAGAGGTGAAGCAAAGGCAGATATAGTGGTTTCTCCCTCATGGCTGGGGCCTGGGGCCTGGGGCGGGGCGAGGTGGCTGTGCGGGAGGCCAGCGGTAGACCTGCGTCAGGGGAGCATTCTTCGCTGGCTTTCCTTGAAGGTGGTAGGTTTTTGAGTGACAAGCAGGTCACTATGAATTCTGCAGATGGCAATGCCGTGCCTAGTTTACATCGTGAATATTTTGGCCTTAATTTATGCTGTGAGCAATGGCTGAGCCCAGGTCTATTACGTTCCCACTGAAGATGATTTATGTGTGTTTCATGTAGTCGGACTTTAATTATTCACATGACTATCAATAAAAAATAAGGGCAGAGCAGTGTTGGATGTGAACAGGTTAGTGGGGCAAACAGATGATTGTAGCAACGAGACTTGTATCAAGAAGGGTGGCAGCTGCCCTTTCTTCCACATCAGGTATGAGAGCAGATTCTTAAGCGGAATTTACACTTTCCCTCCCCTTTCTACAAACATGCAAACTGCCAACCTGTTAATCAACTCCCTGATGGCAGACAAATGTCTCTGGGAAACACATGCCAGATATCAATTGTTATTGGCCGAAACTCAATAGGATGGAATGAATTGATGCTGCCATTCTAGTCCGTGCAAGGCAATCGCTGATCAATAGTGAGTAATTGAGCATCCCTGTGTGAGGACCAGAATGCTGAGGAAGGGATAGTACGATGAGTTATGGTGCATATTAATCACTGTCTAACTGGTCCGTCGATATGACTTCCTTCCCACAACTTGCGATGGGGTGAAACTCTTTTTATGGGAGTCCCAGTCAGATTCCTACAGGTATTAATATGAAGGTTTAGACTGAATGACCGAAGAAGTCCTAATTGGATGACTATATGTAGTCACACTATACTGGTATAGCTTGCCTCTTACAGTATATGAAGCAAAAATAAATAAACAATAAATAATAAAGAGAGAGAACACAAACTAAACAAGTTCATGTGGAATATAGCCTTCCCTCCATATTCTTAAAAATTCGTTTACTACGTTTAATTTATTTTTTATCTTGGGTGTTGGGGTGGGTGTATGTGGAGATCAGAGGGTAACTTGTGGGAGCTGGCTCTCTCCTTCCTCCATGTAGGTCCTGGGAATTTAACTCAGGTCAGTAGGCTGGTAGTAGGTACCTTTAACCACTGAGCTGTCTGACCCACCAGGCCCTGTTTCAGGCCTTGGTATCTTCTTATCTGAGAAGTCATCAGAAAAGCAGCTGAGAGAAAGAAAAGAGTCATTTCCTAATCAGAGCAGGACAAAGGTGACTTCTCGGAGATGCACACTTGTCCCCTTTTGAGTTGCAGATGTTTGAGGCAAACAGACATCCTGACGATGTGGCCTTTGACTGAGTCATACCTGGGCCAGTCGCTACACCATTACCAGCACTGTTTCTTGCCTGACTGCCGGTGGGTTGAACCCAGGAGTTTACACAGCATAATCCTTTTCCTCAATCCTTAGGAAGCAAGTTTTTCTAAGCTTGAAGAGTTAATAGTTCATTCTCAGTTTCTTTAGCTGCTAGCCAATTCCTTCCATCAAGGCACCTTTCCCAACCCTCTTGACATTGTCAAGACAGGAGTATGAAGAATTTGAAGCCAGGCCGGGTGCATAACAAGGTCCCATCTCAAAACAAAGGAAAACCTTCCACTTTTTCCTTTTATTTTCTTACCCTACTATTTTTTTTTAAGCCTGCTTCCTTTTTCTCATTTTTCACCCTACTGTTTTGAGGATAAAAGAAATTGTACTTTAAGAGGAGGGCCAGCCTGGTGAGAGCCACAGTGGGGGCTTTTCTAAAGGGGAAGCCCAAGGAAGTTGTTCTAGTAAGACAACCCAGATTCAGCAGTGAGGGCTGACTCCAGGACCACTGGAAGTGTCCTACTGGGGGAGGTGGCTTGGAAAGAGGAAAATGACAGGGGGACATAAGTGGGGGGAGGTTGGGACATACAAAGCAACAGCTGAGTGGCTTTCCCCTCGTGTTAAAGCCAGGCCCATTGGGATCCTGTTCTGAGGAGCGGTATGGTTTCTTAATCAATATTTTCCCAATTAGTGAGACTCTCACTGAAGTAAAGAGACATCTTAAGAGGAGAGAGAAGGCTGAGCCCCCTGGGGCCTTCTGCAGGCTCCCCGTTGGCCCCCAAACCCAGCGAAAGGCACAAGCCTGTTGTAACTTGATGCTATCTCCAGAAGATGTTGTGTGCTCTGGCTCCAGGCGGCTCCCCCCAACCCCCACTTCCCGACTGCCTTTGAAGCCCTGTGATCTCCTTCAAGTTTTCGCTGATGAGAATTATTTGGAAATGGTTGGAACAGGATGACAGCCTGTTCACCTGGATCCAGCTGAGCCGAGTGGTTCACAGGGAGCTCAGAGACTTGCCCTGATTTGAGATTCAACTTAGAAATCCTTGGGTTTTTCAAACTATCAGGAACCGTTCCAAAGCCCGGCTTCAAAGCGAAATTACCCACACCGCACCTCTTCCTTGAGAGTGAGCAAGCAAAGGGAGTCTGAGGCAGCCGCACTTTGAAGGCTTAGGGTTTCTCTCTCCGCACTGACCCCTGCTCTACAAAAACGAAAGAGAAACATCTAGGTGTTTATATTAAGATACTTTTCCATAATAATGTTTTCTGTTCATATCTTTATTTTCACTGCTAAAAGCATTCCTATGATTTTCTTGATCCTCATAGTAATGTAATGTAAACAGTGCAGATAATCTGGGCTCCAATTTATAGATGAGGAAGTCAAGATTCTGGCAATTATTCCACTTTGTAGCAATAACTAAAAATCATGGAACTACATAAGGTCTGATACTTTAAATGCAGACATTTCTTTTCTAATGCTGCCCCCATAAACTTTAGATAAATTGATAAAGGAAAGTCCATGGAAATGTAAATCTAGTTTAAGTGTCTTTTTTCTTTCTTTCTAAAAACATCTTCTTAGTTTCTAAATCCAAAGATACTCAGAAAGAGATTATGTGGTTATATCTCTTCCTTCCCCAACGCCAAGTGTGAGGCAGACTCTTTAAATCATTCAAGACAGCTAAGAAAATCTCCTATTTTTTAAGTTTCCCAGGAGAAGAAGATTCCTCAACCCCTATGGGTAACTTTTCCTGGTGTTTAACATTTCTCAAAGTCAGGAAATTCTTTCTTGTGTCCTAAATCCCCGGTGCTGTGACTTGAGCCGGTTTCCTCCCGGTTGGTCTTCGGTGGAGATGCTGAACAGCTGTCCGCCTCCGCAGAGGGGAGCTTTTCAAAGACGAGGCTGTTAAGTCTCCGCAGCCCCTTCTTCCAGGGCCCCGGGAATCCCATGCCTTTCACGACTTCTCATAGATCTCCTTTTCCAGCCCTTTCACCGTGCCTCTGCCTTCTCCCACATAACTCAGGCTGCTGTTGAGAGGAGGGGCGGAGCAGGTGAAGGACATTTGTTCTTGCAGTGAGGGAATCTAAAAAGCAAGGATGGACATGGCTCCACCTCAGGCCTGGCTAGCTCCCACTTCTCACCTGAATACTGAAAGTGGCCTGAACTGGCACTCTGAAATCAGAACGTTCTCCAGAAACTTGGATGGGATAATTAATGACTGAAATATTGAAACACGCCCCCCCCCCTAGAATTATAGCAGGGCATTTGACAAAATTGTTCTAGAATGTATCTATCTATGTCCCGTGTAGACACTTTTTTGTACTGAGAAGGACTCTAAAACTCTCTTAGAAGTTATATTCTCAGAAAATAAGTAACTGGGGTACTCTTCTGGGGTAGAAATTTCCTGAACATCATTAGCTACGTAACCATTCACGTGTTTCTTATATTTTTGCTTTAACACAAAATGGCAATCCACTAGCACACACACAGGCTGTGGTGATTTGAATGAAAATAGTCCCCCCCCCCCCCGTGGGCTGATAAGGAGTGACTCTATTAGGAGGCGTGGCCTTGTTGGAGTAGGGGTGGCTTTGATGAAGGAAGTAATCACTTTGGGGGTTCAACTGCTCAAGCCAGGCTCAGTGTCTCTCTTCCTTGCTCTTCCTGAAGATCCAGATGTAGAACTCAGCTACCTCTCCAGCACCACATCTGCCTGCCTGCTGCCATGCTTCCTAATGACACCAATAGACTAACATTCTGAACTGTAAGCCAGCCCCAATTAAATGTCTTCCTTTATATAAGAGTTGCTGTGGTCATAGTGTCTCTTCACAGCAATAGAAACCCTAACAAAGACACAGGCTGTATACAGTTCCATGGCTTTAATCCTGCATTTCACGTCTAGCCGTTGATACAGTACATAATCACGGTAAGAGTCACATTGTGATCAAGAGCAAGAAGTCAAGGAGCTGTAAATAAAAACAAAAACTGTGCAATAACTTTGAACTCCTTTATGTTCTTACTGAATTCCTTGTGAAATGCCTACAGGCATTATTGGACCAGCTCTGAACGCCACCTGGAGGATAACGTCCAATGGGAGGGATCCATCAAGGAGCGGCACTAGCAGGTTATGCTTGTTACAGCAGTGCGGCTAGGCACACAGAGGGCCTGGAGACCTGACATTGTATTTGGAGTAAGATGATTGAAGGAAAAAGAACTCTAGAAGTCTCAAGATAACTGGTCAGAATGATACCAGTTGTCCTTAGTGGCTTTTGATAATTCATAGCAACACACTGCAGCTGGTACACGTGTTCTTCATTTATTTAACCAGAAACTGTTACTGAAAGTCTTTTGAACACATGCCATAATGAACGTCAATTTTTATTGTGAAAGGTGTTTGGTAAAGAAGGTAGAAATTTTTATTTTAAAGAAATATCTATTCATAAGACCTATTCACAAGGTCACCAAATGACCTTTCCCCAGGCAGGAAACAGTGACTTACTTGTTTATTTTCTTCATTAGGACCAAATGACCCTCTTCAAATAATGTTGTCTCATTTCTCCAGCCTCTGGGGCTCCTCCCCAGGGGGCTCAATAAGAAGGAAAACTCTGGGGTTGCTAGTAACAACGGGAAATCTAATTCTCCATCCCTGTCAAGACTAACTGTAGGGAACCAGATTGAAAGCCGAGCCTCCCTGTTCTTGCTACTGGGGTTCTGCTTGTACCATACACTGAACAATAATACTAAAAGGCCATAAATCAGAAGGAAATATGTGAATACTGCTCACACCCCAGGACCCAAGTCACGATGTATCAAGAGATAGACTCCACAAACTTAGGGGGGCCTCATTCGGGGATCTGCTCTTGTACTTAAACTCTGTTTTAAGCATTGACTGTCATAGTAACTTGCTTGAGTTACCTCTACTCTTAATGAGAATTCCATAGACTTTTCAAAACAGAACTAGGTACTGTGTATAAAGATAAGTACAGCCTATGTGAGCTAAAGGGGCTCAGTAAGGACTTTCTCTCTCTCTCTCTCTCTCTCTCTCTCTCTCTCTCTCTCTCTCTCTCTCACACACACACACACACACACACACACACACACACACACACACAGTCACACTATCATCTTATCTCAGGCAGTGTGAACAGAAATGAGCTGACTGCCAAGAGCCAATGCCTTCCAGTTCTTGGCTGTTCCTTATCTTTGGGAAAGGTGTTCTTTCCTCAAATGGTTTATTTATCCATGAGCCACTCCTGCTCACCTAAATGAGTATTTGGGTTGTTAACTAAATCCACATGAGTAAGAACACTGTAGAGTAGAAAAGAGACCGCTGGTTGTTGTGTTCTGGGTCACCATTACCTGGTAGACCTTGCATGGTCAGACCTACTCAGCAGGCCTGGCAGATGACCCATGTCTTGGGTTAACCTTCATATATATATGTGTGTGTATGTATATATATACATACACACACACACATATATATGTATATGTATGTATATAATATGTATACATATATGTATATATATAATTATATATATATAAAACATATATAATTGTTTTTTCTCCCTGCACCCAACTCTACTATGCACAACTATACATAAATATCACCTGGATAAACCCAGGATGCCAGTGAACAGTTTTGATGGCTCAAAAAGATTGATAACAAACTGATGGAGGAAAAAAAAGACTAAGGCGATTGGAGAACACTGGTTTTAAATCCTCTGTCCCTGCACACTTCACCCTTAAAGGATGTGTGTCTTTCCTTGGATCTTGGAAAAGACTCAATGTGGTCTTTCCTATCTAAAGGCAGCTGAGAACACACCAGGTCTTTATTCCTTTTTTCTTTCTTAAATCTCAGATCAAAGCAAGAAGAAAATCCCTGGAGTTCAGAGCTCCTGGGGTGCTGGAGTTTAGAATCAAATCTCTTCATAATTTTCTTCTCCAGGCACTTCCAGGGGAAAATCATTTAGTCTTGGTACAAGTGAAAGACTTGTTTGGGTTTGACCTGCTAATTCTCCCTGAGTTAAACTGCTTGTGAATAAAGAACCTTTTAAAGTAGATCCAGGCTCAACCAGGAAACTTAAGCTCATTAAAGAAAAAAGAGCCTGAGTGGAATCCTCTCCACCACCCTTAAAAAAATGCCCTCAGGATAATAAGAAGTGACTTTTCAGTCTAACTATAGGTCTTTTGGGGTGTGAAAGGGTTAGGAAACAAACCCTTGAAATAGGAAAAAAAATTATCCATCATCTTGAAATTTTCTTTTTCTGTCCCAAGTTTAACAGTGACTTTGAAACTAGTTTTAAATATTATAATATAATCACATGTATCCCTTCTTTTTTTCCCCTTCAAAGGCCCTCTTTGCTCTCTTTCAAATTCATGGCCTGTTTTTTCCATTAATTATTTTTACATGCATATATGCATATGTACATGCATATATATTCCTAAATACAACCTGCTCCATCTGTATAACGTTAGTTCTCTGTGTGTCTTCAAGGCTGATCATTGCGTTTTGGGTCACCAGTGGGTGTCCTGCTCCTTGGTGAACACTGTTTCTCCTGCTCTCAGCGTTCCTTAGCTGCCTGCAGTTCTTTGTGTAAGGTTGAGGCCCCGCGGACTCACCCGCTTTTTGCATGTCTATTGCTTTTGTCCTTGTTTAGTTCATGTTAGGATAATTATGTTGGTGAAGCTTTATGGATATAGCTCCTGACAGATTTTAATAGGATGAAAAGAGTAGTCAGAATGAGGAGGGAAATTCTGTATGCCATTGCTGGAACACCCACTGCAGTTTGTCTGGTGGCCTTAAATTCACATGCAGGCATGGCTTAGCCACCGGGTTACGCTGTTTCTAATATTGTAACAAATATCTGAGATAGTCATCCTGCCAAGTGAAAAGGGAGTATTTTGGTCTCTGATCCAGTTGACACTGTTGCTTTTGAGCTTTAGGTAAGAAAGAACAAACCACTAGTAAACACACCATGATAAGGATATAGGGAAGAAGGATGGGGAGGAGAGAGAGACTCAGAGACTGCTTAACCTCCAGGAGCATAGGCCCAGAGACATGAAAATATCCGATCAGGCCTGACCTCTTAAAATTACCACCTCCCATGAGCTCAAACTGAGAACTGACTATACCGTCAATAAATGGTCTTTGAGAAACATTCAAAATCAAAGCAGGGACATCCTCCCTTCCTTGCTTTGTGGTAGCTTTTACTCTTACTTTTGCACTGTTGCCAGTTCCTAGTCTTGCTAGGAAAGCACTTCTGAGCCCTCCATACTTCCTGATTTCCTACTGCACACTCGCGAACTAATTTCCTTTTTAAAACAATTTGACCGTACTTAAAAAAGAAAAAACAACAGACTGTGTTTTCTGTACTTTACAAGTTTCAAATAAAGGCACAGCAATGTTTTCTAAAGTCTCTGATCTCAAGGCTGCATCCTACCTTGAATTTATGGGGCGAGCATGGGGTGTGAGTGTAGAGCAGAGTGGAGCGTGCCTGTGTGTGCCTTACACAGAAGCTTTCTCTTAAATGTTGGTTTTCTGGTAAGCTGGACATTAGATGGAGACACCACCTGTCTTCTGTCATCTCCGGCTTGTGTATGGGGAAACTGCTAGTCTTCTGTTCATATTGATCTCTTTCTACTCAAGAGCAAAGAATGAAGGTAGGTGGCCCACACAAGGGTTATGATATCTGGATCCCACCACAATTCTCTCCTCTTACATCTCTCTCTCTCTCTCTCTCTCTCTCTCTCTCTCTCTCTCTCTCTCTCTCTCTCCTTCCCTCCCTCACCTTCTCCCTCCCTCCTTTCTTTGTCAGAAACAAGTTACATGCCTTTAATCTCACTCAGCACTTGGAAGGTAGAAGTAGGGGGATTTCTGTAAGTTAGAGGCCAGCCTGGTCTACATAGTGAATTTCAAGTCATCGAGGGCTACATGGGGAGACTGTCTCAAAAAATTTAAGGAGGGAGGAGAAATGTTTAGTAGATGGCGGAGAAGGATGTAAAGAGGGACAGAGAACAGATTGGAGATGGTTTGTAAGACACATATTTAAGAAGAGGCTATTCTTGTTTTAAGTGACCTTAATCATAATCAAACTATCTTAATAAAAAAAATTAAGGGAATCCGTTGACTTGTATGTAGAGGTCCCCATGGTAGATGCAAATGCTTTAGATTGTGGCTGGGTGCACAGGGTCTCATGCATTTGATTTTCACGCCAAGCTGTGTCACATGATCTCCCATAGGAAGATCCCCATAGATTCCTAGGAAGTGGAGTTTGTTTGAAAGGCAGATTGTGAGCCTGAACAAAAGCAGGCATTGGCTAGTGTGAGGCTGGAGGCTGTGGCAGAGTTTACATCAGAGTATCACTATGAAGACTGAAGGAGATGTTTACGTTGAATGCCTGATGTTGAAGGCGCTTGGGAACAGGCCCAATCATCACATGTCTATGATGGCGCTTCAGCCCACATGGATGTGGGAATAAACTCTGGGCAAGGAAATCAAGCCCATGTGGTTGTTCTACAGGGCGCTCTGCCCGCTTCCTTCAGCACTCTTGAACTCTATTCCCAAGCCTGAAGAAAAATCACATTTCTGTGCTTCAGCCTCCGTGCCTGAGCGCGCTCTCCTGGGCGCAGAAACACAGGTCTGCCAAGACCTCGGCTGGCTTCAGAGCCCCGCGCCATCCTGTGGGCTTATCTACATCTGATTATAATAATACGTTGATAAAATACCTTGTCAAGCTCCACAGCGGTTCTCAGCCGTGTAGTCTCTTTACACCCTGCTTCGTAATTAAAATGGAAAGAATACAGGGCTGTTGGACCTAGATAGAGTACAGCAGTGTGTCTGCCGTGGAAGGAACGTCATGTTTGATTTCTGGGTCCAGACCCATAAGCTAGCCGGGTCCTGGGGCCTTTGTTTCATGCAGTAATTCAACCACTTCCAATTTCTTATTAGGCAAAATGTGTGTGTGTGTGTGTGTGTGTGTGTGTGTGTGTTGTGTGTTTGTGCATACGCATGTGTGTTACTATTTTCCATCTTCTGCTGGGGGTGGTGGTGAAGGGTAGAGAGCCTTGTGATAGGGTAAGTGTCCATAAACAATACTTATGAGAGAAGAATGACCTGGGAAAGATATTAGAGTGCCACCCATCTGTTAGGAAGAAGAATGCACCCCTTCCCACAGTCATTCCCATGCTGTTTATGCAAGGTAGAACATATTTAGAATATCTTGTTGCTTGCATTTCTGAAGAACCCAGATATCCCAGAAAAAAGAAGAAAAATATGCACATATACATATCTTGAAGAGCTCTTCTTTTTTAGCATAGGCAAGCTGTGTACCATTGAGTCACAGACACGCGTCCTGGCGTTAGAGCATGTAATTCAATCATAAAGCTGTCAATCTCCTAAATTTGGCTAGATATTGCTTGTCCCTATGGAAAAAGAGAGGAAGCTGATTTTTTCATATTTACCTTCAGCTTTCTGTCGCACCACAACCCCAACAGAGTCAGAATCTTGTCCTTCCAAAGGACAATGGCCCTTTGTCACAGCTGATGGTGAGAAGCCATGTCCCCTGTAGGCCAAGGTTCACTGCATCCTCTGCAAGAGAGGGAGGCAGATGTAACGATTTGCGTTTTTTGAGAACATCTCAACTGCGAAATCTCTCTGTGCCTTCCAAAAACCTGTGTGGCTGAAAGCCAGTTTTCGAGTGTTAGAAATAGCAATGTGAGTAGCCGTGGAGGCTGCAAGCAAGAGGCATGAAACACACAGAAGATGGTTCATATGATACACTTAGGTCAAATGGCAGGAGTCATATTTAAATTGTCTTAATGAAAAAGAAGAATTAAAGAAACCTGTTGCCTTATAAATGGGAGTTTCAAAGATCAATCCAAACGCTGTAGGCAGGGGCTGTCTCCATGGACACAATGCATTTGGTTTTTTTTTTTCTCTGTCTCTTGATTCCACTGGCCCCTTACCTGACTTCATTCTCAGCTGAACTATCTCAATGAGACATCCCCTGGTAATCTGAATTTATGTTGCCTTTTATGTCTGGAGCAATTCCATGGAAAGAAAGTATGTTAGTAACCTATTGAAAGAAAAAAAAAGTGCAACAATGACAAAATTCATAAGAAACATTTATTTCTTATACATAGTTGGGGGCTGACTGTTGGGACAGCAGAGCTGTTTCATATGTATGTCACTCCTGGGCACAGATGGAGGGAAGATGTTTCTCCAAGGAAGTATTTTTCAAGTCAAAAGCAGACATACAAATGAACAAGTCCCAGTGCATAAACCTGTTTTTGAGTCCTTGTTTATATCATGCTAAACAACTATCTCATTGACCCAAGTAAGCCCAAGGGCCAAGTCCAAAGTTATAGGGCAAGAAAATGTTCCAAATGCTTATTAGAGGAATCTGTTAGATAAATGGCAAAAGGCATAGATATAGAAGCAGGAACTGAGATTAATAATTTGATGACATAAGACATCTTTTTTCCTAGGCCAGGTATAAATCTCAAGTGAATACAAATGGGCTTGTTTGACTAACATGCTCATTTTTAAACTAATGCTAAGGATGCGAGTTGGGAACTCTGAATGGCCAGCCTTAGTGGTCCAGCACATACCATGAAGCGATCAACAGTGGATCACAGTGCATTATAAACAATAGTATATGAGAACCACATGGCATACAGGAAGAAGCACACAGAGAAGAGCTATGAGAAACCATGCATAGCAGTGAAGAATCATGGCTGACACTAGTAGAAAGAGGGAGTCAAAGCAGTCATATGCAGCAGAGTCCTTATTCCTTGACCTTGCAAGGAATGGGACACATAACAAACAGAAGAGACGTATGGCTAGGATTCCCTCTGTCCTGTTCTTGATCTCCACACCCTTTCATTTACATTTATGCATTTATCCAATGTCTTAGATGGCATTTATTCCCAAAGGCTCCATGTGCTGGAGCTTTGGCACACACTATAGTATGGCGGAGTGGGTGGACCTTCTAATAGGTTGAGGTGGTTAGATCATTGGACTAGCTACCCTCATAAAGAGTTAATATGGTTCTTCCAGGACACTAGTTACTTCACTCAAGAGCAGTTGTTATGAGTAACTGGCCCTTCTACCTGATCTCTTCTTTAGTGAGTGCTCCTCCCAGGAAGCCATTTTCTATGACATGATAAAGCAGGGAGGTCCTCATCAAAGCCTATCATAGTGCTATCAGGGTCTAAGACCTCAAAGAATGTGAGCTATAATATCTCCTGTCTTTATATATTACCTATATTTCCATTATCAGTGGAAAGTAGACTAAGAGAGGCATGCAAATGCACATATTCATAACCTTGCCCTTTATGATTAAAGGTATAAAGTTAATATTTTCTATTTTTCACTGTTAACTATTGAAACATAACAAAATATCCTCAAATTTAATGACTTAAAGCAACAGCATTTATTTTATTTGTGAACCTACAATTTGGGCCTGGCTGATACAACTTACCTCTGTTCCAACAAGTGTCAGCTTAAAGGCTGTCTCTGAACAAATGTGGAATTACTTAGGTTACAGAAAGGACATTGCTTTTTATGACCTAACCCTGAAAATCTTATATCTTGGTTACTGTACTCTGTTCATTTAGATAGCCAGGAAAAAGCCAAAATGTGTTTAAGGAGAAGATATGGTCTCTGCATAATTTTAAAAATAATTACCACTCAATATAAAATAGTGAGTTTCATTATTTTCTTAGTTGGGTTTTTTATTGCCGTGATAAAGACTATGACCAAAACCAACTAGAGGAGAAAGGGGCTTATTTCATCCATCTTACAAGTCTCAGGTCATACTCTATTACTGATGGAAGGCAAGTCAGGACAGGAACTCAAGATGAGAACCTAGAAGCAGGAACCTAGAGAAAAGGCTGAAGCAGAAACCATAGAGAAACAATGCTTATTGATCATGATTTTCTCAGCCTGCTTTTTAGATATAGCCCAGGATTGTGTCTTTGGTATTCTAGTCTTCTAGGCTAATATTCGCTTATCAGTGAGTGCATACCATGAGTGTTCTTTTGAGACTGGGTTACCTCACTTAGGGTGATGTTCTCCAGCTCCATCCATTTCTCTAAGAATTTCATGAATTCATTGTTTCTAATGGCTGAATAGTACTCCATTGTGTATATATATACCACATTTTTTTGTATCCATTCCTCTGTTGAGGGACATCTGGGTTCTTTCCAGCTTCTGGCTATTGTAAATAGGGCTGCTATGAACATAGTGGAGCATGTATCCTTATTACATGCTAGGAAATCCTCTGGGAATATGCCCAGGAGTGGTATAGCAGGGTCCTCCGGAAGTGTCATGCCTAGTTTTCTCAGGAACCACCAGACTGATTTCCAGAGTGGTTGTACCAGCTGGCAATGCTACCAGCAGTGGAGGAGTGTTCCTCCTTCTCCACATCCTTTCCAACACCTGCTGTCTCCTGAAATTTTAATCTTAGCCATTCTGACTGGTGTGAGGAGAAATCTCAGGGTTGTTTTGATTTGCATTTCCCTAATGACTAATGATGTTGAACATTTCTTAAGGTGCTTCTCAGTCATCCAAAGTTCTTCAGGCGAAAATTCTTTGCTTAGCTCTGAACCCCAGTTTTTAATAGGGTTATTTGGTTTTCTGGGGTTTAACTTCTTGAGTTCTTTGTATGTATTGGATATTAGGGGAATAAGGGGAGGGAAGAGGGCTTATGAGACTTTTGGGGAAGGGAGAGCCAGAAAAGGGAAAATTATTTGAAATGTAAATAAAGACTATATCATATATATATATATATATATATATATATATATATAATATATATATTCAAAAAAAGGTATAGCCCAGGACCACTTGCCCAGGCTTGGCAGCAACAGCAGACAGATCTTCAAGGCCAATCAATAATTAATAACTAAGAAAATGCTTTGTTGCAGGATGTTTGATCACATTGTGAACCCCAAGATTATGTTATTTACAGAATAAAAATTTTGCTAGTTATGGTGTGGCTCAGTGCTTAGCACAGGCCTTTAATCCCTCTGGCTCTCTGGGATACAGACACGTGCTTAGAGCACACTGTTAATCCCAAACCATGAAGGCAAATTTAGTTTGTAAAAGGAAGCATCCATGCTTGAAAGTGATGTCTAAGTGAGTGGCAGACAAAGTGATGACTCAGAGAAAGATTTGACAGAATAGAGTATGCCCAGTTCTCATGAGAAGAGAGAACAGGAAGCTATTTACAGAGAGCACAGAAAGAGGGAGTAGGAGACAGTTTTACTGGGACAATTTTACAGAGACAGGTTGAGAGAGAACAAGCTAGATGCCAGTGAAGACAGGACAAGTCAGGGAATGAGAAGGAGCCAGAGATTAGAACAGGTAGCCAGAGTTAGTTTGAGACCAAGCAGAGCAAAAGTCAGAGGTGGAGGGAGAAGCCAGATTTAATCAGTCAACTTGGAGGGGCATTGAGTTGAATCAGCCAGCCAGAGATAAAAAAAAGATCTGAAAGCAATGAGCTTATTCAGCAGTATGTCTCAGAGGCTGAAAACACTCTATGCCTAGATTAGATTGTACAGAGGCTAGAAGCTTCCAGGACTAGGCCTAGGTTAGCAGATGGAGGGAGTAAGCCTTGGAGATGAAATTACTATCGGAGAATAAAAGCTGCATTTACAATGCCTCACTGGCTTGCCAGAAGACCCGGTGGGGGGATTTTCTCAATTTAAGTTCCCTCTTCACAAATGACACTAGCTTGTGTCAAATTGACAAAAACAAAAGGAACAACAACAATGAAGAAACAAAAACAAAACCACAAAAACTAAACCAAAACCAAACCAAAACAAAAACCCAGGAGGGTTATGATATTTTCACACATGTATCATTTTCACCCCCATTAGTGTCTGCCTCAGGTCTTCTTCCTCCCCTAGGACTGTACATTTTGGTAAATAGAGATATTGTTGCACAGGAGTATGTAGGACTACAAATAGAGAGGGACTGTTTATTATATAGAACACAGTCTGTCATTATCCTGTCCCCTTCCTGCTTTGATCTGAGTTGGAACAAAATTTAGCATTGGAAGTCATCAAATGACAGTTAATATTCCTATTCTACTATTAATTGGATATGGAATTGTAGCTAAGCCTTTTATTCCACCTGGACCTTAGTTTCTTTCTTCCTCTCTTTTCTCTCTCCCTCTTTCTTTCTCTGTCAGGATGTTTTGCTGGCATGTCGATCTGTGTATCACATACATGCCTGATGCCCAAGGAAGCCAAATGAGGGCATGGGATCTCCAGGAACTAGGGTTACAGCTGGGTGGAGCTCCAACAAGGATGGGAATGTTACCAAAATCAGTTCTTGTGGAAATTAAAAGAAATGGTTCTGGTAAGGTTCCCAACCAGTAGAACTTAATACTCTCCCATTCTTCACAACCCATAGAACAATGACCACAGCTTTTCTCTGGATTTCAGGACATATGTAATGCCATACCCCCAAATGAGCCAGGAACTGACATCTCACCCTAACAGCAGAGTTCAATGCCTTTGCAGTCTGTAGAACTTTTAATTGAAGCCAACAGATTTTAACTTAATTAGTGAGTGGCTAAGGGACATATTAAAAGTTTAGTTTAGTTTGATAAAAGTTTAGTTTTATAAAAGGTTTACTATAAAAATAAACTCAAAATTGACAATACTATGAAAATGTAGAATCAGAAAGAAACAATGTGGGACTGGAAAGATGGCTTGGCAGTTATGAGCACTTGTTCTTGCAGAAGACCCAGGTTCAGTTCTCAGCATCAACAAAGAGGCTCATATTTCCCATAAGTCCAGTTTTTGGGGATCTAATGATTTTTTTCTGGCCTCCATGGCCCACAGGTATGCATATGGTAAATATATATACATATAGGCAAATCACTCATACATATGAAATAAATAAGTCTTTAAGTAATGTTTTAAAAAGAAACAATTTTTCCAAATGAAGTCATGATCTAAATATTTTCTTTCTAATACTTCTATTTGATTTGTATGAGTTAATACAAAAATGTTTTCCATTGGGCCAAACATGTATTTTTGGGCTTCGTTATAAGCCCCCTACAAAGAGCCTTTCTTTTGAGACTTCTCAAATTATTCTTTTCTTAAAAGATACAATTTTCTTTTGTGGGAGATAAAAATCTTTTTGCCAATTCCCTTTCAGGGCGCCTCCTACCTTTAATAAGGAATTGCATTCTGCTCCGAAAGACTAACAAAATAAACATGACCATTCTTTCTGGAGGCAGCAAACTAGTACCCTTGGAAGGCTTACAGTCTATGTCATGGATCATTGTCTGGGCCTCTGTTTTTGAAAATCAGAGTTCCCAAGTGATGGTCCTTATAACATTGGTTCAAGTCTAAAAGTCTTCAAGAAAAAATGATGTTTTCATTGAGTTGTCTTAAGATTTGGGTTCAGAACATTTAGAGAAATATCTCTAAGTCATTCTAGAAAACAAAATATACACACTGACCTTATCTCTTCATATTCTTTAGTTTTGGATCCACTAAGAACAGATTCCAAGCCCTGACCAACCCTTTACTGGGAGTAAGAGATGCTTAGTATAATCGAGAATAAACTTACCTTATTAAGTGGTCCTTTAGACAGGCTCCTCTTCTCTCCCCAGCAGGAAAGCAAAGGCCCATGGGGAGGCTGGCTAGTTGTGAAATGACATACATTCAAAATTGTTTTCCAGATATCCCTCAACAACTTACTTCTCCCCTGAAGTGTGAAATTTAATTACCCATGTTAGACATGCATTCGTGATCACATATTTTTATTGCATAAAACTGTTCAGCCTTTTAAAATGTAAGGACAGAATCCCAGTTACAGAAACATTGTTGACATCAGAGATTTGTACAAGAAAAGATTTACTGGAGGAGCTGCTAGTGAGTATTGATTTTCCTTTTGCTGCCTTTTGGTGATGTTGGGCATCCACTTGTTCTCAGGTTTTGCTTGTTATGTTGACCAATGAGTTATTAAACCCTCATCTTGCTGAGGTCTACTATCAAATTCATCCTCATCTTTTGCCAATCCTATTCTTTGCTGCTTCTCACAGAACATGAATCTTCCTCAACCTCTAAGCAAGATCGTGCCCTCCCCTGGCATTTTTCAATCTCAGTTCCACTTCTCTTGAAACAAGGTGACCAGGAATGAAAATGAGACTCCACACAAGGACAGAGGCACTCTACAATTTCAAGAGGAAACCAATTAGGTGTGAAATGACCAGTCATGTTTTCAGCCATCTCCTCCCTTTTCTGAAGGAGATGGAAATGTCACACTAGGCTAATGGTTTTGTTCTTAGGGAAAGCTGAATTTAGCCTCAGAGTAGCTACTTGTGACCATTAGGGGAAAAGGACAGAAGACTTACCCCACTGGAAAGTGGTGATATTCATTTGAAATGTGGTTGCCAAGGCTTTTTGGAAAATTCAATCTGGATATTAGAACACAGATAGGGACCATGTTCAGTACTAGGGGCTGTGCATACAGAGGATAGGGCTAGTGGCCAGGAGACAGGATCATAAAGAGGGCATGGGTACATGATGCTTTGTAGAACTTAATTTGTGCCAGGGACTACTTGGAGGTTCATGAAGTGGTTAATTTAATTTCCCCAAAGCCTTTAAAAGTGGGAACTGTTATTATGATCATTTTATAGAGGACATAGAACCTTGGAGAAACTTTTCTATAACTCAATAAGCCAACGATTTAACTTTAATGTCTTCCACATTATTAGGCCCTTTGTTTTAACTTCATTCTTTTCATTTAACCTCCCAAATAATTTTATGAACATAGTACATTTCCTTTTATAGGCAGAAACTAAGTCTCAAAGAGGTGAGATCTCTTCTTTGGGTTCACATGTAAGCCAGGGTGAGTAATCAGGCCCAAACCCAGTTCTACCTGAGACATCACACAGCCTTTCTCAGTACAAGAGGTGATGGCTCATGTCTCCTACTGTCCTCTCCTTGTCTAGAGGAAATGTGATTTTGCCATCAGTGTCTTGCCCAAGGCAATGTGTGAAGTCCTAAGTTGCCATGCGGGACTTGCCTCTTTCTCAGTTCCTTTACTTTCCTGCCTTTGGACTTCTTTAGTGCTTAACTGGACCACAACTTTGGCATTTCAGTCACTGCCCTGCCTTCTTAGGAAGCTCAAATTGCCTTGTTAGTTCTTAGAGGAAGCCGAGTTTGTAAGCAATTGCTGAGTCCAGCAACAGCGCATTCTCAAAGATCAATAATGCCAGAAAAGCCGGGAGGCAAGTAGAATGTAATGGTCTGAGGTGCTGAGGAAAATCCCTCCTCCCGCCACGCACCTCTTGCCCACCCTGCAGCCTGCACCATCCGCCTTCCCCTGCACCCCAGACCATCTACCCTTCAGTTAGTTTCTGTTGGTTTTTGTTGTTGTTGTTGTTGTTATTGTCATTGTGTTTGGTTTTGGTTTGTTCTGGTTTTTGTTTTAAGAGAGTCTCACTCTATAGCTAGACCTAGCTTTGAACTTACCACCTTGCCTATGTGTGTCACCATGCCTAACTATTCTCTTCTGCTGTTTTTTGTAACATTACATTTATTTATTTACTGGGGTTAGGCAATATGTTACAGCATGGCTGTGGATGTCAGAGGACAATTCAAAGACTCAGATCTCTCCTTTGACACATGGTTCCCATGGTTTGTATTTAGGTCAAAAGCAAGTGCTTTTGCCACTCGGTGGCAAGTGCTTTCTACCTCTGAACTAGGCTACCAGCCTTCTCTCCAACTCTTAACAGGTCACCCCATCAGATCGAAGTCTCTGCATCCAACAAAAAGGAATCCCTCAGATGTCACAAGAGACGTGCTCACCAAGTACAGTACTGGTGTGTGGTGTTGCACAGAAGTTCATTATTAAGATCTCATTGGTGTGAGAACTAAACATCTGGGCTATTAAATAACTTTCCTAAAGCCAATAATGAGCCCATGGTCTATTGTACTGCTGTGAGGAGTGCTGGACCCCAGTTCTATCCTGTACCCAAGCCTGCCTTTTTTTAAGGACTGCACTCCTGAAGACAATGAAGGGCCATTTTCTAACTCTCTGCCTTGTCACTGAGGGACAGTTATCTGTGCCTTCCATTCATGATTTCTATACTGTCCGTAGGACTTTCCCATGAGGGAAATGACCAGGAGAACAAAAGCCCTGCCAGCGATTTGTCCTTCCTCTTGGTTTCCAGTGTCATGGAGAATACAGTTGTCAGCCTTTGTTTGCAGTATGTGCGACTAAATTTCTCAAACCTGCCAACTGAAGTCCGTGTATGGCTGGTCCAGCAAGCAACAGAACAAAAAGCTGCAAATCATTTCTATAGAACATTAATCGAAGGCCTCTGGACTGTAGAATCCTTCTCTCAATTAGAGAGCTGTCTCGGGAGTAATGTTCTCTCTAAAAATCATGATATACACAGCTCTATAAATCGATAGAAGACTTGTGACCATTAAACTTAATTGATACTGAATTTAGAGGAATGTGTTTCAATCATGTTGCCATTTTATTTGAAAATTAGTTTCTGGAATTACCTCTTCTCTTCTCTTGACATTATAGGACATGTAGTGGCCCGGAGTGACATCTCTACGAGCCAGGGGGAAGCAGCTCTGAGCAGAAGGCCTCAGAACAGAGCAAACAAACAAGAGATGTTTCCTGACGCTCTGTACAAGTGGACATAAGACAGGACGTAAAGGTAGGCTTTCAGTGAAAACAGAGGCAGCTTGGTTTGATATTAGACTCCACATGTTTCTTGCCACTCTTACCCTGTGTCACTCTACAGTGTGTCAAGGTGGGAAGGAGACCGCAAGGATGGTGCTAGGGAAATAAGTAACTTCTTAAATATGTTCTCAGACATGTGTCAGCACAGTTGTTTCCTTGAGATCCTTGTCAGTGAGAATGCCAAGAGGTGAGGCCCATGACTGGCTGTGAAAAGCACCTCTACTAAAGAAAGAGCAGGGGCTGGAGTGGTCAGTCAGTGCTTAGAGTGCTGGCTGCAATTCCAGAGGAGGCTGGTTTCATTCCTCGTTTCTACATGGTGGCTTCCAACCATTTGTAATTCCAGTCCCAGGGAATCCAATGCCCATTTCCAGCTTCCTTGCTGCACAGAAATACATGTGAGCGAAACACCCAAACATATACAAAATAAAATAAAAACAAAGGGAAAATTCTTCAAGAGTAAAAGGCAAAGAGAGCCTATAGTTAGGGTGTTCATTCATACATGAACTGAAGTCACAAGCCTCAAAAAGCTAAAAATAAATCTACCATTTGACCCAGCAGTACAACTCCACAGATACCTAGGCTCAGCGATGACCATTGCTCTCTATTCACAACAGCCAGAAAATGGATAAACCCTAAATGTCCTTTGACTGACGAATGGGTAATCAAAACCTGGTACATATATACCACGGAAAACTATTCTGTTGCAAAGAAAAGTGAAATCATGAACTTTGAAGTTAAATGGATAAAACTAGGAAAGATCCTATCGAGTGATGCAATCCAGATCCCCAATGGACAAACATTACAGGTTCTTTCTCATCAGTCTCCAGGCTCACACCTTCAGATGTGAATATCCTGGAATAGTTGCAGAAGACACTATGGCCAGTGAGCAGCAGGGGGACAATAGGGAGGGAAATAGCTACAAGGGATCTGATGGGGAAGTGGGTTGATTTAAGAGAGAGTGGTAAATAAATATAGAAGAAGGGTAGAGCATAAAATAACAATAAGGATGTCTGAAAAAAATCATAAAAAGTCATGCTATTAATTATTTATAAAAATCCCATTATACATATAAGTATATATACATAATTTAAGTAAAATTTTCTCATCTGAGCTGACAATGCCCCCTCTATAGCCAGAGACAATCTAATAAAAACCCTAACACCAGCCATGAGAAGCCTTCTTCTGAGTTGGTCAGACTGTCCGCGGGACTCTCAAAATGTTACAGACTCTGGCTCTTACCCTGGGTTGCCCTCCAAGTGATGGAAGGGAAGTTCCTATTGCTGAAGACTCTGTGCATTTCAGACACAGGTCCCAGAGGCTTCTGAGCTGGAACTGACTTGAAAGTGACCTCCCTGAGGACTAGCTTTCATGATGACAAAAAGAGTCAGACAGGCTTATAAAAGAGAGAGACAACCAACAATTTTACCCAACTGTGACACCTGTGAACAACAACAGCAATCAGCAAGTCATGATAGCCCTAAAGGTGATGTAGTGGCACACACACACCCAGGCAGTAACCACCAACTCTCTAATAAGACACACTCAACAGGAAAGAAATCATGCCTGGTTACTGGAAACCTAGCCAACACTGGAAATCTTGGATAACCTATTACTGACACTTTACAAAACCAGCATAAGTCCTAATGACATGCTAAATACTTGTTCTTACACCCACAGATAAGTGTATTACTCAGTCCTCATAACAGAAATGTACTTGCACAACAAAGAGACCAGTACAGAAAACCACAACCAATCAAAATGCAAAGGTGTGGAACCCATTCCCAGCTGATAGATCTATAAAACACTCCCATACATAAGACCAAGGGAATATTTCACAAGAGAGGTGGAAAATTTGTGAGAGCCAGAGGATCAGCGAGTTTGCTGTGAGATTGTATCTCACCCATAAAATCTCACCAACATGGATGCCTAGACATATACAGAATGTAAAAGATGGCCATAGGCATGCTGAAGGCTCGGGAAGCCTCTGCCCTCCAAATAAGTACAGACAACGATGGGATTCAGAGAGCAGTAGAATTCATCTTACTCAGGGAGGAGGGTACCAACTGGTCGGTCACCCAGTATTAAATGGCCATCCCTGAAAGCAGACATACACGTACATTACCAACTGAAAAGTTTATATATGTGCACATGCATATCCATGTACACATGCTACAGCAAATGATGAAAAAAGAAACTATGAACTTGAAAAAAAAAGAGCAAGGAAGAGTATGTGGGAGAGTCTGGAGGGAGGAGAGGGAAGAAACGCTTTAATTACATTATAAACTCAACAATAAAAGAAAAATGTCAAAAAATCCACAACTGCTTGCATCTAAGGTGCCCAAATGCATTTATTTTACTACCACATTCCAAATGCATTTATGGGAGATAGAAAATTTGCAGGAAAAAAAAGACTTGGCTTTCTTTTATTGAACAAAATAATAAACCCATGAGAAAAATGTTTTCCTCAAAACCTTCTGCAAATGCATTATGCATATGGTATTATTTTCCCAAACGGGCCATACTGATGCCTCTCATAAAGGCCTTCCTAAACATATGGTTTTTCTTCTATCTCTTCTTTGCTGTCTAAAAATACTATCTTATCTTATGTATGCCAGTTACTAATGTCACAAAACTATCCTCTCTTCAAACCACTTTCCTCTGAGAATTAAATTAGGCGAATAAGAATCATTGACTTTCTCATTTAAATTTCTTTCATTTTCCCTACCCCCCCCATTTTATTTTTTATACTAGTTAGCTAGTTAGTTTTATGTACATGTTTGTGTGAAGGTATGTATATGCGCCACCTTCATCCAGGAGCCTACAGAGGTCAGAGGTCAGAAGAGTCATGGGATCTGCACTGGAATGATGTACAATTGTGAACTTGCCCTGTAGGGGCTGGGAACCAAACCCAGATCCTCTGCAAGAACAGTCTGTGTACTTAAGCCACTTATGCCCTCTCTCCAGCCACACCTCACTCTTTGTTAATACTTTGTAAACACCAAAGAATGTGTGAGTCTTTCTGGCTAGAAACAAACTTATACTGGAAACTTCCACCATTAGAACAATTTTTTTTAAAATTTATATTGACTGGCTATTTTACTCTACATAAAGGTACTGGCTGTCTGTAAAAGAGCTGAAATATTCAGTCAGGTAAAACTAGATAATATAATGAATTTACTTAACACCTAAATATTTAGTTGTTAAAATTTCAACTTTCTAATACATAAGTTCTTTGTTAAGGTGAATATCATAGAATATGATTTGAGATAATACGGTGTTTTAAGCCAAGCAGTGAAAGAATTTGTATATCTGAAAATGATAATATCCCTGTTAGTAAGCTATGCATTTTGTGCTGCACTCTTTCTCAGCATGCCTGACCACTACTAGGAAATGTTACTATTACCAAACAAATGCTATGTAATGTCTGTCATTGCAGATGCACACAATCCAAGAGGGGCTGAATGCCAACAGGAGTGACTGCTCTTCTTCCTCTGTGGAATATTAATATTTGACATAAGAAAAATGCTACCAAAAACAAAAGATCATCCCATGGGTTTGGGATCACCAGGTAAGTCTTGATGAAGGAGAGTAGGCATATGAAGGATTTTCTAGCCTCTGGTGTCTCCAAGCACAGTAGACATTAGATCCTTTAATTAACATGGGTTAGAATAATAGGCATGCTTTTGTAAGCAAGGAAATTGATTCAAATTGAAGTATGTGCTTTGAGGGAAAAAGTGTGCTGACTTGGTCTATATGACTGCAGAACAGGAAATGAAGAGGAGATAGATAAAAGTTAAATCAAGGACAACATAGGACACATTTCCTCAACTGTGAAGTTGAGGGGGCCTCTATTTTAATTCATAACCTGGAGCATTGGTACTGTACATTGTAAACAACTTACTTACCTCATGCTCCTTTGAGCATCCTTCCTTTGAAGGAAGAACTGGTCATACTACAGAAAATCTGATTGCAAGTCCCCCACCAGTCTTCCTGGGGTGTTGCTCTTGCCTCGTGACACCATGGACATGGTTGCTTTGGAACGTGTGGGTTGCTTATGCACTGCCCTACATGGTGGTCATTAAGCTATCTTCATCTCTTCATAACTCCAAGAGAACTTCTAAGTGGGCTATCAGACCAACCAAGCAAAGGTCATATGCCTACCTCTTGTACTCTAGAACATATATTCAGTCCTCTGCATACCAGCTATAGGTATCTCCAAATAAGAAAGGTAATTTATTAGGTGATCGAATAAATTCAGCAAACATTCATCGTAGTATTACAGATGACACCATATACTGGCGACAGGTCAGAAGAGTAAATTTCTCAGGAAGAATGCTCAGTGTTTCTATGAGGGGAGGAAATAGAGAGGGAGGGAGAGAACAAATGAGTAGTGGGCATTATTATTGGGAAGTCATTTATAAATTTCATTTGCATATGTACTCAGAATGTACAAATGCATATTCAAATTGCATGTCGCATGTAAATAGGCAGCTGTAATTTTTGTTATACAAATTTATATTTTAAGAATCTGGTAGCTTATTTCGTGACAATTATTAACTCTTTGTAGTCAACATGGAGCCAAATAATTTAATTCTTTTCTGTGTGACTAGATCTGAGGTTTGAATGAGAATAACATGCTATATAATGTACATAGACAGAGTCAAAAGAGTTTATGTACAACCCTAATGTGTCTTCAGACTATTCTACACATAAAGTACCAAGGAGACAATAAAATAATGTCCAAAGCCAAGTCCACCATCTCTATTAGCATTTACATGGTCATTCTAGCCCAGCTAAGCATCTTCGTGGCTATAAATTTGAATCTTAAGAGAGACAAGCAAAGCGTTGTTACTACTTTCTAATTTGAACAGAATGTGAAGTTGATGGCAAGTGAAAGCTCACAAATATGTTTGGGAAATTTATAACATGAAACATCCCAGCCGTTGCCAATATTTAAAGGTTATGTCCATCATGTTGGGAAGAGGCAAAAGTTTTCACCCTTTTCAAATAATTGGGCGTCACACTGATGGGTAAAATTGTGCACGTCACTGTTTCCTGCACTGATACAGGGGAAATTGACAGACACTGTTTAAAAGAAGCTAAAGTTTCTTTGCCTCAACATGTCATGCCGGGAATAATTACACAACTATTTTGTTACCCTCAGCACTGTGCTGTGTATTATACCAGCCACCGATTCTCCCAGAGTTCCTTTGTCGGTTTTGCATAGCACAGCAGTTCTGGGAGATAGTATTTGTGAAACGGTTGATGCTGGCACACGTTATAAATAAAGCCAGAGCTCAGGAACACTGATAGACCCTGTCGTTACTGCCAGGGGAGCATTTACATATGGTCCTCACTCTGTGTTCATTGCTTTAGAATTCAACAGAAAATTATAGGCTAATAGGTCTAGAAAGGACCTCAGAGGTCAAACAATGTTTGTCGAAACTATCAGTTAAGCCCATACTGAGTACATTTAAACCAACATGGATAAATTCTTTAGTGTCCACTGTGTGTGTGTGTCTGTATGCTATATACACTTGTATATACATGTGTGCACATGTGTGCATGTGTGAGAATGTATAATATGTGTGTATATATGTGTTTATTTGTGTATGTGTCTTCGTGTATAAGTGTACATATCTGTGTGTATGTCTGTTTTGTCTGTGTATGTGTTCATGTTTGTACGTGTTGGTTTGTGTTGTGTGTGTATATGTGCTTGCCTGAATTTGCATAGGAGGGAGCAGGCTCAAGATACTCAGGATATCTTTAGTAATGTCTGCTCTTGACAGTGGATATTATTCATACAGCATTTCACATGTGCAGAGGGATTTTTCCAACATGTGTTAATCCCCTGAGCATTGGTATAAGGAAGGGCAGTCTCAAGTTATTTTTTCTATGCACAGGACACAACAATTAAGAAGCTTAAAGAAGTCTGTAAATGGGGGACTAAAGGATTAAAGTCTCAAGGTCTTGACCCTATATTCTTTCCAAATCCACACTTGAAAGAAAGTTAATCTTTCACTTGTATTATCTTAATCTATAGAATCCCAAAGATCAAGTGAGACCAGAGACTAAAGTGAGATTGAAAAGACTAAAGTGAGTTGAAAGCATGTGTCTACCACATGGTTTGAATGACAGATGAGTCCTATCATCTGAGTGGTTTGTGCCAGTTCAGGCCACTAACAATCTAACTCACTCATAACCCTAGAGAAAGGAAACCTGAAAATGGAGGTCCAAAAGACCCCCTGACCTCCTCCCCGTGAGGCCACAGGAATACATGTGTAAGCATAGCTTTGGCGGGTTGAATGTAGAAGAAGGCAATGCCTACAGTTAGGAAGAATGCATTGGAAAATAAAGAGCATTTTGACTTTTGTCTTCAGTGTTAATACTGAAGGCCAGCTGTAACTATTGAGCCTGCACAGGTGCACTGCAAGGCTAGGGATCTTGTTCCACGTTGCAATAATTATTACCAGGCAAACCAGTTGGAATGAGAACCGGATGCCTCTTGTTCTTAAAAGCTCACTTCAGACATCCCTCTGGAACTAACAAATTGCCCAGGTGAAAGTCATCCCCTGCCAGGTTTCTGCAATTTTCTCAACTTCACACAACTTTTCATTTTCTTGTTTCTTGTCATGAACATAGAAAAAGGAAAAGAGCCACCTAATACCATTGGGACGGCATTTGCAGTTCGGCTGCAAACTAGAAGTGCCGGACAAGGAGGGAGAGGGTTGTCTTTTACAACAGGAATTTGGAATCTGTCAGCTGCTTTGTAACAGGCTGACAAATAATGATATGGGGTGATTTCTATCACTAACAGGAAGCACTTTTGTTCCACAGCGATAGCAAGGCATCGCTGACTTAATAGTACTCTGTGCCAACTGGGCACACTTCCCCGGGAGGTAACTAACACAGGTCTGACAGCACAAGGGCAAGAAGGAAAACCTTGCAGTCATAAATTATTAAGCATTTTTATTCTGAGAAGATGAATCAAGCAAGCTGAATACAGGTAAGCAAATGCTCTCAGAGATCTGACAGGTGATCCATTGCTGCATTTTCAGACAGCCATTTTCTACTCTTATTAATGAACTTAACATACCTGTAAATACATGTAGCTGTAAGAAACAAGGTGTAGTGTGGGTGGGAAGTGTTCCAGCAGTCAAACCATGATAGTTTGATGGACTCTCTTAAGCATTTTGGTCTGGACATAAGAGTTCCCATAGCCAGGGATGCTGAGCCTATTATCCTTTGCATTGGTAGTCAGACCAAGTGGAAATTGGCCTATCCATCTCAAATTCCCATAGCAATTCTTTATATAATAAAACAATTCTTTAAGCATTTTACCAACAAGGATGTCAGAGAGATTCTTGTTGAATATCAGTGAACCTTTTGTTTCAAGAGATTTGTGATAGACATGTGTTTGGCATAGGTAGGAGGAGGCTTGGCTGAGAGTTGCTGAACTAAATAGGGGTTTGCTTTCCTGTGTAGGAAGAATTTTGTTTGAGGCATATTCTTGTTTCATTTCTCTGTTTACAATAAAATACCCTGACAAAACCAGTTTAGGGGAGAATGGGATTCATTTCAGCTTAAAATTCTAGGCCATAGTCTATCAGGTTGGGAAAATCAAGGTAGGAACGTCGAATAGCTAGTCACATCACATTCACAGTCAATAGCAGAGAGAAATGGGTGTATACATACTTGCTTGCTTGAGCTTGAACTTAACTTGATTTCTTTATTCTTATACAGTTCAAAATCCCAAGCCTAGGGAATGGTACTGCCCACAGTGGGCTAGGTCTTCTAACCTCAATTAACTTAATGAAGACAAGCTTCTACAGACAACCCCACAGGCCCATTCAATGTAGACAAAGCTTCATTGAGATACTCCCTCCCTACTTGATTCTTGGTCGTGTCAAGTTGATGATTAAAATCAACCATCCCAGAAGTGATGAAGCATGGTATTGATCCCAGGACATCATTCAATAGTCTCTACAGCAGTAGTTCTCAACTTTTCTAATACTGTGACCATTTAATATAATTCCTCATGTTGTGGTAACCCCAACCCATAACTTTTTGTTGCTGCTTCATAACTGTAATTTTGCTATGGTTGTGAATCACAATGTAAATAGTTTTGGAGATAGAATTTTGCCAAAGGGGTCATGACCCCACAGTTTGAGAACTGTTGCTCCACAGTGTCTGCCTTTCTTCAGCACATGGCCACGTTACCCAAAGTCTATGGGTTCCTGATAACAAGATATCTGCTGACCCATCACCCATCATGTCTGCGTGAAAACACAGAAGACAAGGAGCAAGAGGATTTTTATATTGTTATGGCTGTCCCTTTCACCTAGTACAGCGTTCTCAAAGTCTCCCACTGATTTATGCCTACATTTCATCAGACTCACTAGGCCATGCACCGCACCACTTTAAACAAATGAAGCTGAAGGAAGTGACAGTTTTATTTCTTTATTCTCTGTAGCAGTCTTTGGCAAGGGAAGCCCAGGAATACATTTGGAGTTAACTACTTACCAGTGTCTTATCAATGGGTCCAAAATATATTCATAGATTCTCTTTTTTAAAAGGCACTTCTTTAACATCGCTATACTTACCCTTGATATTAGCCATGAAATAGCCTCTATTTGGGGCATATTTTCTTTATAAGATCTGTTTGCATTACTCTATTTTCTTTGAATGTTGATCACATTTGGCCCAGTCAGCAAGAGCTAGAAAGGAGGGGCAGGATCAGGTATGGGGAGAGACAGGAAGGATGCCCAGAGGGCCTGGAGAATAGATCACAATGTGCAGCAGTGGGAGGCAAGGGTAGCAGGCAGGGGGGAACCTCTAAAGTCCCAGAGACCTGGGATGCGAGAGGTTACAGGACTCAATGGGGATAACATTAGCCCAAATGGCCAACAGTGGGGAGATGGAACTGGAAGAGACCACCTCCAGTAGATAGATGACATGGTCCCCAGTTGAGGGGGGGGGCACCCACCCATCTTCAAAATTTTTTTACCCCGAATTGCTCCTGTCTAAAGGAAGTGCAGGGACAAAAATGGAACAGAGATTGAAAGAGAGGTCACCCAGTGACCAGCCCAAATTGGGGTCCATCCCATGTGCATATAAATCCTGACATATTGTGCATGCAAACAGGAGCCTGGCATGGCTGTCCTCTGGAGGCTCTACCAACAACTGAGACAAATGCAGATACTTACAGCCAACCATTGGCCTGGGGTCGGGGACCCCAATGGAAGAGTTAGGGGAAGGACTGAAAAAGCTGAAGGGGATTGCAACCGCATAGGGAGAAAAATAGTGTCAACTAACCGGGATCCCTCAGAGCTCCCAGACTAAGCCAAAAATCAAGGAACATACATGGGCTGGTTCATGGCCCCAGGCACGTGTGTAGCAGAGGACTGCCTTGTATAGCCTCAGAGGGAGCAGATGCACTTAAACCTGTGGAAAGCTTGATGCCCCAGGGAAGAGGTATGCTGATGAGGGGTGAGGTGAAGGTTGGTGAGCGGGAAGGGGAGCACCCTTTCAGAGGCAGGGGAGGAGGTGGATGGGATGAAGAATTTGGGTGGGGGAATCAGGAAGGGGGTAACTTTTGGAACATAAATACATAAAAATAATTTAATTTAAAAGAAAGAAAAAGAGCTAAAGTTCAAGGCTAAATCTTGAATGCTCAACTCATCTTGCCTGGTCTTCCTGGATTCCTTATCCAGGCAATAAGCTTTTGCTTCTCAAACATTAGCACAGAATTTATAAATGTAAATTTCCAGAGTGGACTACATCTCTCAACTTCAGGAAAACTCTAGGACAACAGTTCTCAACCTGTGAGTCGCAACCTGTGTGGCAAACCTCTATCTCCAAAACTATTTTGCTCATAACAGTATCAAAATTACAGTTATGGGGTAGCAACAAAAGTAATTTTATGGTGGGGGGATCAACACAACATGGGAACTGTGTTAAAGGGTCATGGCAGTAGGAAAGTTTAGAACCACTGAACTAGAAGATCACAAAGAAAACTCAAATTCAGTATCTTTATAACTGAGTACACGGTCTTCATCTGTTACTTCTCCAAGCCTTGCCTTCTTTCTTTTTTATTTTTTTATTCGATATATTAATTTACATTTCATAATGTAAATATTCAACATAATTTCCCCCTTTCCAGGCTCCCCCCTCCCCACGAGTCCCAGCCTTGCCTTCTTTCAAGGTTTACAGATCAAAATGCATCTAGCTGCAAAGGACATACTGTTATTTGTTCTCTCCTAAATCCATAATATTATCTCCTATAATTATCTTCTCCATCTTCCCAGCTGTGGTCCCGCTCTGCTGCTCCGATCAGGAGTCTAGTGTCCTCCTCCCACCCATTCCCATTCCACCCTCCCCTGAACACAGTCTACATATTTGCCAGATGGACCCAAGTCTAACCCTAATTATTATCCTCATCCACTAAAAGTCTTTCAGTAACTGAGACACACATTTCTGAAGTTGGTTCGAAGATCCCATCTGGATCTGCAACTGTTCCTGTCTCCAGGTTGTAATCTGCTTTCTCCTGAACGCCAGCAAAACAGGCATTTTTTCTGTGTCTGGCTCATACCTTTGTGGTTGTGGATCATGCACAATGATGTTCTTTCTTTGAGAACCAATGTTATTCCTGTCTTCTTTGTGTAGAGCTAATTCCTTTCCTTTCTTTGGACATCAACTCAAACACTGCGTCTTCAGGGACATTTTCAAAGAATGTCCTCACAGACCTGTCCTGTATAGGTGTTATGCCATGGCACATGTCATGGTGCACTCCTGTAATAGTGCACACCCACACTGTCATTTTTAAATTGACCTTGCAATTATTTGGTCGGTGACTCCCTTCACTAAGAGAATGTGAGACCCATGAGCAATGTTCTTCCTCTCTTGCCTTGATGGATGTTTGATAGGTCTTTGACAGCTACTCGTTTTATTGGGTTAGATGATGGGAAAGGGGAGCAGTGATGAGCTAAGGCTCTTCTGCAATGGCTTCTATTTGCTCTTCATTTGCCAAACAAACATTTTCCCAAGATATAGATTTTTTTTGTTTATTTCTGAAACTGACTTAATTTCAATGCTTCTTCCTTCCCTTTCCTTCCTCCAGACGTTCCATATACTCTTCCCCACTCTAGTTCACATTCATGGCCTCTTTTTTTCAGTAATTACTATTGCATACATATATGTTATATTTAGGAATATATTGTGCAATATGTATATGTATATTGTATATGTACATATACTCAATATGTATATGTGTGTGATATGCATATTGTACACTTGTGCTCCTAAATATAATGTGTTGCGTCCATATAATGTTGCTTGTATGTACATTTTCAAGGACTGATCGTTAGGCACCGGACAACTGGCTGGTGTGCTCTTCCATGAAAGGGACCTCCTCCCCTCCCAGCCTTATACACTTGCTTGTAGTTCTTTGTGTAGGGTTGAGTCTTCATGCAATTCCCCCACCCAGCATCCCTGTTCATTGGTGTTTCTCTTTCAACTCATGTCTGGGTGACCATGTTGTTGAGAATTAACAGGAATAGCTTCTGGTATTACTAGAAGACACAATCTCATAGCAAACTCCCTCATCTTTCTGTCTCTTACAATCTTCCTGCCCTCTCTCCCACACTGTTCCCCCAGCCATAAGTACAAGAGTGTTTTGTAGTTGTATCTACAGATACAACTAGGCTCCACAACTCTGCAGTTTGATTGGCTGTGGTTTTCTGTAGTCGTTTCCACACAAACATTTATTAAATACCTACCATAGAGTGATAATTGAAATAGAAAGACACTTGAGACAGGGTGCTCGTGAGGGCTGTATTCAATTTGGTGAGACAGACAAGTTGAGAATACAAGTTGAAAGTGTACATTTCTATCTACTTCAACACTCAGACACAGACTTGACAGCAAAGTCCTTCCCCTATCAAACAGAAACATGTTCTAGGGACTGGCTGTCTTTGTTCGCTGTCAACTCCAGGTACTTGCCCTACCTCAAGACTTCTTGCTTAGATTATTTCAGCCTTTGGGTCCACAGAATGCAATTATTCAACATTAAGTTGACTGATTCTCAGTGAGTTTAAAAAAGGGGCTAATTCTCATACACAGGTTAAGCTTCTGTCATGGGGAAACTTGGTTTTAGGCAGGTTTCCGGCAAGCACCTACTGTTGCAGCAGGTGTATTTATTTTAAAGATTTCTCTCATTGAGAAAAAAAACTTCCTAAGAATGTCCATAGGCTGTAAGTCCATGTACTTTTAGACCTGAAAATGGTTCCTTTCCTGCTACTATGGTACCGTCCTTGGTAGAAAGTAGTTCCTGAAATGGGAGACAAAGTTTCTGGCAACTCAGGAACAATTTATATATCATTTCTCTAAAAGTAAAACATATTCCAGAGATGTCTGCAGTGTGCTACAAGGGGCCAAACTACAGTAGCCTTGTATTTTGCTATGTATTATGAATGAAGTTTGGGGAATTTCCTTGTAAAAGTAGGAGATTCCTTGTCAGAAATCTACTTTGATTAGTTGTGCTGAGACTTCTAGTAGCTTCTTTGATACATGTAAAAAATCTGTGTCACACACCCCTAAGTTCTCTGGGGACGTAACTACCATGCCTGAACATCCTAGGAATGGTCCAGTGACACATGCCAATCATTGGCTGGTTGTCATCTGAACATCCTTTACTTATGCCTCCCCCTTTAAATACTTCTTTCTTTAGGCTTCACTTTATGTAGTCATAGTAGAAGAACTATACTGTTTCTCAAATCGAAGGTGGTTGGGAGTGAAAAGTTCACAAGTTTTCTCCTTCTCTCCTAAGACTGAGAATATGCAGATAGTGAGTCAAGAAAGACCACTAGGACCTGACTGACACACTCGATGGGGAGAGATACACCAGCTTAGTCCTGCTGAAGGGATAATCTTGTGGACTTGCAGATAGCTTGATCCTTGACACTACCATGCTACTTTAGACTCCTACCCCATGTGTAAACCTCATAATATCCCTTCAAAAGGTTCCTTATTAAGATGTGTTTGGTCAAGATAATGAGGGTAGTTTCTATAGCTTTCAATTCTCAACGGCTGAAGAACACACACATACACACACACACACACACCACTTTTTTATGTTATCACATAAAAATGGATTTCATTATGACAGCTTTATACACATGTGTCATTTGATCTTCTCCTAACTCATCTTCCTACTCCATTGCCCTCCCTGTCCCCTTTGCCATTGTTTGCTATTTCCCTTCTTTCTCCAATATAATACCCCTCTTTTGATTTAATGTCACATATATTCCATTACTCTTTATCCCATACCCACTTAAAATCTTTTATTCCTCTCTTATGATCCCTATAGTTTTATTATATACATGCACACAAATATACACACATACATATACATTTTACCTACATATGTATGTTCTGCGTGTGAGACAAAACCTGCATTATCTGCCTTTCCAAGACTATTCCCCCATCCCTTAACATGACTATTTCCAACTCTGTTTTCTTCCAAATGCCCTAATTTAGCTTTTCTTTATGGCTGCAAAAAGTTCCAGTGTGTGCCACTTGTCCTTAAAGAAATCCATAGAGCTATGATTCTGTACTATAAAGGACGTTTTTTAAAAACCCTGGTTTATGTAAACACTTCCATTTGCAATGGAATACTCCAATGCACATTTTTACAACACATCATAACTTGATAAAAAAAATGTGTGGCCATATTGAATGAAATTGATCCTGTGATTTTTCATAAAAATATTACAAATATAGTAGTTTAAAACAACATAAATGAGGATGGAGTGATGGCTCAGTAGTTAAATAAATTATTGTAAATATACAATTCAGGCTCATAAGGACCTGAATTCGAAACACCACCATTCACGTGAAAGCTGGGTGCGGTGGCTTTACTCCACATGACAGTTTAGTCAAATGGAAAAATGTGTGTGCTTTCAATAAGAGACCATGTCTCAAAAACTAAAATGTGGGATGCAGAGGCAGCTCAGTGACTCAGAGCACGTGGTGCTCCTGCAGAGAACCAGAATTTGGTTCCAGAACCCACATAATGGTTCCCAACCGAGCCACCAAGGCTAACCTGCTGGACGGCACCAACTCCAGTTCCAGAGGAGCCAGCGTCCTTTTCTGGTTTCTCCTGGTACCAAGCACGCATGGGGTGTAGATACATAGACATAGGCTAAACACCCATACACATAAGCTAAATGAGTCTCAGAATAAGGTGGGAGCAGTAAAGGAGACATCTCTAGCCTCCAAATGCATGTATACACACATGCATACATACCTGCATTCACTTGTTTACACACATGAAACATACATATGCTATCACCCGGTATCAATGGGCAGTTTCTTTACCCTGTCTATCATATAGACAAAAATCTCAAGACACTGGCCAATTTGAGCTTTGATCGGGTGGCTCTGGAAGATAACCTACTGAGATCATCCGTGTTGCCAGCAGGACTCTGATCAGTGGGATTCCTCATCTCAGCTCCACCCCCTTCCTTACTGCGGGATGGCCAGAAATTTGTTCTCAGTTTGTGAAAGTTCCCCAATTTCTCATGCCCCACCTTACCTCTATCTCTGAAGTCAAGAGAGGGCTGAGTCTTTCTCACACATAGATCTCCTCAGATGCATCCTCCTGCTCTCCTCCACGCTCCCATCTGCCACCCCTATCTGTCTCTTCTTCTGTTAGAGAGCTCATGGGATTATACTGGGCCCATTCTGATAATTTCAGAACAGCTGCTCCATTTTCATGTCAGCTGGTTAGTAATATTAATTGCATGTGTAAATCTCCTTCATGATTCTTAAGTTCTTGATACTACAACCAAGGAATATTAAGTTTAGGGGACATCTTTAGAATTCTGACTACCACCCTGAGTTCATGCTTCGTGATTTTGATCACCTGAGAAAATGCTTCCAAGAAATAAAACTGGAACAGAATGATTGTAAATATAAGTTTTAAAACATCTTTACCAAAATTAAATTAAGCTAAGTAGAGCAAAATTGCTTACAGAGAGGCCCATCACTGTTGGGTAGGTACAAAGCACACAAAAGTAAAAAGTCTGATCTTATTAGACATCTTCATTCAATGGTATAATAACACTTATTTCATTTTATTTTGTCCAGAGAGTAGAATCTGAGCCAAATTACCCCAGCATATTTCATAAAAGCATTCCCTAAAATGAGATTCCACGTTTCAAGCGATATATGAGTTGACTTTAAATATTATGTTAAACATTTTTGTTTAAATATTTGTATACTCATTTTTGTATGCAATTTCACCAAGGATTTAGCTTAGGAAGATCTGTTATTGGTTTCCTTGAAAAATCACAGCAAAGACAGTTTGTGTGGCATCCTGAGAAGCACAGGTGACGGGCTGGAATGTGGAAGTGGGGAGGGAGAGCTAGGTATGGTGGTGAGTGCTGTAATCTCAGCTTTGAGGAGGCTGAGGCAGGAGAATCAGGAGGCCAAAGCCACCTTGGAGCAGGATGTGTCCAAATGGAGAAGCAAAGCCAAGCTGGGGCAACGGAAGAAAGTCAAGGAGGGAACGTAAGCGTGTAGGTGGTGAGCTGGTCAGTGGTGCACACAGCTGCTGCATCCTCAGGACCTTCTGATGCTGCGTTGACGTGCACCTCAGTGCTTCCTAGGGAATTATGAGACAAAGTTTTTCATCTATTGACTCCCATCCTCCACTAATCTATGATGACTTCACACTGCTAGACTCCCAGGTCACGTGAGAATTACCAAGGAATAATACAAGCTGGAACTGGGCAAAGATGTTAGGATCTACATGGCTCTCTGTATTACAGCAGTGGCTAGAGTCAGAGGCTGGACCAGCAGCAGCTGAGTGATAAAGCCCAGGTGTCTGGTATAATACTATAGTTTACTTTAAATACATACTTTGTGTATCCATAGAATGTAGACGAAGATATACCTGCACATACATAGCTTGCAGTGTAGTATTCCTGTATGCACTGATCCAAACCATTGAAGAAGCAAAGGGAAAGGTGGGATTAAATATGCCAGAAGTGATGGCTGCAACAAAGATGGAAGAGCACCAGAAGAGACTGTGAGAGGCATCTGTCCAGGAAGCAGGCACAACAACCCTGAGACACAGAGGGAAGGAAGGAGGATCATGTGACCAGGTCTCAGACCATGGGTCAGTTCTAGAGTCTGTTTGGGCTGCCGTTGAGAGTCCTCAGGTCCAGATTGGGATAACAACTGTTATCCCAATCATTCATCCAGACCCTGGTTTTCATTCTTTTGGTTTCACATTCCCAGCCCCCAACTCCTGCTTCCTGCATGCCAAGCAAACTTCCTACTCTCCCAGCTCCTCAGCATTCAGCAACACTCACAGTCAGGACTGACTCTGTCAGCTTAACCACATTAAAATAAGCGCACTTGCAGAAAAACACGGGTGTCTGGGCCTATTTGAAGAGCATCTCCCATGAATGAAAGCAGATGTGGAAGAATCATGTTCTCATGACTACCTGTGATTGACATTTCACAGAGGTGTTAAATACATGACTGAAGTTTTGGAAACCTGGTTTCTGCTGAGAGACAGATATGCTATTCACGTTCCCCTCCAAGCGGTGGTCCTTAGGAATTCTAACTAGAAGCAAGGAGACCTTTGTGCTCCATAGTCAGAGAAACAAATGACTTGGGGGCAGATTTTGTTGTTTGTTTGTTTTTTTTTATACAAAGCTTCAACACTTGGCAAAGGTAAGCTTCTTTTCCTTTTCTTGTAATTTCCACGTTTTGACACTCCCGCCCACCCTCCCCACCAACTCCTCAGGGGCTTCTCCTCTCCACTGACTTGATACATCTATAGTCAACACAAGGTCTTCCTCCACATAAATCTGAGTGAAGAAAAGTAAATGTTGTTAACTGGATATCAAGAGCGCCTTTGAGGAGATAAGTGTTCTGAAGGTCTTGTTTGTCTGTAATAAAGGTATTATGCTGGAAAGAGCAAGTTTATTGAATAACTGCTTATTTAATATTTTCTTTGTTGGGTCAAGTATTTCTATATTTGTTTAACATGAATAAACTCATTTTATCCATTCTCTCTGTGTCCTTAGTGAGGTTAGTAGAGTGGGATCCCACATCTGTTATTATAACCCACTATAATCTTAGTTATAACCACAGCTATAAATACAAAATAAGTTGCATGAATGATCCTAAGGCAAAGCCATGTGGTTTTCCTTGCAGATGATGTTATATTAGGAAAAATGTAGAGTTATCTAGGAATTCCCTGAATGCTTGTGGTATGTGAGCATCTTGTGAAAAACATGGATCTATTAATGTATCAGTCAGACAAATATTGAGAGGGATGGAGAATGGGCTTCAGCAGCCAAAGGCTTAGAGGGAGAGCGAAGGGGATTCAGTTCCACTGTTGTTTGGATGCTGTCCCAGAGCCATCACTCTTTCGCACCCTCTGGCATGTCACGTGGACTTGCAGAAGACAGGGATGGGATTTTTGTAAGGAGGTACAGTTTTAATCCCTTTCCTGTCACACAAAGTAGATAACTCACCGTGAAACACTTGGGAAAGGGCTGGAAACTTCTGTGACATGGAGCTATGTAAAAACGTCCAGATGTGAACATTAAGATGCTGAGCCATGAGGTCTGGGTTACTGGGTTGTTGTGGCAGCAGAGACACAGGCATCGGTTTTATATCAGTTTTATTCTTCATGCTTGGTTATCTCTCAAACTGTGAATCCATCTAGGTGTAATGTCTGTGGCAAATTTGCCCCTCCCCAGCCCCAAAGGATTGCCAATGCTCATCAAAGTCTGAGATTACAGCTGTGCCTATCCACATCTCCTATAAGAAGGATTTGGAGTGGCCAAAACTGAGCCTTTGAAAAGTAAAGACGTTTGTCCAAGGTTATCCTGTGGGGAATAGTCAGAAAAAAAATAGACTAGAATTAAAATCAATCCACCTGCCTTTTATTTCAGTATGTCAATGTTTCAATCTCTCCCTTGGATATTACATCTATATAGAACTCACATCCACACAGAGATTTCTTAAAAGACCTATATTTAAGGGTACTTAGTAGCTCAGCTATTCAAATGTCCCCACTCCAGCTACCACCGCAGAGAAAGAAAACAAGGGGAGAATTTAATGCCCATTGAAAGCTGATTCAGAGCATGTAAAGGTGAAAGTGTGTGGTCGGAAGGCTTAGCTGCCTGTTGAGTTATTTTATTCAATAACTCAAGTAGCCTGTTGTGAGCCGTGTTAGCGCTATTAACACATCTGGCGCTGGTGGTCATACATCGGGGACTTTTTAGAATGTAAAAGTAGCTTTGTAGGCAAACTTGTGTTCAAAAGAAATACTTTGGAAGAACAAAGGCTAACTTTATAGAGTACAACTCTCTCTGGCTAATTCAATTCCACTGGGCTTTTGACAGAGCGTGTGTTAAACCTATACACTTATGTGGCATAATAAAATTTGTCCTCCTGTTCTTGGTTGTGTTTATTTTTAAAGTAGCTCTTTGGATCTCTGAGCATATCCAGAAATCAAACTAGTTTGACAGTCTAGACAGACTCTAATGACTCTCTACTCCCGAAGCTTCTCCCTCCCCACCCCCAGCCACCAAGGCTAACCAACCTATGGGACAGGACCAACGGGAGTCTGACCACAGGCTGCTGGTTGCTAGTTACTTACTACAAGGAACTTGGTTTCACTCTTAAGACTTTTACAGCTTCTTTTAATCATTTAAACAGATCAGAATTTTTTAGGAGCTGACTGCTAGAAGTTAGTAGCCAGAGGTCAGAGAGAAAGCAGAGGGTGTTGGGGCAGGGAGAGGCAAAGTGTCCTATGTGTCTGTTTTCATCTTCCCCTCTGTGTCTCCAGGTTTCCAGATGTAATTTCCAGAACAAGAGTACATGATGCCTGTCAGTTGGGAGGTTCTAAATTCCCATACAGAAGGTTTAGTTGTTAGCCAATAGTCTTCTCTCTAATATGACTCCATTTTGGATCTGGTAACTGTATGCACAGGCTTACAGGCCCAACACCAAAGAAAGAATGATCAAAATGTATCAGGAGCAATAAAATAAAAGAATAGATGTGTTCTCACAGGCCTGATTGCGGGACTGTGCACTGTGCATTGCAGAGCTACTCTGAAATAAAGGCAAGGGGCATGAAATTTGAAGTCACAATTTTACCCTTTGTTTCTTTCTCTAAGGATTCTCTTTCTTCCTTACCGCTTTTCCAAAGACAAGTGACAGGCATGGGCAAGGGTAATTTCTGAACCAAAATGCAGTTCACCCTGAGAAAGAACAAAAGAGGACTGAAGGATGGATGCTCACTCCGGAATTTATTCCCCGAAGTTGGAGAGGCAAAGGTTAAAGGACATCAGGATGCAAAGAAGGTGCTCGAAGGCTACTGACCTCTAAATAAGCACCTGGGATCTCCCAGATGTTTGGGTACCCTGACAAGGTTTAGCACCAAGTTACAGAAGCCTGGTATGGCATTGGTTCCATTTTGAGGAGGTGTCCCTGGAGACCCAGTACAGCCAAGTGTTATCGTGACATTTGATACGACATTCACAGTCATTTCCTACCTGGATCTGATCTGTTTGCATGATTAAAACAAACTATAAAAGTCTTAAGAGTGAAACCATGTCCCCAGCCATGACTAAAGACTGGTTTACTAGAGACAATACTCTAAATGTTGGCTCTTGATTATGGTTTCTCTTTTCTCAATGTCTGAGAAGGCTGGAATTTCTCTCAGTTGACTCCAGGCCCTGTGTGACTTTGTGAAAGGAGTTTTGTCCTCAGGAATAGTCTAGTTGTGGTATAGCTTATCAACTTGAACCACACCACCTCCATTTTTGTTATACCATCACTTAGAGAGCTCAAAGCACATTCTGACAGTTGCCTTGTGAATGCTGTTTTGTGAAAAGCCCATAAAGCCACGCACACCTGCTTAGTGCTAGGAGGTCGTTGCAGCTTTTGCTGCTTTGTGAGTTGTTCTTTCTTCCACCATTCTCCACCCTTTTTCACCTTTCAATCCCTAACACTAGACAGGAGAAACAAAAGGATAGAAAGCAAAGGGGGTGACATTATAGTTAGTCTACCTCCTGCTGATTGGAGCATCGAGTTGAGTTCCTTGGGGCAAGGTTGACCTTCCTCATCTGGATATATAATTTCTTTTTTTTTTTGTTTCTTCTTTGCACATAATGACTTGACAAACTGTAGCCAACAACAGCTAAACAACCTACCTTCTCAGAAACCTAGCATTTATATACCCTCTGAAAGGTCCCCAGAGTGCCAAACATCACACATTTGCAACTAGAAAAAAATCACTCCCCTGCTAGAGCACAAGGTGAATCATAGTTAGATGCTGTGGACCATCTGCAGAAGCCCTGTATCCTACACCTGAGATTAAAATAAAAATGTATTCTTATAATCTTTCTGTTTTTTAAAGGAACTAAATTCTCAGAATTCTCACTAGAGGCCTTTGTCTCAAGAGTCCATGTCACTGGTACAGAATGTGGTTGTTTGAATATGCTTCGCCCAGGGAATGGAATTATAAGTGTGGTCTTGTGAGAGTCAGTGTGGCCTTATTGAAATAGATGTGCCACATGTGGCCATGGGCTTTAAGACACTCTCCGAGTTGCCTGGAAGCCAGTCTTCTCCTAGCAGCTTTCAGATGAAGATGTAGAACTCTGAGCTTTGCCTGCCCCGTGCCTGTCCGGATGCTGCCATGCCCCCTCCCTACCTTGATGATAATGAACTGAACCTCTGACCCTGTAAGCCAGCTCCAATTAAATGTTGTCTTTATAAGAGTTGCCTAGGTCATGATGTCTCTTCACAGCAGTAAAACCCTAAGACAGAGAGTAATTTGCTGACCCCAGCTTGACCTGGCGAAGCTATTGAGATCTGACAGGATCAGAACAGAAGATAACGAGGCTAGAAGCTTAATTAAAGGAATAGTTTTGTTCAACCCATGTCCATCTTCCACTCCCTCTCCCGCCTCCTGCTTCACCCAGCAGTGCTCACACATGCCAAGAAAATCGCATTGAGGACGAGATTATGACCTAATGATCTCATTCGGGATATGGCATTGTCTCATTTCAACGGCCCGGGAAGGGCAGTGTCTTTTTCAGCTCTGGGGGATGTTTGACCAGTGACAGAGCAAAATTTAGCCCAGACTTGTTGTTTTCCTGTTGTTTTCCAAGACAAGAGGTTCCCAGCCAGCTGTCTCAGGAAACCTAAATACTTTCCAAGTCTCTAATAAACAGCTTGCTGGCGACTGTGCCTCCTCATCCATGGGGTAGTATCATCCATATGTGTCCTAGAAGTAAGATGTAGACATATAAGGAATGAGGAAATTATATGAAGTCTTCTTTTTCCAGTGTCTGCTTTATTCCCCCAGGCAAAGAAGGATTTCTGCCTTCTTCACAAAAAGATGGAGAATTCAACCTCTTATACCTATTACTCAGTATTAACAAAGACTTGGCTACTAAGTAGCCTTTAAAGTGCATTCCTCTTGGCTTTCTGTTCCAATATGCTTTTGGTCACTTTCATTCATCTGCTCATGGCTGGCTGCCTGGATTAATTTTCTGGACTGAATACATTTTTTTGCATTACCAACATACGGTGACAAATAACCAATCTGACTCATCAAAATGCATTAGAATGCAGTGTTCCAGCTACTGAAGGACATTTGAAATTCAGCAGTCTTCTGATTCTTTCTGCCAGTGACGGTAAAAAAAAAAAAAAAAAAAAAAAAAAAGCAAAGAAGTGGAGATGATACTTGAACCCGTTATGTGCCTAGAATCTGCATTAGCCCCGCTCCTGCTTCTGGTCCAAAAAAGCTTGGACCCACCTCTGTTTGTTTTGTACCTCTTAAAGTATTTTCCAAATTAAAATCTGAAGTGTAACTGGAATGATTTCTGAGCAGCCTAGCATTGCCCAGACTAGATCAATTATCCCAATCAGCAGCAAGGGACTATGTTTGATACCTAGTGCAGTTTCAAGTATTCTAAATATACCATTTCTTTTCTAGGCCTATTTCCATATTATGCACTCCAGCATGGGCCTTCTAAATCAGGATGTAGTTAAAATAGACGTACATGAGATACAAAGGAATATGTTGCAAAGACCATGTGAGTGTCTAACTGGGCACAATGGGTATCTATCAAAAGAATCTCTTTATATATGCAAGGAGTCACTGGAAAGCGATTCATACAGTGTCTCTTTGAAGAAAAGTGGGGTGATTTTTATAACTATGTGTTATCAAATACATATTAGGAACAGCATGAATGCAAAGAGCTGTCATGGGGTCAGAGTTCCAAGAACATTAAATACGAATACTACACATGCCTTGAACCCTTTAAAAGTTGATATGCTAATAAATGAATATATATATATATATATATATATATATATATATATCAAATAGTGGTTTTCTATGATTTAACCTTATTCCTTCTCAGGGGGTTTCTAACACCTATGTTTCTGTCATTGCATGCTTGGAGCTCTTTTTTGAGGGAGACACACTGGATTGGATTAAGGGCTTCCTGAGAATCCAGGAGCTGCAAATGCAAACATTTCCCGAAGACTTTCTTCCTAAACTTGAGTGACCTGCTCTTTCTTCTCTTCTTTAAGACAGAAAAGCAAAGATTGCACATGGTTCACCTCTGATAGAGATTGTGAAGGGAGAAACCTCTTATAAAAATACCACGGAGCCCTTTGCCACTATGATGTGAAATGGACATAGGTAGGCATTCAGCTCATTGTACGGGGGTGGGGGATGGGGGGAGAAGGGGGCACACAGAAACTCATTTTCACCCCAGGAAAGCTCATGCCTGTGCCTCTCAAACACTGCTGGGGAGAAGTGTTCTCCTGATCCAAGTGAGCATACTAGGCCTGGAGCATTTGGTCAGCTCAGTGAGAGCAAGAGCGATCACAGAAGATTGTCTAGCTCAGTGTGTCAGCCCGTGGGAGTTTGGGGGTCTGGGGTTTGGCTACCTATGTTTAAATCCTCCAGCTTCAAGCACTTTACCATTTGTTTAGCTTCGGGAGCATTTGTTTGCCCTTTCTTCACCCCTATTGCCATATTTTTGGTGGTGATGGTAAAGAATCATCTTGGGAATACCTGTGAACCACTCTGCAAGGCACTGAACCAAGAGTTAGCACTCACACTTGCTAGTGTCATGTCGAAATACATGCAGAAGTTTAGAAATATTCGGGCAAAGGGAAAAAATAATGGAATTCAAAATTGTACCTCCTCACTTCAGGTGCTACAATATAACGGGAGCAAAAACAAATATAGCCAATGTATAGGAGTTGCTATAGGACCCCAGAGGGTGGAGACTCATTAAACTTCAGGCCTTGTCTTGTTAAGGAACTTAAGAGGAGGGAAACATTGGCCACAACGTGGATAGACCTAAATTGGATTTGGATTAGCTAGGACTAATAGCAAGATAGGTAAACATTTCTGAAGAGTTTTATCTTTTGTTTGTTTGTTTGTTTGTTTTGTTTTGTTTTTCAAGACAGGGTTTATCTGTGTAGCCCTTGCTGTCCTGGAACTCACTCTGTAGACCAGGTTGGCCTCAAATTCAGAAATCCACCTGCCTCTGCCTCCCAAGTGCTGGGACTAAAGGCATGTGCCACCACTGCCTGGCTAGGTCAACATTTCTATTGCATGGGGTTGGGGGTCTAAGTTTCTTAAAGGGGTTCTTTTAGAGGAAGTTCGTTTGACGCCATGCCAATTTGTGTGCTTTCTCTGAGCAAGCTGCCTAATGTATACTACATTAGAAGCATAACTTGTTTTCTTCCCTGATTAAAGTTATACCTTCTAGATGAGTACAGCAGCTGTGTCTCCTGTGGACACTGATTTCTGTCTATCTGTAAACTCCTTGAATACAGAGTTACATTTTAACATCTCTGAAAGTCTGAGTTTGGAAAAGTTTGAGTTAGCACTCAGCAAATTTTAAGACAATTGGGTGTGATCATTTGAAGAGTTTTTTTTTTTTTTTAATTTTTGTTTCGAGTGTTTCTTATAGAGGCTGTCTTAGTCAGGGTTTCTATTCCTGCACAAACATCATGACCAAGAAGCAAGTTGGGGAGGAAAGGGTTTATTGAGCTTACACTTCCAGCTGTTCATTACCAAAGGAAGTCAGGACTGGAACTCAAGCAGGTCAGGAAGCAGGAGCTGATGCAGAGGCCATGGAGGGATGTTACTTACTGGCTTGCTTCCCCTGGCTTGCTCAGCCTGCTCTCTTATAGAACCCAAGAATACCAGCCCAGAGATGGCACCGCCCACAAGGGGCCCTCCTTCACTTGATCACTAATTGAGAAAATGCCCCACAGCTGGATCTCATAGAGGCACTTCCCCAAGTGAAGCTCCTTTTCCTATGATAACTCCAGCCTGTGTCAAGTTGACACACCAAACTAGCCAGTACAATTGACCCCTTGTCAACTTGACACACCAACATATCACTACTAAGCCTCAACCCTTACTTTCTTATTCATCCCCAAGATCTCAATAATGTAAAAGGTCCCACAGTCTTTACATATTAAAAATTCAATCCCTTTAAAATGTCCAATATCTTAAAATTCAAAGTCTTTTAAAAATTCAAGTCTCTGAACTGTGAGCTCCACTAAAATACCTTCTTTCAAGAGGGAAAAATATCAGGGCACAGTCACAATCAAAGGCAAAACTCAAACTCCAAGTCTGGGATCCAACTCACAATCTTCTGGGCTCCTCCAAGGGCTTGGGTCACTTCTCCAGCTCTTCCCGTTGTAGCACACACCTTGTCTTCTAGGCTCCAGCTGCTTGTACTCCACTGCTGCTGCTGTCCTTGGTGGTCATCACATAGTACTGGCATCTCCAAGCCTCAACTCTTTTGCATGACCCCTTCAGTCCTGGGCCATCAATTACAACTGAGGGTACACTTTCACCAATGGCCTTCCATGGCCTCTCACTGTACCAAGCCTCAGCTGTTCTTCATGATGCCTTCATACCTTCAAAAGCAGTACCACCTGGGTGACTCTTACACAGTACCAAGTCCTGCTACAGCACGAGGCACAACCTTGGCTATCTGGAACACATCCTCTGTGCTCTCAGAAAACACTTCCCAGAAGATTTCACCTCAGTGATGCTGGTCTCTTCTTACTCACCGCTAATTGCTTAGCTCCAGCTAACCAGCATCAATAGTCCCAGTAACACAACGACTCACTTTAGTGGTTCTGGTATCTTGTTACTCACAGCTGATTCTTCAGCCCCAGCTAACCAGAACCACAGAGTCTTCATGGCCCTGATAAGAGTCTTTAATTTTCCCTCTGAAATTTCACAAGCCAGGCCTCCATCTTCTGCACTGTTCTCAACATAATCTTCCAAGCTCCTCCACAACATCTCACAGAGGTCTCATCACTGAATGGACCATCTAGCCCAAAGTTCCAAAGTCCTTCCACAGTCCTCCCCAAAACATGGTCAGGTTGTCACAGGAATACCCCACTACGCTGGTACCAATTTGTCTTAGTCAGGGTTTCTATTCCTGCACAAACATCATGACCAAGAAGCAAGTTGGGGAGGAAAGGGTTTATTGAGCTTACACTTCCAGCTGTTCATTACCAAAGGAAGTCAGGACTGGAACTCAAGCAGGTCAGGAAGCAGGAGCTGATGCAGAGGCCATGGAGGGATGTTACTTACTGGCTTGCTTCCCCTGGCTTGCTCAGCCTGCTCTCTTATAGAACCCAAGAATACCAGCCCAGAGATGGCACCGCCCACAAGGGGCCCTCCTTCACTTGATCACTAATTGAGAAAATGCCCCACAGCTGGATCTCATAGAGGCACTTCCCCAAGTGAAGCTCCTTTTCCTATGATAACTCCAGCCTGTGTCAAGTTGACACACCAAACTAGCCAGTACAGAGGCTGAATAGGCCAGGAAGGTGGCTTTAATCTCATCAGTCTCTCCTTGTCACCTCTATGCTGGGTGAAGGGTGTCTCTTGAACAAAAGAAGGTAAGATTTTAAAATACCATCTATCTAGTCTATGTAACGGTGACCCTGATTGTACCCTCAATAAGATTATGCTAAAGCAGCAGATGGCTGGATAAGAAAATGCCTCTAGCAGAGGTGAGGGACCCGAGAGCTTGCAGGAGGTAAGCATATGTCATTAGTCAGAGAATTCAGATTAGGGAGTAGTTTTGATCTGAAGAGAAATGGTAGGTCTAAAAGGTATAGCAAGAAGAATGTTGAATAAGTTCAAGTTGGAGGAGAGCAAGATAAAAAGACCAGCTTGGGGCCAAGGGTATGAGAATGGGCATATAATGAGTCGCTTTTTGGTCTCTCCCCTGGTTCTTGGCATACAGCTCCCTAGCCCCTTGAAACTCCTTAAGTGATGTGTCATTTTGTGTGCTGCTGAAATGACTGATGTCTAGGAGCTCCTTGAGAGCCTCAGGATAGGGACTGGTTGCCAGGGGAACCAATCATACCATTAGAAGGTCAAAACGCTCAGTCCTACTCTCAGAGCCCCTGGGAGGAGAAGGAACAGAAGGTCAAGTTGATTGCTAGTGGCCAATGAGATAATCAAGCACGCTTGCATGAAAGAACCTCCAGAAACATCGCCAAAGCACTGGCTTCAGAGGGCTTCTGGATTGCTGAAGACACTGAGGTGCCTGGAAGGGACTTAGAAAGTGTGCATACCTGCCTGATATCTGTACGTCTGTCTCTTGTAAGTGGATGTTCACCTCTAGCCTTTACTGTATCCTTTATTATCGTGTGCCAGTAATAGTAAGTCAGTGTTTCCTTGAATTCCGTGAGCCATCCTAGCCAATCAATCAAACCCAAGGCAGGGGCCAAGGGGAATCTCTGATTTGTAGTTGGCCAACCAGAAGTATAGCTGCCGACTGACTGTTCGTGACTGGCTTACAATGTGGTGTAACCCCCGGGGGACCGAGCGCTAACCTGTGAGATCCGAATGTATCACAAGTAGTATCCGACTAACATTAGATTGTAAGACACGGAGTTGGTGTTCACTAGAGAACTGTCTGATATATGAGAAGAAGTCATGCTTCATCCCCCACAACACATGCACATGTGTGTAATATGGTGAGCAGGTGGGGGTAGTTTTTAGAATTGTACTGAGTACATATAGTCTGAAAATGTTTGTTTGTTTGTTTTAACCTGTCTCAAAGAGGACAAAAATGGAGAAACCACAGAAGGACACGGACTGCAAATGGAGGAGAAGCCTGACAAGGATAGCATTAGCAGCTAATAGGATCTGAGCACTCACCGAGCGTTCTGTTCAGTCCTCACAAGGACCTGTATTCTCTTTCTTTGCATAAAGGACCTGTTAGCTTCGCAGGCCATATGGTCTCTATCACAGCCATTTGGCTTTGCCTTAGTAGCATAAAACAGCCATAGACAATACGAAAATGAGCTGGAATGGCTGGCTTTGGCTTATAGTAGTCTGGTAGACCAGATGTAGTCCAAGGGCCACAGTTTGTCCCAGTCACAGCTCTGGGAGGTGGGTGGTATGGTTCTCTGCATCACAGACTTGCAGAATAGGCCTCAGCTGTGTGGGGAGAGCTGTTGGCAGGAACACCTGTAAAGGGTAAGCATTAGCTGTGTCCAGAAGAGATGGGTAAAATGGCCAGCAACTAGAGTAGCTAACACTCTGCATAGGTGACCAGCAGGCACCTGCTGCCTTCATGCAGTAGCTGGAGATCTCTAAGGCCAAAAGCAAAACAGCCATTAGCAGGCTTTAAGAATTCTGTAATTTGGGAGAACACTGGAGCTGTAGAGATTAGGAGGAAAGGCACTTAGCCTGGTGGAGCCTTCAGCTGCATCCTTTGAAGGCACATCTTCTTGATCCATTTCCCTCTGAGAAGACATGGGGGACTGGTGTTCGGCTACTGGTCACAGTCTTCAGTGACAGACATGTCTGCCAAATGCCTCTGTTCTGCCTATTAACAAGTGTACTGTCTTGGGCCTTGGACAGATGGGTCCCTAGCTCTCAAGAGCCTGAAATCTAGAACAGAAGGTGTACAACAGATTTCACATCAGCACGGATTTTCTGAAGTGGCTCTGCTACTGCGTCTTCAAGATGAACATATTGGATCATATATTTGCGATGGAAGTCTTGTGTTTGACACTCCTTTAAGGTTATAGTCCTCTGCTGCCGCCCAACTTTGGGTATTGCCAACCTCACACTGATAAAATAGGTATCAGAAATAAGAAAGAGGACCAATTATTTTAATTGCCAAAAGTCAGAAATCCGCAGCAGACACATACAAGCACACACAGAAAATATGGGAGAAAGCATTTGTGACCCCATGCTTCTTGGTTTTGCCCCAGTGCAAACACCAATGTTACAATGATTTCACCATTGTTGGCCAGTAGTTATAGCTGCGGGAATCCATAGATACTGGTCTACAATTGGGACAAGCCCCACCTCCTCTTTAGTAGCTCTCATCCTATTCACCACAGAATAAAAGAAGAGACAACTTACAAGTTAAAACAGTGTTCAGAGTCTGCTAACTTTTCTGAGAGCCCCACCTTGTCATAGAGTAATGTGAACATGTGACTGGCATTGCTTTGGTACACCAGGGGACCAGAGCTAGGGCTTTGCTTGAGAATGAGGAGTCCTTGTCTGTGCTTAGTAAAGAGCTTTTTATTGGACTTTTCTAACCTGAGTCTCCCATGATCCACTTCTGCTTGAGGGGCATGGCCAGCATGGATTCGTCTTTGAACTCTAGTAGTGTGCAGTACAGACAGATCCTGTGGTCACTATAAAAGGGCATTAGCTACATATGGTTGCTTCAATGTGTTAAGAGAAGATTAAAAATTTCTCTCTCCAGTGGCCTTAGCCACCTTGGCTGACTGCTATGGTATTGTGGTCACATTGCAAGCATAGACACAGAACATGTCCACAACTTGAGGAACTTCTCTGGGATGGTGTTATCAGTATAGACTGGTAATATAGACACCCACCTTGCAACTTGTCCTTCTGAGGTCCTACCTGTAGGAACTGACAGCCACAGGCCAGTGTGGTGCCAGTGTGACAATCATTCCTGTCTTTTCTGTACTTCAGCTATCTGGCGTAAAAGCACATAGTAATAAGGTAAGCCCGCATGAAAAAAGAGACAATGAGAAAGTATAACAAATGATAACAAAAAACCCATCATGACTATTTCAAATGACAGGAACATGGGCATTCATTTAGTTTCAAGCTACTCGTAATGAACTGTCCAGCAGTTTTTATCTGGCTCCCGTGTCCCTGCAATGCAGTCCTCAGGAGACACTCACTGTTTGTGTTCCTGGAACTAGCCACGCCTGAAGCTCAATCCAGTCCAGCTGGATTCCCTCATTATATGAGCCATTTAAGCTGATTTGAATTAGGTTTTATTGCTTATAACCAAACAAATAGTAATTTGCCACTTTCATGATTTTCTATACCTTCTACAGGGTGCATGCATTACTTACTCCTAAATGATGAAAATATTAACATTCAAAACTTACACACAGTCAACAGTGCTCTACTGTATTTTCTACATCAGCCATGTTCTGGTATTCAAGAGCTCTTACAAAGCAGTGTATCTGAGTAAGCTAGAGCTGATTTACAAAAATCCACAAGGAACATGGCATAATCTGCCAAGATAACTTTGTTTATTAAAGGGAAATTTGAGACAACTGTTATTGCTGAATTGTTTTGGAGTTCTGGCAGAAAAATTCCCCCAAAAAATCTGATTGGAAGGTCTTTGGTAACTCCTATGGTCAGACTTGGTTGTAAAATACAAAGTAACATCTCACTTGACCAACAAAACACACATTAGCATAATTTATCATTAGAGAACATTCTCATCTGCTAATCTGGCTCCGTCCAAGGATACTAAATCACAATTTTCCATTCTAACAAATGAGCCTATTTGCAAGTCTTCTAACACACATAGGTTTGGCAACTGAAAGGAATCTACATGACTTGGCTCTAGGTACTGGCTAGGGAGCTTGCCCTGGGATGGTATTTTGGTTGGCGATGCTACTGAAATTTTGAATTCCCCTATTGAAAAGATCCTTCTTCCCTCTTAATTGACTGGCTGGCAAGAGAGTCACATGAGCACTTACAGCTCTTTACCTTTTTTTTTGAAACTCCACTAAACATCCAGTGTGTGTGTCCCCTCGCCTATAATTGTTCATGTAACTGGTGAAAAGCTAACAGAAAACGGCCCATTGCTGAGGGCTCCTTCTGCATTTCTGGGCTCTTTTGTGAGTGTTTTGGCAGTGGGCTTGACTGGGACTTTGAACACATTAATCCTTCCCTTGAAGTCACACATTCCACAGTTTGCTTGGAGGTGGCAGGATCATGTTGGCTGGAATAAGTTGCCTACTGACCCAAGCTCTCCAGATTTGTCGCTGGCTTGTTATAGCAACCAGCACCACGGGCATTGTGCTTCCCCTTCTAGAAGGAAGGCTGACCCTCGGGCGGGGTCATCTAAGGGCAGGACCATCTGCAGCTGTGCAGAAGGAAGTGATGGCCTGGAGGGACGCAGTGCTCCATACCTGCTCCTCACGCAGCCTCTCTTCCTTCTATTGTTTCTCTGTGGACTTTCCCTTCTTGGTTCCAAAAGGCAGAAAGAACTCTTCTTCACCCCTCCAATCTGGCTCCCATTCCACAGCGGTTCATGTCCCGGGTTCCCAGCACAGCTTGCCAGGTCTACAATGTCTGTGGCTTGCGTAAATTTGGTATTTCTCCCAGCTGTTGTCTTGTCCAAACACCACCACTGTGGCTAGGGTACACATCTGTCAGAAGGTCTTTAAGCTTGCTATCTCATTTGACCCTCAGGCCTTCTGAGGTTTGGGCAAGGTAGGATTATCCCCAGTGTTCAAAACTGAAGAGGCTGTTGTATTTCTTTCTGACTTTAAATCTAACAAGACTTCCTTGTTTTTCATTGGACTGTATAGTTCCAAGATTTGTGGTAAATGAACATCCCAAAGGAAATAAATGGCTGCAGTGCTCTGAAATCATAGAATGAGTGGCATTAAAAAAGTTTATCAGGGTACCCCTCATCAAGATCAATTTTATTAATTATCTATGGTTGCTTATTCCTATTCAAGTAATATCAAAATATGTTCTTATTCTGGTTTTCACTAGGAAAACAGTCATATAGTCTGAATTTTGTCATAATTATTAATGATAATAATAGAATATTTATTGTGATTTTTTGTATGCTAGATATTGTGTTAAGTACTTCAGACAGAATATAAGATAGCAATATAGTCTAGATATTGGGATAATTAACAATGATAGTGATGCTTACTGTGATATTTTCATGTATGCTAGACACTATGCTAAATAATAGAGATAGATTATACCATCTAAAGCTTGGAGACAGTGCCGCAAAGCAGCAGCTCTGCTTTGTTTTTTGTTATTGGTTTGGTTCGGTTTGGTTTGGTTTGGTTTGGTTTGGTTTGGTTTGGTTTGGTTTTGAGACAAGGTTTCTCTGTGTAGCCCTGGCTGGGACGTGAGGCATGTACCACCACCCTGCACAAAGCATTCTTTATAAAGACAAAAGTGACTTTAACAGGGCACATGGGAGAGGTGACTGAGCTTCTGATTAAGAGCATGGGACTTGTCAGAATGCAGAGAAGGGTCAGCTTCATGCTGGACCACAAATGGGACGCTACATCCCATCACAGCCATCTAAAAGCTAAAGCTCAGGGGCCATCTCAGAAGAGAAAGTCGGCCTCTCTGCACCTTCATCTCTTAGTTTTTCTCTTTGAAAAATGATGATACCTTTGAGGCTTTTCTAAGTATGAATGAGATGTCTTGAGCTATTAGTTTCTAATATATTAAAAATGCCCGATAAATGTTAGTTTACTGTATTGGGTTCCAAATTGAAATACTCTGAGGCCTATGCAACCATAAAGAAGCTATCCCACCCCCACCAAAAGAAAACTAATTAGAGCTCACTCTGTTGAAGTTTTCAGGTCTGTTCGATTTTAGATCCTTTGTTTTATTATTTTTTAGGTTTATTTATTATATGTGCATGAATGTTTTGACAGCATGCATGAATGTGTCCCACACGTGTGTGCCTGGTGCCGATAGAGGTCAGAAGAGGACTTCAGATCCCCTAGAACTGGAGTTAGAGGTAGATCCAAACCATTTTGTGGGTGCTGGGACTTGCTCTTGGGCAATCTGCAAGTGTTCTAAACTATTGGTGCGTGTCCCCCCAAATACTTTCTTAGACACAGTAAGGAAAACATTTATAAAAATTCTTTGTGTATGAGACAGAAATAGCTTACAAGATGATTGCCTGCCAATGAAGTCAGCCTTGGTGCTGACTTAGAGCTCCTCCAGATTAGTTTTTCTTCTTGATTCAAAACCCTTTCCTGTATGGGAGGGGTGCATAGTGATAGATTCCTCAATAAGACATCTATCTCTGAAGGCCAGAGCTTTGAGGACAGCAGTTCTTCACCCATGGGTTTCGGCCCCTACAGGGGTTGCATATCAGATATCCTGCATATCAGATCTTTAATTACAATTTATAACAGTAGCGAAATACAATTATGAAGTAGCGACAAAATAATTTCATGGTTGGGGGTCAACATGAGGAATTGTACTAAAGGGCTGCAGCATTAGGAAGGCTGACAACCATTGTTTTCAAGGAAGGGACAGGAGGATATGGAAACCAACAGAGAATTTAGGACTCAGATGCCAAATGAAGGCATGGTACCCTGCCCCACCCCCACAAGTGGTCAGGGAACCTCATGGGGCAGGAAAGGAGGTGCTCAGAGTTGAGGGAAATCTATCTGCACAGTGCGTGAGGGTATGCTGGAGGATTGGCATGTGCTGAGAAAGGGCTGTGGGTGGGGCACAGATCCGCAAAAGCACACCTTGGAGCCCAGAGAGCAGGTGTCTGGCACCTCAGATCCACAGCCGGTGTCTACTTCAGCTGACATTTCAAAGGCATAATGTTAGTGCAAATCTCTGCCAAGGATTGTGATACGAGATTTAGACAGCCTGGGCCAACCTACCCGCTCCGTGTGGAAACTGGCTCTCACCCATACAATTAAGGAGAAGGATACAGAAGACCAGAGGGAAAGGCTGCCATTTCACCGTGGTCAGTTTGGACCATAAAGTTTGTTTTATAACAGAATTCTGGCTTGCCAGACTTTTATTTTCCTAGAAAAATAATACAAAAACAACCTCAGCACAGATCTTACGCTCTCTCTTTCCATCTAAAATGACACAAAATTTTCTCCGCTGGTCACCACCTGTGTTGCTGCTGGTTGACCTCTGCAGGGTCAGAAATCCCATAGGTGACAGAATCCACAGAGGAGGTGAGCATGCTGTACTGTCTGAGAGGTGGTGAAGAAGAGTCAAAGTCGTAGGCTTGCTCTGCCTTGTTTAACGAATGTCAGATCGTGCCTCCAAAGCGCTCCACTGCACGCTTGGCGGAGTCTGCCCGAGTCGACTCTAGAAATGGATTGGTACTAGCGGGCCTCTTAGGACTCCTGCTTGGAATTTCATTACTGAGATTCCTCAGGTCATTTCCCAGGAAAGATATCACCCTAACGCCTGCAGGCCAGTCACACTCCACAACACTCCGCAGGGCTGACTCTGAGAGCCACCTTGTCAGCCAGAGCTGTGAGCCACACCTTCCCAGTGCTTTCGATGCCGGCGGACACATTGGGAGGGAAGGAGTGCCATTTTTCTTGAAGTAAAATTTGTCTCCCTGGAGATAGGAGTGCTAGCAGCCTGGAAGGGTCCTATGACTGGAAAAGAATTCCCATTAACAAAGGCTCTGTGGGACATGATGGGGAGAGTTGATGGGTCTTCTGAGCCAAGGGGGAGCTGGGCCCTCGAGTCTTCTCATGCTGCTTGGTGATCTCTGCGGGAGTATTTACTGCTGCAAAGAAAGGCACACTGGCAGGAGCACTTTCTGAGATCATGACGTCACCGTTAGACAAAATGGAAACGCACATGACAAACTCTCATACAGTGTAGGTGTAGCCTAGACCCAGAAGTCACCTCTTGCAAAACCGTGAGCACATAAGCTCTGTAGTGCCTCGTGCATCCTAACTGATGGGACCTGGGTGACAGTTTTGGTATTTGTCTGCCAGACACATAATTTATTGAACATTAGCTTTTATTGATAGTGTGAGATCCATAGTTCTCATGTTAGTGGACATTTTAATAAGGTGTTCTCTGAGGATCTAAGCAAATGGAACCAGGCTCTTGTCCCAGAGGTGTTGAGTGATCTGAGTTCCCATAGCTGACCCTTGGCAGGCCTGAGCCTATATTTTTTTTCTTTCAAACCAGAGAGAATGACCAGGAGCTATAGTGGCTAGATTTTTCAAGGCCATTTACTAGCTAAGAGTCTCTGTGGCTTTTAAGATCCTACACGCATCCTGCAAGAACTGACATTTGAGCTGGAGCTGTGACTTCAAAGTTTCTTTAATCCTAAACCTTCCCTAAAGACACTGCAACTGAAGAGGCCCCAAGGATGGTCCCTATTGAAAGGCTCCATGCTCGCTCTGATGGTTTATATCTGTTTAAATACTGCTCTTTGGAAATCATGTTTTATTTTCCCCAAGTCTTGAGAGTGAAAAACTAAAAGAAGAAACTTCAAATGTACTTATAACTAAAGCCCTTCCGTAAATAGTTTTGGAAACTTAGAAAATTTTTCAAAGAGTCCATATTATTACACATTTTCACAGGGACTTTGATTATGTACCCCAGACCTGCAAAAAAAAAAATCAAGCCAGTGGGCTGAAGAGATGGCTCAGCAGTTAAGAGCACTGACTGTTCTTCCAAAGATCCTGAGTTCAAATCCCAGCAACCACATGGTGGCTCACAACCATCTGTAATGAGATCTGATGCCCTCTTCTGGTGTGTCAGAAGACAGCTACAGTGTACTTACATACAATAAATAAATAAATAAAATCTTTTAAAAAAAATCAAGCCAGCTAAAGTCCAAGCATGGACAGGGAAAGACTTACAAAGCCCACCTGTAGCTGAGAAGCTGTCTGCAAGCAACAGCTGCAGGGGGATAGCCAGTTCTCTGCAGGGATGTGGGCACCGAGAGGCCCCTACGTCTTGTGGATGGCTCTACACCCATGTATATATAGGCAGCACTATGTGAACTCAGTTGGGGGAGGGATGGCAGTGGGAAGATGGGAGAAGAAGGGACAGGCAGGGATGGGCCGTTGGATTTATCAAAACACATTTCATGCATGCACCTATGAAATTTCAAACCTGAAATTTCATAGCTGTGAATTCCTTGAGAATGGGCATGACGACACCATCGCCCTCTGGTCCTTACCTTGCAAGGATGCTACCTGCATAGTTGGTATTCACTGTGTGTTTGCTGGACAAGAATCCGCACTTCAAAACTACAATACTGTAAAATCCCCAGCATCAGGACCTTTCCCTCACAGTATGTAAGGCCCCTGGCTGTTCTGTCTATTGGCAGTCTGACCAAGACAGGGGTAAACGGCATTCTGTATTTTAGATCTCTGAGCCCTGTCTGATCCCCTGAAGAGTTGAAACCGAGGACATTTTAGGTTTTAAAAATGGAATGACTCTGATGTCTATGCCCTGCATCTCCTGGCTTACACCAGGAACTCACTGTCTTCAAACAGTCACGTTTGCAGACATGCTCCTGATGCTGTGTTTGGAAGGCTAAATATAAACAAAGGTTCCAAGTAGCCTGCTGACAGTGCCAAAATGGGGTTAAGAAAAACTGCCTGTCATCAGAAATGGGGATTTTGGAATTACAGGTAAGAAGTGTGGGCTTGTATTCTATACAGAATATGCCCTCCCCTCTGAAAAGGGGACTGTCAAAATTAGGATTGTTTCCCTGAGCTATTCTGGCTTACTTCCTCTTCTTTCTGAGATATCTTAAAATAGAATTTGAATCAAAGACGTTTCTACATCTAAGTCTCTCAAGGATTTGGTTGGTGTGCTGGTAAGTAATGTTTTAAGCTGTCTTCTTTCATGTGCAAATGGGTTAAAGCAAACTGCTGCCTCCCAACTGCAGAGTGCCCTTCTACTCACTCATTCACTTGTTCATTCAGTCGTTCATTCATATAAAATGCTTAGCTTGAGATCTACTGCGGTAAGCTCCTACGTAATCTCTCAGTGGTGTAAAATGAAGTGAGAACAAACATCAGAAAGCTCCAAGCAGAAAACTCACGAACATGCAATGCTTAGGACATAGCCACTTTCAATCAACACGCCATCTTAATTGGCACAAGGGACCTGGCCTGTGTGTCACAAGCTTCCCCAGACAGTAGAAGGTGATTTGACTTCCAGTGACAGACAGAAAGCTATGTTATTACTGAGGAGTAGCCTTTGCCATTCTAGAGAGAAAGCAGAAAGGAAGGGGACACCAATCAAATGTCACCTTCACGTGGCCTCTCAGTTCTGAAGGAGCTCATGAAGGGACACACCAGAAGCTGTCATTTAGGGATAGGAAAGAATAAAAGCAGCAGGAAAAATCACCCACCTCTGCCACCTCAGAAGCATTAGAGGGTCAGGCACATTAGTTGGAGTCTGGGTTTGCCATCTTCAGGAGGATAAGATCTTCTCAGTGTCCCCTCTCGCCTAATCCTCACCGCTAGTGTATAGGAATCTCTGTCTTCAGAACTAGAGGGGGAGGAGGAAGAGATGATGCTGAAAGAGGAGGAAGCGGGGGGGGGGGAAGAAATATTGACTGCAAGGAGTAGAGGGACAAAAAATCAGTTTTCTTTGGGGTGTGGCCCCTGAGAAGTTGACCATGCTCCAATGGAGGGCCCCATGCTCAGGTCCATATTGCTTGCACTAATTAGAGTCCATGTGTTATAAAAAAAAAAAATTGAGGAGAGAAAGGAGAGCATGAAGTGGAGAGGAGCACACGAGAGGCAGTTCTTGACGAGGGCAGTACAGGGGGAGCTGGAGGTGGTGATGGGAAGTGGGAATGATGAAAATATATTGTGTGGATGAAGTCCTCAAATAAGCAATTAAAATATTATATTTATATTAAAAAGGAGGAAGAATAGCGCTTTCCAGGGGAGTCCATCAGACTCCGCGTAAGGAGAATCAGAAAGGACGGAGAAAGCATCAGAGATGTTTAGCAGGGTAGGAAGAAATAATATGTTGGTTTCACATCTCCATGTACCAAACTGTCTACTCTCTTCTCCCTGACTTTATCAGCCACGCTTGGACCACTCACAGTGATGGAGGATGGGTAATGACCAAGTGGCTCATTCCCAGGCTCCGGATCCTGGCTGGGTGTGAGCAGATGAGCAGGCAGCCGCCTCCCGGGGCTGCCATGTGGTAGGCCTGGCTCCGTGAAGAACTCTTTGTTCTTCCTCTCAGTAGCCAATACAGTTGCTCTGTGTTTTATTTTCAATTAAATTTCGACTAATCCCAAACTACAGAAACACATCGCGGCTGGCACGCCCCCTCCCTCCTGAAAACAACATGGTCTGTAGAGAGACTTTTCATTGTACAAGCCCCGCCTTGTACACGCCATAAAAGACGCATATGCCACCGGTTTGCCGACAAGTACTTTCAAAAAGGTGCTTAATGGGCCCCTGGACCCCGGGCTTCCAAGGCGGCCTGTGAATAGAGCCTCTTGTTAGGGCGGTTGCTATAGCAAGCCCTTGTTTTTAATTCAATTGCACAGTAAATAATACTTTATCCACAGTGGGAAACAAATGGTCACTATAAATTGCCTACCCTTCACTTGGTCAAAAAGAGGCATTTGTGCTTTGAGGGATGGAGCAGAGCACCTGCGTCCTCAGCTTATTTAGATTTTCACCCCTTTCCCACCTGGTGAGCTATTGAGGCTTAGTGAGTTGTAAATACATGTATCACCCTTAAATCAGATTTATTAACATTAAAACAACATTTTAAACAAACACCTCCCTGTTTGTTTGTATTGGAGTCTAAATTTTGAATTTCTACTCACTCACAGATACTCCCCCCCCCAAGCTTCTCATTCCGTGACACCGAAGAGCTGGAGAAAACACTGTAGCACCAAGAAATAGAAAATGTGGTTTGGTGAGCTTCTACATCACATGATAAATAGTTGACAGCTTTGGGAATATCCAGATTGTTCTGGAAACATGGAAAAATGGGGAGTGACCTGAAAGAAATCAGAGGGGTTACACAAAGGGGGTACCCTCCTGGTAACTCACAGCTGGGGGGCCGGTCAGGAATTATATGCTGCTGAGGGCTGAAAATAAAAGGAGCATAGAGGTTAATAAAACGGGGACATATTCTTCTCTCCAGACACAGTGAGGTGAAAATTACCTATCACCTGCTGGAGTGGATGTGCGAACAGGCCAGTGACTGAGTGTGTGGCGGGGAATCTTCTGCACCGGGTAAGCCGTCTGAAGCAAGCTCTCCAACAGGCTTCAGGCAGAGCAGAGCGGCGTCTTGTGGCAGTCTCATCCTCATTAGAGGACAACAGCTGTTTCTTGCTATAATTAGCTCACAGTTCAATAGTTAGCTCCAGTCTCTTACACCTGTATCGCACACAACACGGAGATTACAGAAGCACATGTTGTTGTTTTTTCTTAAATCACCTCCACTTACACACGTTGTTAAGCATCTAATAGAAAACAGTGTCCCTTCCCCAGTTCCTTCCCTCCTTGAATCGCTTTTTAAAAGCGAGTTGGGAAATTTTGTTTTGTTTCGTTTTTTATGGGCCCCAGTTCCCATTTCCAATCTCACCCCCCACGCTCCATAGACCTTCTGCATTAAAGAGGGTCTTCAGCGCTGTCAACCAACCCACCACACATCAGGCCATAAAATCTTATTTTCAGCCACCTGCGGGATGATGGAGGGAAGAGGAAACTGAATGGAGAAAGGGGTGGGGGTGGGGTCAGGGGCGATCCAGCTGGCCGCTGAAGATGGCTTCCACAGAATTCTTTGCGGGGTGGAAGGGTGCAGGATCTCGGGTCATTTCCTGCCAGGTCTGAGCCGCATGTGGGGAGGGCCTCCATAATCACGCTGTCTCACAGTTCCATTAGTGTCAGAACTCATTAGGAGACCAATCCACCCGGCAGCAGTGGGCACACAAAAGAAAGAGCCGGCCAAAAAGTCTACAGACTGACTGTTCCGCGGTTGTTAGAACAGGGGTGGGGGCGGGCAGGGAAGAGAGATTGTAAAATTCCCGGCTGGGTAATTAGAGTCAGCGGGGAGGCAGGGAGGCAATGGCAGGCCTCTTTTTTTCTCTCCTGGTGGTTTTAAAAGATTGGCCGGGGTGAGGGGTAGGGAGTGTGGGGGTTGGGGGCGGGGATTGGTGGGTTAGGGGGTGCTTTTTTTTTCTAGGCTGAGGCCATGGGTGCCTGTCATCATTCATAAGGGAAAATGGTCATCCATTTGCACCTCCTTTCTGAGTGAAGCGGAGGAGACAGACTCAGGACGGTTGTTACTGAGATCTGGCCAGAGCTGGGAGAGAACAGTGAGGTGGTTAGTTGCTTGGGGTATGCTTAGCTGAAAGCAGATGAGCAGACAAGCTGACAGTCCGTTATGTCGATAGGGGGCACATTCCTGTTCCCAGCACCCTGGGCAGGGGGACTGAGCAAGGCTGTGGAGGTGAGAAAGGATATGGCGGTATTATTTTCTAGTCCAGCTACCTTGGGCTTTCCAGTGCGTCTTTCAAAAAGTCAATAAGGTTAATTAAGGGGTACACAACAAACTGGCTCAGCCTGTATGTCAAACTGTAATGGCGGGCTGGGAAGATGACTCGGTCGGTCAAGTGCTTGCAAGACGGTATTATTGTCTAGCCCAACTGTCTTTGGCTTGCCAGGTTGACATTCTGATGTTCTTCAAGTTCAACGGCAGTGATTTAGGCAAAATAGACACAAAGCAGCTGTCTCTGGCTGTTGCATTTCTCTTCCATGGCAGTTCTGTTAAATACAAAAGCTTACCCAACCAAAAGAGAATGTAGACGTTTAGTAACAGAAGAGTAATCTATACGCAATGAAATTCACTCATCTGAAGTGTGGAATCGATGAATTTTGACAAATATGTGCCCTTGAGGACTCACATTCAATCCTTAAAACCCATGTTTTTGGTTTTTTTGATTTTTTTTTTAAATAAGGGCATGGTGAGCGAGTGGCTCGCACTTGTAGCCCCAGTGCAGGAGAAGCACCGAAAGGAGGATTCCTGGGGCTCACTGGCCAGCCAGCCTGTCTAGCCTACTTGGAAAATTGCAAGCCAGTGAAAGACCTTGTGTTCCCCCCCACACACACACACCGACTAAAAGGGATACTTGAGGAGCAACAATTGCCATTGTTCTCTGATCTCCACCATGTGCACCCCACACACATGTGCATATGTAAACACATGAACATACACATGCGCATGCACACATACACATGAAGGCATGCTGCTGCCCTGCTTGACTGGACTTGACTTTAACATGTCTGCCATGTTCTTTGGGCTTCATATAAGAACAAGAGTGAGCCCCAGAAGCAGCACTTTTGGAATGTGAGGGGCTGTGCCGTGGAGAAGCCAGGTGGCTGCTCCGTTCTCCTGCGCTGGATCATTGTAGGTCATCACTCAAACTTCATTTTCTTCGGTCATTCTCAAGTAAAGAAAAAAAAGAAGACTACAATAAGAAACCATTTCAAGCATCTGTTTTGAAGCCAGAGCTTCATTTTCATGAACACCTGAAACCAAACTGACCGTGCTTGCAGTCTGCGCGCCCTTTCCCTACTTCCTTTGTGTAAAGTCTTGACCTTTACTTTGCTATTATGCATTTTGGGATTTCTGGAGCCCAACTTTACCCAGAGGGAAAACAAGGAAACAAATAAGCTTAAAAATATGTTTTCTGACCTAACCCTACATCCCAAGGTCACTACCGAAACACATCATATCGAAAATCTGCAAGGTCTTAGGGCCGAGCTCATGGGAAAAAACAGAAAAACTAGAAGCTGTGAAGGACATAGATCTGCTGAATATATTAAGCTTGTGTGTGTGTGTGTGTGTGTGTGTGTGTGTGTGTGTGTTTCTAGTCCTCTAAGGTAAATTTATACCATCCATGCAGATGTACTCTTTTCTGTTTATTATTCCCAACTGGGCAATGGAGGTTAATGTCCTGCAAAGGAGAAAAAAAAATCAAGAATTTGACAGCACTCCCTCAGTTTTATTTTAAAGCAACACAAAGAAAATGAAAGCTTGTTCTTTGGGGCCAGCATTTCTCCCTCCCCAATTCCACCCAGACTGGATCATCTTAAATCTGATTTGGGATTTGAGTGTTATTTGGATTAGCTCATTAGTGGAGCACCATTCTGACAAGCCACTAATCTGAGGCACTGGTGCACGGCACCATGACAGTATTATGCTGAAAATGAGAAATCTAATGAGATTAGACAGGTCCTTGTGCAAATGGTCTGACGATGCTTTGTATGGCAGTCCACGAGCTTGGGAATGCAGGACGTGGGCAGATTGAGGCATCGGACTCCCTCGATCTATGACAGGACAGTTCTAGAGCCCACAGGTAAAATCTACTGAAAGACAGCAGTGATGCATCATTTCTGAGCAAGGTCTGGGGAACCTCAAACGATGGTCCAGATTAAAGAGTGATAACTGTACACGGTGATGACGTCGGGGATGAGGTATTAGCTATCAGAGCGTTTTGGGGTGAGATTCTGATATGTTCCGGTGTCTGTGGAGCACAAACAGGCACAAACAGAAGCAGCCATAGGGCAAGAATAACTGGAGGCTGGAACCAGTCACCGATGCATTCCAAGGTTGCTTGTCCAGTACCAGCAAGGAAACTCCATCACTGCCTTCCCTGCTGTTACAGTGATTTTCTCTCCTTCCTTCACTTGCAATTTTAGTCATTTTTAAGCTAAACAGAACATGCTGGCTCCCTTTTGCTTAGAAGGGGCCTGTTGCTGAGATCAGAAAATGCTAGACTCCAATAATGCATGATTTATAATGTCCAGATGTGGCTAAGGGGCAGCAGACAGCACACGGTGGATGGGGACTCGGTGCCTCCCCCAGCTCTTTCCCTCCTTGTTCCCTCAAAGAGGAAAACAAAAGTGTCCATGGCATTTTCTTGCCTGTAAGTGGAAAACCAAGCTATTAACAGAGGCCTGGAGTTGGCCCCCTGGGATATAGTTTTTTCAGATTGTGCTACTCTGCCACCTAATGGTGACTTTTAGTATGTTGTGAAAGGCCCGCTGGTTAGAAGATGCTCCTTAGTTAATATTTTTTTTTCCTTGAGCCAAATGGAAAAGTCAATGTAAGTCATTCTATCAAAGGTCATTAAAATGATCATGTATGAAGCATAAGAAAATATACCTTTCCTTCATGTTAATAACATATCAAGCCAATAATGGGAGTCTTTTATATTTTTTTTCCTACCAGGCAATGAATAGTTGTTCAGTGAATGCTCTTTTAGATATAAAAGTCTAAATATATTTAATTTAGATTTAAAACATTTACTGTTAAACTGGGTATAAATGAATTCAAGACAGAACTGGGTTCTATTCAGTTATTGTACTTTACCAAAAGTGTCCAGGGACTTGGAGGAAATGGTTTTTCTGGAACATGGGGATGAGGCATTTCAGTTTTACCTCTGCCTGAGGAATCTGCGCCAAGAACAGAAGAGGACCTGAACAGGTACTAAATGAACACCAAGGATTCTGATACCAAGATGAGGTAAAGGGAACATGGGCAGCTTCCTGCTGTCACACATCTTAAGAAATTTCGAAAGCAGATGGAAGGATTGTGGAGAACAGATGGAGAAAGGAAAACCTGTACCTGAGAAGTATGTTGTCCCAAACATTTTAACCTTCACAGGCAGAACACAAAAGGCGTGTTCAAACTAGTCTCCCAAATACAAAATCTGAAAGAATCTGGGTTCTCAGAATCTCTGGGAGATGACTGAGAATAGGGAGTATCAATAGAATACTATACTGTCTAAGTGGACAAGCAAGAGGAAGTGTGTATGGGGTGGGGGGGACAGTTTACCCAATAATCAGGTCTGTGACTATCAAGGAATAAAAGGTTTCAAACACCTTCTACAGTATCCATTACAATTTTTATTATTTTATTTTGCTTTGTCTCCCCAGATTCCTGAAAAGCCTTTGCCATTCAGCTGTAACCAAGAAATGATCTATTATTTCACTTAAACACACACCAAAGGAGGTGATGTTGATTAATCAAAGTAGAAGCCGCAGACACGCTTTGGAAACAAAAAACCTCAGTGCTTCAAATGCAATGCCCATTGGCCATCAGGAGCTCTGTTGCCAGGGTGATGGTTACCAGGCATAGGTGCCTCCAGAGCAGCTGCATCTATGGAGGGGTGGCCCTGGACAGCTTATTGGTACCCTTTGGATGGATGTCACGAGTGAAGGCTTTTCAAATATTTAATGTTTCCCGTGTGTGTTGGCAAGAAGGGACTGTGCTATGTGACTGCTTTTCAAAGGCAAGATTAAGGAAGGAGGAGAGTCAGTGGGGAGCCTGAGAATGTGAATGAATATGCGGAAAACGGAGTGTGAAGCGAGAGGGAGAGACTTGGTCAGTGGCAGAAACCCAGAGATAGTACAGCCCGGTAAACCCAAACTGAGGTCTGAGTTGGTGGTAGAGCAGGCACCTGGGTGCAGTGAAGCCACTGTGGTGTGGCTTTTCTGAACTATATGCTCTAGAGGGACGCCACTGTATCAGCCTCTCTGTGAGTCTCTCCATCATTATCCATTTCCATGCTAACCCATGGACTCATGTCATAAAACCTGACTTCAAAATAATATGTGGAACTGCAAATGCTAATGTCTTTTTGGCAGAAGTACGGCCAGGATGTGTGTGAGAGAGCTTATTTCAAACTCCTTTCTACTTCCAAATTTGTTCTTCAGGGTCTCTCATAGAAGTCACCAGAAATCCTTCCTCCGCGTGTAGCTAATATTTCCCAGTACTAGCTCCGTCTTAGAAAATATTTTTGGATGAAGTATGTGGGCGTGCACAGGTATAACTGCAGACTCGGGTGGTGCCGAGAGCATCCAGAAGAAAAGGAAGTGGATGCAAATGATGATGATGATGATGATGATGATGATATAACATTTCTTTTAGTCTAGGAAGGGTAGGTGCTGAAGATCAGACTCACAAAAACTAGAACACCGGACTGTCTGGATGTATCTCAGGTAATCTAAGACAGAGAGCCTACTGGTCTGGCATTTGGAAGATATAAGGATGAAAGACAGCTGAGTTTGAACCAAGCAGTGTCTGGCTGTGAGTGTGGTCGGAGAGGTCACCTCCATAACCATCTTATGGAAGCAGGGACTTGGACTGACAGGTGAACTGGGAGTTTCTGAGACTGACTCCCTGTTGTGTGTGCGTGTGCCTGTGCATTACAAAGCTTGAGGTTGAGTCTAGGATGGGCAGACTGGGAGGTGATAGGTCCCGAGAGAAGAAAACATTTGCTGATCAATCTAGATTTCCTCAGCACTTTCTCTGGGACCAATCAGGGTTAGTATGTACTACATACTTTATATGGAATTTCTTATTTTTAAGAAAGAAAAAAACCAGAATTATAACATAGTTGCATTTTTTTATTCATGAGCACACTGTAGCTGTCTTCAGGCACACCAGAAGAGGGCATCAGATCCCATTACAGATGATTGTGAGCCATCATGTGGTTGCTGGGAATTGAACTCAGAACCTCTGGAAGACCAGTCAGCACTCTTAACCACTGAGGCATCGCTCTAGCCCATGCATTTTTGTTATTAATTCATGAGAAAAAAAAATGCCATGGAGGCATGTTAAAGCAAATCCAGTGGGCGGCAATATCATTTAGAACATCTAGGGTTCTTTACTCTCAGTCAGAAGACGGGGGTGGTTGGGGGTGGGAGTGGGGCCCTCCAGGACAGCGTGTGATGGGTTTTGCACATGTTGTCAGGCTGCAGCTGTGGCTGGCTGACATGAGAGCACCAGGCCACATGGCCCCATTAGGAAAAGGTGAGGCTGTGAATTACTTTTACAGCCTGGAAATGACATATCTCATTCATCCAGAGAGTTATTTACTTCTGGATTGAGTGTGAGGACCTAGGAGTCATTCAAACATGCCCATTTCTTTGTCTTTGAGGATCAGTGAAGGGTGTGTGTGTGTGTGTGTGTGTGTGTGTGTGTGTGTGTGTGTTTATGCAGAAGGCCGTGTCATGGGAAACAGGGCTGAAGAAGGTGAACACTGATGTTTCAAGGCCTCAATGATCAGATCTGATTACTGGTAGAGCTAATTCCTTCTCAGTGGACTCTATCCACACAGGAGGACTGAGAAAGTAGGTGTGCTTTGTCTCTGGTATAAACACTTCCCAGCCATTGCAAACCTTAGGTGAGGCCTACAGACATAAGTATAAATACATGCCAATGGGTGAAAGACTTCCTTGCCTGAAATGTGTCCACTCGTTTGTTGGAGGGACCTGAGAGGGGAGGACAGAGACTGTCGGTAAACAATAAATCGCTTTTGTACTTTGATCCAAATCACACCAAAATGGGACAAGGTATTTACAGACCACCCTGCCTCACTGGCAATTACCCAGTGCCATGTCTGGCTTCATAAAACCTCAACCTGAGGGGAAAAGGTAACAGCTTTCCCTGCTCTGTTTAGGTATCTTAGGAAGAAAAAAAAAAGCAAACTACTCTGCCTTCAGTCCCATTTAAATAAAAACATTCACCTGCCTCCAACAAGTAGAACACATTTTCCCAGCTGATTGATGCTTTTCCATTTATTTTATAATGTATTTTTCCCTCAGCAAGGGATTGTTCTCCAGAATGCTAGAAAGGAAATATTTCCCAAATCGTGTGCTGGGATTGGCTGGTGGGGAACTAATCAGATAGTACAGATAGTCAGGTGGGAAGATGGAAATGGGGAGGGGGACAGCAGTGATTTGTCATTTTCTCAGCTATGGATAAAGATGGGATTTGCAATGCCAGCCTGCCTACCATATCTCTCGGAGGGAGTAAAACTCTCTCTCTCTCTCTCTCTCTCTCTCTCTCTCTCTCTCTCTCTCTCTCTCTCTCTCTCTCTACCCATGTGTGTTTGTCTGTCTCTCTCTGCCTTTCTCTTCTTCTCTGTCTCTATCAGACACACACACACACACACACACACACACACACACACACACACTCACACACCTACCTCTTCAGATCTATCACTGACAGAACAGTTATTAAACAAAATCTCAGCCCAGGGAATTAATAATCTCAAAGATTCATTTCTTTATCAAATCCTGTTGCCTGAAGGAACAGTACTTTGTGCTTGCAGAGGACCAAAGTACATTAATCACCTGAGGGGAAAGGAGGGGTTTCTGCTTTTTAATACTTGTCAAATGAACGGGAGAATGAGGAAGAGAGAGAGAGAAGAGAGGGAGAGAGATTGGGCTTAATCTCAGAAAGTGTTTGCAAGCACACAGAGGTCAGACCTGTTTTCTGAAGAGTTCCTGGTTGGTGGCAGAGGTTAGGAGGAGGGGTGGGAGCAGGAGCTGTGATGGCCAGCGACAGATTGAAAAGGAGGGACTGAAGGGTTTTCAGTATATCTCCACACCAGAGAGTCCAGGGACTCTGTCTTTGCAATCAGCCAGAGAAAGCTCAAGGGGGGATCAGGGAGGACAGGAGCTGTGGGCTCTGGGCCGCTTCACCACATCACAGTGAAGACCACTTTTAAAGCACAACTCTGAGCAGCACCCACTTGGGCTCTAGCTGTCACGCCCCAGCACGCAATCATACATGAAGGATATGAGGTTGGGGCAGGAAATAACCTCTCTCCATTGCTCTTGACCTTATTCACTGGGACACTTGTAACTTGTCACTCTGGTGAGCCAGGAGGAGACAGAAGTCAAGAGGCTCCTGAGAAAACTAAAAGCGGCTCATCTTGGTGAGGCTGCCATGGTCATTAGCATGGAAGACTTAAGCTGTCAATTTGCACATCGCTGTGATCATCAGCACAGACAAAGGGTATCTTTATCTAGTGTCTGCATTCTCTGCTCTGAACCGTCTGATTATTGTGTGCAGGAGAGCACACCCCCTCCCTCCTCGAGCTTTCTTCAAAGTAGCCAGGTTGTGAGGATAAATCATAGCTGATTGCGATTCGTGTTTGCTTTCCTATCTTCCATTCCTATCCCCTGCCTCCGCGACCCTCTCCCCGACAGGCAGCCTTCCCTCAAGTGCTTATGCTGAGCTTCAGTTTTCAGGAGAAAGCATCTTCAGACAGCAAATATGGAGCACATACAAGGGCACACATGCTTGTGACGGAATTCCACACAAGACCCAGCCTGACAGTGTTGGTTGTTATCTAGTCACCTTCACTTTGCGGGCAGGAAGAAGTTAACCTTGAGGGTAGCACAGAAACCTGCCAATGGCCAAGGTCATTTGATAGTCAGCTATTGCTGCCTCCAGTATCATGGAAGGTAAGCCAACTTAGGGATGTTTGTTAAACTCCAGGGTTTGGGTTGGCTTCAGGAGATGAAACTTATTCATCCAATTACAAATTCATCAATATATTGAAAATGTTGGCTAGCTCATCTTTATCACTCCCTTTAAATCTTTCTTTTGTTTTATGATGTGTATATAATTGGAAAATAAAAAATATGACCATGGGAGTGAATCCTCAATCATTTTCCTCATGGGGTATTGGATAGAGAGCTTTTGGAGGTCAGTGGGGCAATGACCAAGCATGTTGATTCCTGTTTGAGGTCGTGTTTATTTTTCTGTTGTAATAATAGCCATGACCAAAAACAGTCTGGGAAGGAAAGGGTTTATTTCAGCTTACAGCTTTCAGTCCAACATGAAGAAAAGTCAGGGCAGAAAGTCAAGGCAGGAGTTGGTGCAGAGGCCATGGAGGGTGCTGCTTACTGGCTCATTCCTCATGGTTTGCTCAGCCTGCTTTCTTAGAGCACTCAGGACAACCGCCCCATGATGGCACCCGGGGGCTAGACCATCTTCTATTGGTTATCAGTTCAAGAAAATCTCTCCAAAGACTTCTCAACACACAAACTAATGGAGACATTTTTCTCAGCCTATGTTCCTCTTTCCATTTTCCTCTAGCTTGTGTCCAGCAGACAGAAATCTAACAAGCACAACTGGCTTGCTGTTGCTCAAAGCTCAGCCTTATTGTGTTTGGACTGGATGTTTTCAGCAATGTATTTGATCCTGTTATATCTCTGTGCGCCCACCTTCTAAGTAGGTCAGGATTTTGTAAATATTAGTGAGGTAAAATCTAGAACACACACAGGAATGTGGCTGTGGTGGTAAGCAGTTGATAAAGGTTGATGTTGACAACTGATTCTGAATTTTGGTCAGCTTCAATCCAACAACCTTACTAAATGTTGTTTTGGTTGTAAGGGTTTGGAAGTTGACTCTTGTGACATTTCTAGGCAATAATTTCTTGGAATTAATTCCAAGTATGAGAATTCCAATATTTATTCATTATTTCTCTGTCTTGTTCTGCTGTGATCCTTCACCCTGTGAAACAGCAGCAGTGCCTTCCACAGAGATGCTTCTGCTCTGTCACTACTAAATAAATAGGAGACTTGTTATGGCTCTAAAGATTATTCCTACTACTTCTGTTCTTAGATTGCCCAAAAGGTTTTATTTTATATACTCAAGGGAAGATATCAGCACTCAATAATTGAAACAAAAAGCTGGACTCCATTGCTAGAGGAAGAAGGAGTATACTGACTAGTCATGGGCTGTCTGAACAAAGCCTTCTGCTGATCATAGGTGGAAATTAGGGTTAGTCATTGATGATTTTCAGTTAAGCCAGTTACAAAGGCAGTAGTTGGTTGGCATAAAACTTAACAGTGTGTTTTGGGAGATGGTGAGTCTTGTTGACCAGATAGGAACTGCCCCTGGGATGACTCAATGATGGATTCATTGACCCTCAAAAGCATGGACCATCGCTGCTTGCTTGTCATGCGGCACACAAAGTCAGTGGCCGTGGATCAGTTAGATTGTAGTGATTTACCATTGACTGGCCAAGCAGTGGGTATGATGTGGTCTCTGGAAAACAAACAAACAAACAAACAACAAACAAACAAAGCCAAATAAGTAGGTATCATGGGAAACAGTTGCCATGCTACACAGTAATAAGATGACATACATGGAGAAAATGCCTGATGGTAGGAAGTAGGTTAAAGGCTATAAAAATCCATTGAAACCCCCCCCCCCGCCACCACCACCACCAACAACAACAACAAAAAGATATGATCAAATCAGAACAGGGTTGTCCTTGTTGGCTTAGAAAATTAGTATTTTTATGATGCACAATCAATACTAATGGAATATAGCAGGAACAAAAACTGTGTACTATTTATACATCTCCCTAGATGAACAAATTGGAGAGATTTAGCCAGCAGCAGACTATTAGGCAGTTTTCGAAGATAAGGTTTTGATCAAGGGAAATTATTGTTTTTTTTTTTTTGTTTGTTTGTTTTGTTTTTTTTTTTTTTTTTTTTTAAAGGTAGGGTTCTAGGTCTAGATGCTGGGATCCTGGTCAGATGGTCCATGCTTAAGATCATAAGATAAATACTTGCTTAGTTTCCTATGCTACTGAATGAAGCCACAACATGATCATGAAAATGCAAAACCAGTTAACGAGAGCCAAAGTAAAGGATAAGCCATACCAGAAGGAAAAGTGATATGAGACAGGTTTTCTCTTAAGCATTAAAACTAGACTTCCTAAGGCAAAGATAGGCTTCTTGGCAGCCACAGGTGGACCTCCTTGCAATAGCAGAAAACAAAAGATGCATATGGCTTAGGCGAAGACCTGTCAGTGGAAGAACTACTTATGCGTGCAAAGAAATAACTAAGGGACACTTATGGATCGTGTCCTTGCTCAAAATGAGGCAAGCCTAGGGATAAAGGATCAAGGACAGGCACAGTGGAATACAGAGCGAGTGAAAGAACCAGGGAGGATGGATTTAACAAGTCTGTGCTCTTAGTCATAGAAGGGCACAGTTGTTCCATGGGGAAAAAAATAAAGCTCAGAGAAAGAGAAGAAAAGAGTACATCACCTCTCTGTTCTCAACACTGAGCTTCTGTCCGGACTTTCCCCAGCAGACTCCATTGGCAAGATGACCCAGGTGGTACAGTCTATGGGAGGGTCAGTGCACTGGGCAGAGAATATGAATATTGGGAAATGAATGAAAGAAAATAATCTTCCTGTTATGTCCCCCAAGTCAGGAAAGAAAGACTAGCTACAAATCAGTGTTTCTGAAGTTCTTTGGGGGATTTGTGCGCATGGTTAAATTCCTAGAAACAAAAGCAATGCTTGTAGTTTGGTGTCTACATGTATATAGGGCTTTGGACAAAACCCTCTTCCCCGACATGGAGAAATGACAGGGGAATAATGGGGTCCCCAGAATTAATGGAGACCCCAGAGCTATAACGGGGTCTCCACATTTTTGTCAATGTATCGAATTATGACGCTCAGAGGAGGCAGGGGAGTGAGTGAACCCTTGTGTTCTGTGGTGTTGATGCGATACCGAGACAGAGACCCACTGCTCCAATGAATCCAATGGAACCTCATTAAGAGACAGCAAGTGTGGGAGTTCGCCCTGTATGCATAACCAGCTGGAGTCTCCGCCTCCGTCCAGAGGCAGGGCTTTGTGAGTTAATGGCGTGTGACGCACGAAAGGAGCCGCGGAGGGAGCAAATCTCTCTCTAAAGTGAACATTTTATAGAAATCCCATTTTCTCTGGGGCTCAAAGCCAGACTGACTTAGTGGATTAAGCTCTGAGGTTTCGGCACCGGGATGGATTTCAGGACAACACCAGCCTACAGATTTGAGCGGGGGGGAGGGGTATTGGGGGGGGGACGGAGGGGTGGGAGTGGGGATGGGGGGTGAGGGGAGATCCACAGTGAAATTCGCTGGTGACTTCTGGATTATTCATTCCTTCTGCCCAAGGCTGTGTTACACAAGTGTGTTGAGTTAACTTGGGGTGTGGTGAGGCACAGAGCGGAGGCACTGTGCTATCGGAATAAGCTAACATCTCCTGCCATATCTGTCGGATTTTTTTTTTTTTAACCCGGGGCACTTGCCTGGTGCCAACTCAGAGGAGAACAGTCTTATTTGGTTCATGCCAGTACAATGCATTTTTTTTGTCAGTTCCAGACAAACTTTCATAATTACTTCTGTCACCTCAGGATGATTTTTCCCTCCAAGTCACTTCACGCGAGTCAAGAAGCAGGTGCCTCTTGCCTAAGCTGCATCAGGCTTCAAGCACCCACAGCCCCCAGCACAGCCAGCTGCTCTGGTCCATATGCACATGCATTTTCACCCAGAGTGAGAGCATGTGATGGGTAAGGCCCAGGGTGCCTTGCAATCAGTGGGAATCATGTGAAGACTGTAGAATAGGCCTGACATAATTAAAGTGGCATCCTGTCACAGATGAACACATGCCCTCTGTTCCTCTCTCCCACTTCTCAGCTGAGACACCATTTCTGGGTCTGATGATAAAAAATGGAAGGAGGAGTTATCATAACCTTATTCTTTCTCTCTTTTTTAAAAAGGAGACTGAACTTTTAAAAAAGTGTTTTAATTCTTTTAAATCTATTTTATTTATATGATTATTAGCTGTCTACAGACACACCAGAAAAGGGCATTGGATCCCATGTTGGAAGTCACCAAGTGGTTGCTGGGAATTGAATTCAGAACTTCTGGAAGAGCAGTCAGGGCTCTTAACCACTGAGCCATCTCTCCAGCCCCCATAACCTCTTTCTTAGTTCAAAGGAGTAGTTGAGCTGTCTATAACAACACTCTAATTTTCTGTTTGGACTCTACAAAATGCCTAACCCCACAGCAGACATTGACATTAAAAGAAAGTACCCAGACTGCTTTACTCTGAGGCAGTCAGAAGCAGCACCAGAATCCTGGAGGCTTTTAAAATTGAAACCATTTAAACATGTTCACGGTTAAGACACTGGGCTTTTTTGTATGTCTCCTCATTTGAAGTCCGGCAGCTCTGTGGATAAGACTGAGGCAGTAGCTCATGGTGGACCAGTTGAATCTGCCTGCTTTCCAGACTGCACCTCACCTGTATTGTGCATGAAGCTGGATAAGGGGTTTCACATTCCAGCTGATGAGCAGTTGGCACTGCTGAGAACTGTTTGATGTTCTTTTAGTGCTTTGAAAAAGCAAGGTGATTTTCCTGCAAGGTCTGGATTGCTGTCTTTTATTGTTGTTGTTTTGATGTTGCTGGGTTTTTCGTTCTGTTTTCTTTAGGTTTTCGTCTCTTAATCACTTTATTAATTCTCTGAGAATTTCCTGCAATGTCTCTTGATTGTATCTCCCCTGAAAGTTCTTAAACCTACCTTCTCCACCCTCAACTACCCAGCGACTTTGGATTTTCTTTCCTCCTCCTGTCTGGGCCGTTGAGTCAAATTTGTGTTGCCCAACTACTCTTGGGAATGGGGCCTGCCCTAGAGTGTGGTGATCATATGAGGGGTCATATCACTCAGGAAAACTAACTTCCTCTCCCCCAGCAGCTATCAAATGGTAACAGCCTCTCAGCTTAGGTTAGAATTTCATGCAACCTACCCCCATGCTGGGACTTTGTCTGGCTTAGCTTGTTTGCATACTGCGTATCTATCCTTTGGTTCCTCTGATTAGCCCCACAATGATATGCTTCTTTATTCCATTGATGAATGTTTATTGAGCACTAGGCTAAGTTGAAAGGCTTCGACATTAGTCTTAAGAAGAGATAGCGACAGCTTAGGCCCAGAGAGTTACAGAGAAACAGCAAAGAGTTTGCATTTAAGAGATAGGCTGGCAGCAGAACCAATGATGAGCTCTGTGCCAGGTTCTGAGCTTGGCCCTCAGGCTATAGTGATAAATAATACAAATGAGATTCTCACTTTTCCTCTCATTGGGGTTATATTGTAATAAAAGAAAACACAGGGGTTTCTTGTATCTTAAAAAAAAAGAAATGATAACATAGCTAAGAAAATTGAAGAGAGTGGGTACATAATTGGGTGGTCTTCTCTTAGTTAGTATCCCATGAGGGCGAGATTTGGAGGTTGGGAAGGAACTAGACAGGCGGGGAGCTGGTAAGTACATTCCAGGCAGATGGAAGAGCTAATATGCTAGTCTCAAGGCAAATATCTCACAGGAATTGTTAGGCACACTGAGGCTGCCAACAGAGAGAAGAGTTTCCACAATCACGTTCAGCTGGATATGGTGTTAGATTTTTTAGCCTAAATAAAAATTGGAGCCAGTGAAGAACTTGCTATAGATCATGAGATGAGATATGATTTTTATCTCAAATGATTACTCTGACCCGTCTATTAATAATGTCCTAGAGATGGCTCCTATTGAATCATAGAGGCCACATGTGAAGCTCTTGTAAGTAGTTGAAATCATAGCGCAATGGTTCTTAACCTTCCTAATGTTGTGTACCTTTAATACAGTTCCTTGTGTTGTGGTGACCCTTAAACATAGAATTCTTTTGCTGCTACTTCATACCTGTAGTTTTGCTATTGTTATGAATTGTAATGTAGATATCTGATATACAGAATATCTGGTATGTGACCCCCAAAGGGGTCATTATCCACAGGTTGAAAACAAGTATCATAGAGGATGATGGCTTGGATAGAGGAGGTGGCAGTGAAGATATGAAAGATGGACTGTATTCATGATATATTCGAAACAACAGTCATTGGATTTGAGCTAGACAGGTCAAGTTTAGGAGGAGTATCTTACTTGCTTTTCTACTGTTGTGAAGAGACACCATGACCAGGCAGACTTACAAAAGAAAACATTTAATGGAATCTTAAGATCCCAAGATGGGGGCTAGAGAGATGACTCAGCAGTTAAGAGCACTAGATGTTCTTCCAGAGGTCCTGAGTTCAATTCCCAGCAACTACATGATGGCTCACAACCATCTGTAATGTAAACATCTTCTGATCTTTCTGAAGACAGCAACAGTGTACTCATATAAATAATGAATAAATAACTCTTAAAAAAAAGATTCCAGAAGCGAGTCCATAACCATCATGGTGGGGAACATAGTTGCAGATAGGCAGGCATGGTGAGAAGCAGTAGCTGAGAGCTCACATCACATCCATAAACACAAGACACACACACACACACACACACACACACACACACAGAGAGAGAGAGAGAGAGAGAGAGAGAGAGAGAGAGAGAGAGAGAAAGGGAGGAAATGGTATAGACTTTTGAAAGCACAAAACTTACTCCCAGTGACATACCTCCTCCAGCAAAGCCATACCTCCTAATCCTTCCCAAACAGTTTCACCACCTAGGGACTAATCATTCAAATATTTGAGCCTATGGGAGGCATTTTCATTGAAACCACCACCAGAAGAAACCAGAAAATGTTTCTATTGTCAATAATTGGATGGAGAACAAGAAGATTTAGTGAAATGAAGAGGCAGGCAGATCATAACAACATCTCTTTCCTCCCATTCTTCTTGATCTGCCGTCTAACATCACATTACATATGAAGTGATGGGGCATTCATAACAGCCCTAGACTGAGAGTGGAAAGATAAGCATGTGTGGCCAACCAGCCCGTGAATCTCAACTAGTTCACCATACTTCAATTTCCTCATTGCTGGTTTGGACTCCAACAAGCAAGCCATGCTTTAAATTGTATTTCTGTGTCATACATGGGGCTGAGGATTCTCAGCTTCAGGACCATTTCTAGAGTACCAAATCTAGAGGAAGGGGCATCAATCCTTATAGCTCAATATCAATGTTGGTAGTAATGATGGCACTTGAGTGGCAAATCTTTTGGTCTCCAAAGTAATAGTAGTCATAAATCTATTACTAAGGAATCATTTAAATACAGAACCAGAAAGTTTAATATGTGTTTTGTTTGTTAAGCACCAAAGACTACAACTTCTATTGAAGGATACTGTTTAGAGACAGTTACATATAATTATTTCCATTTGTTGATTTGCATAAAAACTGCTTATAAGGGTTTTCAGCTGTGGAGTATGTTTATACCCTTCTGTCCGGAGACTAACATTTTGCAAAGGCACTTTGAAAGGTGTAAAGTGCTATGCAAATGCAAGGCTATTAATGCTGACCGGTCAACTAATTCAATAGTGGGGTAAAGGATCTTTTCTCCTGTGGTAGGCACTGTTTGAAATTCTGGGAGTCCTTTAGACTTTGACAGCACAGGGTTGTCCCATAGACATACTGCATTATGTATGTCTGTTTTTGTGCTAACCTCATCCCAACTTCTGCTAAAGAGACAATTTTACATAGGTGATAAGTGCCATGACTTGGGTTACTGATCGGCCAGCAACTTGAGATGGCTATGTTAAGCCAAGTTGAACATCTATATAGCTACTGAGTTTTCCTTTGGGATTTATGGATCAGGAATGTCTAAGGACATAGGAAAGTCCTTAGCAGACGGAATTGTAATGGTGCATAGAGGAAAGCCAAAATGTCAAGTTGGGACCACTAGAGGTTCAAACTATGGAATAGTGGCAGGAATGACTAGAAGCAGTATGGTAAGGAATACCCCCCACCACAACACTGTGGAATGACTCCATTTCACAGTGGCCTGCTAACTGCCACCTCCAATAAGATCTATGCTCTTCATCCTCATCTTTGCAGAAAGTGGGTGGTCTTGTGTTTTCTTTTGGAGCTCTCTTTCCTTAATCCTCAGCTCCTCTCCTAACCTTTTGCTCCCTCCTCTTTTCATCTATTTTTGTTTCTTTGAGGATCTCTTTCATTTCCAAACAAGTCAGCATATGAAGATAATGCAAGATTTATTCTTAGGATGAGTTAAGATCCAAGTCTTCCAATTTTTTTTTTGGTTGTCAGAATACACACTTACCCTCTGATGTTTTCATTGCCACCCTCACCTTGATTTTCTGATCATGAACTTCATATTCTAATAGCACAGGCCTAAACTCCTGACTATGACATCTGGATTATCTTCTGCCATGCCACCCTGCTGTCGTATCCTCTTTTTGTTGTCACTGATGGCCTGATATTTTCAGTCTTCATAATATATCTTAGGTGTGCAAGTGCCTTGTAGATGGACCTGGGCTGCACAACTCTAAATTTTGATTGGTTCTGTTTCTCTGTAATGGCCTATGTTTCAAAGAGAAGTTTCCTGGAAGAAGGATGGGAACTACACTTATTTGTCAGTATAAGACAAATGTTTGTAGATTGTTGTTAGAGGTTCTGCTTGTTTAGTAATTTAGTGTTGTAGATTGTCTTTCATGATTTCACTAGCGCTGATTAGCTAGTGAAGTTTCTATTACCAGTCATGGTATCATTGTTGACAGGGTCTTAATTCCAATAAGAGACCTGTTGATTACTGCCAAGGTATTTGTCCCACTACCTCTGTAGGGCTATTTTGCCACTATTGTATCTGTAGGACTATTGTGTCATGCTAGACATTGATGTGGTTCATAGGCACCAAAGCTGGGTGGAACTGTTGGTCTTCTCCTTCCTATGACAGCTTGCATGGTACCTTCTGGTACCATGAAGACTAGTATTCAGGGAGGGAGCATTCAGGTCAGTTCTAGCTCAGGGGCCTCTGGGCCCTGATACATCTATGTAACACTCATACACATAAGGCTCAGAGAACATTGCAGAAGAGGAGGCGTAAAGATTGCAAGAACCAGTGGAGCGAGCCAGCGGTGAGATTGTGTCTCCTAGTAATATCAGAAGCTATACCTATAAAGTCTCACCAACATGGAACCCAAACATGAGCTGAGAGAAGAGGACACCAACAAACAAGCCCTACTGTATAGAAACTAGATCTTGAGGCTTTGGCTTTACACAGAGAATGGCTGGCAACAGAGCAGAGCTGCAAGCAGGAGAGGTTGCCCTCCCCAGGGAAAAGCACACCAACTAGATCTTCAGTGCCAAATGTTCAGCCCCGTAATGTTACGCATACAAGTAACATTATATGACCCAATGGGTTATATTTGGGAATATATGTATATTCAAAAACTTATATGAATGCAATAACAAATTGATGAAAAAACATCAATTTAAAGGAGACTGGAGAGGAGTATGTGAGAGGGTTTGAAGGGAAGAAAGGGAAGGGAGGAACACTGTTGTTGTAATTACAATCTCAAAAAATAAACAACTTCCCCCACAAAAAGTCGCTCTAAATTTTGAAAAAAAAAAAAAAGGACAACAGAAAAACAAACTTGGATTTTAAATACGTGACAAAATGTCAATGTTTTAAAATTAGGTGATGGCTATAAAGACTTCCTATTGCTATTCTTGCTAGTTTTTCTTTATGTTTCAACATTTATATAACACAAGTGATACTTAATATTAAAATTGAAGGGAAAAATCCATCTTAAGTTACTTCTTTGTGTTGCATTATAATTTACTGACTAATCCTTGCAATCATGTGACCATTTCCTTAAGAATAGACATTTCTTAAGTAGCTTCATTTTTCAGCCCCTATCTCTCTCTCTCTCTCTCTCTCTCTCTCTCTCTCTCTCTCTCTCTCTCACACACACACACACACACACACACACATACACACACACACACACACACATACACACACACAGTTGTGTGCCTGGTATAAATTTATTCCACATAGGAGGCACTAAGTACCTGTTGATTTTTAAGTAGAGACTTCATGAAGTCCCCTTTCAAATAATAGCACTTATATCTAATTGCATTGAATCTTTACCTGCAATTTCAAGGTAGGAAACTATTTCTACTTCAACCAAATATATAGCCTGGTACTTGCTGCATTCTAGAAGCCTGCTCTACTAACACCCACTTGCAATCTTCAATCCTCTATTTAAAACTTTTAATGTGTGCAAACGTATTCAAGCAGGGGAAATTGTCAATTGTAGTGAAGGAAAACTGATCTTGTGGGGTTGTGCTATCTTGGGCATGTCATGTGGTTAAGAAATAAATAGGCTTAAGGGGCAGGGAGAACATATCTTTGGCTAAGAGCAAAGACATTTGGCAAGGGAAGGAAAAATCTTGAAGGGATAGGGAGGGGGCAGGAGGCAGATGTTCTTTACAAAGTAGCTTGATCAAGATGAGGCCATTAGTATAACACGGAGACCAGCCTGACACTTACCCTTTCTTCCGAGGCCTTAATTGGGCCTGTGAGCATTCTCAAAAATGGTAAGATGTCAACACTCATGAAAACAGAACAATTTATTCTGGAAACTTCTACATCAGATACGTTTTTAAATGTTGTTCTTGCCACGGTTCACAGAGAGTAGAGAGAACTTACATGTTCCTGTTGGAAGGAACAATCATACTTCCGTTTGTAACTGCAGAAGATTCCCAGAATTCTCCCCAAAAGAATAGTCTTGGCCTAGATATTATTTAAAGTCATTCATAATGTAAATATTTAGTGATTCTTTTATTTCAGTAGTAAAGTTAATTTATGGAGCCTCGTCTGAGTCAGACTCCCATGGAGGAGACATTAAACTTCCCCAGGGGTACCCCTGTTCTCCATGTTCCCAAGCCGTAGCGAAGCTTACTCAGAGCAGCTACTTCTCACTTGATCTAGAGGTGGCCAGAACCAGCAAAGGAGAGACGAGCAGTGGGAGCTGGAGATGTGGCTGCGGGCAAGCTCCTCCCATACCTCAACCATGACGGCTTCCCATTTCTCTCTTTAAGATACATTTTTGTTTAATGACAGAATTCTGTCACTTTCAAAAGAAAAATGAGAAAAGGCAGGGAGTTTGTGAATGTCAAAAAAACCACAGATCTGGTGACTTGAGTAACCTTTGCTGTCTGATTTCTGCAGCAAGCCCTCTGGAGAAAGACAGCTGGTGAACGGCACCTCAGAAATATGACCTAGAGTCTTGACTCTTGAGCTATCCCGGTCACTACAGTGTTTTTGTTTTTGTTGGTGGTGGTGCTGGTGGTAGTTTTTGTTTTGTTTTGTTTTGTTTGTTTGTTTGTTTTCCTCCCATTATATATCTTTTGCAACCAGGGTATTCTAGAGCCAAGGAAAATTTGCAGTGTTTATTAGTAAGCATTTTATTGTAGGCCTATGGTTACTGCAGGTATCTGTCATTTAAAGAAGAAGGAGGGGGAGGAGGAGGAGGAGAATGTATTTACTGGAATGGAGATTTTTGCCTAAGTTTTATTTATGAGGCACTTAGGAAATCATAGGAAGAATTATAGAGTTAGATAGTAAGCATACAGCTGGAATATGAGACTAATATATAGGGAGATGGTATGGAAATGAATACAAACGCTATCTCATTACATGTTTGCAATTTACAAGATAATCACTTTGTATTATATCACACACACACACACACACACACACACACACACACACTTCTTAAGTTCCATAGCTGGAAATGGAAAGGTGTGAAACAGTCATCTCCTCTGTCAAGTTCACTACAAGCAACCTCTGCTGAGTTATTCCCACTGTCTAACTGCTTCTTTCTTGCATCCTGGCTATTGAAATCTTTTGGAGAATCATGTAGTTTGAGATGAGTCTAGAAAACACTTCCAACCTGGCCTTTGTTTCTTTTCAATGATGAAATGTGTCCTTCTGTCCCATGCTTCAAGGCTGTCTTTTCACATCAGATCTATGCCTTTTACTTTACCTTTTATTTGTAGTTGAATATAAGTACTTGGACAAGATATATGTCCCTACTCTAATCCATAGAATCTTCTAGATAAGATCAGCATGGATTTTTCTGGTTGCACGCCAAATAAGTGAGAGAAGGGGAAACTTGAGAGTTACACAGGGGAGAGTATGAAGACAAAGGCAGAGTATGAATCATGGAGAACACAGCAAGAGATGGCCATAGGACTAGAAGGTGGAGGAGTTAGGGGAAGATCCTCTCCTTAGCCTTTGGGAGTAAAACTTCCTTGAAAAACACATGGCAGTAAATTTCTGTTGTTTAAAAATAAGAGATTAATACACATGGTATATACTCACTGATAAGTGGAATACCCACAATACAACTTACAGATCACATGAAGCTCAAGAAGAAGACCAAAAAGTGGATGCTTCAGTCATACTTAGAAAGAGGAACGAAATAACCAAGGGAAGTAGAGGGTGGGAGGTACTTGGGTGGAAGGGAAAAGGAGTAGGGGAAAAAGGAGGGAAGAATCAGGTATAGGAGGAGATGGAGCAGATATACAGAGGGTCAGGAAATTGAACAGAGGTGTGTAGCAATGGAGGATGGGGAAGTGGGGGTAGCAACCAGAAAGTCCCAGATGCCAGGAAAGCAAGCCTCCCAGGACCCCATGGGGATGACATTAGCTGAAATACCCCACAAAGGGGAGGGAGAAACTGTGAGGCCATATTCAGAGGTTAGGTATGCCCCAACCCCCATTGAGGGATGGGGCCACCCAACCATCTCCAAAATTCTAACCAAGAATTGCTTCTGTCTAAAGGAAATATATGGACAAAGGGTGGAGCAGAGACTGAAGGAAAGGCCATCCAGAGACTGCCCCATTTGGGGATTCATCCCACATGCACATACCAAACTCAGACACTATTGCTGATGCCAAGAAGTGCTTGCTGACAGGAGTTTGATACAGTTGTCTCCTGAGAGGCTCTGCCAGATCCTGACTAATACAGATGCAGATGCTCACAGCCAACCATGGAACTGAGCACAGGAACCCCAATGGAGGAGCTGAAGGGGCCTTGTCTGGCATCAATGGGAGTGGAGGCCCTTGGTTTGTGAAGGCTTGATGCCCCAGTGTAGGGGGATGCCAGGGCAGGGAAGTGGGAGTGGGTGGGTGGTTTGAGGAGCACCCTCATATAAGCAGGGTAAAGGGGATGGAATGGGGGATTTCTAAATGGAAAACTGGGAAAGGGGATAACTTTTGAAATGTAAATAAATAAAATACCCAATTTAAAAAACGGAAAATTAAAATTATGGGTCTTTAAAAAGACTTAGTTTGTAGTCATTTATTGTGCACGCACGCGCTCACACGCGCGTGCACACACACACACACACTGAATGTATTTCCTAACTTCCTGCACAGCCATCTTTTCTAGGAATGGATGCTATTGATTTCTTTTCTAAGGATAGCTGAGACTGTCCTCCCCCAAACCCTCCCATTCACCTTTTTCTTGGCTTTAAGGCTTGGTCTCATATTCCCCTGTGCTGGTATAGATATTTACTTCTAAACATGCCCCAGACATGCAAAGCCACGGGATGCAATCATAAAAAAGTCTAAGTGAAAAGCTAGAACAGAAGAAAATAATTCAAGAGATTCAGAAGTAGAATAAAAAATAGAAAATCACATCAGAAATGTAGTTGCAGCCTATGGTCACCCTGATGTCACATCCGTGCTCCACTGAAGGGTTGGATAGACAATAAATTCACTCTACTGCCTGTGGGTGCTCACAAGCAATATTAGTTACCGGGACACTAGGGAAAAAATTGACCAAGAGGCTTGCCAGTATTCCCTTGTCAGTGACCCTCTCCTCCCGTGTGTCCCATGGTCATCGTCTCCATTTCAAAAATGGCCTTCTAGCCATACCCAAGAGTTTTTGTTTTGCTCTTGACATTATTTCCCAATGGAATTTTCTTGCTTCTTTCAAATATGCTCAGGTCTTCCAGGTCTCTCGCATTGCACTATCCTAGACTGTTATTCCTTTGTCTCATTTTCAAGAGGGTTATCTCCTCAGTCCTTAAATATTAGTATCTCAGAGGTTAGCCCATGAGATCCTATGACTCAACACTTTTGCTACCATCCTCAGTAACTCATATAATTTTCTTTTTCCCAGTATGTGTGGTAGAATTTGGTCTGAATCTGTAATTAAAGCCCTTTTTGAACATGTAGAAGACCAAGAGGAGGAGGTGAGTTGCCCAGGGTTGAAAACTGAACAGTACCAGCCTGCCTTATAGGAAGCTACCCATAATGCATGTAGAATGGCATCTTCTATTCTCAGCATGTTGCATAATTGCTTTTGGTTCCCAAGTGAGTGCTTTACTGTGTATCTTGCTCTATAGCTGTCTATGTGGCCAGATTGTAGAAATTGTTATCATACCACTTTGGCCACAAAAAAAAAAATACAAAATCTTCATTTATAAACATGATCATTTTAATCATAATTATATCACTGTGGCCAAGAAAGTATTTTTGAATCAAATTATGTTAAATCAATTTTATTATTTGATCAATTTTTTCTATATAAAGCACTTAAACAATTTCCACTTTTTTCCATTTTCATTTAACCAAAATTGTTTTCAAAATCAATCCTTTCTCATGAATTTTATGGTGAAGATTCAATTTACCCATCAGGTTTCTTCCACAAACATATCAAATGTTGCCTATTATATCTTCCTCTATTATGAGTTTTCCTCTTATGACTCTCATTCTCCTGAGTATAATTGTCCAGGGTCAAATTTTACACATAAAATTTTTGTTTAAAATATTTCACTGTCTGTTACTTTCTAGTTAAGGAAAAATTATCCCATAGGCAGTTTTAGTCTAGTCCTTGTCAGTTGCTTCAAACAAGTCTATTTTATCTGAAACTCACTTTTGAATTTTCTTTGTTACTGAAAAGATGGTTCCTTCAGTTATTTTTATTTGTCATAAACCCTATTGTTTACAAGCTTTACCCCTTGCTGATTTTGTTTTGTGTGGGTTTTTTTCTGTTATATTAATTATAGACAAAAGACTGAAGTTTCTCATTTCATGAATCCAGGCCCAAATGCCAAGGAAAGTCCCACTGAGTTGTGTTCTAGACACTTGGGATATGTCTGGGGAAGCAGATAAGCTCTTCTGCTCTTAGGTAATTTCCTTCCTGATAGGGGTGAGAAGACAGCATACAAGCAAGCAAACAAATGTGAAAAAAAAATCATATTGAAATAAGAACTGTGAAAATCATTAGCACTGTAGGACTGTGACAGTAGAGGCATCGTGTGAGAGTGCTTGTCCAGAAGAGACGGGTAATCTGTGCGCTGAGACCTGAGTGGACAGGAGACATGCCTGAACTATCACATTTGCTAAAAGTATCCCTTGTGTTTGCTGCTTCCTACTGTTCCCTGGTGTGGGCCGTGTCCGATGTCTTCTGTAGGATTGAAGGAACAGTTGTAGAAACATGACTTTCTCATTCTCTTCCATTTTGCCCTTCATTACTAGGCCACCAAAAAATACTGTGGATTGATTGTTCCTTAAGATTTTGTATCATCAAATATAAATGAGATTTAAATATGGATTTTTCTATCTGATAAAAAGTACAATTTTAAAGTTTAAAATACTGAGTTCTTCCTAGAGTCAGTCACATTAGACTGAAGCTCTGAATATGAATGCATCCCCAGAGGGCAACTGTGGGCCTATCTCTTTCAGTAAAACTTGCAGCTCACGGGCAGGTGTTACACACACTCTTTTTACAGAATGATATCATGCCAACTCTTTTCTCAAAAAAGGAGGAATTTTTGAGGAAGAGACTTTACTTGTTGAATAGCAGAACAAACTCTTCTAGGGGACAGAGAGATTGAGAGAAACATACACACACACACACACACACACACACACAGAGAGAGAGAGAGAGAGAGAGAGAGAGAGAGAGAGAGAGACAGAGAGAGAGACAGAGAGACAGACAGAGACAGAGACAGAGAGACAGAGAGAGACAGAGAGAGAGAACACTTAACAGCTGGCCACACAGACAGACACCATGGCCATCTGTGACTTAAATGGCAATCACAGTTTTTTTTGCACTTTCCCCAAGGACATTAGCTCAAAAACATGCTCTAGTTCCTTCCCAGGGCCTGCAAGGATCCCAGTGAGGAACAGTGGACTTCTGGCTGTACCTTCCCTCCGAAGGGATAAAACAGTTATCTTGTCTGTCCCTCCCTGCCCCCTTCTCATTCTTGTGATGTATAAATTGGCACATTCATGCCCTCTGACATGATAACTCAGCAAAGCATAGGTTTTGTTTAGAGAGACCATTTAAAACAAACAGATGAACTACACACAATATTTTTACTTCTAAAAATCTGGACTACTTTGCATTAACATCGAATCATTGAAAGGGCTCCAAGGAAAACTGTGTAATATAACATAGACTGCCAATGCTTAAATTTTTCTTTCCTTATGGAATCACAAGTAACATGCTTAAAATAAATAAATAAACACAGCCTCTACTTAGGAGTTTAGATTTATGTGTTGTGGTTACATATAAAACAGCAGGAATAACATTTAAATCATTTTTGTTTTGCATTCTCAGTGAAAAATTTGTCATGGTGAATACATACCCCAGGGAAACATCAGCATTTGGGTGATTTTTCTATTACTGTGAAGCATTAGCAAGTCACATGGCCACTAAACTCTTGTATTTCCTTTGTACAACACAATATGCTCATCTCCTGGTCTATGTCTTATACCCATCACATGCCAGCAAATCTTTAGAGCTCAGAATAGAAAGATAAAAATGATGCGATTTCTACCCTCAAAAATTCATTGGTTATCAAGAGAGAAGTGCACAAATACATGATATGGTGTGTTCTGTTAGATACCCCAGTCTGCACTGTCTTTCAGTCATTGCAGCAATAACATGTGACAAACATGGTGGCTGTAAACAGTGCAAATCTACTCTTCTGAAGTTCAGGAGGTGAAGGAACCAGCTCCTTTGGGAGATTTTGTAAGAAAATCCAATTCTTTGTTTTGCCGAGCCTACAGAGGCTGCCTTCACGCAGCCTCTTTGTTCATTTTCACATTGTTCTCCTTCATCTCTGGCTTTTCAAACTATAGCCTGCTTTTAGACTTTCCCTCTCTTGCCTTTTACTTATGCCCCTTTCCAGCTTTATTTGTGTAGGTTTTGTGCAGGCAACAATGGCCACTGTGTAGTCATATATGATATGGCTCTGTCCCTTCCCAAAGATCCTGCTTCGTGCCATTCCTCCCCAGCCCCTAGTGCTCAGTCTTTCTGCTTCCTTATCCACAGCGATCCCTGAGACTTGATAGGAAAAGGTGTGATATCGATGCACCAGTGAAGCTGACCATGCCACAGTCAGGTATTCTCTGAGCTGCAATCAGTTGTATGTCTGTGCAATGCAACCACTATCCATAGTACAAATAAGCGTCTTCTGAGGGGAGTTGAGCTTTATTGATATTTGCATATAAAGATAAATATTTAGAAGACAGTATGGTACTATGTCCATTTAGCAAAATAATAGAAGTATGCTCTCCTCTAGGACATACCCAGCCAAAGGTTTTGGCCCAATTTATAGGACAGAACCTGTGCAAGGTTCTGTCTTGGAATGGTACCTAAATCTAAGCAGAAAGTGGCTACCCCACTATATTTGTGCCGCTAATGCACTGATGGACAGAGCTTACCAGGCGAGTTGTGATGGATTTTGGATTACAGTGGCTGCCCATGAACACTCAAGGAGAGTTTCCTAGTCCTTAATCTAGGCACCCTCACAAAGCCTCCTGTCCTGTGTGCATATCCACAAGTTCTGGGTTTCTAACACTGACAGCCTTGAAGGACCATTTTGTCTGCCATTGTATTTATCATAGTGTAAAGAGGCATAAAACCTCAAAATAAAATGTGAACTTAGGAAAAGACATTCTAAATCTAGTGGGAATCAAAGGTAGAGGCAACATTGTTAGGGGGATTTGAAGGCAGGATGGCGTTTTGTCTGATAGGCTTGGAAAAGAGGGATTGTTTCAAAGGACCAGGAGTTACTAAGTCTTAGGTTCCAAAAGGCTAGGTAGAAACTGCATGAGATCAGACATGTCAGTTGAGGAAACAGGAAGCCCAAAGAGGTAGTGTGCATTAACCAAAGGGCAGTGAAGCCCTAGAGGGTGGCAGGTCACACGGAACTAGAATCCCTACCCCTTTTCTTCATAGAAATCCTTGAGAAACACACCAACACTTAGATACATGCTTAGGTCCAGATGGCTGGGATTTCTGCCTGCTTTCCAATTTCCATAAAATTAATGCAAACTTAATGTGGAAATCAACCAATTGTTAACTGGCAAAGTGTAGTGTTTGATTTTTTACTGAGAAACACAAATATCCTTCCAAAAAAACTTCAGAGGCCTTCTGGATTGATGGTTTGGAACAGGAAGAAGGATATAAATAAAGATAATGAGACATACTCATTTTTTAAATGACAACTCTATAAGCTCAGCAATTTCTTTGTAGAATATGAATTGGCAGGTGTCAGTGGAAAGAACTGTCTGACTAGAAAGTGGATGTTTGTTGAATAAAACCCATTAATGCTTATAGAATTCACTGTCCCCGGGAGGAGCCTGTGACAATATGATGTTCACAGAGATGTACTAAATGGGCTTTTTATCCATTATTTCAGTCACTGGTGGGAATAGGGCCAGATTTGACTTATTATCAGCAGCCTGAGCACTCCATAAATACCGATTTAACTGATAGGCAGGACATAAGGAGTTCTAATTGTGCCATCGCACAATGGTGTTACTTAAATGTGACTGCATGGATGTCCCCATTGTTTGTGATTACTTCTCTACCTTCATAAAAATTCAGAGAATTAATCCTAACCATTCCTAGTCTCTTCCTCGGATTTCTCCCTGGAAAAAGTTTTACATCCACGTACATGTCTTTGCCTTGAATGATGGTGGTGAAGCAGGGGCAGTTTTACCGGCTTCCTCGGCCTCCTTTGCTGGGAGCCCACCAACCCCTCTTAAGACAGTTACATGCACTGCTGTGTTTGCTGCTTAGTTTAAGAGATCTCGCTATACTCAGTTTGTCTTCTGCCTTTTGGATGAAATGGTATAAACTGTTCAGGTATTTGGAGTAATAGGCACTTCCCTGAGTCAAAGATAAGTCAGAAGTCCCAAGGGGAAAAAAATACTCCACCACCAAATTAAGGTGGATTTAGACATTTAATCTTATTTTACTAGCAGCCCAGAAGGAGAGCCCTTGTCAATACTTTGAAGATGCTAATGTTGCAAAGAGATAAGAATGATGAGGCAGGCTGAATCCAGAATGGAGAATTTTCCCATTAGTCTGCAGGGTGTCTGCTAGCTGGCGAATTAGTTCCAAACGGACTAATGTTTGGGAAGTTTGTACAGCCAAAGAGAAATAACCCAGGGACATGCAAAACTAAGAACCAGAAACCATGTGACTTGAAGTTGCTTTGAACCTAGGAGAAAAGTGATTGAGCTAAGGACAACATCCCAGAGTAGATGTTGAGGAGAAAGACTAGAACATTCCAAGAACAGCCAGACAAGGAGCAGGAGAATCCAGAGAGAACTGTGGCGTCAGGTGGCGAGAGACACACGCTCCACTTATAAAGCTCTAGAGTGGAATTGTACCCAAGAACTCAGACCAGATAGGACTGGATTTTGCCTTCTCTCTATTAAAGAGGGAGGGGGGTCGCGGCAGGGACTGCTATGTCGAGGGCATCTGGAAAGTATTAACTCTAAATAATATTTATGCTACCATTAATAGTAATAATGGAAGTAATTTTGACTGGATCGTGCAGCTGGGCAGACAGGGTTCAAAGCTGACTTTTTCTAATAAGCAATCTGAGTCAGCTTAATCTCACTGGAATTCAGTTTCATTGAGAATAATATCATCTCATGATTTGTTGGTAAGAATGAAGCAAAACAGTTTCGGGGAAGTGTTTGACCCCTGGCTGTGCACAGTGAAGCTGGCTTCCTATGGGCCTCAAAGCTTTGGGCCTTTCTAGGTACAAGACTGGAGTGTACATCTGTCCTCATTGTCTCTGGATTCTTGGTTTTTTTCACATCTTTTCTGAATTTCCTACATTTAATTGTTATGGTATATGATGGAGCATTACAAAGGGCTGATTGACAGGCATGGGTTTTAGCTTAAAATTTAGGGAAGCTAGCAAGCATTGTGTGTGCCTGTGTGCACACACACATTCGATGGCTTCACATTCCAGTTTTGAAACTCTAAAATATGAAATGGTCCCAAATCTGAAAATTGTTGAGTGACTATATGAATGTGCAGGAGGAAAATTCCATACTTGAAGTAATGTAACTGGTACAGTCAAAATATAGGTATACTAACCATTTTATAAAATAACTTTTAGGCTATGCATTCAAGGTACATATAAAACACAAATGAATTTAATGTTTAGGCTTGCATACCACTTTCTTCATATTCAGATGTTCTAAACTCTGGAAGAACTCTGAAATCTGAAATACTTGTTGTCCTAAGAATGTCAGACAATGGAACACACACACACACACACACACACACACACACACACACACGTTATCTAGCCACACTGTGCCTTTACACAAATACATATAAATGTGTCTGTGACAAGCCACTCCTGATATCTTTTGTCAGGTGACAACAGCACAGGGTGATGGGAGAGCCATTCTGCACAGACTAATGCAGGTGGGCCGTCTTACAGCTGTGGGGTTCCACCTGTAAAATCCCTTCAAAAAGTGGGCACTGGGAGGCAGGGTATCTCTTGAATGTTTTGTGTTTTGATCAGTTTTTCTCACAGTTTGTAAGCAGCAATTGATCATATGACCCCCAACTAGAGTGTAAGAGGGACTGGGGTGGACATTTTTTAGCTCTCTTCATAGAGTTCCAGTTCATTTAGATTTAGAGAAGGGCTTTGTTTTCAAACCAGGCGTTAGAGGATCCTGAGGCCCAGCCTGGGTAAACGATTCCTCTCCATCTCTGGGTACACTCTTCTTGCCTACGCTTCTGCCATCAAGATATTTTTCTCCATGTGGCTAGCCAATATGGATGCCAACTGCCCTTCGTTCATATATACCTCACTTCTGCCTGGTGACATTGAAATAAATGAGCCTTTTCATGTGCTCACAGAAATGTCCTAAGTATGATGCTGGTAGGTTCTGCTTAGATCATGTGACATACTGTGGGTGGGACTAAATGACAGATTCATCGTTCCTTAAGCACCAGGAAGCAGGTTTTCAGCCAGAATGCTGAGTTCTTTTTAGGAGGCTTAGGAGGCGAGCACAGAGCTACACACCAGCTACCTGCCAGAGCAAGGAATGCTCTCCATCCCTTTTCCTTCTCCATGCTGCACGTGGGGCTGGCACGTGCCTTATTTAATGCCTGCCCAAAGGAGTTATGTTGGAAATGATCAGGGCAGATGGGCAAATGGCTCCTCAATCTTCTACTATTTTATAGAAATAATGGTTGTGTCTTTTGTAGATTTGACACAGAACGCAGCTGGGAGATATTTGAAGAAAAGGAAGCACTATGACCAATGATCTATGCCAAATCATAAAACCATTCTTTTAAAGAAAAAAAAAAATAGTGATGCCTCATACAGGCAGGAGGAATTTTTCAGGCTGGCTTTATGGTGTGCTTTGTGGCTGGCTTGGATTACTCTGTTGTAGTCTCTCAATCTCTTCCAGGGATCCGTAGCCTCATCTCCCAGGCCCATCAGCCTGAATGCAATCCTTGGCCTGCCAGGCTTCTATGTAAGCGGTCATCTAACAAAATAACCAATTACATCTTTGACCGTGGCCTCCTGACGACTTCCTCAGTTCTTTCCCGAAGCCCATTTAAAATACATTTCTCGTTTTACTACACATTCAAATTTTATTCCTCTGGTTATAGAACTATAAACGTCTGCATTTCATAGAGACTAGGAATGAAGGGTATATAAGCGTGCGTAAATCATGCTGCAAAACTTGCATTTCCTTCATTGAATTGTACTCGATATTTGGCTGGATGAAAATTGCATTATCTGGCAACTGTGCATACTCTTTCATATCTAAATATGCAAAAAAGGCCCCCATACAGCACATTCTCTACGTAATCAGGCTACTAAAGACCACATTTTAATGTGAAATAAAATTTCTTTCTGAAATCTAACAATGCTCTAGTGGGTATGTGTGTTTTTTATACCCATATGATTGGAGTTAAGTTTCACCATATAAAAATTTGGGAAGTTCAGTTGTTGGGAATTGAAAAATGATATACTGTGCAAAATGTGCAAAATGGGAGCGATAACACTGACCCTGCCTCAAGAAGGTGACTCCCAAAACACAGACACAGCTTCTGATCACACACTGGGGCGGGGCATGTCTTCAAATTTGAGACTGGAGAGTTATACTGGGGGAAAGTCTCTAAGGTTTTGCAAAATAGGAAGGGAGTGGCCTTCCCTAACTCCTGGCACTTGCAAAGCTATTTACTTGTTCAATTAAAAAAAATCCAACAAAAAGTTCTTAAAATAAACAAATACCCAGGTGCTAGTTACGTCAGAGAATACAGTCACAGCGGCTTTGGGAACTGCAGCTGTAGACATTACATAGCAGAGAGGGGTCCTGACACCTGGTCCTTCTGTAACAAAGAAAACAAGTCTCATCCTGAATTCTGAAGCGTAGACTAGGACCCATGAACGTAACCTTATGTTCACTGAACCAGTATGTCTGTGTTGTTAAATCATTCCTATATGCATAGTTTCCCCAAACCATCTGTCACTGGCACCGCAGTCTGTGTACAAACATGCCAAACTAGTAGGATCTCTGGAATAAAGATGTGGAAGCTAAAGAGGCTCCGTCAGCAGAGGGCTGGCCTTGCAAAAGTGAAGAAGCCCCGAGTTTGATACTTAGAATTCACATGAAAACTGGGCCTGGTGACATAAGTTTTAATTCCAGTGATGACACAATGAAAGGGGTGTTGCAGGAAATATTAAAAAAAAAAACAGTTGGCCTGCCACCTCTGCACGGCAGTGTTGGACCATGCTCTCATGCTCCTGCCACCGCAGCCAACGCTCCTGAGCCCGCCAGGCCGCAGAACCATGTCCCAGCAGGGTCCCACTCGGCTCCCTTCTTGCCACCAAGCTACTCTCTCCCAGCCAGCTACTCTCTCCCAGCCAGTAATCTCTCCCAGCCAGCTTCCATGGCATCTCAGCTGTGCTCCCCCTCCACCATCGGTGGACCTACACTCTATTAACCAAGTAGATCAAAACTCTTAAAGCTTAATTAGCCAATCAGATTTATTTATAAATAACATTGCAATTTACAAGATGTTAATACAATAATTTAAGAGCCAATTGATAAAGAAAAAAGCTTTATCCCAATATGTCTAACCTTATAAAAAAAAAACTTAGCTATTTTGGCTAATAGATGTCACATAGGTCTACAACCAAAGCCATCTCGATTCCTCTCCCTCTCCTCCTGTCTATCTCCCCAACTCCTGGCTCCGCCTCCCTTTTCCTGTCCAATCACAGGCCTTCCACTGCACAGAGAGGGGCAAAAATAGATGGCTCTCTAGAGTTCTCTGGAGGGCTGGCTTGGTGCTCTTATCTATTTGGCTACTTCTAGGCTAATTAGAGATGCTATCTCAAGCCTAAGGTAGAAGGTACCCGAGGAACAGGACTATGGTTGTCCTCAGACCTCTACATGCAGAGACAAGAGGATCAGATCTGGGATGGATAACTCTCTTTCCTGAATAAATAACATCCTTAAGCAATCTATTTTATGTTTTATTCAACATAATTGCTAGAGCTTAACAGTCATGAAATAGTGACAAACACACATGAAGAAATGTAGTAGGAGATGCCAAATTTCCCTTTCGTTCTCCAGTGGCTGGCAAGACCACAGACTTGCTCCTTATCTCTAAACCTTGACAAGTCAAGTAAGAGATTCCCAACAAAGCACAGTTTTAATTATGTAAAGCAGAGATTCCATCTCCAGGAAAAGAGAAATGTGGTTATTGTTAACTCCACTGACAAAATCCACACTGCAAATTTCCATCAACAACATAGAAGCATGGGTTCAGATTACTTGGTTAAAACAAAAACAAACACAAACAAAAAAACCACCCTTTCCAGAAAGAAGTTTAAGCTGATTCTTAATACCATCTTTAACTTTGTATCTACAAGGCTGCCGACGTCATAGTAGACCCACTTTTCTCCTGCCGACGTCATAGTAGACCCACTTTTCTCCCTTGGTTTTTCTGGTGCTTTTGCATCTTTCTTCATACTTCTTGCTTCCTCAGCCTGTGCCTCCATTGACCAGTACAGATGTGACCGGTTTGCTTTTTGTACATTTATATTTTGATCTCTCCTTAAGATCTCTGGCCGGCTGCTAAGAGTAATGATGGGAGATAGCTCCCAAGATATCTTCCTGGTACCCTTTACCTGCCTCAGATGTGGAGCTGTCTCGCACAAGGCAACATCCTTCCTAGAACAGTTCCATGTAGAAACAGGGCAAGTGGATATGTAAAAAGTATGGCATGTTCTGCTTAATTCAGGATAACTTGGAGGAAATTTTCAAAACAACCTGTCTGCCAGGTTGACTGAAGTTTTTTCAGAACTATGGGAGAGAGAAGTTTGTCTTTGTCCTCTGGCCACTCTTGCTTCTTTTCCTTTCCTCCATAGATGTGGATCCTTAAGCTTTCTGTGCCCTAAATTCTGACCCAGGATCTGCTCTAGAGAACCTTGTCCATGAGTATGCTAGACTCAACTTTGAGATACAGAAACACTCATCTAAAAGCAACTTAGGAAAAATATAAAATAATAAAGTACATTATACTCAAAGACTCGGGTGATTTAATCAAGGTATTCTCTTTATTCTTCTCTTACTTCTGCCCACTCCAGCTTTATTCTAAGACCCATTCTGTGTGTGGTTGCCATTGGCATTCTAAACTTACCACTCCAGTGAGATCAATATTCTCAGAAAGTCAGAAATTGACTTTCACTGCAGCTGGCCACTGCATCTTAAAGCAAGCACCAGGACAAGATACACAATTTGCACTGCCCAGTAAAAAATAAAAATTCAAGGTGTCTTGTTTAAAAAGAAATGTACAAATTTCAAGATGGGAACAACAGTTTTTGAAATCAGTTATTGGACCCTTCGAGGGGTACAGAGAAGTTTGCCCAGCTTATAGGCTTCTGAACTCAGATCTGTCAATCACTGTGGCCTGGTTTCTAAGGTTAAGGCGGATGCTCCCAAAGGAGAAACTGGAGGCATTGCTTATGGGTTTTCCAAGACCACTGATACAGCATGACAAATTCATATTAGTTTCACATACCTGAACAGGCTCAATGATGGAAATAATAAAGTCCAGTTTCATGAAGGTTTGGTGTGGAATTCCGAATTGGACATTTCTGGAGAGTGGCATTCTGCAAGTCACTGAAAGGATATGTCCTTTCCTTATAGCAGGCATGCAAAGAACCTTTTCTTGTGAAACTCATATAAAACAATATACGTAAGTGATTAGACACATGCCTATTAAAGTAGGGCCTCTAAAGTGATGGAGGTCAGGTTGGTGTGGTTGGGATAGGAACATCTCAAAATAGTATGTAGGATAAGAAAGAAACACTTCAATTCATATCCCAATGTTTGGGCAGGAAGCAATTTTCTTAACCCTAAACTCCCCAAGAATCAATGAGATTTCATTGTTTGTAATCTCTCAGGGTTATCCCAAGGATGGCTGGAGTAGAAAGCCTGGTGACAATATGGCTGTCCTCTGGTAACCAGCACGAGCTTTGGAGGGCAGTTAGGGAAACTCCTCTACCACAACTCCAGAACTGGAGGATTACTCATTTTCCGGTCTGGATAGAGGATTCTAATGACTCTGAATAAAGCACAGGCTGGGAGCCCATAAGGAGAGCAAGCAAAAGATCAGCCCCCGGAAGAGCTTTGGCTGCCCTGTTTGAGGGGAATAGAAGTCACACTGAGTATAGTGAAACCTTAATGTTCGTTCTCGTTGAAGTGTTCTCACTTCTTTTCTTTCCTACCCTACTTCTCAAACCTGGGCTGAAAGCACCATCCTTTCATTGTCTTTTGGCCTCAAGTTCACTGAAGATCATAAGACTCGGTTAACAGCACAAATTGTCCACATGGGCAAATAGACGTCTAGGACATAGGTTCTTTGTCACAGCTGTACTACCAGAATGACGTTCTAGTGTCAGCACTAATTTTACTTTAATATGTATGTGCTCATCACCGTTTGTTAAGCAAATGTTCAATATTCGGTGATCACTTCTACAACACGCAGAAGGTACAATAACTACAGCATTCACTATGGGGCAATTATTTAGGTCCAACAGCTTTGAAATTAAATTAGAAAAGTATTGTTGCATCATGCTGGGAATGTAATAAGCATGTCATATTGACTTGTTTTATTTAAAAATAAAAATGAGACAAGTTGGAAATATTTTCCAAATGATTGAGAAACACAGGAATAGATAGGCTGCTGAACTGATTTCGCTTGAGACTTCTGCGGGAGGCTCGTAGGAAGAAATCAGCAGAGCGGTTTTTTGGGTGGGCTGAGGTGGGGGAATCCCCCTTTTCCCCCAGTGCCTTGTGTTCTGTATTCCCCTGATGATGATCAAATTTCTCCCTGGTGTAATGAGCGAGAGACTAAGTCAGTTTGCTGAGATACTCATGGAAAACCTGAATTAGCTTGACATTTGTGGTGTCACCAGTGCTGATGGATTTCTATAATCATTCTGGAGGGGAGGGGAAGAGCCTAATAGTAGCTATAGTAGCTGTCAGTTCAAATTGCAGAGAACATTCAACCAGAGGCAGAGAATGAGCCCCCCTCCCCCAACCCCCACCCTCCACCCCCGCCCCCCACCTCCACCCCCCACCAGGTGTGACTTCTAACTTCTTGAAAGTAGATTTCCCACTCTTCCTTGACACAGGAAAGATGAGCAGCAGGGAAATCTCTAAACTCAACTAAAAGCCATTCCAAGTAAGCAACATAGCAGGAAAAGACGGAGGAGAAAACTCTCAAACCAGAATTCCATTTAGCTTAGAAATTACAATCAAGACCCAGAGTCAGTTCTAAAAATCATGATTATTTCCATTACTTTTAGCATAATTGGGAGCACCATGGACCTGATCCACCCACCCCCTTCACCCCGTTTAACCCCCACACCCTGCTTTAAAGAGCCCAGGTCTCCTTGCCTAGAATTCCCCAATCTGCACACCCTTGGCAGCGCTCTAATCCTGTGTAATTGTATTAGTCTCAATAACAGATTAGTGCTAAGTGCCCCCACAGAAAGGGAGCTGTCAGCTTGGCTATTGTTTTTCATTTAATGTGATTCTGCCACAAAGAAGAAAGACAGCCAGAGCCTTCCATCTCACATTACACACCAGTTTCTAAACCAATTAAGGGGAAGGGATTTACAGTCCCCAGGATTAGAGACTCTGTTTATATTATCCTATATTTCTTTTCATAATGATCTCCGTTTTGTGTCTCCTCGCAGCCATCTCTCTGGCCCTGGGATGCTGCAGCTCACTCCCCTGAGTGGTTCTCTATGCACTTCCCTGGGTTTGCTGTTTGAGTAGAGTCACCGAGCTGGTTTAATTCTCTCTGATTGTTTTAATTAGGTTTCAGAATCCTCGAGCATTAGCTGTCTGGAGAACCTGCATAACGAAGATGCTGGTACCAGGCCCAAGCCTGATATTCAAGCAGACTCGACAGAGCAGTGTGTCTCTGTGAAAGCAATCATTCCAATTAACTGAATAAAAACATACTGCAGGGTGTCTATCAGAGAAATACCTCTTGGCTCTCGGAAAGCAAATTGGTCAGTATCCTGATAATACAGTGAAGGGTGCCAGTTTGTTTTCTTCCTTTAGCAGTGTATCAGATATGGAAGGTAGAATGAGACTTCATGGAAGCAAAGGATAAAGTGGAAAGTGCTGTTTAAGAACGAGCTCCTGCCCACTTTAAACAGCCTTGGTTTGGTGTGAGGGTTGGTCCGAGAGGTCTCCCTTTACTCTCCCTGTCTTGAAGCAGGCTCATGCCTCACAAAGCCCGGCTGATTTTCTCCCTCCCAAGTAGATGTCTAATTTTTCCCTTGGCTGGTACTGCAACAGTGAAAACCTCACTCAATGGCTTTCCATTAGAACCTAATGGATTTGGGGAGGCATTCTTACTCTTAATGGGGATTTTCTATTGAATTCCATTTTTCAGAATTTTATTTTAGTTTCAGTTGAATATTTAAACAGGTTTAAATTTTAAATATCTGTGCTGAACAAGCCCGGATATATATTTTTTAAATTGCTGTAATACTTCACTGAATTTCATTTTTAACCCAATACAATATGCATAATCCATTATGTTAGCATTACATAAGTTAGGTATGCTCAGACACTGGGCTCGGGCACCCGTTTACACAGTTAAATCACACGACTGCGACGGACTGTCTTATCAAATTATTTTTATAACAGCTTTGTTACTAACCAAGCATAAAGAGGGTTCTAAAATTCAACTCAAGGCTCATTATAGTAGGAATACCCATTCTGATTAATGAAACTTTTATTTAAGGTTTTTCCTTAAATGAAATTATTATATTCTCTTCTGTTAACATGATCAGAAAGAAAAAGCTAGGTCTCCTTTGGGGAGAATCATATTTCTATGCCTACTGGTTTTGTAGATTCTGGTTGTTACCCAGGTTTTTCTTAGGATTACTTTGGCTCTTGGAGACGAACAAATATTTGAGTGTTGGAGGCATATTGGGGAGGGAGGGTAAGTAAGTGCACACAAATGGCGCCCAGTGCTTAGGGAGTTTTGTTCAATGAGAATCCGAAAAGGACTCCAGAGGGTGCGCAGAGCAGAACGTTCTGCGTGGCTCGGGCTCCCTGGGCCTCGAGCTGTGTTCTGCGACTCTGGGCAAGCTTCCTGTGTGCCTTGGACGCTTGTTCGGTGACTTTGGCCTCACCATTTCACCTCCACTTTATTTTTCCCATCTTTCTCATGGAGATAACTGCAGCCATCTTGCCTAAATGCTAATATTAAACAAGATAGTATAACGCACCCTAACCTTGCGTGTGGTGAGACCTCCGGTAGAACCTCCTGAGAACCGAATCAATAGCTCAGGATAATACATAGACACAAAGTTGTGAGCTGAAAGCAAGGTGTGGATATGAAGTTGGGGGTGGGCTCTCACTAGCAGAGAGATGGGACCTTTGCCCTGGCCTTTAGGGACAAGCTCCGGCCACTTCTTCCATTGCCTGCAGCTGAGTCCAGGGCAGTCTTTCAATCAGTCCTGGAAGGTTGAAGTTGGCACATATGAAGAAGGGGGTGTAAATGAAACAGCTGTGACTCTTTACTCCTTCGTGATATTTAAACTTAACTCGGTGTATATTAGCAGCACTGTAGAAAAACAGCCCTGCTCCATCCACCCAGCACAAAACCCACACTCACAATTCACTCGCTAGGCTTATACGAGTCTCAGGCTAGAGCAAATTGGAGAAATTGATGTTTACCCTGAAAGCTTGTACCACACACTATTTGTAGCTGCCGTTGCCTTGGTACATGTCTGCCAGCGTGCCTGGACTTAAATCCCTGCCTGATAACCTTTAACTCTTTGCTAGGAGGCAAAATCAATCAAAGGCAGAACTAGGTAGGAGATGGAGAGGGAGCACATGGAGGCTCGAGCACACATACCGCATCTCTCTCCAGACTCTAACGCATTCTGGACATAGCCCAGCCGTGCTAAATAGCCACAAATTCTAAAGTCATTCCCTGTGCTGACATTTCTAAAGAGTTTCTGGTCACTGTAAGAGAAAAAGCATTTCCTGGCAATCAGGCCGATCACCTTGGGAGGGTGTGAAAAAGCTGAAGTAAGTATATTTCTGACATACTCACGTCCCGTGTGAACTCAGTATTCAGGACTGCAGCTACAGAAGGCCACCATCACAACCCTGTCCCCCCACCCCCGGACACTTTTCTCGCCTGCTGTCTTCTCCCTTAAGAGACAGCCCATTGATTAATGTCTCAAAGAGCCCAGGAGCCTTTTGCCTTCTAATGCACTTCTGTGTATTTGCAGCAGGTGTCTAGCTGCCTGGAAAGACAGTGTGAGGCGTTTTGATGTATGTAAATTATGCCCATACTTTGAGCCCAATCATTATTATAAAATTTATAGAGGATAAAACACAGGCAGCCATAAAAATAGAATTTTTACCTTGATCGTGACAAAGTTATGGGCTCCCTCAGTAATTAATCTTTTATAGGTCTTAAAGATGGCTGCCAGTGTGAAGACTTAGCAATCTTCCTACTGCTGTCCAATATACCCCACAACAATACAGAAACAAATGGAAGCCCCCGTGCCCCCGGAGAAAGGTGATGGCAGGGACAAACCTCCAGGCTGAGTGGTTTGAGTCCACACTCAGGCCGTGCAAGTAGAGCTGCAAGGTTGTAGCCTCAGCATCGGAAGCACACACCACACCAAATGCCTCAACAGAGTGGCTAGAGATAGGCACGTGTTGACGCTGCTCTTGCCTAGTGGGCTGGGCTCCCTGCCTTTCCTGAAACTGCCTTTAAAGCAACCATTCAGACATTTCCCCATGAAGCTAAAGTGGTCCTCACACCCTTCCCTTCACATACTGCTTGCTGTTAGCTATTTGCCTCTGCCTGTGTCTAACTCTTTAATATTCCCTCTCGTGCTCTGGGGTCAAAGGACTGCCCTTTGGACTCATCCCAACCTCCCTGCTCAGAACCTGTGAGTGATAAATCTTTGAAGTTTCTTCCGATTTATTTCTAGTGTGTTGAATTTGTGTTTTCCATCTGAAGAACTAGGAAGACCGGAGGCCCGGTTTCCCTCCCAACACACCAGGAAAGTGCCAGTAGGGCACCTGCCCTGAGCTCATTTTCTGTGTGAAGGGTTGCAGTCACAGGTCAGGTACTTAGGCATTAGACCACCAGCTCAGTGGCAGAAGTGTCCCATGAAAAGCAGATTGTAAACACCTCCAGCTCCCCTATACATTCCTTTTAAAGATTGGGAGCTATTCCAGTAATGGGATCCCAGTGTAGCAGGAGTCCTCAACATATACAACAATAAAACAAGTATGTGTCAAAACTAGGGATAGGATTCAAAATCAAAGATGATTTGAATGGTGCCTGTCACCTTTGGTCTGGCTCTCCCTGTTGGACAGCCTTAGTGTGCCATTGCACATCGCTGAATTTCTTTTTCCTCAATTATAAAATGAGGAACTTTAAAATTCTCCAGACTTTATTCCAGCTTGACCATTTTATAAAGAACTCCAATAAAACTCTCACTGTTTCATAAGGTAAAACTCATCTTAGTTTTTTGTTTATGTTTGTTTTTTGTTGTTATTGTTTCTTTTTGTTTTGTTTTGTATTTTTGAGACAGGGTTTCTCTGTGTAGCCCTGGCTATCCTGGAACTCACTCTTTAGGCCAGGCTGGCCTCAAACTAAGAAACCTGCCTGCCTTTACCTCCCAAGTGCTGGGATTAAAGGTGTGTGCCACCACTGCCTGGCATTTCTGATCTTAGAAAGAAGATGAGAATTGTTCAGAATCATAGAGTGAGGGAGAATAGTTTCCAAGATGAAGAAAATCAAAAAAATTAAACATACTGAATAAAGAAATTATCTTGTGATTGAGCAAGGCACGTGGAGTCATGGGTATGGCACCCTTATCTGCCATACAAGATAAGTAACACGTACAGCATCTACCCTAGCAAAGGAGACACAAATGATAAGTGCACATTGCACACAAACAAACAAGCAAAAATCCTAACGCACTGGACAGGGAGACCGTGCCATGACAAATACTGGTTGTATTTCTCTGTGTGGTCCTTCCAATGGTTTGAAGACTCTCTACAGATCCAGCACAATTTTGAGTACACCACATGCCTTTAGTAATTCTTGAACCAAATGAGCAGTGTGTGTGTGTGTGTGTGTGTGTGTGTGTGTGTGTGTTAGATACAACCTTGGGTGCTGGTCTTCACCTTCATCCTTGCTTGAGATGGAGTCTCTTGTCTACCACCATATCCACCAAGCTAGCTAGCCTATAAACTTCCAGGGATTCTGCTGTCTTGCCACAGGAACACTGGGATTTTAGAGACATTCTACTGTGTCTGCTTTTATGTGGGTTCTGGGGCTCCAAATTCAGCTCTTCGTATTTGCACGACAAGTGCTTTACCCACTGAGCTACTGCTCCATCTCTCAAATTAGGAACTTTACAACTGAATCCTCATTCCTGAGAGTTTCAAGAATCAGAAGCTACCAAAATGTTAAGCTTACAAAGGAGAGAGGAGTGTATACAAAAAAATGTGGTACATATACACAATGGAGTACTATTCAGCCATTAAAAACAATGAATTCATGAAATTCTTAGAGAAATGGATGGAACTGGAGAACACCATACTAAGTGAGGTAACCCAGTCTCAAAAGACTACCCATGGTATGCACTCACTGAAAAGTGGATATTAGCCTAGACTCTTGGGACACCAAAGACACAATCCACATATCAAATGATGTCCAACAAGAAGGAAGGAGTGGACCCTGGTTCTGGAAAGGCCAATGCATCAGTGTAGGGGAATACCAGAACAGCGAAGTGGGAAGGGGTGGATGGGGGAACAGGGGGAGGGAAAAGGACATGTGGGACCTTTGGCGGGGCGGGGAACCAGGAAAAGGGAAATGAAATGTAAATAAAGAATATATCCAATAAAAAACAAACAAACAAAGGAGAGAGGCAACACAGGTAAAATGCTGAGAGCAAGACCTGTGGGGACCCAGATTTTGTATTCACATGAGTTCCAGTGAGCTAGGAAAGTTGACATACTTTGTCTTTCTGCCAAGATTCATATTAGCATATGAAAGGCTCTGGGTTCTAGGCAGCAAAATAGCAGAACTGCACCAATATTTTCTGTCTTAATAGCCTTAAGTGGGACATCTCTCTCTCTCTCTCTCTCTCTCTCTCTCTCTCTCTCTCTCACACACACACACACACACACACACACCACTGAGTAATCATGGAAGAAGAGAGGGTAGCAAGATGGTAAGAGGCAAAGGCAAAGGTAGAGGACCTCTGCTGAAAATAGTCTTTGCATAGCAGCCATATTTATAATAGCCAGAAGCTGGAAAGAACCCAGATGTCCCTCAACAGAGGAATGGATACAGAAAATGTGGTACATTTGCACAATACTCAGATATTAAAAACAATGACTTCATAAAATTCGCAGGCAAATGGATGGATCTAGAAAATATCCTGAGTGAGATAACTCAGTCACAAAAGAACACACATGGTATATACTCACTGATAAGTGGACATTAGGCAAAGAGTGTAGAACACACACAATACAACTCATGGACCACATGAAACCCAAGAGGAAGAAAGACCAAAGAGTGGATGCTTCAGTCCTACATAGAAGAAAAAACAATATAATCAAGGTAAATAGAGGGTGGGAGGGACTTGAGAGGAAGAAAAGAGGGGGAGGGGAAATGGGGAAGAATCAGGTATAGGAGGAGATGGAGGAAATGTCCAGAGGGTCAGGAAATTGAACAGAGGTGTGTAGCAATGGAGGATGGGGTACTGGGGGTAGCAACCAGAAAGTCCCAGATACCAGGAAAGCAAGACTCCTGGGACCCCATGGGGATGACATTAGCTGAAATACCCCACAAAGGGGAGGGAAAATCTGTTGAGACCATATCCAGAGGTTAGACATGCTCCCGCCCCTGATTGAGGGATGGGGCTACCTACCCACCTCCAAATTTTTAACCCAGAATTGCTTATTTAAAGGAAATACAGTTTCAAAGAGTGGAACAGAGACTTAAGGAAAGGTCATCCAGAGACTGCCCCACCTGGGGATCCATCCCACATGCACACACCAAACCCAGACACTGTTGCTGATGCCAAGAAGTGCTTGCTGATGGAGCCTGATACAGCTGTCTCCTGAGAGGCTCTGCCAGATCCTGACCAATACAGATGTGGATGCTCACAGCCAACCATAGAACTGAGAACAGGAACCCTAATGGAGAATTTAGGGGAAGGACTGAAGGATCTGAAGGGGCCTCATCAGGCATCAATGGGAGGAGAAGCCCTTGGTCCTGTGAGGGCTTGATGCCCCAGTGTAGAGGAATGCTAGGGCAGTGAGGTGGGAGTGGGTGGGTGTGTGGGAGAGCACCCTCATAGAAGCAAGGTAAGGGGGGATGGTGTTGTGGAGAGCCCTGGGCTTGTATTTTGACTCTAATTCCACTCCTCAGAGGGGTTGCAGATGAGGAGTTGCCTTGTGAACCTTCTCCCACCTTAACTTTTCAAATAAAGGCTTTAGCCAATGATTGGGCAGAAGAAAGTGGGAGGAGCTGAGAGTCTAGGGGAGGAGCTACCAGGTATAAAACAGGAGGAGGAGGTGTAATGGAAAAGAAACGGAGAGACTGCAGGGAGAGAAGCTGGGGGCCTGCCTGGAGAAACCGCAAGTTGTATGGGATAAAATAGATGGAAACAGAGTAGTGTGGTGGGAGGTTGCCCAATCTGGGCTTGTAGCTTGTTTTGTTAACTTTTGAGTTGAGCTTTCTTTTACTGGGGGAACTGGGTTGGAAACATAGTAGCAACAGGATGGACTAGGGGATTTGTAAAGAGGAAACTGGGAAAGGGCATAACATTTGAAATGTAAGCAAATAAAATATTCAATTTAAAAAAAAGGTGAGATGAAGTGAACAACACACTAAAAAATAAAATAAAAAAAGAAAAATAGTATTTGTTGGACACGCCAGGGTTATAAAGGTTAGTGTATACATGAACTCGCATCAGTTTTCACTGTCTGCACAAGACTTACCCAACATCAAGCCAGCAAAATTCCTATCATGATTGAGGTCTGTACTTTTGTAGCCCTACCCACAGCTGAGAATCTACTTGCAACTGATGGCTGCTTGGGGAGGAGTTGGTTTTCTTCGGGGCTGTAGACAAGGCTAGGCTATCCATTGGCCCAAGAGATAGTCTGTCTTAGTTAGGGTTTTTATTCCTGTGACAAAACTTCATGACCCCAAAGCAAGTTGGGGAGGAAAGGGTTTATTTGGCTTATACTTCCAGATCACAATCCTACACTGGAGGAAGTCAGACAGGAACTCAAGCAGAGCAGGAACCTGAAGGTGGAAGCGGATGCAGAGGTCATGGGGGGTGCTGCTTACTGGCTTGCTTCCCACGCCTTGCTCAGCCTGCTTTTTCACAGAACCCAGGACCAGCAGCCCAGGGAAAGCCTCAACCATAATGGGTGATCACTAATTGAGTAAATGCCTTACCAATGGATCTCACGGAGGCATTTTCTCAGCAGAGGTCCCTTCCTCTCTCATGGCTCTAACTTGTGTCAAGTTGACACACAAAATCAGCCAGTATGTAGTCCTATACTGATGTATATAACAGCTGCGTGAAGTTGTCTCAGTGGATGTAAAACATAATGAACACACAAAATTGAAGCAGAATGGAAAGGTGCTGGGGGAGGGGGAGGGGCAGCGGAGGGGAGGGGAGGAATTGGAAATGAGGAAATGGTGGTGGATTTGAACAAAACACATTATGTGTACCTGTGAAATTCTCAAAAAAAATCAAAAAAGTGTAAAAAATGATTATTCTCAGAGATAGCAACAGAGTTTTACAGAGTGGAGCTCAGAAAGGATGAGCTAAGAAGCTGACAAGGCAGTTTCTCTCTGTCACTTGTCGTGGTGACCTCCACCTAGCAGCTTTGTCACTTGACTGCTTACATTCCTCTTCAGTAAAATTTTGTCTTCACAAGACCACTGTGAAGTTCCTCTTCTGAAGTCTTCCTGTACATTTTCCCTGAAAGCTAAGTATGTGCCCTACCTCTTCCAAAATAGCAATCACTCATAGACATACATATACACACATACATGCACACATACACACATGTATATACATATCTACACATACGCTCCCCCATATATATATATATATATACATATACATATATATACGTATTCATACATGCACACATATAGATATATAACTACTCCCCACTCACGTTAATGGATATTAACTTTGTGTGTGTGTGTGTGTGTGTGTGTGTGTGTATTTCCCATAGGAACTTGAGGCTATGGCCTCCTTGTCTTAACCATCTATCCATACAGAAAATATTTATTGAGTCCCTGCCATGTGGTAGGGATCACAGTGCTACTACACACATAGTTGTGAAAAATGGGTGGGGATTGCTGCACATACAACTTTCTGTCTAGGTGAAGATGCAGACAGCTATGTATGCAGCTATAAATAGCTGTAATAACAACAGCTAATATTTATTGTGTGCTTATTATGTACTTTGTTCATATTATCTCACTTTTGGCAACTGTTATATATGATGCACATTATCATATGTTCAATTTTCATAAGTATCTGAGGAAATTTTCCCCCGTGCCCATGTCCTCAGGGGTCTTCCGCAGTTTCTTTCTATTAGTTTCTGTGTGGCTGGTTTTATGTGGAGGTCCTTGATCCACTTGGAGTTGAGCTTAGTACAAGGAGATAAGAATGAATCAATTCAAATTCTTCTGCATGCTGACCTCCAGTTGAACCAGCACCATTTGTTGAAAAGGCTATCCTTTTTCCACTGGATGGTTTTAGCTCCTTTGTTGAAGATCAAATGACCATAGGTGTGTGGGTTCATTTCTGGGTCTTCAGTTCTATTCCATTGATCTACCTGCCTGTCACTGTACCAATACCATGCAGTTTTTAACACTATTGCTCTGTAGTACTGCTTTAGGTCTGGGATACTGATTACCTCAGAAGTTCTTTTACTACTGAGAATAGTTTTAGCTATCATGGGTTGGTTTTTTTTTTTTGTTTTTGTTTTTTTTTGTTATTCCAGATGAATTTGATAATTGCTCTTTCTAACTCTATAAAGAACTGAGTTGGAATTTTGAAGGGGATTACATTGAATCTGTATATTATTTTTGGCAAGATGGCCATTTTTACTATATTAATCCTGCCAATCCAAGAGCATGGAACATTTTTCCATTGTCTGAGGTATTCTTTAATTTCCTTCTTCAGAGGCCTGAAGTTCTTGTCATACAGATCTTTCACTTGTTTAGTTAGAGTCACACCAAGATACTTTATATTGTTTGTGGCTATTGTAAAAGGTATCATTTCTCTAATTTCTTTCTCAGCTTGCTTATCTTTTAAGTATAGGAAGGCTACTGATTTGCTTGAGTTGATTTTATAAGCAGCCACTTTGCTGAAGTTGTTTATCAGCTGTAGGAGTTCTCTGGTGGAGTTTTTTGGGTCACTTAAATATACTATCATATCATCTATGAAAGTGATAGTTTGGCTTCTTCCTTTCCAATTTGTATCCCCTTAGCCTCCTTATGTTGTCTAATTGCTCTAGCTAGAACTTGAAGTACTATACTGAAAAAAATATGGAGAGAGGGGGCAGCCTTGTCTAGTCCCTAATTTTAGTGGGATTGCTTTCCTGACCTGAACACCAATAGCTTATGCTCTAAGATCAAGAATTGACAAATGGGACCTCATAAAATTACAAAGTTTCTGTAAGGCAAAGGACACTGTCAAAAAGACAGAGTAGCAACCAACAAATTGGGAAAAGATCTTCACCAACCTTACATCCGACAGAGGGCTAATATCCAATATATACAATGAACTCAAGAAGGTAGACTCCAGAGAGCCAAGTAACCCTATTAAAAAATAGGGTATAGAGCTCAACAAAGAATTTTCACTTGAAGAATTCCAAATGGCTGAGAAGCGCCTTAAGAAATATTAAGCATCACTAATCATTAGGGAAATGCAAATCAAAACAATTCTGAGATTTCAACTCACACCAGTCAGAATGGCTAAGATTAAAACCTCAGGAGACAGCAGGTGTTGGTGAGGATGTGGAGAAAGAGGAACACTCCTCCCCTGCTGGTGGGATTGCAAGCTGGTACAACCACTCTGGGAATCAATCTGGCGGTTCCTCAGAAAACTGGGCATGACACTTACGGAGGACCCTGTTATAATACTCCTGGGCATATACCCAGAGGATTCTCTGGTATGCAATAAAGACACATGCTCTGCTATGTTCATAGCAGCTTTATTTATAATAGCCAGAAGCTGGAAAGAACCCAGATGTCCCTCAATGGAGGAATGGATACAGAAAATGTGGTATATTTACACAGTGGAATACTACTCAGCAATTAAAAACAATGAATTCATGAAATTTTTAGGCAAATGGTTGGAACTGGAAAATACCATCCTAAGTGAGTATCTTAGTTAGGGTTTCACTGCTGTCAACAGACACCATGACCATTGCAAGTTTTATAAAAGACAACATTTAATTGGGGTTGGTTTACAGGCTCAGAGGTTCAGTCCATTGCTATCAAGGCAGAAACATGGCAGCATCCAGACAGATATGGTGCAGGAGGAACTGAGAGTTCTACATCTTCATCTGAAGGTGGCTAGTGAAGACTGACTTCCAGGCATCTAAGGTGAAGATCTTAAGTCCACACCCACAGTGACACACCTACTCCAATAAGGCCACACTTCTTAATAGGGTCACTTCCTGGGCCAATCATATACAAACCATGACATTCCACAACCTGGCTCCCATAGGCTTGTTCAAACATGAGTCTATGGGGGCCATACTTAAACATAGCATAATGCAAAATACATTTAGTCCAACTTTAAAAGTCCCTGTAGTCTATAGCAATCTCCACAAGTCCAAAGTTCAAGGTCTCTTTTGAGATTCTTCCAATCACTTAACTGTAATCCCCCAAGCAAGACAGGAACCAGCTGGGCAAAGTCCAAACTCTGCATCTCCATGTCTGATGCAAAGCAGTCTTCAGATATCCAACTCCTTTTTCATCTTTGTTGACTGCAACAAGGTTCTTTCTCCTGGGCTTGTTCCACTCCCTGTTAGCAGCTTTCCTTGGCAGGCATCCTGTGGCTCTGGCATCTTTAAGATCTTGGGTGCCCCAAGTCAATTTCAGCTACACAGTTTCTCATTCCAATGTCTGAGATTCATACATGATCTTCTGTGCATATCCAAAGAGCTGGTGTCACTTCTCCAGCTCTGCCCTCTGTAGCACTCTAAGTTCAGGTTGATCCACTCTGCTGCCACTGCTGTTCTTGGTGGTCATTCCATGGTACTGGCATCTCCAATATGCTAGGGCCTTCCACTGCAACTGTGCTTCACCAAAGCCTCTCATAGGCTCTCTTCATGGTACCAAGCCTCAACTCCTTTGCATGACCCTTTCAGTCCTTTCAGTTCAGTACAACTGAGGGTGTACTTTTGCCAATGCCTTCCATGGCCTCTCACAGAGCCCAACCTTAGCTGTTCTTCATGATGCCTTCATACCTTCAAAACTAGTACAACCTGGATGATTCTTACACATTACCAAGTACAGCTGCAGCATGAGGTACAACCTTGGTGATCTCTAGAACACAGCTTCTTGATGCTCTCAGACAACACTTCCGAGAAGTTTCCACCTCAGTGATGCTGGTCTTTTCTTAATCACCACTAATTTCTTAGCTCCAGCTAACCAACATCAATTGTCCCAGTAGTCTCCTTCTCCTCTTGAATATAAATCCAGAGACTCAAGGCCAAAGTTTCTGAGTTTTGCCGCTTGCAGGAGCTGGAACATTGGCCCCCTTGTTCTATTACATTATCACTAGCTTCCTTTTTCCCAGCTCCTTCGCTGCCTAAGTTGGCTGCCTTGGATATTGCTCCATAGACTGACTTTGAACTCAAGAGATCTGCATGATTGTCTCCTAAGCACTGGGATTAAAGGTGCAGTCCACTAAACCTGGATTTAAGCTTTTCTTCACCTAGAATTTGCTCTGTTTTAGGCTGTCCTTGAACTCAGAGATCTGCTTATCTTTGCCACCTGGGATTAAAGACTTGTACTATCATGCATGAACCTAAATTTAGCTGGGTAGAATCTTGCCCCAAGGTCACCACTCCCTTAATTCAATTTAATATCCTTGAATTCAGGTCTATTTCACTTCCTGGAGTCCCTTTAATACTCAAACTATATATTTTGTACTTTTCCTTTCTCATCTTGCTATGTTTGTTCAAAATTCTCTTCATCAGACTTAACCAGAGAACAAGGTCTTTGTTGGGCCTTTTTGCGACTTCCTTTGCAGATGCAATTAATATAAATCTCTTTACCTTAGCCCTAGGCAGTCTCTTCAGGCAATGGCAAAAAAACATCCATGTTCTTCACCAAAACATCACAAAATAGTCTCTCAGCCACATATTAAAGTTCTTCTCCACTGAAACCTCTTGGGCCATCAGGCCTACACAGTTCAAATGACCCTCAGCACCACTTTCCTCCATATTCCTACTAGGCTGGCCCATTAAGCCCCACTTAAAGCATTTCATGGCTTTCCAAATACAAAGTCCCAAAATCCACATTCTTCCAAACAAAAGCATGGTCATGCCTATCACAGCAATACCCTAGTCCCTGGTACCAACTTCTGTCTTAGTTAGGGTTTCACTGCTGTGAACAGACACCATCACCAATGCAAGTTTTATAAAAGACAACATTGAATTGGGGCTGCCTTACAGGCTAAGAGGTTCAGTCCATTGTCATCAAGGCAGAAACATGGCAGCATCCAGGCAGATATCGTGCAGGAGGAGCTGAGAGTTCTACATCTTCATCTGAAGGCTGCTAGTAGAAGACTGATTTCCAGGCAACTAGGGTGTGGGACTTAAGCTCACACTCACAGTGACACACCTACTCCAACAAGGCCACACCTCCTAGTAAGGTCACTTTCTGGGCCAATCATATATAAACCATGACAGTAAGGTAACCCAATCACAAAAGAATACACATGGAATATAGTCACTGATAAGTGTATATTAATTAGCCCAGAAGCTCTGAATACTCAAGACACAATTAACATATCAAATGACTCCCCAGAAGAAGGAAGGAGAGGGTCCTGGCCCTGGAAAGGCTGGATCCAGCATTGTAGAGGAGTACCAGGACAGAGAAATGGGAGGGGGTAATTGGGGAACAGGTGGAGGGAAGAGGGCTTATGGGACTTACAGGGAGGGGAGAACTGGGAAAGGGGAAGGCATTTGGAATGTAAACAAAGGATATAGAAAAGAATAAAAAAGAAGTATCTGAGGGTTTCTATTGCTGTAATGAAATACCATAACCAAAAGCAGCTTGGGGAGAAAAGGGCTTATTTTTTCTAACAATTCTCAGTCAATGAGAGAAGTCAGAGAATGCAATCAGGAACTGAAGCAGAAGCCATGGAGAAATAGTGGTTACTTGCTTACCTACCATGGCTTGCTCAGCCTACTTTTTTATACAACCCAAGATCACCTGCCCAGGAATGACCACTGTGGTGGTTTGAATATGCTTGGCCCAGGGAGTGGTACTATTAGGAGGTGTGGACTTGTTAGAGTAGGTGTGGCCTTGTTATAGATAGTGTGTCTCTGTGAGGGTGGGCTTTGAGGCCCTCCTCCTAGTTGCCTGAAGACAGTCTGCTCCTGGCTTCCTTTGGGTGATGATGTAGAGAACTCTCAGCTCTTCCAGTGCCATGCCTGCATGGACACTGCTATATCTCCTGCTGTTGATGATAATGGACTGAAACTCTAAACCTGAAAGCTAGCCCCAATTAAATGTGGACTTGCTTTGGTCATGGTGTCTCTTCACAGCAGTAAATCCCTAACTAGGATAGTCACATACAGTGTTCTGGGCCCTCGCATATTAATCATTAATCAAGAAAATATCCCGTAGCCTTACCTAAAGGATGCATTTTCTTATTTGAGGTACCCTCTATTCAGATGACCCTGACTTGTGTCAAGATGACAAAATTTCACCAGCTCAAGAGGAAACTAGAGTTATCAGAAGCATGATATTCCACAAAAGTATGTCAAGTGGTCCAAAGATGTCTTTCCTGAGACCTCAAAGTAGAATAGGGGTGAGCCAAGAGCTGCACAGAGAACTGATTCCTTTATTTAAGCGTAGTAATTATAAAAAGAAAAGGGGCCTTGTTGCAGGACCTAAAAGTTTACATTTGGATGGATAATGGTGGGTTCAGGATTCAAGGTGTGTGTGTGTGTGTGTGTGTGTGTGTGTGTGTGTATAAGTGTGCCTAAATTTGTGTGTGTATGTATCTGTGTGTGTGTCTCTGTATGATGGGGTCATAGATGGGTGCTGGTGACCATTTGTTAGGTGGGAAATTAAAGCAATAGCCAGATCAGAAAGGACAGTTATAGCAGCTTTAAGACATAAGGCAATCAGAAATCAACAGAGGTTCTAAGCAAACTGCTATCAAGCCTAGATGATGCTGTGACATTTTAGAGAGATCACTTTGCTATAGAGTGGGGAAGTGATTTGTTCCAGGACATATTATAGTGTCAGTGTGGAGACTGTCTCAGTAATCAAGACAGGAGAAGATGATGTCATGACATAGAACAGAGGCAGGAATGATTGGGAGACGTAGCTAGAGTAGAAAAGCTTTCTTAGGAATGTAAGAGACAATTGATTGGCTGTGGTAAGAGTAGGCATTAGGCAATATTTGCCTTCTGGTTTGGGCAGCTGGGCAGCTAGCTGGTAGCACTGTTCATTCTACAGGGATGGAGGGAGAAATACTAGAGTATGACAATTTCAATTTGGTACCTGATAGATTTAAGAATCCTATGGGATATCAACCTGGACATAGCTAGTATGTATCCATCCACAGTTGGACAGATGGATAATGGTGGTTTTAAGGTGTGTGTGTGTGTGTGTGTGTGTGTGTGCACGCGCGCGCCTGCCTGTGTGCCTGTTCATATGAATCAAAGGAGTAATACAAGCTAAATATGACCCTTCTGCTGGCAGAGAACAAGTGGAGAAAATTGCCCACGTGACTGTTGACTGTGTCTAGGTTGAGCAGTTTACATTCTGAGTAGAAGCAATAAAGTGATAAGCAGGAAGCAAAGGAAGAGATGAGCCACCGACATCCCTTTCCTAACATGGCAGATTCTCTTGATGCTTTGGTTCCTCCATCGTAGCTCACTGCCATGGCATGCTGACAATATTTCATCAAAGCACTGCGTTCCAGAGCTTAGAACCCAGTATTGGCAGTTTCACTATCTGTATCCAGAAGTGTCAGTACCTGTGTACAGTCCCCAGCAGAGGAGAAAGTGTTCCAGATAGGTAGCCCAGCCTCCTATCTCCTCAGTGTAACCATTCACAGGGCATGGTAACTCTCTGCTACAGCAAACCCATGGACCCACAGGTTTGTGACTGAATCACCCATAGTAGCATCCCACTAACACACTTAAAAAAACTGTATTTACTTTCTACTCTGTATTCTCCATGTCCTCATTTTGGCTTCCTGGGACCATATGCAAAGTAATCTACATATACCCGAGTCATTGTCTAGGACCTTGCTTTGGGAAAACTCAAGCCAAAAAGAACATTCAAGGTTAGTTAATTTTCCCTTATTTGCTCCTCTTGCTCATTTTTCTTGGGACAGATAGATAAATGGAAAGAGATGAGATAGAGATTGAGATAGAGAGAGAGAGAGAGAGAGATGAAAATATTGATGGAATACCCAATAAGCAAACCAAGCTTCTACAACACAGATATATCCAGAGCCTCTTATGTCAGAAAACAAGGAAGTAATTTAAAAGGGAAAAAAATCAAAAGGACACAGAAGATGGCCTAAAAGAGCTCCCAAATGAAGAGGGAAAAGAGGGGAGAGAGAGAGAGAGAGAGAGAGAGAGAGAGAGAGAGAGAGAGAGAGAGAGAGAGAGAGAGAGAGAGAGGATAAAAGGAAGAAAATGACATTAAAATTGTACATCTGAATTTCCAATCACCCAAAGTGACTCTCAGGTCAATGTTCTTGTTTTTGTTTTTGTTTTTGTTTTTTTAAGCATAGAATAGAGTTTATTTAGGGCATGGGGAGGGGTGTTAAGAGGGCAGTAGAGGATGAGAAAGGCAGAGAGAAGGAGAGAGTAGAGAAGTAGAGACTGGCCATGTCCATGTGGAGAGAGAAGGTGGGGGAAGGGAAGAGCCCAAGAGGGCAAGAGAGAACAAGAGAAAGCACATGTCAATGTTTTAATGTGAAATTATTAATAAGAGAACATGAAGAAGGTCTATGTTTAGATGTTTTTAGCTAATTAGTTAATTAGGGAGGGTTCTTTTAGAATTGTCCAATAGTAAGTGCAAAAGTAGTTCTAAAAATAAAACAATTTCCATTTTGCACAACTTAATAAAATAAGCTAATCCGATCAAAGACAATATCATATACAATACCCTTAAGTAGCTACACTTTCTGATGATGTCAGACATCACATAATGGACCTGCTACTCTAAGAAAGACTAAAAGGATATAAGAATCAAAGGGATAGAAGGGATATAGCAAACCTTTAAGTTAAAAATATCCCCTAAGTGTTTATGGCCCCAAACCCCAAATTTGTATGATGAAGTTCTAGCCCCCAGGGCAATAGTCAGCATGATTGGGGACATGGAGGAGGTGATTAGATCATGAGAGTGGAGCTTCCATGAATGGCATCCATGCCCTTGTTAAAAGAAGCCTGAGAAAGAACCCTTCTTCTTCTTCAAAGGACACAAGATGGTACCATTCATAAGCAAGTGTTTTCCTTCCAGACATGGAGTCTAATCGTGCTTTAGGGGCTGGAGAGACAGCTCAGTGTTTCAGAGCACTGACCGCTTTTCCAGAAGACCCAGGTCAAATCCCAGCATCCACATGAGCGCTCACAACCATCTGTAATGGGATCTGATCCCTCTTCTGGTGTGTCTGAAGACAGCTACAGTGTACTCACATAAAACAAATAAATCCTTTTAAAAAATAGTGCTTTAATATTGCATTCATAATCTACATTTGAAGTCATTTTTAAAAGGTAGAAACAATATTATTCTTTCCCTTTTCTCTAGCTTGGCTAATATATGTATGTGTATGTGTATATGATGTATGTGTATATGATGTATGTGTATATGTCTATGTCTATATCTATATGTGTGTGTATATATATATATATGTATATATATATACACACACACATATATATATATATGTCCTTCCATAATAAATTCACATTTTCATTTGAAAGCTTTGAGACATTTTTGCTTAAGCTGGAAAGGAATACTTAAGTAACTGAAAAAAAGCAGAGCTAGGAATTCTATGAAAGAAATTAGTCTCTCTGGATAGAAGGGAGTAAATGTTGAAAGAACAAGGTCTGGGGTGGTGATCAGCAAAGCTGAGTCAGAGGCAGATTCTGGTGTGTGGAGCATGGTGGGTGGGAACTGAAGTTGCAAATAAGTTATAAGTTAAAACCTACTCATTTATTACTATTGCTGTTAGGAAGCTTAAGATGTGTCAGCTGATTAAATCCCCTTAGCAAAATCACAAATGCTATGTGAATCCATGAAAAATAAAACAAGGGGGAAAAATGTAGCTGTGAGAATTGTGGCACTATGCTCAGGTGTTGAGACATGGAAAGACCCAGTGATATTTATTTCTAATCTAAGTAAAACACCTCATGTTAGAAATGTTTTCTCAGCTCAGGAGCTGTGAAATAAATGGAGTGTCCAGGGAATTCTGGGGCCCAGGAAACTTTAATGGGGAGGGTAGCTGGGGATAACTTGACTTGCCTGGGGGTGTTTGAGATATTAGAAAATGTAAGTAATTTCAACTGTGAAGAATTAGATGTCCACAGAAAGCGAGTCCTGCTGTGCAAGTCACAGGTTCCCCAGATGCTCAATTATAGGTATCTGTAAAAATACCATGGGCCAGACCCCATCAGGACAAACTTAAAAGAAGGTAAAAGATCATTTGCTGGTTGAGGTTTGCTGTAATCAAAATTGCTCAAAATCTCATTGCTAGAATGTCTAGGTCACTTTTCTGGGGTCAAGGACTAAACATAAAACAAAGCAAGACCCAACTGCCCTCCAAGACAAGGTGACTCATTAAAACCGACGAAGCATTCAGACCAAGGCGGGGACCTATTCTTACAGAAGCCAATAATCTCTCCCTTATCACTTCTCTTCAGGGTATTTTCCCCTGGATAGTGGGATAGTTCTAATTCCTTGCTAATTTTTAAAAATATTCATCTTTTCCTCTGTATATTTTCTATACTAGCTGGTGCCATTGTGTTGTATTTCTTTCCTGCTTACATTATGTAATGTAGCCAGGTTTCAGGTCTTTTCATTATAATAGGCCAACACAATTGGTAAAGACCACTGGTTTTACTGGTATATGTATAAGGGGTTTTGTGTGTGTGTGTGTGTGTGTGTGTGTTGTGTACACACATACAACTTAAGGGAAATTTCATTCATTAAACCAACAAAGTCCAATTTTTATGCCATTGGTCAGAGCATAGTGACTGAGTTTTGAGTTTCAGTGATATTCACAATAGTGTTTATCTTGTCATAATAATTTACAAATGCCACTTGATAGAATAAAAGGAAAATTGACAACACAAACATGAACTGAAAGCACAATCTGAAATGTCTCTTATGTTCAAGGCTGCTATATATGGCAGTCAACTGAAGAGTTCACTCCAGAGGGCGAGGGCGACAGCATCTCAAAGACTTGCAAGGGAGCTGCATCCATGAGCTGACAGCACCTGCTGTATGCATGGACTCTCTCTAGCATATGGGATACATAATTAGCTCACCAAGTTTTGGCTTCCTCAAGATGATACTCTAATAAAACACTAGTAAGTAAATCTGGAGAATGAACAAGTAAGTGAGAGATGAGAGGCAGATGGTCCTTGGCTGGATGATAGTTCAGTTCACAAACTTTCAGCTTAGGATGAAACCAGAGCATACATATGCAGCCACTCTGGCTCTTCTTCAGCCTAGTATTCAAGATGTTACATGGTGTTCAAGCCTTATTATAGACTGGGCTTTAGGCTAGATGGTTTTGCTCAGCCACAGACTAATGCAGGTGCTCTGAGCACAGCTGAGGCAACCCAGGCTGAACTATGATGTTCTGGAGGTTAGGTATATTGGATACACTTTCCACTTCCTGTATTTTCAGTGTATACTTGGCTTTATTAGGATGTGAGTCATCTGTAAGGTAGGAGCATCTGTACTATGTTAAAGAAAAATGGGTAAAAAGAGAAGGCAGGTTTTGTAACGGGCTATAATCTCACATAGGAATGAAAAGCTGCTTTAACAATATAACTTTTGAACAGACACATGAAAAATGAGAGAATTTGCTATGAGGCAAGCAAGGGTTAGGGTCATTGTAAGCAGGGAAAAGCAACATAGTGTCCTGAGGTTTAAGCACAGACTAGAGTATGACTAGACTAGAGTTACTAAGTAGGTAAAGGTTAAATTGGTAGATAATAATTTCAAAAAAAAATGGCAGCCATTGTTAGAACTCATTAAGAGAGTTTTATATAATGCATGCATGAAGAGCCATGATCATTCCTGAACAAGGCTATAGGCGATGTTGCATGCCAATCCTCCAATGGCTTTAGGTCCTGTAGTCAAATGAAGTAGCACAGCAAGTTACTTAGTTTTCTGATTATAGTGTGGGATCCATGGCAAGATCCTGTCTGAAAGAATAAAAGAAAGGGAAAAAATGGAAAGATATTATAATGTCTTAGTTCTGAGTTGGCAAAGACTCTCTTCTTTAAGGTGAAAGTGTCTTTTGTTAAACCAAAACTGGTCAGGCTGTTGGAGTTCTAACGACCGATTAGTTAATTTGGAGCATGGAGATTATGAGACTCACCGTCAGCCTTCACGTGTTTGCAGTACTGCTTTAATTTCAATAACATGCACCATTTTTCTATCATAAACAAGTAAAATGAGTATCAATAAAAGAGCTTTGTCAAGCTAGCCCACGGAAAGCAGTAATAACATCTTGGAAACAATACTTACACGTGCACATGTATGTGTACACAGAGACAGTTATTTGAAGAGTTAGGAGTCTGACTGAAAATAGGGAAGAATAGGAGGGGTATTTGCCTCAGAAGGGGACTAGGAAAGATGAAATATACAGGTTTTTAATGTTCTGTCTGAAAGCTCGGCCTGCATCATAAGAAGCTAAGAAGCTTAAGTGGCAGAAAGCCACAGCTGGCAGGAAAAATGGCAAAGCAACCAGGCAAGTGTAGATCAAGAGACAAGACTGTAATCGGGCAAGAAAAATGACGCCTGACATACAGGAAAACATTGGTAGACCAACTTCTAACTATCCTGGAGAAGCAATGTGGGGCAAGGGACAATGATACAACATCTTTAAAGGCCAAAAAGTCATAGCAGCAGCAGCAGCAGCAGCAACAACAACAACAACAGCAGCAGCAGTAGCAACAACAACAGCAGTAGTATTACCCTAGAATTCAATGGCTAGTGAAGGTATCTTTTAAAAATGAAAAACAAAAACAAAATGCAGCTAAGTGTATTTATTGGCAGCAGAAGTGTGCATAAAGATGTCCCAGTGAATGGTGTCATGACTGAGGTGAAATGATGCCCATCTCTTGGTGGGACAGTGAAGATGTCCAGAAATAGAATATATGTGGATAGATGTAACAAACTTATTTGTATACATGTATATGTATAATATAGTCCATCCATGTTGTTCATGGCAGTTACATCCTATAAAGTATCTCTGTAAAAACTGAATTAGTGAATACTGAATTATCACTCCTAAGAGGAAGGTAGCACTAATCTCTTGGAAGTCTCTAGTCACATTTTCATCAAACAATCAATATATATAACACTGTTTTATGTGAGCTGCTATGTAAAGATAAATTAATTAATATATGTGATGTTTCATTATAGTCAATAGCACTTTGTAACTCATGCCTGAAGGAAATTTATTAGACATGTAATTTTCCACAGTGTTGTGCTTGAGCAACACTAGAAGCATGTTGATTTAGTTTTATACATTATACACAGTGTTAGGGTGTAAAATCAACAACATAAAAGAAAATATGCATTCTAAGTAGACTGATACAAACATTAGTAAAGAATTACTAGTGCAAAGAACATTAATGCACAATGTAAGATATCAAGCAAGAAGTTTTTAAGATATCAAACCTTGTTGGACCTCAGCTTGGAATATACAAATCAGATCATTATTTTTTTCTTTTTTACTGCCTTTTCTTCTCTGTAAATGACCATGAAAGAGAGACTATTACTGATATTTTAGTTTAAAATAAATTTTAGTGAGAAAGCGAGTTTTCAAATACAAAAACCATGAATAGTTATGAGTAGATACTTTGTTCTTGATAAAAATATGTGAGCTGCTAAATTATGAAGTGATAGTTTTATGGCAAGTAGTTAGCATAATTAGAAACCAATAGAAAAATTGAAGAAGTAATAGAGCCATAGTATTTCAAGGAATTTAATGTTGTGTTAAGTAATTAGTCCTAATTCTGCATAAATTATAAAACATCAAATATCATAATTCCTAGAGCAACCCTCAAAAACAATGTAAAGAGAAATAGCTAAAGACAGTGAAGAAAACAAAATAAAATACAAAATGTCTAGTAGCCTCCCCTCTCTTCCCCAAAATGGTAAGAAAAAATGTTAAAATGTGTAAAATAAAAAACTAAAATATCATGGCAGAAGTAAACTCTACCATATTAGTACTTATGCTGAGTATGACTGGATCAACACTACAATAAAGCCATATATTGATAGAATGTTATTCAAGAAAACCTAGCTCAGCACCACCCACACTACCCACAGAAGATGCTCTTCATTATAAACTACAAAAATGTTTTTGTAAAATAACAAAAATAGATAAATCATGCAAATACCAAGACAAATAAAGTAGCTTTACTATAAAATACACAAAATAAACTCTAAGAAAAGGAGCATTATTGGGGAAAAGCATGTTTTTTAATAATGACAGTATCTATTTATAAGGAAGTTATAGTAATTTAAATTTCTATGTGCTAAATTTTATTTCAAAACATATGTAACAGAGTATGCAGACTAAAGACAGAGACATTATAAATTCATAATTAAAGGTTTCTAAAACTCTTTCCTCAGTAATTGATAGGAAGAAAATCAGTAAGTGTATTAAAGGTTGAATGCTAATTAACCTGCATTTCCTTTGTAGAGCAGAACCCCAACAACTTCAGGATAGAAGTTTATTTCCAGAACTCATGGAGCATCCGCTGTAATAGAACACAGGTAGGTTTATATACACATACAGCATCTACTGTAATAAAAAAAAACACAGATAGGTTTATATACATGTGGAACATTCACTGTAATAGACCACAGGTAGGTTTATACACACATGGAACATTCACTGTGATAGATCAAAGATAGATTATTTAAAGGTCTTGATATGGTTTAAAACACTGAAGTTTTGTGAGAACATTATCTGCCTACATGAAGACTAAACTGGAACTCAATAAACTGTCTAGAAAAGCCACAACATTCAGAAATTAAATGAAAAATTTCCATATAATCTGTGGATCAAAGAAATAATTATAAGAGAATTGTGAATAATTTTTCATGTATAGGACAATAAAAATATGGCATGGAAATTGTATTACACAGTTAATGCAATGCTTGGAGGCATAAGGGAGATTTTCAGTGTCTGTTAGGACACCAGATCTGATCTCAATGGTCAAGACATCAAGAAAGATAACAAAAAAGAATTGTTAGAAGATAGAACTAATAAACACCAGATATCAATAATACAGGGCCAAATGAAGAAAATAATTTTAAAGATAAAAAAGATTTTATAAAACTTTTAATTCAGTTGATTATCAAGTAACAGAGCTCATGTTGGGCAGGATAACACAAATGGCCAGTATCCAGAGTAAGTTTTTATGGTATAAGATTAATATATAAGAATAAATTGCTTTTCTATATGCTGTGCTAAAACAAAAAGGTTACTATTTATAAATGTTGAGGTTTTGGGAAAGCTGGAGGGAAGGAATGAGAGATAGATATGATCAAAATACACTGTATACATGCATGAAATGTTCAAAAAGAGAAAAATGAGTTCTATACACAATAAGATAATATAAATATATATAGTAAAAGGTGAACAACATCTATGTACTGGAAACGAAAGATGGACAGAAATAAAAGAAAACCTAAATAAACCATTGCACTAATTAATAGATTCGAAAATTTAGTATTTATAAAATACTTGTTCTTCTCTGATTAAACAATTTAATATGACCACAAACTCAGAATCCAGGATTTTAAAAATAAATTAAAAACTGATTCCAAAATTTGTGTGGAAAAGGAAGTAAGTAGACTATCTTATCAATTTTCCTGCTAAAAATACAAGTTCACAGACCTACATATAGAATGTGCCTTCACAACTCCCTACCAAGCTGTCATATTCAATGCAGAGAGGTATCAGCATAGGATAAACAAACGGATCAATAGGACGGAATGCACAGACCAGAAGTAAGTCCACACTTATGTTGTTGATTGATTTTTTCCCACAAACATGCCAAAGCAACCATGTGAGGAAAAAAACCACTATTGACCAGGGTGCATTAAAGAGATGGGCATCCACCGCAAAGAGAAGGAAACCCCAGCACTGGGCTTCTGGTCCAGTCGCTGCCATGGGCTCAGCCATTCCATTCTTCATTATTCATGCAACAGAGGGGAAAACAAACGCCAGCCAATGCATTGGGTCAGGAGTGTTTACTGATTTTTTTTCCCTTCACAATAGTTGATGACTGGAAACAGCCCAAATGTCTGTCAACAAAAGAATCAATACACAAACTGTGGTGTTTTCATACAATAAAATACTACCAGCCAAAACGGGGGAAGGGGGGAGAGGGGAGCTAAAGCACTGCTTATATGCACATAACCATGAACAAAACCACAGACATTAGGCCAAATGAAAAATACAAAAAAAAAAAAAATTGTATGGTTGTACATATAAGAGGTTCTTAAAAGAGTAAAAAAATAAAAATAAAAATAATAATGTCTACAATGACTGAGTAGTACATAAGGGAACTTTCTGGATAGGTAAAAGGTGCCTTATCTTATAATACAGACATCAATGTACATGTCCAAGCAAGACTCCTGCATCTCAGCATGCACGCACCTGAGACAGTACATAATAACCAAGTGGGATGGTAGAAATACAGAAGTCTAAAAACCACAGATGTTCACTGTTAGAGATGGATGGGGGGGTACAGAGGGATTCAATATTCAATTCCATTTAGTTTGGATATGTTTGAAATTTTCAATAATGTTGTTTTTAAAATGTTTAAAAGCCTAAAAATCCAATAGTAGGGCAGGGACATTCAAATCAGGCCATTGGCCTTAATATAGAACTTTCTATGAATATTTTATTTCATTTTATTTATTTTCTAGTTCCCTAGAGAAAAACATTCTCCAAGTTAAAATTTGTTTTATGGATTTATTGTCAACATTCCATCAACAAATATGTGTGTTTCTGCTGTCCAGATCAGTTCTTGAACAGCTCTGAGTAAAATCCTTAAAGGTGTGGGTGTCCCCGGGAAAGTGGAGTTGAAACACCTTTTCTTGCAGGGACAATGAAGTGTTGAATTAATTTGCTTAGGGACTTCAAAGTGTCTGTTTTCCGGGGAGTTTCATCTGAAACGAGGCCACACTGTGTATGCTGTGCTGGACTTGCCTGGCGCCGGCTGCTGCGTTCCTTGTCTTTCTGGTGCATGGCTCTTTATCCCTGCTCCATGCTCACTCCAAGAAGAGGATGTGTTCTTTTGTTCTTTTTGTTGTTGTTGTTGTTCATTTGTTCTTAGGCCTACACAGACTCTTGTGTTCTTCACCAAAATCTTTTGAAGATAGAAAAAAAAATATCCTATCTTGTTAAGCAACATTTTAGCATCCACGGTGCTTCTCTGGAGAGGTTTCCTTTGGGGAAGGTAATGGATGAGGCCTGTCTGATCATGACAAGACTTAGCAGCTGTTTCTGCGCTCACAGGGACTGGGGACTTTCCACCCACACGCAGGACCCCAGGCTCACCTCCTGCAAGTCAGAGGGAAGGATGCCACCTGCTTGTGCCACCTTTTCTGTTTTCTATCAAGTCCTTGCATGCATCCTTGATACTGTGAGTGAGAATAGACAAGGAGACAGAAGTGGTGACCGTCTAAAGACTGTCCCAAAGTGTGGTATCTTGGTCTTTGGGAAAACAGCCAAAGCAGGTTGCTGTTCCTCCATGAGGCAAGCTGAGGGGGGAAGGCATTCCCTCCCTGCATCGGAGGGACACGAAGCCAGAGGGGTTTGAGCGCAGCCCTTGCTCAGCTCTCCCTCTGTGCCTTATAGTGCATCAGACTCTTCCTAGTACACTTCTTACGATGGTCCATCCACTCTCCCCTAAACCCAGGCAGGCAGGGGTAAAGCTGCCCCCCTCGGCTTTTCACTTCTAAAGGTACCTGTGTGGTGTAAAATTTACATCAAATAAATCAATGGAGTCTTCTCTTGTGTCATCCTTTGTTATATGGTCTCAGGTTCAAGGAAAAAAAATGACTAAATATGCATTGCACTATGCAGAGTTTTGCAACAATCAGTACTTGTTAAAACTATATCCCTTAAAGTTACTGAAGACAGAGAAGGAGAAGAGAGGAAGAGGAGGAAGAGGGGAGAGACAGACAGACAGACAGACAGACAGACACAGAGAGAGAGAGAGAGAGAGAGAGAGAGAGAGAGAGAGAGAGAGAGAGAGAGGAGAGAGGATAAAAAAGGGAAGAGCAAGCTTGATTCATTGTTTTTAAATGCAGTTATAGTTACACACATGCACATATGCACATGCACACACACAAACATACATGCACACACAGACATGCACACACACACACACACACACACACTCACACTCATGAAGCATAGTAGAGTAAGGAAGCCTGCCCTTCCACTCCAGTGGAATGAACATTCTGCCTTTCTCTGGGATGATATGGGAAGAGTAACTTGTGGCAGAGGGAAGAATGGAAACTCAGTTCCTTCCCAGAGCTGTGCCCAGCAATGCCCAGAACTTGCTACAACTAAGGAGGCCTTCAGAGGTGGAGCTTTGCCTCTTTCTTAGCAGGCTCAATGCATTTTTTTCAACTGTACCAGTGGCTATGACCTGTGTGCTTGGTTTGAGACCATAATTCACTTTTATAGCAAGGCATCTCTGACTTTATCGCTTTCCTGCCTGGTCCTCCCACACCCACACCGAAACCTCAAATGCTTTAGTTAAAATGAAGTTTCCTTTTCTGAGAGGATGGAGCAAATCAGAAAAGTAAAGGCCCTAGGAGGAGGGTGTGGCTGGTGGAGGAGAACTGGAGGATCGTTTAAACTAATTAGAGGCTTTCCCCCTTCCCCTTTCAGTCTTCCCTACCGAGTAATTCTTTTCCTGATTACAGTAAACTCGGTCTTAACAGATCAAAAAGAAGGACGCTGAAGTGAGTTGCTTCCCCACAAAATTATTTATGGGAATGGCATTTCGTGCAGCCGGGCTCCACCCTGCCTCTGTTTCATTCAGGCAGTTAGTCTGCATTTGTTCATGTCGGACTTTCTCAGGTTTGTGGAGCAGCTCAGTAGAACAAAAAGAGCCAGGCTAGAGACAGATGTTTTCCCAGTTTTTAAAAGATGCCTTCTGAAACAGCATACGCTGTGTATTTCTCTTGCCCTGCCCCTGCAGGTACGCTCCCCCACCCCACCTCTATGGTATGTCCCCTCCAAGCTCCTCTGTGCTGCAGCTTTCAAGTGTGCAGTGCAGGTTTCCTGCAGAAATTATTTATTATAAATAATATAACAGTTATAACATACATCCCTCCTAGGCCTCAGAGTCCCATAACAAAGAATGTCAGGCCACCTAATGAGCACTAAAGGGTGCTACCTTGGCCTGAAAGGACCATCTCTGGAATAATGTCATTTTGCTTCTGTGGGTCACCAGCATAGACCTGCTGGTATTTGACCAGATGTGAGTCTGAAGACAAGTGCAGGAGACTCTAATTGGCAATAATAGAATTCTGACCTTTTGGAAGACAGGAGCAAATTAATCCGACATCTGCAAATGACTTACCTGGACTATGCACCTCTCTGTTTCCTTCTTGGTAAGACTGACAGAAAACAGTCTCTCTTTTCCACGTCTACCTGCATCCCCTAAAGCATCAGTTGCCTACCTCGGGCTGCTAAGTGCTTTCCCTCAGTTTGGAAGCATTTGGAACTGTTGGCCATAAGCACTTCACACTAGTCAAAACTTTGGCTTGCAGAGTTCTAGGCTACCAACTGCCCCTTCTTAACTGCTCACCTATCCTGTCTGCACGTCTTCATTGCAGGCTGTTTATTTTCTCTTCACACATTTTGTCTCTTCAGGACCCTTGACAGATTCCTCTTTTCCTAATCATAAGGACAAGGATCAGGTAAATTCCCATGCACCTGCTGTGGGAATTTCAGCATTTCCATATCATTTCTTCTCATCTCTTAAGAATGAGATGGGTACACTGGGTAGAATGTCCCATCACATTTCCATTAACATCATTATATTCCATATCTTGCTTGTCTAGACTGTATATTCCTCAAGGGCAGGGACTACATCTGCCTTAGTTCACATTCAGTACCACGTAGCACATGGTAAGAGCTATAGATGAGTGCACTGTCAACTTTAACTTACATATAATACTAGATTTTACAGATTACCCTGTAGTTTAGAGAGCTTTGACTTCAGTCAAGGCAAGGGAAAGTTGAAAATGGCTGACTTTGAGTCTCGATCTTTTCACTATCGTGTGTCAAAATAAACCCAACTCCCTTTTTTCCATTTCTGTGCACAACTAGTAGCCAGTCGTCATCAATTCATGAACAAAACTATAAAGTTTTCCAGTTTTCCTAATCACTAGCATCAGTTGGAACATTCTAGAGCAATATGTGTTTCTAGATGCCACTCTAACTGTGCTGCATGTCAATAACTAGAGGAAAGGTCTAGAAATCCTTTTCCTCTGTATCACTGTGATCACATGACTGCGAAAGCAGGTTTCAACTGCCAAAGGGGAGAGGAAAGGACAGGAAGCCAAAGAGACTCAACCATGGAGAAGGCATAAAAGGATGAAAGACCCAACTGTGTGTTTCTGGTCTGGGTGGTTCTCATCAATACAGAAGACACAACATGAAGCTAGCGTCTCTTAAAATGTGATTCCAGGTTGTCAACATAGAACATAAGAAATGGGGATTCTCAGGCTGAATGACAGACACATATGACTTGAGTTTGAGTTAAACCTGAAGATGAAATCCAGTTGCTTGGACTTCCAGGTAATTCTGACCTACTTTAAACTCTAGAATGCTGTCCTTGGATAGCATCCAAAACAGGTTATAATGATTCTTATAGTAATATTTTCTAGCATCTAAAAATCACTTAAAGCTAATTTTCCCCCATTCAGAACCAGTCCATCATAAATGTAAGTTTTTTTTCCTTTGCAAACCAGATAGTTCATGTTATTTCCCCATAGCTATTTTTACTGCTCCATTACATGGTCTCAGTAAAAATGTTCTCCACCACATTGTTACACCCAAATCAGCATCTTGTAACTTGGACCATCTTGTGCAAATGCATCTAAGCACTAAGCTTGTTATACATCAAGAGTTCAGTAAATATTAATCACATTTAAAAATCTTAAATTTAATAAGCAAAGGTGTTTTTTGTTAGAGTCGTAGAGGAGAAAAAAAAGGACTTATTGCTGGCTTGAATTGCTGGTATTATCCATAGGGCCTACTTCATGCATTTTGTCAGAGCCTTTCCAGTTTTTCTGGTTTTCTTGCCTGCTGCTCATATTTAAGACACATCCCTAACTGCCTTCCATTTCATCTCGATCCAATCACTTCTGTTCACTCAGATTTCGAATCCTGTTTTCCAAATAGCTTGTGATTCTTTCCTCCAATTCACCAACACCTACAGGTGTAAATGTTCGCTTTTCCCTTTAACTTTCTTCCAGAATTTGTCTAATACATTGTTCCCCATTTCCACCTTCCAAGCTAAAGTCAGAGTCATTAGACACAAGGAAGAAAGAGAGGGAGAAATGAAGCAGGGTTCATGCCAAATTAAGTCACATGTTTGTGTTAGAGGGTAGTCTGTTATTAATGTGCATTAAGCATTTGGGCACACTAAGTGCTCAATTCATGTCAGTAACTATAATAATATGACACAACTTGAGGAAATGGTATTGTGTTCACACACTCCCTGCATGAGTCACTATTCAATACGGTCAGTTGGATATTTGGACTCAGGCCAGTTGGTACCCAGTCTGGACTTTGCTAAGCGGTTACTGCAGCTGTTATTGTCCAAGAACCCCTTGTAGTTCTGTCTAACACCCAGCAGGGAGATGCAATTGTCCAGCAAACAGATTTAAGAAATGGACTAGAAATGGAGTCTCCCAGGAAGCATTTTAAAAACTAATCCTTCCATTTTTAACAATCACCACAAAAGAAAATGAAGAAAAATGCAGTGCACTGTGAGAATCAGTTGAGATGGGAAATGCTCAATAATTTATAACATTTCTAAAGTAATGCTTTCCTACAAACTTTTACACAAATTGAATCTTCATTTTTATATCAGAGGATCTTCCTACCTCATCACTGTGGGGCTATTAGATATGTGCTTAGTTAGCTGGATGACTGGGAGTAAATGCCTACTGAAGGGATAGAGTCTTTTCACAGAGAGAGGACTCTATGGAGGCTATATATGAAGCAGATAGAGCACAACACTTGACATCAAGATATCCAGGTTAGATGACAGCTTCCAAAATCATTGATTTCATGATGGTATATGAACCTCAAACCCTCTTAAAGCTTTGATGGCTTGTTCTATAAGATAGGAACAATGATTTTTCCTCATACAAATTTACACAGCTATTTAGAGAAAAATAAGAGGTAATACAGATGTGTTAGTATCTATGCTTAGTTTTGCTATAATATTAATATACAGTAAATAATCCCAAAATGTTCTTAAGAACAAGTATATCTCCTTTATATGGTTTTGGATCAGTGGTGGCTCATTTGATCATGACTGTACTTGGGACCAAGTCTGCCTCAGTGTGAGCCAGGCTGCAGATACACTGACTCTTGTGACTGTCAACTACAATGTTAAAGAACAACTGGAAGCTTCCTTTGGCTGTAAAAGACTGAGCTTTAATGTAACACATTACTCCCTAAAATATACATTCCACTGGTTACATGGCCAAACCTGATGCCAATGGGGCCAGAAAAATATCTTTAGACCTTTGGGAAGATGCACCATGAGTGAAGAGAAAAAAATCAATACTGAACACGAGTAATATAATCTATTGCAGTGGATAGAATTGTTCTGGAAACTACAAAAAGTTCATTCAGATATTGAGGTAATAATAACAATTACTTTGGCTTTAGATGGCAGTCTGAGGTTATTTTATAAATGATGTGATTTGGAGCTTTGTAGAAATAAAAACATTCAGGCATAGGGTTCTTCTTGTAAAACCCTCCAGTTATTTGGGAAATCTCAAAGTATCCATTTCCAGAAAACTATACATGTATCTAATAGATAAAAACAGATGGTTGAGAGATATAATATTGGTCAGGATGTGATCAAGGAGTGCAGCTTCTAAACTGTTCTCAAATCTTCCCAGGAGCTACATTGGAGATGGTGGATTCCATGTGTTCAGAATATACTTCAAGCCAAGTGACATGAAAAGCCAGCATGATTTCCTTATGTAGTTGGTAAAATTGCCCTTTACAACACTGGCATCTGTGTCGAACAATTCTACAAAGACTATTCTACAATTCTATAATCACTTGTCATCCTACCTGCACTCTATGACATTGAGAAGAAACAGGACACATGTGATCTCCTTTGTTATCCGGCCAAGGAGTACATACAGAACCAAGCTGAGGCACTCTGCCTGCTCTCTAAGTGTTCCTTAAACTTTAACCGGCAAGTACTTATAAACTGACTAGAACAGTGGTCCATAGGCACAAAATGTACATCAACTTAGAAAGTCATAGAATGGAACAAAAACTTATAGGATTAATTTTTATAATGATATCTCAGAAAACACAAGTGGCAAGTTACATGGACAAAGTGGATCAATTACAAATAAATATGACTGAAAAAATGGGCAGTTCCTATTATGAAGTTCCCAAATCACCCTGATCCCAGATTTCCTAGAGTAGCAAATAGGCCCTACGCTGGAGCCAAAATGAACACAGACAGAATCCACTCTTATTTATAAGGATAGATAAAGAAGAAAAAAGAAGACACCTAGTGCCACCTTGCCTCAAGGGAGCACCACTATGTACAACACGTATGTGGTGCTGAGGTGGGAAGGATAGACTAATGGAGCAGTGAGTGTGCTGTGGAGTAAGGCAGAACTCAAGATGAGATGGTGGTGACAGATGAGAGAAAGGGCTGAGGTCAACATGTTGTCATTTCCCAGTAGGGAAGATAGGACGGTGTGCAGAAGCCTGGAGCTCATGTAGTGGCAGACTTGACCCCCAAACTGATGCCTGATGGCAGGACCGCTGGCTCAGAGGCCCAAGATGAGGAAAGAACCTCCATGAAGGCTACCGTATTATGAGATGCCACCAGAAGCCATGTTGGTGTCTATAGTTCATGCTGCTGTCCCAGGTCATCATAAAGCCTGAGACCCATATGAATGAATGCAGTCTGTGCCTCTGCTTAATGCCTTGATGATAACATTTGGCTTTGCTGCCTCGGGGAGGAATTGTGGGGGATGTTGATGATGCAAGTAGCAGGAATGGTCACCTAAGGCCATGCTGTGGCCCATGCTACCACACAAGCTCATGGTGATGTCTCTCTCTGGGCTGTCACCTAAAGTCATGGTGATGTCTATAGGTGCACAGCAGAGTTGTCCTGACCTCTTTCTGGCCACAGCAAGTTGATGGCTTCTGGAATGGATGCAGGTGTAGACTCATCCACCCTTGGGGGACTGGCTACTAGGAATTTGACTGTGCTCCAGTGAGTATATGGGCAACATAAAACGAGCTTTCTTTTCTTTTCCTCTTTCTTTTGTAATTGGTGGAGGTCATATGGTGGGAATAGGCATGGGAAGTCTGTGAGGTGAGTACAATTGTGGTGCATGATAAGAGATTCCCAAATAATAGAAAAGAAGGAATGAGATTTAAAGAGAAATTTCAGTATAGACAAGAATTATCAGAGTGCAGGGTTGAACTCTGATCAGCAATAGAAATGAGATCAGAAGAGAAAAGCATGAGATTGGCAATCAAACAGAAGCAAATTTAAATACCAACTCTACCACTAGGTCAACTCTATCAGAGCCAGGCCTTGGTTTTCTTATCTAATAAGAATGTCAGTTTGGTAGGGTTGTAGTGATAAAGCGACAAGCTAGCTCGTATGGAAGTGGGAAGCCTGTGCCTGCTCATTAAAAACAATAACCCTCATCATACCCTTCTCTTTTCAACTTAATAGGTGTGTGTGTGTGTGTGTGTGTGTGTGTGTGTGTCTGCTTTTTCTAAATAAATAATTTTAAATAAGAATCATACATTTATGCTATAGTATGTTGTATAGTGATTTCTCTCCATCTGGGAGAGTTTTATAAGTTTAGACTTTGGCTTTTATGTTAGTTTTTACTTTTAAAAGAGATAATAGATATTGCCTTGTATATAATAGACAATAAAAGGTAAAAAGAGAAATTTAAAATTGTAAGTTGAATATTTTTGGATTATCAAACATGTACAGTTATTTGAAACATCAAGGATTAAGCAGTTTTGTTAATTAACCTAAATAATTAGCATTCCTAGCTATTCTTCAAGTCCTAAGTGAAACAAAATAGAAAAATAAAGTTAATCAAATATGATGTATTTCATAAGCAAATTTGCTTTTAGGGAAATGTAATGTTCTTTGGTATGGATTATATCTATCCAAGCCTACAAAGTCATATAACAAGACTATCCATAAAACTGGGGCGCTGGCTCAGTCAATAGAGTGATTTGCAAGCATGCAGAACCTATAGTTTGATCCTCCAGAACCTAGAGTTAAAAAGCTAAACAACTGTCCACCAGAATCCTAAAACATAATAAACTATTGCTGTTGCCTTTGACTGTTCCACAGAGGGAGAATGTAAATTCCTGTTGCTGAAGGGATCATGCACCTCAGACATAAATCCCAGATGTCCCTGAGCTGGAACTGACCAGAAAGCCATTCTTTCCTCTGGTGCCATTCATCTTGCCTCCTTTCTTAGTACTAACTTTCATGGTAACAGAAAGGACCATGAAAACTTCCAGTGGAGAAAAAACAACCAATGGTCCTACCCAGCTATAGCATCTATGAACCACAACAACAACCAGCATAGCACAATGGCCCTAAAGATGTCATAGTGGCACATATACCTTAGCAGTAACCAACAGTTCTCTAATGGAACTTAAGACCACCTCAATAAGAAGAAAATAATTCCTGGAACTGGAAATGAAGTGAACTACCCAGGACTACTAAAATTTAGTATATGTCTTGGTCAGTGGTCTATTCCTGTGAAGAGTCATCAGGACAATGGTAACTTCTATAAAAGAAAATATTTAGTTGGAGCTTTCTTACAGCTTCAGAGGTTTAATCCATTATGATCATGGTAGGGAGCATGGCAGCAGCCAGGCAGACATATTGCTGAAGAATTAGCTGAAAGTTCTATATCCAGACCTTCAGGCAGTATGCAGAGTGATTCTGAGCTTGGAATGGACAGTCTCAAATCTCAAAGCTCACCCCTTCCCTGGTGACATACTTCTTCCAACAAGGCCACACCTCCTAATCGTTTCAAATAGTGCCATGCCCTGTTGAACAAGTATTTAAATCTATGAGATTATGGGATCACTCTTACTCAAACCACCACCATATACTTGTACATATTTGTAACGCCAATACTGGAGACAAGTGGATCCCTGGGGATCATGACTAGTCAGGCCCATGAGAGATCACATCTGAGGTCAAATCAAAAGGGCAAGATGGATGGCACCAGAGGAATGATACCCAAAGTTGGGCTCACACACACACACACACACACACACACACACACACCTGTATATGTACTTACACAAACATGAAAACACAAAAATCCTTAGTAGATTCAGCATAAGTATTTCCTCCTTCAGACAAATAAGATGATATGAATTAATGCATGAAAGCTGTACCTGGTACAAAGCGAAAGTAGAATTAATGTCAGTTGCAATAGCAGTATCATTAATATTGGCTGAACTGGCCATGGGAGTTCCTTGAAAATAGCTGACTAATCTCAATGCTAGTAGGGCCCAAGCTTTATCATTAAAAGATTCAGGTAGAGTGGGCAGGTCTAGGAGGGGGAATGGAGAATGAATGTTTTGGCTCTGAACACCACAGCTTCTGGTACTAGGGCATTGCTCCTGTTTGTGGTTGCCGGGAAAAGAGAACTAATGTGACAGCCATTTGTGGATTCTTTCCAGAGTGCCAATATTCTGGGGACTATACTTTTCTCAGAAGGAAGAAACCTCTGGCTAGTGTCCAGAAAGACTGACAGGAAAGGTCCAATCAGTCCCTGGGATTTAGAATTTTAAACCTCCAGTTTCTATAGGAGAGAGATTTTTCTCTTTTTCTATTTCTTTTCTTTATTTCCTTTTTTTTTCTTTTTGAATTTAGTGGCAGGAGAGCCATGGAAACACAGTTGAGAAGAACTGCTGGGAGCCAGGCCCAGCAAAGGTGTTTCTTCTTGGTCCTTCTTGAGGCAGCGGAGGGGGGAAGCGTCGGCGGGGGTAAGACTTTGTCTTACAGAAAGTTTAGGGTTGTTGTATAATAAAAGGTTTACTTATCTAAATCTAAGTTACTAGGCTAACATAGCTGACCTGCCTTCTGTGTTCCTCTGGAGCCAGAGACTGCAGTCTCAGGTATTTAACACCTCATCCTAAAACAGCAGGAGATTAAGTAAAGGGTTAATTGCTAGAGCCTTTTCCCTATTGTCCAGATGCCTCTTTCTTGTCAGTCTAGGGGGGAAGTTAGGAGCAATAAACTTCTAATGAACCTGGAGAAGAGAATAACACTTGTAGACAGAAAAATTTCTACATACGTGAATATGTATAATCTCACATAAATTCACACATACATCTTCATACATCTTCATACATAGATTCACACATACATCTTTCACGCAGTCAGAAGGAGAAGCCTGCCTGCTCCTTCTACTCTCTGCAACATCTTCTTTTTTCCTCTTTCTCTCTGCCTCCTGCACATTGTTATTCTCTTAGTTTATGTTACCTATAGTTTCTAAGTTACTCCACTCTGCATTATCCTTCTAGTCTTGTTCTCTTCTGACTAAAAAACTTCTCCTCAGTTCAGTTCTCCTCTCAGCTCTGTCCCTCTCATTCAGTTCTTCTGGTCTGACTTCTCTTTGTCCTCAGCCCTTAAAACGTCTTTCAGAATGCATGATCACATGTTACAAAGTTCATCATAAGTTCACACAGAAAACCAAGTCCTACATTGAAATAGAAGCTTACAACAGAGAATGTTTACATACATATCCATTAGGAGTAATTATCTAGCTATCACTTGTCTTCTCTACAGGTTCGTAGAAAGTTTAAAACCATAACTAAGTTATAAGTGACGTTTTGTATAGAAAAACCCAGTCAATATTTTACCTTCTGTCCTAACACCTATAATAAATCCTAGTTCCCTTTTTATGACCTTTAGTTAATTGTTTTACAACCTCTTGGAATGTGCTCTGAGTAGGAGAAAGTCTGGTTGCCATCTAAGAGCAATTAACTTGTGACACTTGGGAGACTGGCAGAGTTCTCATTGCAGTTTGGCTATAGGAGGGATCCATTAGTAAAGAGCTTAGTAATCACAGATATAATTTTAGGAATTCTTATAGGATCCTCATTAAAACTAAAGTCATCTATTTGTCTACATAGCATCACTATAAGACATCTTCATGGATCTGCAAGGATCTGCTCCAAAGGAATGTGCTATTACTATTGATTATTATAAATGTATAATAATAATAACAACAGGAAAAGCATATAAATAGCAGGAAATCTTTCCTAAAATTAGTCCCCCACAGCCTTGCTGAATGGGGGCTCACCTGTCGCAGATTATATAATAATCCGAGGCAGGCATTTCAGGATGAACATCTGCTAGTATATTAGCTTGTCCCATTATGGCTCCTGACAAAGAACATTAGAAATTAAAAAGGATTTTAATTGTCCATGCTCTGTGAGTCTGGCTCCCTCACTGTCAAAACCTCTGGGTATGCCATGCCTGCAACGACATGAGTATAAACTGGGCGCGTGTCATTTCCAGTCATGTTCTCACAACTGGAAATGGGGTAAATTTCTCTATCTATCTGTTGATGCTAGAACCAGAATTAGAACTATGACTCCTGGTAAAATCTATGTCTAGCAATTTTGGTAATAATGGTTCACAGACCCATATAATATTTTGAAATAATTTTAGCTATAAGAAAACCAGAAAGAAAACAGAATAAACAGAATGCCATTAATTTTTGTGACAGAGTTTCCAAACTTCACACACACACACACACACACACACACACACACACACATCCTCCCCCTAACAACAACAACAACAACAATTTTCAAAAGTATAGGACCTCAGGGTCTGTCATGGTTAATCTCCATGGTCAACTTGAAGGATTTATAATCACCTGGGGAACATAACTGTAGGTGTATTCATTAAGAAGGTTCCAAAGAATTTAGCTGGAGAGAAGAGATTCACCCAGAGTATTGGCAGCAGCACTCTGTGACATGGGTCCTGGAAAGACTACTAGGGCGCGAGTATTCATGTTTTCACATTGGTTGCTGTACTTTCCTACCCATGATAGACTATGTACTCAAACTGTGAGCAAAAAGAATGTATTCCTCTCCTAGGTTGCTTCTTATCAGTTATTTGGTCATGACAAGACAAAAAATAACCCTCAACAGTGAGAAATTGTTGCTAGATTCCCAGGGAAAGACATAAGAAACAATGACCTGTCTTCATAAGGTCCCAAAGACAAACTGAGGCGTGGCTGACTAATGCGTTTATTGGACATGGACATGGATATGGGTGCTTCTCCAAAAGCTATACAGGAACATTTGTACCCAGCAGGGATGAGGTCTTTCCTGTATGTACATTGATGGAGCCTCCTTCTACTAAATTTCTTTGCCTACATACTCATGCAGTTAGGGCAGATTCTTGGGAGTGGTTATGACCCTCCCTGACTCTCCATGAGGGGGTGCCATCAGTCAGCTAGCCCCACTCTCTGACCCTCTATGAGGGAATGTAGTCAGCTAGCCCATTTTGAATGGTCTTTCTCAGGAGAGCACAGTTGAATGCTCCAGGGTGAATGTTTGACTCAGGGACCACGCCTATAAAGCAGCAATGGATGCAACAATCCTGCTCACCTGACCTTCTTATTGCTTACTCTCTCAACTACTTTCTAAGAGAGTAGGGCCCACAGTCAAAACTGCTTTTTCCTTTTGAGAGGGGAAGAGAGGGGGCGAGGGAGAGAGAGAGAGAGAGAGAGAGAGAGAGAGAGAGAGAGAGAGAGAGAGAGAGAGAGAGAGAGGAGAGAGAGAGAGGAGAGAGAGAGAGAGAGAGAGAGAGAGAGAGAGAGAGAGAGAGAGAGAGAGAGAGAGAGAGACCATCTAAGCCAGACTGGCCTCAAACTTGTGATAATCCTGCTTTAGCACTTAATTGCTGGGCTTACAGCATGAGGCACCATGCCCAGCTAATAGCCAGAACTCTTCTTGGCCTCTTTGGTGTCCTTGTTTTAAGAACTTGAAACTAAACCCTCAACTGGGGATTTGAATGGGAATAAAAGACTCAAATAAGAATTAAGGGTATATTTCAGCTGAGAGTGCTTTCCTAGAATGTAGAGCAACCTGTATTCAATCCCCAGCATTGGGAAAGAAAAGAAAGAAGAAAGGAAAGAAGGAAACACAGACACACAGAGACAGACAGAGATAGACAGAGACAAACACAGACAGACAGACAGAGTGATATTCAAGGCCATTTTAAAAATATACCAGCATCTGACCCCTCCCAGTTGCTTCCTTGACTCTGTGGGACTGGAGTAGGGTGCCATGTTTGAGGGACTGAGTGGATGTGGGTTCTCAAAGCTCTAAAGATGGCCTCCCATTTTGGGAGGGCATAGTTCTGAAACTCAACACAGCCTCAGAAGACAGCCGCCTCAGCCTGGCCCTCAGTAATGACATGGGTTTTTTTTGGTTTTGTTTTGTACTGGCACTGTCTCCACGAGGTCCATATGGCCCAGCAGGAACTATGCCCCCAGGGGAGTGGGGCCTGGTGGAATCATTGGCTATGATTCTACTTTCACTAAAACACATTTTCCTCTCTACTTCTTCAGCTATTTGTTCTCTGTCAGAGACTTCACAGGTGGCCTTGGCTCCTAAAAGCCAGTCATCAAAAGATCATGATCAAAGAGAGCCTTTAGCACAGACTGTGGGCCACCTGCCTGGAGAGTGGTACAGTCAGCATCCTCCCCTCCCCCACTTGCAGTGGTGGGGCGGGGAGCTTCACATCATTTTCTACTCTGCTCTCTATTGAGAGCTCCAGGCGCTGGGCTGTGTTATTAGATTTAAGCATCCGGGTCAACAGCATACTTTGCAAGCCCCACCCCCACCCTCTATCCCCCAGCTGGGAGGGCTGTCACAGCCTCCTCTACACTTGATGTTTTCATTTCAGCTCCTGTCTCCCTCCTTCCGAAACCAGTGGCATTAAGCGCCATTAGGACAAGGCAGCTGAGAACATGAAGCAGGGCTTATCAGGAAACCAAAAACTAAATCTTCGCACTCACCAGACCTGGCACGGACTCGTCCACCCCAGGGCTTCTGTGTGCCTGGAAAGAAGGAGTTCTGCTTTACAGTTCTTATTCCCCTGTGACCAGGGACAGGGGCTGTTAAGATCCTATGTGCTGCGGCGTTAATGCTTTGAATTTACGAGGTCTGTTTGTGAAATGCCCTGCAGCTTGATTTCTCTCTCCTGGTTGCAGAAAACCCCTGGAAGGTTCAAGGATGGGGCTGTTACTAATAGAGTAAAACTAGGACTAATTTCGGAGCATGGAGTTCAATATCCTCTTTGATACCAGAATCTAGGTGAACAGAGGTGGAGGTAATCTAGACACACATGGAGGCATTTAGGATGTCAGAAAGAAGGAGTTACAAAAATAAATTAGTTAAGCTAGCAACAAATGAGCTGGAAATGGAAAACATACATCTGAATCTCTTGGGTCAAAGGTAGAGTAGGGGATAGAGAAGAGAACAGCCTGATTTGTAAAGGGAGAAGAAAAGGACCAAAGGAGAGGAGGGAATCTGGAAGGTTTGCCGAGCAATGGCCTCTCTCCAAAGCAATGGAAAAACACCAGAACAAAGAGGGCTGAAGGCAGATTGTGGCTGTGGGCATCACCCAGATATGCATCTGAGACCCCAGCATCTACAAAGAGGCTTCCAGCATGCACCACCAATGGCCTGCTTTGCATGTGGGAAGAAAGAGCTGTAAAAGTCCATTCTGATTCCTGTTTGAAGGACAGAATTTCCCTGACCTTCAAGAGTTAACCTTGCTAGGGCCTGGAGAGGTGACTCAGCAGTCAAGCATTGCCTACTGGGTTTGCAAGGGACCCAAGTTCAGTTTCCAGCCCCCCTGTTTGGCCCACAACTTCCCTTAACTCCTGCTCCTAGTAGCAAGTCTTTGTTAAACTTAGCTTGCTAAAGGCAGTTTTTGTCAATTCTCTCCCTCCCTCCCTTTCTCTCTCTCTCTCTCTCTCTCTCTCTCTCTCTCTCTCTCTCTCTCTCTCAAAAATATCATGTGCTTTTTGTTTGATTGTAAAAATAAATTAGTAAAATTGTACTTAGGGCTCATCATGTCTCCCCTTGGATCTATTTACCTATCCTAAGAACAGCTCTAGATTCTACTAGTTATACAGTCTCTGCCCCACTAGGAAACAATGAGGGAGAGCTCGAATCTGACCCCAGTGGCCTCCTGGTCTTCTTCCACATCCTGCTGACTGCTGAGAGCCAGCTCTAATTTAAAATAAGTTTTGTGCCTCAGTTATAGAGGAAGCATAGGTAGTCAGAGCAGCGCATTGTCTAAAAGGCCTTCATGCAGGGAAGCTGGTAAGTGAATTCGTGGAATTCTATTTAGTTTTGAAGAAGGAAGAATTATTTGGAATTTGCCATGTAGAACTGGGTTTCTAAAACAGGAATGAGAGGTAATAGCAAGTAAGAAAAAGCAATAGAGAAAGATGTATCTAGAAGACTTAGCTTTTCTGATTTTTGCTCCTGTCTGAGGAATGGACGGGCTGAGGCTACTAGTCTTTAACGCATATATTCCATGGTGGCATTATTCAGACTGCTTCGGGTTTTGTTTCCATTTGTTAGATATTGCAAGGCAGGTTCACTCATTTGACACATGCTTATTGAGTGTCTTTGTGTGAGCCAAGGTGGGTTTGCATTATGCACTCTGGGACAAAGAAGTCTCTTTCTCTGTGTTTTTATTGCTAACAGCAATGCTGAGATTGAATGCAGATGAATGCGGGCAGAGGGATATTCTCCTAACACAGGCTCGTAGGCCACAGACTTAGGAAGGATATTAATAGTGTTTGATGTTATCTTCTTATCTGACCTGTGATTTCACACCAACACCTCCCATTAAATCGGCTCCTATCTTTGCTCCCTGAGAAGATGCAGAGTTTATAATGTCTCAGTCCTGCAAACTCTTCTCCACTGTAGCTCTTATTGTTAAATGCTTTCCTACACTAAACTAAAAGTTCTCTCTCTCTCTCTCTCTCTCTCTCTCTCTCTCTCTCTCTCTCTCAGGTTTTATTTTTTTAATGGATATATTCTATATTTACATTTCATTTCCCTATGGCTGTTTTTAGTTGTTTTTCCAACTTTGACTACCCGGAATCTTATTTTCTCCAACATAGCAATTGTTTGCTTGCAGAAACATAATTCTTACACTCTTTAGGTCCTCTCAACACCTTCTCTTCTCTAGACTCAGCATGCTGTATCCGCTCAAGCTTCCCTTGGGAATGATGTCTTTTGGCTTTTTACCTTGGCGACCTAAGATTCACCAATGGGCTTCTTGCAGGTATGGCATAAAACATCTCAAATATGATTTCTGAGCATCTTAGACCATAATGGGGACTTTGGTTCCCTCATTCCCTCCCATGATTCACACAGAATGACTGAGGATTTGCTTTTATTGTTATCTCCCACCCAGTTGGCGTGTACCCAGCTCATCAGAAACAGTGGTCGTTTTCACGGGTCTGTCCTTTAGCTGAATCTGTTGACTGACAGAGGCGGTTTTATCTTTGCTCGTTCCATTTTTAAGTTTCAGTCTGTGGCAATGGCCAGGCTATTTCAGCTGGTTGGCTCTGCTTCAGAACGTTTTAATGACTGAACAAGATGTATGTCTTTTCCAGTGTCATTTCTTACTCTGTCAGGCTCCCATGTATATCCTCAGCCGCCTTATGCTGAGACAGGGCTCTAGAGAGGGTTTTTAAATGGGGATGCCAAACTCTCACTGAAAATGGCATAGAATGTTTCTCCATCCTGGACAAAGCAAGCATGTGAGTTAAACTCCATCCATACTATTCATCTCTCCATCAAAGGCCCATGTGCCCGCTCCATGCTCCATTGTAGAAAGCCAGTGGGTGTTAAGTTATAGTTTAACACAGCATAAGCTATGTTTAAAAATTACAGATTAGGCCTTCTAAGAAACACTGATGAGTTTGCTCAAGAATTCTAGGAAGATGATTTTGATTCAATGATTTCAAAGTCATTTCTAGACATGACCTCCTCCCAGTGTAGCCTAAAATTTCTTATAGGCTCCATTTGGCTTCCCATTCTGTAGTTTATTTATGAATTTGATAGCTCTGTATGAAAAAGATGCTCTCCTTGAAGGCAACCATCAGAGTTGGCTCATTTCCACATTTAAAAAAACTACTTTCATCCTAAATAACAAATGCACAATAAGTAGTTGTTTCATACCTGAATTGCTAAGTAATGTAGACAGAGACTACTAATCCCAGTTTAAAGGCAGGATTGTAGGACTGCATCGCATTTTGAAGTTCCAAGATGAAACCTCATAACTTTATATTCTTCTTTAATATTTAAAACAAGCTCATGTTCCTCAGCTTCACGATTTCTGAATAAGATGCATTTGTTTTATTTGCCTTTAAGCTAGCCCCAGGCTTCTCATTTGCTACAGAAAAGTTTTTCTTGGTACATTTTCTTCAAAATCAGTTACGTTTTCCCATCTAACATGCAAGAGACAGTCAAGGTCTCCCAATCTGCAGTAATTATCTTGACAAGGTCAGTTTAGTGTTTTAAAATATGGTTCAGCCACTTGTCCTCCTTCTCCTCTTGAACAGAATGCTCCCAGCCTCCACTGCATTGCACCAGAGGGAGAAGGTGTCTCTGTGGATGCCAAAAGAAGTCTTCCGGCAGAGTGAGGGGGGTTGGGGAACAGTTTTATAGGTGTTCTGGGATGCACCTTAGCTCCAGGCCCCAATTGTTCTGTGACTGCATAATGTTCCAAGCTGCCTGGGACTCTCCCATAGCAGCTTAAATGCCTGAGGAACTGCTCAGGTGCCAAGCCAGAAGCTTAGAGGCAGGAGAAATCAGTACAAATGCCACAAACTATCCCTTGAGTGGTAGACACTTAGAAAAACCACCACCAAAACAAACAAACAAACAAACAAACAGTCTCCTATTAACCAGCGTAAAGGATGGAAATTAGACTGAGCTTCAGCCAAACCCTGAGTCTTTGTCTAGATTGTTTTCATTATTCCCCAGTACTGCACAATTCTTATGGGGCGAGTAGACCTGGCTGTGAAATACTGCGTCTTTCACTACCTTTTATGAAAGAGAATGATGAGCAGACATCTTGTTCCTAGGCTTGCTTTCCTGTTATTTTCCTTAGTAGTATCTAATGGGAAGGGTATGACTTTTAGATTCATCTTTCAGGAATCATTAGTTGGACATTTTTTATTTCCAAGGATTGTCAAGGTTTCCCTTCATATCTGCATCTACACTTAGGAAATTTCTTAGAGCTGTACAATTGCCCTGTGTGGGAGTGGAAAGGAGCTGAAGTTGGGGGGATTAAATAAATGGCAAATTGGTAGGTCAGGAAAATATTCTCTTCTCTCTCCTAGAACCCTTCTGTCACAGGCCCCTATACTCCACATCACCCTCTGACCCCCAGGTAACTCTATTAAGCTCCTTGAAAGGTAGACCACTAAAAAACGCTTTGAGATGGCAACAGCGTGAGAATCTCATGTCTCTGACATGAGTCCTGCTGGGCTCTGAACTCTGCACGGTCAGCCATTTCCTCCTTCCTGTGTGTGGAGATGACCACTGGGCCTGGCACGGGTCAGTCGGTATCAGCTGTCTCTTGTGCGGGCGATAAGTTCAGTGGGAAAAAGTGAGCACTAGACTCAAGAGTCAGGCACGATTTCATTCCACAGACTCAGCCGAAGTGGGGTGGCTTACATAACCTCTCGGCCTGAGACACCTGACATGTAACCTAAATCCCACAAGTCATAGGTCTGAGAAAGAAGATTAAACTTCTCTCTTCTCTGTGAACCAGCACAGGGGAAAAAAATGAAGTCCTCAAGGTAGCTTTCAATATTGATGGAAAGGCTGGCCTGAAGAAGAACCACCTTAAATCTTATTTTCTGTTGTCTCTCTCCAGGGTCCTGGGATAATTTGTAATTCAAACTTGGAAGGAGTCCTAAGTTATTTCCTTCAGAGTTATTCTTTCCACATGTGAAATGAAACAATTAAAACACCTCATCTGCTTTTAGAACTTGGGTTTTTTTTTCAAAGCAAGAAATTGCTGATTGAATCCATATTTCTCCCAATCTTCCACTAATTTAATTTAATGTCAAAATTATTTCTTACGATGAACAATGATTCTGCATACAAACAGATCTTTGAAAGTGGATTTTAAAATTTATATTTGTTAGCAAATCATGATAGATCTGTCATCCACATCCTTATTAATCAAGATAAGTTCTACAATACTTGAAGCTAAGAGGGCTCATGCCTGTTTTAATTCACTTGAGAAGTATTATTCATGTTATGCCCCAGAGTGTTACAAATAGCTGAGACAGGATCCAAGCATTGCTAAGTGGACACTCGCAATGTTCATTAGTCTAAATTAACAAAGACCTTGTAATCATGTCTGTTTGTGATTACTTTGGTTAACACGTGCTGATTATATGATATGTCACATTTATCAAAGTAAAATCATCTGAATTTTAAAAATGTCCATAATATTAAAAAAAAGAAAAATATATTATCTTACTTCCACTTGAAACATAAGGAGGTTTGGCTTAGAGAGAAAAACAGGGTGGTTAGCAGGGATTGCAAGTGGACAGAGCAGCTGGTCAGTGGATGCACAGTTATACCTCAGCAGAAGGGGTAAAGGCAAGACCACTGTTATCCAACATTCTCACGATAGCCGACAATAAAGCACTGTATTTGATGAGGAAATGTTTATCATTAGAAGCTCAACTTAGTCATCCTACAATGTATGCATATATCAAAGCAATGTGTTATACATGATAAATTTATCCAATGTTCATTTTCAATGATTAAAAAAATCCAAAAGAAAAACTTTTGTCCCAGAATGTTTCTAAAAGTCCTTTAAAACAAGAATCTTGCTTTCAAACAAACAGTGGCATCCCTATGAAGGCTGCGGGTCTTGATTATTTCTAACTTCCCAACATTTTAAGAATAACTTCAGGTTACACTTACCCAAATCCTCTTGAACAAAGTCTTTGGGAAATCCTCCACTGATGAACCTAACTATTAGTCCAGGGGACAGTCTTTGTCCTACCCACTTGTACTCTCTCCAACACCTTAGGGAGTAACTTCGGGCTCCCCATAACTTACTTCTTGTTTGAATATGATGCTGTAGTTACTGGCCAGCAATCGTAAGGAAACACACACCAATAACAGAAAGTCTGTGTTGTCTTTACCTTCTTGAATAAGAGTTTGGCTGGAAGGATTGTAGGAACGCAGCTCTGGGCCTTCATTTTCTTCAGATGTAAAACTTTTCTTCCTAAGCATCACCTTATACACACACACACACACACACACACACACACACACACACACACGCTCACACAAATACACACATACTCACAGAGAGAGAATGGAGAGGGGAAGAGGGAGAGGGAAGAGGGGAAGGGGAGAGGAAGGGAGAAAGGGAGGGGGAGGGAGAGGGAGAGAGGAAAGGAGAGAGGGAGAGGGAAATGGGGGCACAGAACTGGAATCTGTTTGAAACTGCTGATGAGAATTTGTCACCTGAAGAACAGAGCATTAGCTTCTCAATATGGAACACGAAGTCCTGTTCCCAACACTCCACAACTATCCATTTCACCTGTTCAATCTCATGTCTCCAATGTACTCGGTGTTAAGGCTACTCCAAAAAACTCCCTTCAATGTCTGTATATTGGTACCTTTTCACATTCTTCTGTGTTCTCTACTGTCCCTACTGTGGCTTTGCCCTGGAATGCCTGGCATTTCCAGCAGCCCTTTCTGATCAAGCTCATATAGTGCTACTACAGAAACTTTCAATAATGAATCCATGAGCATGTTCAGGTGACTTGATTCCATGATTGTAACTGCTGAACGCCTTCTAGAATTATTTGGAGTGCTTGTAAGACTGGCTGGGTGCCAGCTTAAAAAAAAACAACTTTTAGTGGTAGATGAAAGAATTCAGTCACTGTTGTAGAGTTCTCTAGATGATTGCAATAGGTAGCCATTGCTTAGATCCCAATATCTGTTAATCTCTCTGTCTCTCTGTCTCTGCCTCTGTCTCTCTGTCTCTATCTCTCTCTATATGTGTGTGTGAGTATGTATGTAAATGACCTTATTTCTCATAGTAACTGCCTTTGTCCTTTTGACAGCTGGCATAGTGCCTGAGACATGGGAGGTGTCCCAGCATTCTTTGTGAATTCAAATAAGGAAAATGTGCATGAGACAATGCTACTTTGACATAACTTAATCAATTCATAAACTTCCTTTTGTAGTGGATTCTGTAACTAATTTTTTTTTCATAAAGTTCTGATCCAGAGCCCAAGAATAAGTGTGTGGCTCTTCTTGCTGTCATGGGTCCTGATTCAAAATGAACATCAGCAGTGAGGTGAAGAATCGCCTTTTTATGAGTATGTTTTGTAAAGATAGTTGCCACTTTTATAAAATCTAAAAATCTAGTATGTTGTTGTGATAGATCTAAAACTATGGTTAAATAAAAAACTTTAGTGGAATCCATGGGAAATAATCCTCAAAGACAGCTACCAAAACAAATTTAAAGACTGAGCCTTATACAACATGGCTTCCCTTCCCCCAGGAACTATAAAAGGCCCACTCCATGCCTCTGTGTGAGGGTCTGGCTGTTTTCCCTCCACTGTGCCCTTAATTTAACCCTGAGTGCCAGTTACAGATAGGTGATCGGCAATGTGCCACTGATCCTGGTATGTCGCTTCCACTTATTAGATGACCTCACTTGCCTTCAGCCCAGCCCTCTGGTAGACATCAGAAGCTTCCTGCTAAAAGGCCTAAGTTTTCCCTAAAGCCTGAGACATGAGGAATGATAAGTGCTGTTACTGTGTGTGGCTCTGAGCAGACATGGTTTCATCACTTGACAAAATGGGCCAATGCTGCAAACTGGAGCAGAAAGAAATGGCCGGCATGCTCTTAAACAAGAGAAAAATGTTTCCTTATATAAAAACATAATTTCGTTTAGGTCCAGACACTATGACCTTTTGAAATGCATTATTGACAATCTACTTAACACACAAATTTAATTTCCTTGCTACAGACATGATGGAAAGGAAGGCATCCACATTTCTATCATAAAGATTTTAGGCATACTATTCAAATAATTCAATCAGTGGAAATAGGCTTCTTGAAAACACATTTTTAAACTGTCTGTTAAAGCAGTAAGTCTGCTAACATATAAACAATACTTTTGTTGGTTAAATACCTGTCAAGGCCAGACTAGGCAATGGCCCCGTTAACTGTGCTCTACCCAGAAGCCTCAATCCTTTCCTCCTCTCTCCACTCCATTCATCTGATCTTATAAAGGGAGTCCCTTTTTTGTAGCTTTCACCTCTGTACTTAGAGAATGGCAGGCAGACAGCATCTAATTTGTGTATTCTAACTCCATTTCTCCTCAGAGGCCTTTCCTTGAGACATCCTTATTTAAACTACCACACAAAACGATACCTTGACTGTGGTTCACACACACGAAAGTATGACATTTCCATGGAACGACTTGTGATGCTTTACACTCCCGAATTTCACATTACTATGAACATCCTGAGTGGGGACAGAGCGTGCACCCCATGAGGTACGCGGTTCAGCCCTCCTCTCTTACAGAAGCAGATCTGGAGAGGACTTTCATTTTCTTTTGACCCTGAATGGACTTCTTTGGTCCAGTGATCACGTGCCCATTTGACAGCTTCTTCATCATCTTAACAACACAACCCCACCGATCATAGGCACCGCAGCCTTACAATCATATCTCCATTGACACACTAATTCTATGCCTGGGAATGTCTCTTAAGAAAATAATCAAGATGCTGTCTATGATTTCATTTAGAAGGAACTTAAAGACAATCATGAAGATTTTGTTGAAACATTGGAAATAAGAGCCTGCCCCCCTTTAATTTGTTAGATTATGCTAATTTAACATAATTAGTATTTAACTAATTTAACATAATAACAGACTTCGTTAAATTATAGTACAAATAAAGATCGGAATACTTTGTAGTTTGTACAACATTATAGAATAAAATTTTATGGCATAAAAGATGTTTGCTTAGTTAAAAACTAGGCAACAAAGTAATATGAGTTTTAAAACAAGTCATAAAAGGCTTAATCTCTATGGCAGAATGATAATAAACAGAGTTAAAATAGTAGTTCCCCTTTTGAAAGAAAGGCTATTTCTGGGATGGCAGAGGCCAATTGTGTTGTGAATACGGCTCTGAAATTGGCTAAATAAGTTTACTAAAATTTGTTTGCATAGCATACACATTGTTTTGTATGTATCAAATATTCTACAATAAAACATTGAAATTACAAGGGAACTATATCTCCATTTCTGGGCCATTGCATGCAGTTTCTCAGTTGTCCTATGACATGGGTCCTGGCAAGCAAATGTTCCAAGTCAAAGGAACTGGTGCCCTCTTCCTTGTTTGCATAAAAGGATTCTCTACTTGCCAAAGCATGCAGCAACATGCTCTGGGGGGCAGTATCTGCCCAGAGAGGTCATCTCCTTTTCAATTTGGTCCCCAAGGTTAGACATATTATTCAGTTTTGCACACAGGTGTTATAGATTCTGGTACAGACATGCATGTTTGTACAGGTTTAACCATACTCACATGCAGTTATCTGTGTGTGTGTGTGTGTGTGTGTGTGTGTGCGCGCGCGCGCGCGCGCGCGCGCGCGTGCGCACTTAACTCTGAATGCTGAATGATGAGATTCTTCACTTTTTGTTTTCAGTTTTGCTTGCTTCTCTATTCTGTTCTCTTCACCACATGCCACTCTTTACATAAAAATGGTTTAAAAATGCTATTTCAGAAAGGTGGTTCCTTTCTCAGAGAGATGGCGAACCCTAGAAATATGCATTGGGAGATGACAGTAAAAGACTGGACAAGTTCACATCTGTCCTGACCTCTTGGCTTACACACTGCTGTCCCCCACCTCTGTCCTTTCCCAAGCCTTGCTTCTGACAGAGGTCCCTTGTTTTCCATGGACTCTCACAGAAACAGCAATCTTCCCACAGTCAGAGCCCATCTTTTAAGACATATCTATGCATCATCTTCCACACTGTGGACCTTCAACAAGCACTGTTACTCTTAAATAGTCCTCAGTATATTAAGGGTTTGGCACTGAAAAAAATCAGTGATACCTTATGGAAAAATCAAATGAAAGAGAGTTGAAAAGGAACTCCCAACGTTAATATAGAGTATTTAAAAGTTCATTGCATAGCTAATTTAATCTATAATGTGTGGATTTTCATGTGCATGCATGGCTAACAGGGTGTGTAGAATCTACACAGGATTCTTTTTCTTTCCAGACAAGAATGGTTTGTTTTTTCAGATTTAAAAAGGTAATATATGTATGGTCACAGCTTAGTTTTAATGTGGAAATAGCTTTAAAAGTAAGCTTGCCCCTCTAGTGAATGACTGACATTCATATGTTGACTGGTTCTTTCAGAATTCTTTTAAATATGCCCTACCTACTTTTTATTTAGAACGTTCAGTGAGTGAGTGAATATGCTAATCTGTTCATGCCATATCTTTAAAACAATCTTAAGAAACAGTTCCACCAATTTAAGATATTGTTAAGAATTATCTATGAGAAAACTAAAACTTGTCATATAGTCAAGAACAGAATGAAAACCAAAGGGAAAGTGGTTTTCTCCAAAGTTTACAATATAATGAGTCAAATTAATGCATGTTTATACATCATGACATCACCAAAGATATGTATACCCAGAAGAATGTGACCATATTTAGGAAAATATGGTTGTGGGTATAAATAAATCCAAGGATCAGGGAATTCACAGGACAAAAGGAGAGACAGAGACAGAAGAGTCTTGACTACTCTTGATGATGAACTGTGATCCAAAGTTATATCGTTAAATACCCCCTTTCCTCCTCAGGTTTGTTTTGGTCATGGTCTTTGTTACAGCAATTAAAAGCTAACTAGAACTTTCTCCTAGTCATTATTCATCACCAAGATGCTATTCTCAGGGGTTATAGAGATGCCTTAGTCTGCAAGAAACAAAACGACCTACGTTTGATTCCCTGAAATTCACTTACAAAGCCAGGTGTGATGGTGCTCACTTCTAATGTCAACCCAGAGACAGATCCCTGGCATGTACCAGCCAGAGAGCCAAGTTTACTTGGTGATCTTTAGGCAAGTGAGAGACCCTGTCTAGAAAAATAAAGAGCCCAGCTGCCGAGGAAAGACATTTGAGATTGTCCTTTAGCATCTACATGCAAGAGCACTCCTCTGTATGGGCATTCACACACACATTCTCTCTCTCTCTCTCTCTCTCTCTCTCTCTCTCTCTCTCACACACACACACACACACACACACACACACACACACACACACACACGTACAGTGGTATTCTCAGACATTATAAAAAAGAATTAAGATTATATTTTTTAAAGTTTTTTTTTTGTTGTTTTTGTTTTTGTTTTTTTGGTTTTTCGAGACAGGGTTTCTCTATGTTGTCCTGGCAATCCTGGAACTCCCTCTGTGGACCAGGCTGGCCTCGAACTTAGAAATCCGCCTGCCTCTGCCTCCCAAGTGCTGGGATTAAAGGCGTGCACTGCCAACGCCTGGCAAAGAGTAAATTCTTTTTTTGTTTGTTTTGTTTTGTTTTATTTTTCTGAGACAGGGTTTCTCTGTGTAGCCCTGGCTGTCCTGGAACTCACTCTGTAGACCAGGCTGGCCTCGAACTCAGAAATCTGCCTGCCTCTGCCTCCCAAGTGCTGGGATTACAGGCGTGCGCCACCACCGCCCGGCTAAGATTATATTTTAATCATGGAGTTCCTAACTAGAATGTGGCCCTGGGATCAAGTACCAGAGCTGAAAATAAAAATTATGAAGAAAGGATGATGTTCAATAACTTATAAATAGAGTCTTGAGTTAAAACTCTGGAGATTCAGCCCAACTAGAGTACAGAGTAACACAGCTTATCTGAATTTATCCACTGATTTATCTACAATCTTCCCTCCATGGAAGAGTGGATATGCATTTTTCACAGGGAGCTGAGACTATAAGTTAGCTCATAGGAAATGCTCTCTATAAAGACACCCAATGATAGCCTGGCACAACCAGACCTCCATAAATACAAATCCCCACTATTAATAGGACTAATAATAGCCTTGTCATGAGTGTGGCTAGTTAGCACAAGCGACTGAGAGTTCATCCCACCCAGGAAGCCAAGGTCATGGTTCAACCCCAGTTAACTTGGCTCTGCTCCACAGTCACAGATTGCATCCCGGCCCTAGCCAGCTGCCATCTAGGAAGCCTAGTGGGTGCATAATTAAATCATCAAGTGCCATTGTCACAGCCATCCAGAAGGACTAGGACTAGGGGAGAGAGAGAGAGAGAGAGAGAGAGAGAGAGAGAGAGAGAGAGAGAGAGAGAGAGAGAGAGAGAAATGTAACAATGACAAGTGTGGGCCTGTTTTTATTGCTATTTCTGGCAGCGAGGGTCCAGCTGCTCTTTTACTGACAGTGAAATGACTTTGTCCAGATAGACGAAGGCAGCAAAGTGAAATGCAATGAGTAAGTGAAATTCATTATCACGGCTGTAACCAACTGTTAGAGGATAAGAAGTTGTTCCCAAATCTTATGAGGAAATTTGCATCAGAAGAACTTCTTAATAAAATGTGTAACCTTAAACTTCTGGGGTATTGTGGGTGATGGGAGAGCAAAGAGCGTTGTCTTGAGAACTCACCTAAGGAGGGATGCAGTGAAAACTAGCATTGGAAAGATGGAGAGACATTTCCATAGTGCTCTTAAGGAGCAAGGTGGGGCAGGGAGTCTTCTGCTTTCTTTTGTCAAAGGAAAAATCTCTAAAAGAGATATATCTTTGAACACGATCATACAACAAGACACCTATTCTGAAACTAAATGGTACAAATGGGCAAGATCAAAAGAGGTTAGTGGTTGCTCTTCATCTTTATTAGGAGCATAGACTAAAGATAGTTCTAGCCTCCCACTTCTGCCCGCTCGGGAGGAATGTTCAAGAATTTCCACACACTGGTTTAAAACAAAGCTAAATGCCATAGGAGCAACTGTGTTCAAATCTAAGTGCCATGAAAGAGATTGTTTCCTTTGAGCAATCACTCATCTGTTCTTTATTGACATCATAAACGTCTTTCCTTTTTGTTCTGTCTGTCTGGAAGCTCAGAACCATTTGCAGACTAGTTTCAGTTGTTACATGAGAACAACTTTAGTCTGTGCCTTGTTTTCCTAATTCGTCTACATATTCCTGTGCCTTGTTTTCCTAATTCGTCTATATATTCCTGTCTGAACTTATCTTTTGGTTTTGCTAAAGTATTTTTTGATTTCTCAAAGTTTTTTATTTTAATTTCAATTGTTTTTCTTATTTTCTGAGATTATAATTACATCATTTCCTCCCTTCAAAGCATCTGATATAGCCTCTTTTGCTCTTTTTCAAATTCCTCTTTGTCTCTTTCCTCATGAATTATTTGTTACATGCATGAATGTTTATTTGTATACATATATTCCTAAATATATAACTATACCTTGCTCAGTCTGCATCATATTACTCATAAGCACATTTTCAGGACTGGCCATTTGATACTGGATAGCTAACTGATGAGCTCTTCCATGGGGAAGAATATTTTTCCCATGCTCAGCATCCCTTAGTTGTCTGTAGTTCTTCTGTCTATGTTAGCACGTATGCTGGTGTTGTCCTTTTTCAGCTTCTGATTAGGCAGTCAAGCTGTTGAAACTGTTTGGGCATAGCTTCTGACATTACTAGGAGACACAATCTCACAGCACTCTCTGATCCTCTTACAGTCTTCCCACCTCCTCTTCTGCAATGTTCCCCCCTGAGTCTAAGGTTCAGAAGTTTTCCTATAGATGTATTAGTTAGGACAGGAATCTATAACTCTGCATCCTGATTGTAGTTTTCTGTAATGGTCTTTGTCTATCCTAAAGAGAAGTTTCCTTGATGAGGGATGAGGAGTACACTTATCTGTGGGTATAAGGACAAATAGTAAGAATGTAGTTAGGCTTTCTGCTGGTGTTGTAAAGTAACAGTTGTGAGTTCTCCTCCTAGGTCTATAACTTTGCTGCTCCTTGGTAGTTGGCTAGGTTCCTAATACCAGACATTATTTCCCTCTTTTTGATCCAGTTTAAAGTTCAGTTGGAGAGCTTTTGGTCACCATCAAGGTAAGCATGCCTCTCCTGCGCTCATAGGATTATTGTGTCATGCTGGCCACTGTTGTGGTTCCTAGGTGTCTCAGCTGGGGAGGACTATTGGTTGGTTCTGTCCTTTGGAAGCTTATATGGTGCCTTCTGACACCAGGAAACCTACTCCTCAAGGAACAGGCTTTTAGGTCAGTTTCACCTTAGGGACCTCTGGGTTCTGTGTTGGAAGCACATGTGTCTTCAGCAATAAAGAATTGTATCCACCTCTAGTGGAAAACCAAGGGAAACAGCTATATTGTGTAATGTTTTAGGAATCTCTTGGACAACCCTGACTAAACAATTCAAACAAGAGCTTCTCGTGCCTGGTGTTGGTATTTTTGTTAGATGATCTTTAGCTCTTGAAGGGCACATTATCAGTCCAGATAAGAGAATTCATTTAAAGTATATATGCATATTCCTCTATATTGTGAGTTCCAGGTAATTCAAAGCCCCTGAGAGACTATCTCTTGGGTAAGAAAAGAAAATTAGGTCCTAAAGTATCTTTCTATAAATCCTTAAGCTCATAGAAGCATAAAGCAATTCACTTTGTAAGAATATTCAAAAATGGTAGAGAAGTTGGACTTGGAGTTAGCTTGTTTTTTTTGTCTGTATCTGCCAAATGGAAATGCATAGTATTAATTACTAGTAACATCATAATCTTTCTATAGGCTAGCATATTTGTAACTTTGAAAACAATGAAAATCTTTGCAAGGTAAAGTATTCTTGGTATATAGCAGCATGTATTGCTGGGCAAGGTGCTCATGAAATTGAATGAATTGATTAATTTGTGGTGTTCATCAGTGGATTTGATGTTTCCTGGATGTAATGAGGTCATAGACCCTGATAAAGCAACCGTCATAGTTGAGATATTGTTGGTATCACATGCCTTTAATCTCAATACTTGGAAGGCAGAGGCAGGAGGATTTCTGAGTTTAAGTCCAACCTTTGTCTATATAGAAAGTTCCAGGACTACCTTGAGAAACCTTGTCCCCTACCCCCCCCCAAGTTGAAAATCTTCCTCCAAGATTAGTTTGGCTCCTTCTTCTGAGTTCCCTAATATTTATTTCAGCATGAGGATCCATTTATCCATCTAACTATGGAAAGTGGGACTAGCAACAAAGGATCAAACCTTAAAAGGCAGAAATGGAAGGAATTTTGTTGTTGTTGTTGTTGTTGTTGTTGTTGTTGTTGTTTTCTAAAAACACAGTCCTGGTATAGCCTTCCGTAGCTTAAAGCCTTTCAATGTCTACACAGCACCTTTGGGATAAAAGACTCTTGTGTTATCCCTTCAAGGGTTTGTCCTTCTCTCTGCTTCTCCAAACTTATCTCCTGTCTCTCTAGGGACTCCAGCCATCCCTGTTCTCTGAATGCACCCAGCTTTGTAAGCCTGCTGGCCTTTCCTTATACCTGTGATCCCCTCTGCCTGGGTGACCTTCCTTCTCACCTGCCCACTTCATATTTCATCTTCATTGGGATCTCCTATGACTTGCTCAGGCTTGTGGCATGTCCTTTCTTTTCGGTACTCCTGTTGTAAGTACACATCAGTGAAGGAAGATCTCTCATGAAACCAAGATCCAAAAGAGTCTAAATTGTTTTCATTGTCATAGACCCACTGCCTGGTCATTGTTCAGTTCACATCTGCTAAGTAGCTATTCAAAACACTCTCGTGGGTAAATGGATAAATGTGAGGGATTAGCCCTTAGCCAGACAACTAAAGATTCAATGAGGACTGAAAATGCAATATCAGGTCTGAGGAAGCCATGTGGCTTCAAATCAGAAAGGAGGCCAAGCAAAGTACAAAGGAAAGAGAAAAAAACAGCTGCCTAGGTGCATGGGAGGATTTTGGTTGTGAATGTCTGCGGGGAAATGTGCATGTTTCTCAGTTCCCATCGTGAGGCCAGGGGTATAGGTGGTTTGAATGAAAATGGCTCCCATAGGCCCATAAGGAGTGGTGCTGTTAGAAGGTGTGGCCTTGTTGGAACATGTCTGGCCCTATTAGAGGAAGATTGTCACTTGGGGTAGTGTTTTGAGGTTTCAGATGCTTAAGCCAGACCCAGTGTCTCACTCTCTTCCTGCTGCCAGCTGATCCAGATGTAAAACTCTCAGCTACCTCTCCAGAACATGTCTACCTTCATGCTGTCATCATGACAGGAAAGAACTTTAAGCCAGCCTCAATTAAATGTTTTCTTATAAGAGTTGCCATGGCCATGGTGTGTCTTCATGGCAGTAGAAACCCTATTAAGATGAGGGATTTCTATAGACTTCTAGAATCGATGGGTCACAAAGTCATAAGTGTATGGTTGTGATTTGGAAAACCAGGCAGTATGAATGTGAGGGTGAATCCACTCTGTAATGCATCTCACCAATCTAGCACTCTAGGTTTTATATCTGACTCTCTTAGGGGTTACTTGTCCAGTTCACACACAGTGTTGGACCTATGAATTATGCCCAAATTGAATCTGAGTTAAAGGAATCTATCATCACTCCTTACAGAACCTTCACTTACTGCAGTGCCCAAAGGGCAAAAGACTTATTTTAGGAGAGGTTCTTGGTGAACGTTAACCTAGAGAGGGGAGACATTCTATTTGAAGCTTGGGCCTGGCCTTATGACTATGGTTTTGTCTCTCAGGAAGGAGCCACATGCATCCTAATGAAAGGTCGGGTCCTCTTTCAGATCTCCTTGCCTTCCTTCGATTTCAGGGCCTGAGGAAGGAGCTCCCTAAGACTGTTCTGTGGAAGCATCATATGGACCTATGCTCATCTTGTCATTGTCCTCTGGGCATGTTGAAATTATGTGTTGTGTGGGATTGGAGGGCTAACAGGGGTTGGTGACTTTAAGGTTAGGTCATAGACTCAGTGCTGTCTCAGCCATTTATCAACTATGAGATATGGATATACATCCTAACTCCTTATGAGGAAGGAAAGAAAGGAGGGAAATGGGGAGGCAGGGAGGGCTGGAGATGGAGAGAAGAAGAGAGGGAGAGAAAGGGAAGAGGGAGAAAGGGAGAAAAGGCATCTCTGTGACTGACAGACAGACAGAAAATGTGCCTGTCAGATTTCCAACTGCAGACAGCATAACTAACCTTGGCCTTGGCTGTTACACTCTAAATCTGACCACCTTTTTCTCACTGAGGTTACATATCACACACATGGGCTCCACATGTCACTCAGCTGATGACTGACACCTGGAAGATATGGATGACTAAGGTAATATACAGAGGACACATTTCTTCTCTAACGGGCAGGTTTGGCATGGGAACTACCTACCTGACAGGCCTTCCACCATCCTCTTTCACCAGAGCTCTTAGTCTCCCCACTTTCTTCTCTGTTTCTTTTCTCCTGTAGACATTTTCCCGATTCATTTGTTTCATATTTAATTCTACATATGTATCTTCTTGGAGGATTTTTACTGTCTGAAGTTAGCATTAACATGAAAATAAAAGAATTCCATGAATATAAGGAAGTTTGCAGTTTTCGGTAAAGAGTAAGTGCTCTGGTCCCACTCACACGGAATCGGTCGTGACTTTCTGTGGTTTTATTCTGAGCTCCTTGCTACCCTTATAATGATAGCTGTCTAGTTATCGTTTCTGGCTCTTACGTCTTATGGAAACAGGAAATAGTGGGAGAGACTTTTCCATTCCCCCATTCTAGTTTTGGAGGTAGAAATCAGCCTGCCGGGCTGGCGTGTCACACACGGACACGCTGAGTGTCTCCACTCACCGGCTTCCCTTGCAATTAGTAACCAAACGGTTACGTTTGGGAGGAAATTGTAAATAGAAGTGATGTCCACAGACTCACCAATGAGTTCATCCAAGAGCATTTGCTGTGTTTCACTTTCTCTCATAGACATTTTCCTTTTGGCTAACTAGAATGTAGATATGTAGCCAAGAAAGGTTCAACCAAGTAAGTAAGGATACCACAGTAGATGTCAGAGCAACATGTTAGAAGGAAAAGGGGTCCCCAGTTAATCTTAAGGAGCAGAGCTGTTTATACTGAGTGTCTTACCTGACATTGTGTTTGGTTGTTTTTGTTTACTTTGATGGGAAATGTCCAACTTGATGGAAAATGAACTATTTTTGAGTCATATTCTCGGTATCTTTTGTTATAGTTGCTTAGCCAATACTGGACCTAATACATCTTTTTAAACTGTATTCCAATATTCTCCCTCTGCTTGGTTGACTCATAACTGGTTGACAAGCTGGCTCCTTAATCCATTAATGCCCACTCCTCAATATGGCATTTAATTACATTTGATGACTTTGAGGGACAGCAAAACTAGTTCCCTTTGGGCACAGGATTATCTCAAGTCAGAGTTAATAGCCTTAATGGTTTAAAATGGCACTAAATGGTTCTCTACATTTGGGGAAGGCCATCTGGTCATTTGCAGATAAGCATAATAATAAGCACCCGGGCAGATTTCCACATATGGGCTGAAACGCAGACATGTTCCAAATTATATACACTATAAAATTTACCAGCCCTCACTAAAACCCAAATCACAAACTATCCCTTACTTGATTTGCAATAATGAGTTGCCACTCAGTCAATGTGATTGAAATGAGTTTGTCACAAACAAAGACCCCCACTGAACTACAGACTCTATCAAGGCCAGAAGACAACCGTAGCTTGGGGAAGAGCTCTGAACATTCACATCAGTCATGGACCTCAGCTCTGCATGCGCGCGCGCGTGCGCGCGCGCGCGCACACACACACACACACACACACACCACAGATTTGTTTAAAGTTGAGCCATGACAGTTGGCTAAAATCATGTTCTAGAAGCATTTCCATCCTGAGTGTAACATGAGTATGAAAGAAAATTGAAGGAGTGATAAACTAATTTCTATGTTGTAGTTTCCATTTCCTGCCTCCCTTTTGTCAAGGTTTTTAGATAGGTTGGACATAAACCTTAAAAAACCTTAGCATTGAAATGTCTGTGATGATCTTCACTACTTCATAGGAGCATTAGGAAGGAAACACAAGGGGTAACCAACAAGGTTCTGAACTTTCCCATTAACATTATTTGAAGATGTTTATATATCAATTAATTTTTAAACATTGGTGCCTTAAGCTGCATACTCCACCTGACTCATGAATTATCTGTGAATGCCCACCTTGATCCTGTAGTAGCACTAGTGGCAATCCTCCAATGTCTCTCAAAACCCTAAGTCATTTGGAAAGAAGATGTCCTTGTAAAGAACAAAGCAGCAGAGAGAAAGGACCAGTGACTGGCTTTCTTGGATGGCTTTGGTAACCATTTCCTAGTTGCTTAACATGTAAAGCAGAAATTGGCCATATGCCTAGCTACCCACTTACCTGGAAGAGTACTAGAATGAAAGAATAAGGGAGTAACAGTCATGCATCTTAAGATAGAAATGAATGAAGCTTCTGTATGGGAATCACTGTGGCTTAGTTCTTTCTCCAAAAAGCGCAGGTCATGAACTTGAGTTAACTAACAGTCAAGGCTCCCACTCTGGTAATCAATTTTTTGTTTTACCCCTACTAACTAAAACTAAAGCAATAAACAGATTGAATTCCCTTTGTAAATAGTCTGCAAATAGGGAAGGTGGAGGCGGACTTGATCTTTTCCTGTGATTGGATGGGGTTTCTTTATCACATGAGGCCGGCCAGGATGGAATGGCTTTGGGCTGCCCTCTTGTATTTTAAACTTGCACCTAATTTACCATCCGGCTTCGCACCTGGGTCTCCTTTGGCAACAGTGTAGTCCAGATTTGTTTGGCCCAATGGATATCTGCTTTTTGAATTATTTTTTTCCCAGATGTACTTTTCATGTAGCCAAATTTAGGCTTGTTTTATCATTTCCTGCCCCTCATGTTTAACCTCTTTGGGGACATTGTGATCAGCTGAGTGTTGACAATTCCGACGTATTTTAAAGCATCTGTAATTTGCATCAACAAGCAAACCTTTTATATTTATTAATAAAGACAATATGAAATAATATTTCTATCAGAGATTATGCTCTATATGTAGAAACACTGGGATTTCTTCAGGGCCACTTCATTTATTCATTCGTAGCCATTTTCAAACCACATCCTTCTTTATCCCAATTTGATTTTGATGCCAAACAAAATAGCCAAACACGCACTAAGGACAATGGTTTGCTCATCACCACACACAGACAGCATTGCCTTTGGTGGGCTGATGGCTCAAAGCTACCTAAGTAGTTTCGTTTGTATCAGTCTGGTGTTGTAAATTCTTTCATAATGGCTCTTGGCTCCATTTTCCTCGTGGATTTTATGTGACTTTTCCCTCTGTATTCTGGAACTGCTCTCTGTTTCTTTGTTTTTCAGGGTTGCTGAACTCTCAACCCCTGCTAGAAAGAGCAAACGGTTAATTAACATTTTTTTTTCTGCTCTTTGAGTGTGTGAAATGTTAGGCTCTTGGTGAAAGCCATTTAGAACAAGGTATTTCTTCTCTGGAGAATTTCTCCGGGCCATGGCTTATTCCTGTGACTCACATCTTCACATCCTTCCTTTGTTTCCTTCCTTCCCATTACCACCAGCTGGGTTGGGACCACCAGCCTCTCCTAGTTGGTCTTCTTGCTTCTTTGTCTCTTCATCCCATGAGTAAGATACACGAAAGCTACTAGGTGGAGAGACTTGAAGAACACCTCAAAAATGGCACTTTTACCCTCCCTGTAGAAAAATCACTGGGCATTAGACTACCTAAGGATCAATATTTCCTGTGTTCTTGTTTGTTTGTTTGTCTTTGTCTTTCCTATCTGGATGCATTGAAAGCTTTACAGGAAACAGAAGGTGCTTTGTGGTCCCAGGTACCTTTCTGCTCCCTCATGATGGGAGTTCCTGAGACAAGAGGAGCAATATGGCTGGATGTAAGGTTCTTCAAAATATGAGGGGCAGAATAAAAGAAAACATGGCACCTGCTTGGCTAGGCACACACACGTGGCTTTCTCTTGGCCTGGAGAGGAACAAGAAAAGAAAGTCTTTCCAATCCTTGGCTAGCCAAATGTTCTGTTTACCGGTCAAAACTTGCGGGTGTTGAGCTGAGCCTCCAGACTTCTGGTTTACCCCATTCATTTACAAGCAGAAGTCCGTTTCTCTCTGGGGTCTTTGCCGACTCCCCCAGCTTATCTTCACCTTCCCTTCCCCTGCCACACTGCCTCTGAATATTAGGTAAATGCCTTCTTACTATTCTAATCCTTTTTGCTGGCAAGCTTTTGGTCATCCATTACATCTGCCCAGGCTGCTTTAATCAAAGCAGCACACTCTTGTTTAGTTCCATTTCCAGGAGATTTCTATCCTGTTACTCTTTTTTTTTTTTTTTATCTTCTTTCCTTTTATCCACAAACTTTTATTAGACCTTTGTGAAGTCAATTGAGATAGCAGAGAGTATACATTATAATTCATTTGAAAAAGAATCAGCTGCATTGTGATGAGCAGGATCATTTTGCAAAGCATGCGGGGAAACACGGCCATCATGCCCCCTCTCTGTGTGCAGGGTTGGAAGGCGCAGGCTTGTACTTGTCTCTTCTCACCTCACGGTTAAGGAGTCCAGTCACATCGGCAGCCTGGCACCGATTGCTAGCCATATCTCACCCTCACTATGGCAGGAGGCAATCAATAGATGGATTAATCACACTTTGGGGAGCTCACACCCCAGGAAGGGGAGAAAATGAGGTTTGGAAGAGGAGGCTGTGGTCAATGTGTTCTGCCCGGAGTTTGCAGCCTGGTGCACACAATACAGAACCACAAAGAAAATCCACTTTGTCCAGGATGGTGACCTTGGCCAGTTGTGCAATGAGGCCTTCTAGAAATTTACCATCAGCTTAATTTCAGCTGATGGCCAAAGCTTTAAACACAAGCATACACACACACACACACACACACACACACACACACACACCATAGTTGTTACTATTCCACGCCAAAAATATAGTGAGACTTAGTTGATCAAATAAGATTATTTGAAAAGAATTCTGTGTGTATTTATGCTTTTATATGTGTGCATATGTTCATGTTTACATATATATGTGCATGTATGTTCATGTTTGTATATGTGTATGTGTGTATGTATGTACACATCTGTGTCCACGTGTGTTTTCAATGAGTATCTAAAGTCACTGAAATTTGAAAAGACACAGGGAACTGTTTCACTTATTTATTACCAAAGTGCTTATAACGACAATTTAAAATCAGAGTGGGTTGTCAGGAAGCAGGATAGCAAAGTCCTGATTATTGATAAAGAGGCCAGGAGATCTAGGTTTACAGTAAAAGGAGCTATTATGTATTCAAAGAGCACTGCATTTTAAGAAAAAAATCAAAATTGAGTTTTCTCTCCCTATCAAGGCACCAAGAGAAAGCAGCAGAACTCCGCCTCAGCTCGCTCACCTCAGCAATGGACCGAACCTGTCTTGCAAAATGAATACAAGAGCAGACAGAAGTCATGCAGACCAAGACCTTTCATCAGTAGACAGAGGCTCTACAAACTTAATTATTGTTATTCAGGCACACTTTTAGAACACAAAAAAACAAAAACAAAAACCAAGGGAGTTAAATATCTTCAGATTTGGCTGCCTTCCCTGAACTGTTCCCTTAACCTGATTATACAACATAAAAAGACATCATAGAAAGTGATGTCGACTTGCACTTCAAAAATAAAAATAAACACTCCAACAACTAAATTTTCTGAGCGAAGCTGTTTGCTCTACCCATACTTTCAAAATGCACTCTGGGACCCTTGGCCTCCCCACTGCCTTCCTCTCACACAGAGGAGAACCAGCATCATTTACAAAACGCTTTGATTAGCGTTTGATTAAGGAGTTCTGACCTTTTTGGAATTAGTCTCATAATTACAGGGCTGTGGATGGTCCCCAGCCTCTCTGTAGCTCCCCTGGTTCAGACTCCTTTGCAGTGGCCCTGAGTGACAGGCACTGAAGAGCCATGCCCCGCTAATGCTATAATCACCAGGTACCACTTAAGCGAAGCTCATAGCATCTTTGTTCCAGAGCGGAGTGCAAAGGGGAAGCTGCTGTGTGCTCTCGTTCCTGTTCCTGTGCGTTCCGGTTTCTGCTTTCAGCAGCTTTCTTAATTCAATCACCACCTCAATCCACCAGAAGAGGTTGGGGGAGGAGAGAAGATAGTTTGGGCCTGGGGTGGGGGGCAGGGAAGAGAACTAAATCAAAGTCCTCATTCCCCTTTCCTGAAACAGCTCGTGCTGGGAGGGTGCACCAGCTGGGCGAGCTGGCTGAGGGGCCTGGGCTACAGAATGGACAGCAGGTGTTCCCTGTAACATGACACACTTGAGCCAGGCATGGCCCAAAAAGTGAAGAAGGAACCTTCCTCTCTGCCTTGTAAGCACGGCTCCCTTTGGCCTCCAGAGTTTTCAAAAGCGGAAAGGAAATGAGTCAGGATGTGAGAATTCGCCTGTTTGGTGGTGCTCGTCATGTTTCGCCGCACTGTTTTATCTCACTGGTGAGACGTGATGGAGAGGGAGCGGGACCTGGACCATCAGAGCCTAGCGCTTCCACACCCAACTTCTGGAAACCCATGAGCTAATGGTGCTTTGGCTCTTGTTCTTAGGAGAGACCTGAGAATTGCTGCTCAAGCTAGCATAAAGGCGGTCCAGCATTTTCCCAAGTATATGAGATGTAAACAGGGCTCCTGTGAGAAAGATGGTCTGGATCTAAATACGTATGGAAAATTCTGGATCAGATACATCCAAACAGGTTGCTTCACTGTGGGACTTCTTGGGGGTCTTTAATTTACTTGGTTAATGATTTTCTAAACTAATGATTTTTCTAAATTAATGATTTTCTAAAAGAAAGGCAAAAACATGCAGGCCATCACAAACGTTTCTGAATTATAAAATTCTTTGTGTGAGATACCACTTGGAAATAAATGGCAGTCAACTCCCTGTAAGTCTTCTGTCCTTGGGGTTGGAGATGTGCCTTGCCTGTGTCTGCACTTGAGAATTTGTTGTTTTCCTAGATGTGAGTGTGTTTTAAAAACAAAACAAAGCAACAACAACAAAACACTGCTGCATATAGTTGCAGTCCTCCAAATATTTTAGTGCTAAGAACCCATTTAACTTGCTTTATGGAGAAAAATTTCCTCATTGGAACGAGTGCTGACCTTTCTCCATCTATTACACCGTTGGTCCTCTGATTTTCCCTCTCTTCTGCCCTAAGGTCCAAGAGAAGAATAATTCCCTGGGAAAATCATGAGTTCCCTGGAGAAAAGAGCATGGCAAACTCAAACTGGGTAGAGTCTTGAATGAACCTCGCAGAGGCCAGAAGATCTGGACCAGTCCGTTCATGCCTGTGTCACGCTTCCTGTTTGTATGAAGTGGAGTTGAAATGTCAAGGCTCGGTGTGCGAGCCCACCTCCTCAGAGCTCTCAGGAGCCTGGCTCGCGCTTAGGTCTCAGTCGCTATGCTTCATCCCCGGACGGGCAGTGTGCTAGGTAGAACTCCGGCTGGCATTTATCACAGGGAATTCAATACTCAGACTCCAGACTTCAAGCTACATTTCATGCAATCCCTCCCCCAGAAACCAGCAGATGGTAGGCATCCAAGTGGGAGGGGACACAGAGAAAATTAAATAAACTGTCCCCTAGGGTCACTCAAGATGTTACTCTTTGTGGTTTTGTGATTTTTTTTTAGGTTTCCAATGTGATTTTGTTATTGAAAACATGAAAAAAAGGAAAAAATGCAATAAAAATGCTTTATGAAGAAAGATGTTCACCCACAGTATGACTTATATTGGTGATAAAGCAGAAACAAAACAATGTTTCAATAATCAAGAAATGCCTAAGTAAATTATGTTAGAGCTGTGTGATAGACTATCATGTAGCATAATGGCTGCATTTTCTATTTTAATAAATAGTTTTATGAGGAGTTTTATAAAAAGAAAATGGTTATGATAGAATATTAGTGAAAACCGCGATACAAAATAACATAAAGAATATGATCACAATTATGCAAAACTAAAGCTAGCAAAAGATCAGATGAAAATGGCCTTAGTTTACTTGGTAATGGATCTTCTTAACTATAAATTTCCCAAATTGCCATAACTATAAATTGTTTATATTTTTTAAAGATCATTTTATTTAGAAACAAAAATAAGAAACAGCAAATGTTTCAATTTTTCCAAACTTACTGCTTACCCTAGATACCAGGGTGAGTGGGCACATGGCTAGTTAGCCTTAGTGACAAGATAAAAAATGCAGGTGAGGGATAGGGTACTCTTTGCAGGCCAGTGTCAAAGTGTACCCCTGAGAAATTATGGTATACAGCAGATCTGGTGTAAAAAGCATATTGGGAGAGGGGAGAGGAGTGGGGACATGGGGGAGAGATAGAGGCAGACAGGCAGACAGAAAGAGAAGAGAGAAAGTGAGAGGGGGAGGGAAAGGGAGAGGGAGAGGGAGAGGGAGAGAGAGAGAGAGAGAGAGAGAGAGAGAGAGAGAGAGAGAGAGAGAGAGAGAGAGAGAGATATGTCTGGGGCCCTGTGTACTAGTACTCGGGTCAGAAAACAACTCAGACCCAATGTTAACATTGGCTGGCTGGAGATAAAGACTGTGGTTCAAGCCACAGGAGTGCTTCAAGCCAGCCACACAGAGATGTCTGAAGAGGACATCAGACATGCCTAATAGATCTTCTGCATACAGATTTCTAGCCCTTGCAGACAGGCAAACAGATAGCTTGTCTGGACTATCCCTCTAACTAAAATGCCTCCATAGCCCGTTCATCCTCAAAGGTCTAAACTGTCTTCTATTTGAATTCCTGGTTATACCCACCCACATCATCATAACAGTTATCTTCACACAAAAATGTGTCTGTGAATGTTTAGTCTCAACTGCCCAAAGTTGGAAACAACCCTACAGACTCTGAACTGGTGGAGTGACAAAGAAATGTGGCCAGGTCATGCAATGAGCCAGATGTGGGGCATCTGGAGGCTTGGATAAGAAGGTTGAAAGCTCATGGTCAGCCTAGGCAGCATAGTGAGACCTTATCTAAAAATTTAATAATAACAACAACAACAACAACAACAACAACAACAACAACAAAGAAAAACCCTGCCTAACAAAGGAAGAAATACATTACAATAGTAACAAGGTCAACCCATAAACCCTATGTGTGGTAAGATCCAAATGTATTGTGCTAAGTGAAAGAGACCATCCTTGAAAAGTTACCTACCACTTTTTCCCTTGATATGATATTCTAGAAAAGAAAATAGGGACAGAAAATAGTTGAATTGTTCCCAGGGGGTTGAGATGAGGAGAAATACCAGGTATAACGGGCACAAGACAAGAGAACATTTTGTGATGATGGAGCAGTTCTGTAACTGGAATGTAGTAATGGACATGTATGTGACTGCACCAATCCAAGACTCAGCTACCCAGAATGGGTGTGTACTATAGGGAAATGAATGGTTCCTAGTTAAACAAAACTGTAAACAAGGAAATCAACACACACACACACACACACACACACACACCCACCAGTGTTCAAATTTTTTATTTAAAACATTGTTTAAGCCGGGCGGTGCCAGCACTTGGGAGGCAGAGGCAGGCGGATCTCTGAGATCGAGGCCACCCTGGTCTACAGAGTGAGTTCCAGGACAGCCAGGGCTATACAGAGAAACCCTGTCTCGAAAAACCAAAAAATAAAAATTGTTTAAAAGCTTAAAGACATCTTACTTATGTGAACATTTATTGCTTTATATTTTAAAGAGAGAAAAATAACCACTTTAACATCAATTTTTAAAGTTTCAATGTATATAAAGAACTCAAGAAGTTAGACCCCAGAAAACCAAATAACCCTATCAAAAAAATGGGGTACAGAGCTAAACAAAGACTTTTCACCTGAAGAAATTTGGATGGCTGAGAAACACCTTAAAAAATGTTCAACATCATTAGTCATTAGAGAAATGCACATCAAAACAACCCTGAGATTTCACCTCACACCAGTCAGAATGGCTAAGATTAAAAACTCAGGAAACAGCAGGTGTTGGCAAGGATGTGGAGAAAGAGGAACACTCCTTCACTGTTGGTGGGACTGCAAGCTGGTACAACCACTCTGGAAATCAATCTGGCAGTTCCTCAGAAAACTGGACACAATACTTCTGGAGGACCCAGCCATACCACTCCTGGGCATATACCCAGAAGATTCCCCAGCATGCAATAAGGATACATGCTCCACTATGTTCATAGCAGCCTTATTCATAATAGCCAGAAGCTGAAAAGAACCCAGATGTCCCTCAATGGAGGAATGGATACAAAAATGTGGTATATATATATATATATATATATATATATATATATATGCACACACAATGGAGTACTATTCCGCCATTAGAAACAATGAATTTATGAAATTCTTAGAGAAATGGATGGAGCTGGAGAACATCATACTAAGTGAGGTAACCCAGTTTCAAAAGAATTCCCATGGTATGCACTCACTGATAAGTGGATATTAGCCTAGAATCTCGGGACACCAAAGATGCAATCCACATACCAAATGATGTCTGACAAGAAGGAAGGAGTGGACCCTGGTTCTGGAAAGGCTCAAAGCATCAGTGTAGGGGAATACCAGAACAGGGAAGTGGGAAAGGGTGGATGGGGGAACACGGGGAGGGAAAAGGGCATGTGAGACCTTTGGGGGCAGGGAACCAGAAAAAGGGAAATAAAATGTAAATATAGAATATATCCAATAAAACAGTTTCATTGTATAATAACATAGGCGATCTATTTTTAGCAATTTTTATGGTTTACAGAATGAAAAGGTACCAAATAACATAGAATGAGTACAGAAGACACCTAGCATTAACTTATGGATGCTGCACATACATGTGTACACATGCACACATGCACACACTATACAGACATGTGCACGTCCACAGACATACCCTATGCATACATATTCAAACTGTGTGAAGTGAATGGCATACTCTCAGAACGGTCTAAAGCAGCGGTTGGTTCTCAGCCTTCCTCATGCTGCAGTGTCCTTTAATACTGTTCTGCACATTGTGGTGACCCCAACTATAAAAGTATTTTTTGTTGCCACTTCATTTCATAACTGTAATTTTGCTACTGTTATGGGAAATAATGTAAATATGTGTGATTTTAGATTGTTTTGGACCTCTGTGAAAGGATCAGTCAACCCCAAAGGGGTTGTGATCCACAAGTTGAGAACTGCTAATCTAAACCTCCATTTTCACATCTTTTCTTACTGTCTTACTATCTCCATTCAGATGCTTATTTCCATGCTGCACTTATCTCCCCTTACCTCTGAGTCCCTTTGGTGCTTTTCTGCTCCTCCCCTCTTTCTTACATGCCCCCTCACATCTGCCTTGTTTTTCTAGTTGTTTCTCTAACTTCGGGGGAGTGAGCCATCTTTTTCTGAATTCTTGCCCACCCCTGCCCTGGTAATCCAGATAATGTTGTATATTATCTGCACTATATACAGTTTTTGATGACGTGCAAGTGTTAAATAGTTAACTGCAAACAATCGCTAGCTCTGGGTACAGGAAATAGCCTCAGTCTCGATGGCATTTAAGAAATAAATACTCTTATGACATCATCCGCTTCTAGTATCAGGCTCCTGAAACCTGAGGCCAGCTCATTTGGATTCAGATCTTCCTCTCGTGGCAATTAAAAATGCATATTTTACCCTTTAGCTGGCCTCACCCCAGAACAGGCTAAAGAAGAGGCACCGGTATTACAGGCATGGTTGGAGTTTTACAATAAACGATATGGGCTCCTATCTTACCTCTACCATTGACCTGAATGTCACAAGACACAAGATCTCCAAGACTTAAGTTATCCCATGTGAAAAAGAGACTGGAACTGCTGCCTCAGGCACCTTATAAGGTTGTAAAGATTAAAGAAAATGACAACAGAAAAACTCTGAACTCATAGACTTGCTCAAAACCCTCCAGTTGCGTTGGCCTGGCTTCCATCAGGTCTTCAGGTGTGTGGGGCAGCTGTGGCGGTTCCCGGAAGAGGCCGACTGCCCGTACCTGTTCTCTTAACTTCGGGTGTCTTTCATTCTGTTCAGCTTTACAGAGACTCTTCTTGTCCCAGTCTCTTTACATTCTTCCCCTGGTTTCAGGCCGTCTTCTCCTTGGGTTACATCTCTCTGTGAGCCTAACAATTCCAATCTTTGAACCTAAGCCATCACCTGGCACGTCTCCAGCCATTAGACAAGAGGACAGATGGACCCCCGTAAAGGGATAAGCAAGGAACCTTTTACCAAATCCACTCTCTTTATCCAAGAGACAGTTTCCTCATTAGGCAACTTTGTCAAGATTTCCACTTGTAATGACTGAGTGTTTTATTCGTCAAACGTTAGTCAAGATATTACTTACCCATAAATCTTGTTGGAGACTTTGTTTTCCATTCTTCTTCATTCACTCAAGTACAAGTAAGTGTCACTTTAAAAAAGAAATGCCTTACTATGTGCCTGACACTGTGTTTAAGCCACAGGCAGCAAGAAAGAAATGCCTCACTATGTGCCCGGCATTGGGTTTAAGCCACTGGTAGAAAGAAATGCTTGGCTGATATGATAGCAGTCTGAGCTGGACTCTGAAAATGAAATAGCTTTGGCATCTCCTCAGTGCTATTCAATACGATTCTATTACATTTAAATGCTAAGCCGCAGCCTGTAGAATTCCGATTCACCGGAGGACTAATGTTGCTGATAGCCACACAGATAGCCTAGTCGGGATATTACATTCCGAGCAACAGCAGAGCAAAGCCCTCTCAACCTTCCATTCCTCCCAATGCCCGTAAATACCGCTTTCGGAGACAGGGACATCCACAAAGGGAGAGAAATGCTGTAAATGCAAACGCATTGGGTGAGGATCTAAATAGCAAGTGTGTATTTTATGAAAACTGATAATCCCGATGTCAAATTTTGGCTAAAAGTTTCTCACATTATTTGTTTTGTTTTTAAAGTTTGGGGTCTACAGATTTATTCCACTCTTCTGCCCTCAGAAATATTATAGTTGGTCAAAGGCCCTTGGCCAGCTTCTATTCTAATATTTTACTGCTTCTCCCCCATCTACATTTACCTTCACCCTGGCAATCCATAAATGAATCTGATATATGTCCTGTGGATGTAATTATTCTTATAGAATTTCAATTTTGTCTTCTATCTATATGCATTATTTATAAAGATGAAATTTAATTCTGTTTCAAGCAATTTCTTACTCAAGACTGTGTACCAATACATATTAGTATAAACACACACACACACACACACACACACACACACACACACACACACACATTTGGAAAGGCCCAAAGCATACAACAGCATTTGATTTATGTGTTCTACTATTGAGGGCTCCTAAGTGATCACCAGTGTCTCACAGAGCAGTCAATGCATCTATGAATATTTCCTTTGTGTATTTTTGTGAAGTGTTTAAGAGGAGATGAGTTTCTTCTCTTCCCTAGAAAAACATCAAATGGAAGCGGAAGGCTTTTGTAGCAAGAAGGACCTGAGGCCCTTGAGTTCACAGGGACTCATGCTTGGGAGGCACACAGGTTTCCATAGAGACTTGGACAGTGGCTTCCAAGGAAGTCATGATCTGGATGTGGTCTTAGGCCATTGTAGCTCACAGAAACAAGGCCAAGAGTGGATTCCTTTTTATAAAATTAAGGATGCTTTCTTTTAGTTCTTGTTCACTGAGAAGTTACATTATAAATTTGACTCATATAATTTATACCTGTACATTTTGACATATAAACATTTTATATACATGAATATATATGTGAAGAATACAGGTTTATTTCTTAGCCCTGAATCGATGCCGTGATCTGCTATTTATCACTCTATTGAACTCTACACAGCTGGATTTTCCAGTGCTAGTCAGATAATGCTTTTTCTCCTTAGACCATCAATGCAGTGACCTTTTTACTTATTGTTTTTTTTTTATTTTTTAAAAAAAAGATAGGAACTTTTCAGTAGCCATGGGTGTCTTGGAACTCACTGTGTAGACCAGGCTGGCCTTGAACTCAAAGAACTTCCCGCTGCCTCTCCCTCTTGAGTGTTGGGATTAAAGGTGTGTACCACTATTCCTGGCAGAACAAGGTAAGCTTCTGTTGGTCAACAAAGCTATGAGTCCTGGAATAAATGCTTGTTGATTATAATGTAGCTCAGTGATTAAATATTTTTGCTGTGCTGTGTCTATTTTATCTGTGCAATGGTCCTGGTTTCTTTATGTCCTTGTGCTGTTCTTACTCAATTTCACATCCAGAAACTTACCTTAGATCTATAAAATTATTTAGATGGCTTATTTGCTTCCAGATACAATACATATTTCTTGAAACTTCAGTAGTCTCACCTATAAAAACCTCTGAGGCACAGTCTTAAGGCACCAGACACAATCATGGATTAACAACTCAGTCTCTTCACTATGTTCTACACACACATACACAGATAGGTATAGACAAAATACACATTTACATACACACATACATACATACATACACACAGATACACAGAGATATACATACATACACAGTTAGGTACACACATACACATACTTATATGTATATTCATACACACATACACTAACACACACACACACACACACACACACACACACACAATACATATATATATACACCTACACACACTGATACACACACTGATACACATGCACACTCTTCATACATATACTCTTCAGTTTGCAGTTGTATGAGTAAAACATACTTCGCTTTTGTATGTTTTCCCAATAGGATTCCAATGCCTGGATGCACACATACTACATATTAACACTAAAAATCCAGGACACCTTATTTTGGTCCACATAAGCAGCTAATGGTTATTTAAATGTTTTTTACGACATTGCAATCTACCAGAGACTCAAGAACAAAAGAAAACATTCTGGATGGATTCTATTTTGCTTCAGAGCAGCAAGTCTCAGACTGTAGCATATAGAATCACCCAGATTCATTATTAAAATTCAGATTCTTTGGCTGTGACCCCAGAAAAAACTATTACGGTATTTCTGAGCTGGGATCAGGAATATTTTGATAGATATGATTTATGAACCATGCTTTGAGTTATATGGTCCTAGATTCCTTGACAAGTAACAATATTTGCCAACAAATATTCTAGAAGGAAGCAGTATAAATCCTGGGCTAGTTTGAATGTTTGAAAGATTTTAAGATTAGGATCTCTACAAACAGGAATTGAAGTTTAAACAGCATTTTTTAATAGGTGAAGCTCATGTGCAGGAATGGATCCCAGCCCTTCTCAGCTATGAGAGCTTAGCACTAGCTTATGTAACACCTATGACGTTTGCTATGACATAACCATCAGTTATGTTACAGCTAATGGTGAAAATGAATAGGACACTTAAGGTTTGCTTCTATTATTTGTTACTTTCTGTTCTACAATTCTTCCAATGGAACCTAAATTGTAATAGCATAAAAATACCAAAGAATTAGACAAAGGACAGTTTGAAAGCATATTTTAAAAAATATTGATAAGCTTGATTTTTCCCAGGTTACACCTTCACTTTTCCTACAGCTTGTGTTCCTATTTTTAGAGCACGCATCCAGCAAACAGCTCATTGTGATTGCTATTTCAGGCTTTAATGGCAAGAACAGCTGTGTGAGATGTGTACATCTGTAACTCCAACACTCCAGAGGCTACATGAGACCACCTGAGAGAGGCAAGCCTGATTTATGGACCAAGACCCTGCCTTAAAGGAAAAGAAGGAAGAGATAGCTTTCATATTTAACATTCAAAGCCCAACATGATTCTGCCCAACTTGAGGCAAATACTCTCTATAGTCTTCTCTGGCAAAAAAAAACACAGTTTTCTTCATCTTGTTTGCATGGCTATGGTAAAATACTCTGACAGAAGCTGCTTAAAGATGAGAGGGTTTGTTTGGTTCACAATCGCAGGTTACAGTCCATTGTTGCAGGGAAGTCAAATGGCAGAAACTCTAATGGAGCTAGGGCAGGGAGCAATGCATTGGTGCATGCATACTAGTGTACACTAGAGCAAAGAGTGGCGCATTGGTGCATACAGACTAGAGCCCACTAGGGCAGAGAGTGGTGCATTGGTGCATACAGACTAGTGCACGCCTCACTTTCTCCATTCTTATACAATCCAGAATCATACAAGCCCAGGAAATGGTGCCAAGCCCAGTAGGCAGGTTCTTCTGGCTTCAGTTAAACTAATCAATAAAATCCCTCACACGTGCCCAATGGCTTGCCTACTAGTTGATTACAGGTCCAGTCACACTGACACCCAATATTAACGACTTCACCATCTTTCTGTTCTCCAGACACACTAGTCTTTCAGCAACATGAAGTCTTCACTCACCCAAGGACTTCTCAGGATCCATCATCCTCTCTTTGCTTCTCTGTAGCGAATCCCACTATCTTTTAAATCCATGTCTAGAACAGCATATCCTGGCTTGATTTTTCTGGCCTGGACTGATGGGTATAAATATGGCTTCTTGTAACATGTAATTCTCATGATTTGTATTCCAGGATTGAACCACAAATTGTAATAGTTTGGGTTCCTACAGTTCAGAGCTCAAACTCCCTAAGAACCCTAAGGTGCTAAGCATGAAACACCCAATAGACTCTGGAGTTCAAGTTACGCATACGCACCCAGCCCTTCTCTCAAGTGATTCCAGCAAACTGGCTGAAATGTGTTTAAAAGTGAGCAAACTCAGCTTTTAAGGCTCACGTACTTTTCCATGGTTCTGAAACCCTTTTCATCTCCAACTTAGTGCTATCCCAGCTTCTATTTCCTCCTGATTCTATTTTCAGGTTTTTATCCAATTCTTTGCTAATAACCAGATGAAAGCAGATTACAAGTGGATAATATTTTCCACATACTTCTCTTTAATCTAATGTTGAAGTTTCCGTTAACATTTTGAAGTTCTCCAAATGTAACAGTCCAAATCCCATTGGTTTCCAAGGACTAATTCCCCTCTATTGCTTGAGTACCATCTGTTTTGTATTTTGCAATCATGACTTTTATCTATAAGTACAGTTCACCCACAAAATAATTACTGTGACCACGCTCTTAAGCGCATGTTCTTGCTTCTGCATCGCTCCTTCCATGACTGATTTCTGATGTTTCCTGAGTCTTCGGCCTCCCAGGGACCCCTTAAGACTCATTTTGCAAACGTTACTTCATCTGAGAAGAATGGTATCGTGACTAGGGATGGGGGCTCAAGTTAGCATTCCTGGGTTCACATCTCTGTTCAGCTCCAGCTAGCTCTGTCAGAATCTCAGCATGCTGAAGCAGAGAGGGGAACTTGAGACAACCTACTGCAACCCCTTTATTTCACAGCGAGGTTTTAAAAATTGCATGAAGTTTGCTTATATACTGCTAATTTGGAAATACCAAGTTCCATGTGGGAATGGGTTCAAATAAAGTTAAATTAATTAAGTTTTGTGAAGAACTCTATTTGGTTTATCTTTGATAGCAGATGAAAGAAGGTTAAAAAACTAAATCCAGAGTGTTAATATCAATTACATTCAGGGATCTTGAACAATAATGAGAAGAAAAGATGAATAGAGTAACAGCTCCCTCGTGCAGTTTAAATTTCCTTCTCACACGCTTGCCGTCCAAACAGAATGAAGCCAGCATTGCCATGCTTCCTCAGAACCCTGGAGACCTCGGAGGCTCCTGATTTACATGGTGTGAATTATACCCCACACAGCTATCAATATGGCATCTTGTGGAAATGGCTTTAGTTTAAGGCAAAACTCTCACTATTGTGTGTGATTCATCTCAACAGGCATGATGTGAAAAAGACATACAAGTGGCCAAAACCCACATCAACGGTGGTCAGCATCATTGTCACTAAAGACAGGTGACTTAAAAGCACAATTGGGTACCCTTTTATACCTGCTAGGATGACTATTAAATCTTAGAAGGGTAGCAAGAAAGCGTACTGACTGGAACCTTTACTCACAACTGGTGGGAAGGTAAACTGTTATGTCTGTTGTAGAACACAGTCCGCAAATGGTTAAACATGGAGTTACCAGATGGCCCAGCAATTTCCCTCCTACTTATATACCCAAGGGAACTGGAAGCAGACATTCATTCAAAATCTTGTCTACAAATGTTCATAGCACTGTTATAATAGCTTTTAAAAAAAAGGAACAACTCAAATGCTATCAACTGATGGACAGAAAGTGAAATGTGGTAAAAACACACAATGAAACATTATTCATCCACACAAAGGCAATAAAGTATTGATACATGATACAACATAGATAAACTAGTAACTCATCATTACCGATAATGTGAGTATCTAGCACAAGAAAAATCCATGCAAACAGGAAGTAGGCTTTTAGCTGGGAGGGACTGCAGGTGCAAAAGGAAGGGGGAACTGTGGATGGGAACGAGGTTTCAGAGGAAAATGATTTTAAAAAATGATCTGGCATTAGGGGTAAGGGTTATACAAGCAGCATATTGTATTCTTTAAAATTATTAAATGTATGGCGTGTGGATGTATAACAAAAAGAAATATTAAAAAGAAATCATTATTCTAGCTGATAAATTCAGTTCCTTTCCAAATGAAGAGGTACCATACCTTTTAATGTCATTTTCTACAATCATTGGGTCCACTTGATTCCTTGAATGGTTTTCTTCCATGGACTGCTCCTTCTACAACATTTAAAAATAGTAAATATCTTGAAAGAGCAAAAAATGGTTTTCACTGGTACAAGGCAGTAAACGACCAAAGTTTCTTTGGGGTGTTAAAGAGAAAGAGACTCACTGAGTCAGTACTAGAACCATTTGGAAAGTTCTAGAGCCAGATTTAAAAACACAGAGGCCTGGGGATGGTTATTAGGGTGAAGAGAACAAAGCCAGTGTCCCCAGGAATAGCCAGGTGACTCCATGGCTGGGGACCTTGTCACCAGCTCTCAGGACTTCATCACTGTACCTCAGGGGATTCTTCTCATCGTTTCCCCTTTTCACCCACCCCTCCTTCTGTCCTGTGAGTTAATGGGGCAGAGAGAGGAGGGTTCTTACCTCTGTCACCTTTTGCAGTAGGATAGTAGGCAGGCCCCCATCACCAAAACGCCAAGACACTCAGGAGTCTAGGATACTTTGAAGACTGGTCTCACCAATATTCCTCTTTCTTTCCTTTCTCCACAAGCTCGGTTGGACCTATGACTTGCTTTAGCTAATGGCTTATCAGGAGTGATATAATAAACAGGTTCAGCAGCTCCTGGACTCATGACTGAAGTGTAAAACAATTAGTACTGCTCAAATAAGCAACTGTCTTCTTGAGTGTCGTCAGAGTCCGTTGGGTTGGCAGTGAGACCCTCACTGGAGAGGACTGACTCAGAGGGTCTAGTTACACACCTTGTCCAAGGGCACAGTGGACATGACCTGTGTGCGTCTCTATGTATCAGCTGCACCTGTCTGACCCAGTCAGGACAACCCACCCACAAGCCTTGTGGCTGAGGTCAAAGTCAGTGTCCTCAAGAAGATTGAAGTTATCATTTTGAGAGTCCCCTTCTGTAGCTCCTGCTGCCCAGGAACTTACAAATCCTCCTGCCTAACCTCTCATAGAAAAGATTAACAATTCTTAAACACGGCTTTGGAAAACAATCCTCTGGTTCTTTTCCATGTGCCAGACCAGAGAATGGGAATTTATTATTTTATTTGTTTGTCTTGCTGAAAACACTCAGCATTAAGCCATCCTATCCCCTAACTTTTTCCAGGCCTGTAAAGTACTAAGACAAAGAGCCTCACACCAGGTGTCTAAAGACTTAAAAGTTATACACTAGCCAGGCAGTGGTGGCGCACGCCTGTAATCCCAGCACTCTGGGATGCAGAGGCAGGCGGATTTCTGAGTTCAAGGCCAGCCTGGTCTACAGAGTGAGTTCCAGAATAACCAGGCCTATACAGAGAAACCCTGTCTCGAAAAAACCAAATACAAAATACAAAAAAGAAAAGTTATAAACCAAGCTAGCAAAAGTTACATAACAACACATGTCTTAGCCTCCTACCTCAACAAATACCTTTGTGAAAAGGATTAGCGCCAAGGAAAGGGAATGATGGAGCTGTGCGTTTCGGAATCCTGAATAACAGAATTTAAACATTTTGCCCATGCCTGTGCATTGCATTGAGCAGTTGCTACACCCTGAATCTAGAAGAATTCCTTCATCTGAGATTGTGAGTGTCCTGGATCTCTGTATTTGTCAATGGATGCTAAAGGTTGTTGTTGTTGTTAAGTGAAACTCTGGTTTTTGTTCAAGGTGTTTGGACAGCCGGAGAACGACTGCACTTTTCACAGGTGATGCCCGCGTGTCTCCAAGGCTTTGATTGAACCGGAGGCCTCTGTGCTCAGTGCCTGCCGTCTAAACTGGCTTAGCCCTAACCACCTCATTTCTTTTTAAGGCATCAGTAAAATGAAGGAGAGTAAAACCAGAGATACTCTATCTAGAAAGTTCCAGTGAGCCAAAACCCGGTGTCTAGAGCAACTCAAACCTCTGAGCCGCCCCATTAAAATACAAGGAAAAAAGAAACAGTGAAATTAATGTTAACGATATTTTATGGAGCACAATACAACAAGATAGTATTCTTTTTAATATATTACCAATATGAGATTTTTATATGAGATATGCTACACTCTTCTTAATGTATATAATGCTTCCATATACATACTGTTTAATTGATATGTGTAGATTTTACATGTATGGCACGTCTCAGTTTGGACTGTCTGGGTCTGTTTTGTTCGATGGCTATGTGTGTCTGATGCCTCCACAGTATTAGCCAATGCAGAGTGGTAGGCACTACGTGAGAGGCATTAACACACAGCTATAATCTAGTGTGGCATCGCAAAGTGTGCTCAGCAGAGTGCCCAGATCCAAATCCAGAAGAGGCTTGGTGATACAAGGCACACCTTGAAAGTCTGGTCTTGGAACCCCAGCGGAGAAATGCAAGGAGCTGGTCAGTTAGCAAAAGCAGTTCCAAAGCAAAGCTCCTTCTAGCCACGAAATAGGTAGTTTTGTTTTTAAATGTCTTTGTGACCTGGATAATTTGATCAACTCAGAATAAACCGGGAGTTGATCGTTGCTATGGTATTAAAAACACGGCTGCTGCCAGCCAGTAATTAGCGAAAACTCTGTTCCACCTGAGCAGTATGAAGCAAACTGTGGTAACTCTTCCTCCTGGCACCATTTCTCCATCAGAAAGGAGTGGTGGCACTAATCTATGTCACTCTGTCCCCCTCCAGGGAATGAACCGGAGTTGAGAGCTTTGTTTTTCTCTCCTGGATCCTGGACTCCTGACTGTTGTTTCCAAATCCAGACTATAGTTTCATTTGGATGTAACATGGACAGGGTGGCAGTTTTTGTTGCTGCATCTAGATTCTGGATCTAGTTCTCCAACTGGATGGTTTTGGCTTTGCACAATGTACCAGAAGGAAGGGAATTGAAGTGGCTGTGAGCTTGTGTGCACCACCAACTGCCCAGGCTGAGTTCCCAAATTCGCTCTGCCCTGGGTGTGCCACAGACAACCCTGCCAGCAGCACGAGGCTGGATTTTCAAACATTTTGGATAGAAGGTTCTGGAAGCTCTGGGGTATTCTGAACTTTGCTAACTCTAAGTGCTCTGAGATCCTCACAGTTTCCCAGAGAAACCGTCTTTCTTGATATTTTAAAAGCCTTCATGTAGACAACTAATTCTCCTGGGAGATGGAGTGGGTGATTTGAAACACTTGATGTTCTGAGGCAGAAGAATTGTGGGAGTTGAGTTGCAACAGATCGGGAAGCGTGAGGCAGTCAGCCAGGGGTGTTGGCCCGATCCCCTCTTCTTTCTTCCTCTTTCTCCTCCTCCTGATTCCCTGTGCTACTCCTACTTCCTGTTATTATTTGTTTTCACGTCAGTCAGTTTCCCCACAGTTCCCCACCCCTTACCCCAATAAGGTCACAGGGATTCTAGTCTCCCCCTAAAACAATTCCATGATACTAATTACAGGTCTGGAAAGTGCCGCCTCGCCTGCAGGTGGTTCCCTCTAACAGCTCCCGCTATTACTGTTATTATTGTCATTGTTTCAGTATCACATGGCATGGAGCCTTATCGTTCCAGGACCGAATTATCTATCTCCCTTTGGTTTTAATGCCATGTGGCCTTAGGGTATGTGTTTGTTTGTTTGCTTCTCCATCAGGCATTTTCCTGTTCCTTTATGCATTTTCCCCCCTCATGTTCAAAGTTATGTGGAATAAGAAAGAATTCTTAGATATGTTAAGGGAAATGTTAAGAAAACAAAATAATGCCTTCTGTCTAAGCAATGTGGAATGGCAGAAATATTAATGAAAGGCATGACATTTTAATAACTTTTATGCCAGTGCTTGAGGGCCTATTGTGTACCAGGCACTCCTTAGGGAATACACAGGATGGGGAAAACATCTCTGCTCCTGCATAAGAGGCAAACAATATATGAATGTGAGCAAAAAAAAAAAAATGTGTACAGTGATGAATGCAACAGGGCAGTGAAGCAGAGGACAGACGGAGGACCAGAAGGGGACTAGGAGGTTAATGAAGGCAGCCAGGTAGATAGCACTGAGAAAGTGACCTTCAAGCAATGACACTCCCCACCCCCAAAATAAAGCAAGACAAGCAAACTTCGGGGACATCCTTCCCAAAGACAAAGAAGCAGGTATCGGTGTCTAGGGACAAGGCTTGTCTGGGACTCTGTGGACTCAAATCAAGAGTGGATTATCGCAGAAGGGGAAGAATAGCATCAGGAGGAAAGCTTCAGCTGAACTGACAGCTTTGGGGTTGCTACTAACCCTACTGCTCTACCTTTGCCCGGGAGAGTAAACAAAATGTGGTGCTGCGTAGACTGGGTCTTAATATTTCCTTGACCATAGGAGGAGGTCACTGAATAGAAGCCTTCTAGCATGGCAGGGAAAGAGAGGAAGCTAAGAATTTGATATTTATCCTGCAGTGGGTGTTTAAAAGGTTCCTTGAAGGGCCCTGAGTCTCAGCAACTTGCGAATACAAATCAGATCCCATTAACCTGAGCTCCCCGGGTTCTGTGATTCTTTGCCCTCGCCAACTTAACAGAGAATGACCTTCTCACTTCCCACCTCTCCTCTTCCGCATCCTGTCAGCGGAAGCGGGGCCTCAGAAGGGGTCAGCTATATACTCAGGGCTCACCGGTCAGCGCTTCTCTGCAGTAGCAGGCTGCCATTTCCCCTGCCCTACCTGGTGGCCTCTCTTGCTGCACGGTCCTCTGCCTCACCAGCCATTGGTCAATGGGCTGCTCCTACCCTCCGCTGCTGGAGAACTGAGGAGGATAGAAGTTGAGAATTATCACCTTTCCAGCTCCGGATCCAAATGGTCCAGTCAGGCACAAAAGTCAGTCCTCGGCAGGTGGTCTCTCCCAAAGGTCTGGTGGGTGGTCCTACTCCTGTTTCGCACCAGTACCCTCTTCCCCTGAGGATGCTTCGGGAGAGGAACAGAAAGGATTCAGGAAACATCCACAACGCTGCTGTTCCTTTCTCCTGGCTCCTTTCTCCCACGCTCAGGTTCGCCACACAGTCTAAATTCTTCTTCCATTTAAGTAAGTTTTATTTAAGGGCCCCAAGCCTGCTCACTCTCGCTTCAGCTTCCCCAAGTCCATCTCTTCTCCCAGTCTGCTGTGAAACCTCTCTAACCACTTTCCTTTAACAGCCAGAGAAGAAGGGATGACGCACCACATCCATTCAATATCAATATTAACATTCATTTTCCTCTCTTTTTTATCTCTCTAGTATCGGGATGTTTTTTTATTTTTTACATTCCACTAATATGGAAGGTACAGTTTTATATGGAAGTGTTTTTTTTTCCATTTTGGGGGACACATCTTGTCATCTCACATTTCATAGTCATTACATGTGATACGATTTTCCCACATGTCAGTCTTGTTCACCCCTGGCTTGTTTCTGTGTCCATGTGGTTCACTCTTCATCTGACTCAATCCTTACCATGACTGCGAGGCAATTATTCATTATTCCTATTTTATGTGTGAGAAGATTGTACAGGGAAGGCCAAGTTCACAGAGTGGCTAAGAGGTGGGGGTGACCAGTGACCCTGTTCGATTTTGTGTCCTCAAAGCCCAGTACTTCTCCTTCTCCATCCTGAACATCACACATGAAATGATGGCGCAGAGAGCCAGGAACACACACCTCCAGCTAGGCTGCAAGCCCGAGATGTGTGTGACACACACACACACACACACACACACACACCCATGAACACCTGTCTCCTCATGCTTGTGTTGCCTGTCCTTCAGACACCATGGCCTAAGACTCATGGCTCACAGCCATGTCAACAAACTTTCCCATATTATTTCTTTGGATAATTCTAGTTTCAGTTCTTTAGTGTTTGGTGTCTTATCTAAGAAGAATTGACCAAGAATGTGTGAACTCTTCGCTGGGTTCTCCATTCTGTCCCATTCCTCCATCTATATCCAGGTACCGTGCTGGTGTTGTGCTTTTAACACACATTTTTACACACATTTCATACACGTGTGTAATCCAATCTAATCATCTTCATCCTCTGCATTCATGTATATAATACACTTTAATCATACTCACCCTCTTCCGTTATCGTCCTCACTTCCTAATAGCAGTTCTCCTCCCCCCAAATATCCTCCTTCGACTTTTCTTTTTGAAAACCTAGATTGTGCATGAGAGAAAAACCTACATTGGTCTTGGACCACAGCTTTGCAATATGTTTTCAAATCATATATTATGAGGTTTCCTTATTCTTTTTCCTCAAGATTTCCTTTGATAAAGTGGCATCTTGTGAGGCTCCTGTTAGCATTTCCTCTAGGTGCTGCCCAACAGTTACCTAGCAACAGCCAGGTACAAGCCTGGCTCCCTACAAAAGGACTGTTTGGTCTCTCTCCTCTCTCGCCAACTTCTCTCTCTCTCTCTCTCTCTCTCTCTCTCTCTCTCTCCACACACACACACACACACACACACACACACACACACATATCTTTGGCCAACCTCTCTCTCTCTCTCTCTCTCTCTCTCTCCACACACACACACACACACACACACACATCTTTGGCCAATCTCTCTCTCTCTCTCTCTCTCTCTCTCTCTCTCTCTCTCTCTCTCTCTCTCTCCACACACACACACACACACACACACACACACACATCTTTGGCCAACCTCTCTCTCTCTCTCTCTCTCTCTCTCTCTCTCTCTCTCTCTCTCTCTCTCTCTCTCTCTCCACTCACACACACACACACACACACACACACACACACATCTTTGGCCAACCTCTCTCTCTCTCTCTCTCTCTCTCTCTCTCTCTCTCTCTCTCCACACACACACACACACACACACACACACACACACACACACACACATCTTTGGCCAACCTCTTCTCCTCTTTCTCTTTCTCTCCTCTCTTTCTCTCTGTCCTAGGCCCTCCCCTCTCTGCCTCTACCTGCCTCTCCAGGTTCCAAATAAACTTCCTTTCACATTAGGCCTGTTGCGTGGCTTAATTGTTCGGAGGACACCTTGTCAGGGCCTGCCAAGGCCCCCATTTCACATTGCTATTTGGTAAAATGCAACAGTTTCATACGAATTTGGGCTCTTTTTTGTTTGTCTATTTGTCTGAGAAAATGCCATTATAATTGTAATTGGGGTAGCATTGAATCTATAGATTATTCTGGGTAGTATGAGCATTTTGACAATATTGAATGTACCATCCATGGTCATGAGATAGTTTTCATTCACTTGTGTATTCTTCAATTTCTTTCCGCTTCAGTGTCTGATAATACGTATCCAATATGCACAGATTATTATCTCCCTTAAAACTATCCCTAGAAGTTTCTGATGCCAATGTATTAAATGGGGTTTCTTTTCTTTCTCAGCTATTTCATTGTTACCATTTAGAAACACGCCTGGATTTTGGTGTTAATTTAAGTTTGATCTAAATAAAAAGCTTCTGAGTAACAAGGAAACCATCCACAGAATGAGGAGGCAGCCTGTGCAATGGGAGAAAAATATTTGGAAGCCATCAACATAATGAAGTGTTGAAAGCCAAAATGTACAAGGAACACAGACAAAGCATCAGCAAGGGAGCAGGTGACTTGTTTTAAAATGCATACAAGACCTGACTAGACTTTTCTAGAAGACCAACAGGTGGTCAGCAGGTGTATGAAGCCATGTTCACATGGCAAAGCACCAGGAAGATACAAAGTCAGACCTCAGTGAGGGACCACCTACACCAGCTCAAATGCCTCTTATCAAAACAAAAGACAGCAAGTGTTATAAGGAGACAGAGCTAAGGGAGCCCTTGTGCAGTGTTGGTGGGATTACAAGTTAGTACATGGAGAAGCTTCTCAAAACAAACAGAAACTGCAACCATGTAGGATCCAAACACCCCATTTCCAGGTCTGAAAAAGGAAATGAAGTCAGCGTGCCCATGAGACCTCTGCAGCTTCAAGCTTACCACAGAACTGTTCACAATGAGCAAGATCTAGGAGCAACAGAGGATAAGGAAAACGTGACCCGTGTACACACACACACACACACACACACACACACACACGGGTTGGGGTTCTCAGCCACACAGGTGAAAGCAGAAAGCACTATGTTGACTGAATCACAGAACGTCTACTAGTATATGATTCCATTTACATGTGGGCCGCAGAAGAACAACCTCACAGAAGCAAAGAGGAGAGTGGAAGTATCAGGGTAAAGGTGAGGGACAGAAAGGCAGTGTCAAAGGTCAGAGGAAAATCTAGGCAGCAGAAATAAGTTCTGGAAATGCATTGTACAGTGTGATTGCTGTAATGAATAGAAAGTAGATCTTAAACGTTAACGGGGAATAACTGTTAACTAGCTTGAGTGTATGCTCAACTTATATTGTATACATATATCTATATCTAATGTACATCTTACATCTTACAACTTTTGCCAGTTATTCCTCAGTAAGGCTGGGAAATCATACAAATAGTATGCGTGGTGAGGGTAAAAATCACCAAGATATGCAAGATATTTCCTTTATTGTGACTTTAATCCCCAGAGGTGCTGAAATCCTGAGTTCGTCAAACCACCCTTTAGGGACCGTGCCTAATTTCCTTATCGGTTCCATATGTTTTAGTAATGTGGTCCCAGGGGTTGGGAATCAACATTCCTCGGCCCCCCAGTTTCCCTGGCTTCCAAAAGTTTAGAGTCAACCGGAGATGAATGTTAGCATCCTGGTTTGCAAGTTTCTCTGGGTCCTCTGAGACCACTTGCTTGCCGACTTTTCTCAATGGCTTCATCTTGTTAAATTCCTTGAATGATTTTGCAGGGGTCCAGAGAGCCCTGGGAGGTTCTTCATCCTTAGGAAAGCCATCTCTGTACAGGTGACAACCCCCCCCCTACCCGATTATTCAATCACCAGTCCCAGTCAACCTGGGCGTCAGAATGGTCTAACAGAATGAACTGGCTGTTTTTGAAGCCTGGCTCTAATTTCAGAGTCACCTGTGGGGGTGCTTTAGCTTCCATGCCCTTGTGTGTAAAATGAACCGATTGCTTCTAAGGCCAAGGTTTTGAACTGATTAAAGAAAATGGCATCTCTTAGCAAGGAGCTCTAGTCAAAGTACACACACACACACACACACACACACACACCCTTTTCTTCCATTTCTTTGTGGAAGACAGAGAGAGAGAGAGAGAGAGAGAGAGAGAGAGAGAGAGAGAGAGAGAGAGATCAACAAGCAAGACAAGGGACTAGGAAATGCTAAGTTTCTGTATGCCAGTGAATGTGTGCTCTATGAGTCTTTTGGGGATCAGGTTAGCTAGAATCTACAGGGGAAGGCTGGCCAAAGCGAGGAGAGACCCTCCCTTGGAGGACGCTTAGATGGGGCATCTGTTACTAGGGAACTAACTCCTTTTGCCTCAGGTTGCGAAACACGCAAACATTTTGGGAGACAAACATGCTTTTCCCCGTTTGGACTACCTGGGCCCTTGAAGGATGTACAAAACACCAGCCAAATAGCCATACTAGACAGAGTTACTACGCCCTGCACCACAGCTTTTAGGAAACAGAGTGTGGTGTGTGCCCGGCTGGGTTTACGGGACCCCGTTTCACATTTTCCTCTTCTCAGATCTGTGGCTTCAAGAGGTGCGGTGGGTATGGAGAAATACAAAATTCTCTGCTGCTGATATCAGCGGAAATGATTAGAAGGGGGTGGGGCGAGGCAGAAATCATCTTTTAGTTCAAATTGTTGTAAATCAGACCAGAAAACTAGGCTATACATTATGCTTTTGTTACTCTGAGAGTTAAATTACAAGGAAATGAACTGTGCATAATAATTTCCTCACGTCACCGACTTTCCTGCTTCTCAGCTAATGCGTTTGCCTCCAAAGCTGGTTAATGCAAAGAAGCCATCTCTGGGCCAACAGCGCCCCCTAGTGCCTTTGTTTCTGAAAGGTGGCTGGAGGGGGCGGGCGGACTGTGGAGGCCACCTCCTGAACAAAGAGGCACCTGGCATATACACCCTGCCCTTGCAGCAGTGACTTAAGGACTGTGTATCTCCAGTCGCGTTTTTGGTATCAATAGAGGACAGTAGTAGTTCTCACAAACGTCTTCATTAGTTTCCTACATAGGCAAAGCTGGGGGAATCACAGACGACAACTAGAAATTCTCTCATCTAAAGAGTGAATAAATGCAGGGCACATTGTGGCATATTTGGAAATAAATAAATAAATAAATAAATAAATAAATAAATAAATAAATAAATAAAACTAATGTGGGTGTTTCTGCCCATTCCAACCAGTCTAGTCACCCCTTGAGCTCTCCACTTTTTTTCTCGGCTCCATTTTCAAAGGAGGAACAACCCTTGTATTGAAACCCTGCCTCCAGCCTCCCAAAAGTCTAGCTGAATTCCTACAGAGCAGAGGGAAAGACCCGGATTGTTCCCTGGACCTGCAAAGCCTTTGACTGGGAAGTATTTTTTTTCTCAGACCAAAGCCTTTTTTCCTTACGCCAGAGTTTCAACTAGAGAACTCATAAAGTGGCTTCCAACGGGCTGGTCTTAAACAGCAACAGAAAAGAGTTTCATTTAAGCACTTTCTCCCTAGGCCTCCTCAGTTTGAAAGGTGACTCAGGAGGCAGGACGGAAGGAGTGCTCCTCCTTCTGCTGCTTGCCCTTTGATTATAAGGATGGATACGAAGAGCTGTTCCAGCCTAGAACACTCCCTAGCACGCACACACACATTGCCTCTATTAAGTGGACAAGGTTGGGAGGTCACGTTACCATGTGACTTCAGATTAAGATAACTCTTCTTTCCCCTTTCTGACCCCAGCTCAGTTGGGCGTAGAAGTGACCACCCCATAGATGGTCTTGTCACATTTCAAAGCCTGATGTCCTGTTAGGCACACATACACATACATACATACACACACACACACACACACACACACACACACACACGGAGAGCCTGGGGAAGCTTGCTTGCTGGGAGTGCATAGGTTCCAGGCTCTGGTCTGGAGTCAGGATGTGCATACTCCCAAGTCCAGAGAGGCACCTGTGGGTTGGAGCCCAGACACCAGCATGCAGACGAAGGCAGCCTCAGCATTTATGTGTTAGCTATGGGCTCAGCCACTGACGGGATCTCAGCAGAATTTATGGACAGCCTCACTCATCGTAACAGCAATAGGCTCCATTTTAATGAATCCCCTTGGTAGCACAGTCACCACTCAGACAGGAACAACCGTTATACAGGTCTACGCACCCTCTCTCTGACCTTTGTGCCTTCCAGCTGAAACCAAATCCTCCCCGTCCTTTCCCCCAATTGCACAAAAATCTCATTTTTAAAATGAATCAATGTGTGCACGGATTAGAGTGCCATGGGGGTGGGGAGAGAGTAGAGCAATCACAGCCTAAAGTCCAGGGAGGAAGGTAAGTGGGTTTAGTTGGAGGCACGGTTCCCTTCGTAAATAGCATGAAATAGAATTTCATGTAACAAATTAATGTGTGTGTGATTTTTTTTTTCAAAGCAAGTGCTTTGTTTCTGAGAGTGCACAAGGCACCGCATGCTGCGGTTGCTATGGTAATTACTAGCCTCTGTTGAATAGGGACGCGAGGGGTTACACAGAAAAGAGCCAACTGGTGAAAGAGCGCGCTAGAGTGGATCAACCCACTTATTTGTAAAAGGTTGCAAGAGGTACTCGAACTAACAAACCAACGAGGTGGGGGTAGGGACATGTTATTCACAAGACCCAACCAAACTGCAGTTTTCATCACAGTTACAGAGTTAAACATGTTAAAAAGCCCTTCAGACATTTCCCTGTGGGTTTCTCTAATCAGAGGGCAGAATCCTATCTAAAACCAGTGCCATGCGATATGGTGATGTGAACAGTAATAATAGCAACTATAGAGACAGTGACACATGAACAAGAATTATCACTTATTGAGTAAACATGACGTTTCTATTGCTTTCTTATTTTATCCTCTTTTTTTATTGGATATATTCTATATTTACATTTAATTTCCTTTTTTTGTTTCCCCACCCCCCTAAGGTCCTACATGCCCCTTTCCCTCCCTCTGCTCCCTCATCCACCCCTTCCCACTTCCCTGTTCTGGTATTCCCCTACACTGATGCTTTGATCCTTTCCAGCATTAGTGTCCATTCCTTTATTCTTGTCAGACATCATTTGGTATGTGAATTGTGTCTTTGGTGTCCCACGATTCTAGGCTAATATCCACTTATCAGTGACTGCATACCATGGGTATTCTTTTGAGACTGGGTTACCTCACTTAGTATGATGTTCTCCAGCTCCATCCATTTCTCTAAGAATTTCATGAATTCATTGTTTCTAATGGCTGAATAGTATTCCATTGTGTATATATACCACATTTTTTGTATCCATTCCTCCGTTGAGGGACATCTGGGTTCTTTCCAGCTTCTGGCTATTATAAATAAGGCTGCTATGAACATAGTGGAGCATGTATCCTTATTGCATGCTGGGGAGTCTTTTGGGTATATTCCCAGGAGTGGTATGGCTGGACTCTCCAGAAGTATCATGTCCAGTTTTCTGAGGAACCGCCAGACTGATTTCCAGAGTGGTTGTACCAGCTTGCAGTCCCACCAGCAGTGGAGGAGTGTTCCTCTTTCTCCACATCCTCACCAATACCTGATGTCTTCTGAGTTTTTAATCCTAGCCATTCTGACAGGTGTGAGGTGTTATCCTCTTTAATCCACACAAAGTCCTCAAGAGATAGAGAGATCGGCATTAGTTTATATTTCCATTTCATTTCATTACATTTGGGTGGGAGAGCATCACACCACGTTGCCCATGATGGCTTTGAACTCACTGCCTCCTGCTCCAACCTACCAAGTAGCTGGGATTAAATCCCTGAGTCCACCACTGGCTGACTTACTTGTTATTTTTTGCTTTATTCCTGTGTGTGTGCTCATATGTGTACAGGTATACATGTGTCTGTGTGTGTTCATATGTGTACAGGTATACCTGTGTCTGTTTATGTATCTGTGGGTGTGTGTTCATAGGTGTACAGGTATACATGTGTGTGTTCATGTGTATAGGTATGCAGTCTGGAGGCCTCAGGTATTGTGCCTCAGATGACATCATCTCTCGTTTTGAGACAGGGCCTCTCACTGGCTTGACACTGACTGAGTAGACTAGACTGGCTGGCCAGTGAGCCCTATGGATCCACCTGTTTTTGTCTCATCAGTGCTAGGATTGCAGAAATGTCACTAAGTCCTGAATTTATACACAGATTCTAGGGGAGCAAAGTCAGAGCTTTGACGTGGTGAGCCAAACATCTACCAGCTTAATTATGACATCAGTACTCGTTTCACATTTTTTTAAGCCAACTTCTATGAGGTAGGTACCTTGAGAATTAAAAACAAATTTTTTTTCCTTCTTGAAGCTGAGGGCAAGTGAATCGGTGAAATATAAATAAACTCATGCCACTGTAGGGGATCAAAGAAGGTCAAAAGGAAAAAATCGTTCTCATGGGCTTTTGGGCTCTAGGGGAATCAAGGATTCTTCTCCAAAGGTGGTATTTCAGTAGGGCTCAAGAATGGTGAGTGTTTAACACAGGACCAGGAAGAAGGGATATTCTAAGTCAAAAGAACCACAGGAAAAGTCTCTATTGGAATGTCTATCCACTTCTTTCAATGGGAGAGCTCACTGTGGTGAGAAGGCCACAGACGGAGCTGATACAGTAGTGCGTGAGCCAGGAGGAAAGCTGATATCAGTTCCTGCCAATGGATGATCATGATACCTGTCTTATCTGGACTTGAGACAAACTAGGAAAAATATAAGTATGAAAGTCAGCCAAAGTTCTGATTCTCAGTCACTTAAAAAAGTAGCTGGCTAGACATGTGCCCACTCAGGCATTAAGTCCTTAAATAGCAAGGATCTTCAGTTGTCTTTCGGGAAAAGCCCCTAGCATGGACTCAGAGTCTGTTTGGCATCTGCTTTCCTAGAATGGGTGTATGAAGAAGCCACCTATATTTGTGCAGAACTTCTAGCTCTGCCTCCTTTTTCCTGTCCAATCACAGACCTTCTCTGCACTAATGTAATTGGACATGGCAAATTCTGCAGCAAACTATAACTCACATGACCCTCCCCGTGTGACTTGAAATCAAATGAACTTTACTCGCATGACCTTGCTTAAGCCTCAGAATATAAAGTGTCCGATGCTCTGAATAAAGTTGGCTATTGCATGAGACTTGGGTCCACCTCATTTTAAGAACCTGCAACACCTTCTCTCCTCACTATCTACCCAACCCGCCCTATGTTCTCAACCAAACAATCCAACATCTAACCAAACAATCGAACAACCACACCAATCAGGGAGATCTTTTCATATCCTGACACCCTTGCAGAAAGTGCAATTAAGCCTTTCTCTTTTATAAGAGACTAGCATTGGTTTCTATGTATGTTAGATGACATGTTCTTGCTCCATCTCATAAGCATTTGCTCCCTTATGAAGGAAGGTCTACACGTATTTCTTTGAAGACTGGTACTGACGATCAACTTTTAGCCATATAACTCAATGAAACTATCATGTCTGACCTTCCCTATATCAGGATGTATTTGTCTTCTTAAATTCTCCTACAGCCTTGGTTGTATGAACCATGTAGTGATATTCTATGGGTAAAAGAAATGGGTATAAAACACCAGGTCTTTCTCCTGTAACTCTTTTCCCCCTCACATTGACTAGAACAGTATCCTGTGACCATACTTAATCCAATCACTGAGGAGAGGATGGACTTATATAGTAGAGTCAGAACAATCGCATCCATCTTGGGAGGTGGAAGCAGAGAAGATGAAAATGCTACTTGTTGGAGCACAGTCCATGAACAAAGCTGTGTGAGGAGATTTCCAAGTCCTTGAAAAACTCAAAGGAAACATGAGTCTTGCAATGTCTGTTCCTCCATAAACTGGATTGCGCCTTCCTGCCCATCATCTTCCCCATTGTGATTCAGAAGAATGCTATTCACAAGTTATCCTCATGTGACCTTGCCCTCCTGACTATATAAGTAAACCATTGTTGTGGAGAATATTAAAAATCAACCAGCCAACTTCCGCAATGCCAAACCACACTCCTGCGCTCATGCCAACTGGAGCACAGGGTTCCCACTGGGCCATCTCACTCAGCAGACCCTCTGCTAGCCATCTCTCTGGTGTTCCACCCCCCAAATTTATCTCGCTCCTACACAATGCCCCACACACCCCACGATGTGCCTCCTCACCACCTAATTACTCAGTAGAATCAAGATTCTTAATGCTTAATTAACCAATCAGATTTATGTATCAATAATATCACAATTTACAAGATGCCAATACAATCATTTTAGAGCCAATTGTTAATGATAAAAGCTTTATTCCCACATTTCTAACCTTGTGAAAACTTAGTGACTTGTGACTAGTATTTGCCAGCAGGTTCCTCCTCTCTTCTGACTCACTGTCTGTCTCCCCAACTTCTAGCTCTGCCTCCTTTTTCCTGTCCAATCACAGACCTTCTCTGCACTAATGTAATTGGACAGGGAAAATTCTGCAGCAAACTATGACTCACATGACCCTCCCCTTGTGACTTGAAATCAAATGAACTTTACTTGAATGACCTTGCTTAAGCCTCAGAATATAAAGTGTCCGATGCTCTGAATAAAGTTGGCTATTGCATGAGACTTGGGTCCAACTCATTTTTAGGCCCCATTCTCCTGTGTTCATGCTGCCAAATAGAGAAGTAACACTATTTTCTTGACAAACATCATCAACCTAATTTGAATGAAACAGGTTTCTAAATTTTATCTACCATAACACGGATACCAAAGAAATCCCAACCTGTCAAACACATCACCTCCTCCATCAATTTGAAGCAACACAACCCAGTAGAGAATGCTGCATTGGAGAGATTCTACTCCATGTTGCCTTGTTAAATGGCTCACTTTGTCCTGTCCTTGGGCAGTTCTTAATGGATACAGATTCTAGTATGTGCTTCTATCAAAGGAGAGTAGTGTCATTTACCACCTCCTGGTCTCACAGTTGGTATGTAAGATGATTAAAGGAAGCCTCATAAGGCCCATGAATTCCTTTGATTAAATTATAAAGGACCAACTCTCATTTTGATGACAAAAAAAAATGCCAAATTGCTGAACACAAATTAGCTTCAGTTTGCCTCTCAAAGTGGCTTGGAATTTATAAAGACTAAATATGGACTGATCTCTTGAAAACTCTGATATGAGCCGCTCTGACTCTCACCCTCCATGGTCAGCTTTTCTGATGACCTCGGCTCTTATGTCTGCCCTCCAGCCTATGCCTTTCTCAATAGCCTGGAGGATCTAGGTTTTGATGAATAGGTAGGTCACTGTTAAGGGTGAGAGAGTGACAAGGGAGAAGGAAGAAGTGCTGTTGACCAACCTGGGCTCCCCCATAGCCATGCACTGTCTTCCTCCCACCTCCCTCCCTGCATCTTCTGAATTCTCTATCTTTCACTCAGCCTTCCTTGGATCTCTCCTATCTGTTCTCTACTTCTTGAAATCCATTTTGTATTATATGGGGGAAGAGGACTTGCTAACATACAAACTAGTAAACTAAATATTCTTCAGTGATTTGCTAGTCCTGGGACCAGGTCTAACCTGCTTTGTGGGTTTGTGAAGTCCTCTTGAATCCAGCCTCTTCTTGGCTTGTGGTTCTTCTAACACCAGTGCCATGTATTCTTCCTGAGTGGTTACTAATTATGCCAGCTTCCCCTTCATCTAGGCCAAAACAACTTCCTCCATGCCCACACCTGTGCTTTCTACTAACAGGGCAATGAGTTATCACTGAACCCCAAGCCCAAGCTGGTTTTCTGTAATAACTTTCAAATTCTGGGCTGCCCTCCCTGAAACATCCTTTGTGGAGTAATCACAGCCTATGTGGCCCACAATTACAATTGTTTGTATCTCTAAGCGCTGACACATGGGAACAAATGCAGCTCATTACAAAACAGACCATATGCCCAAGAATACTCATCTTGATCTTTAAAGAGCTGTTTGATAAATCATTAGAGCCGAAGAAAATTCCAATATTGTGACTCAGTAGAGAGAGTGTGAGGTGAGGGCGGAATTCCAGTAGAAGAATTTAAGAAAGTCTGATCCAAATCTGAGCAATGAAACACAGCTGGTGCTTTCCAAAGGACTGGTAACTATCCAGTGTAAGAGTTCCAGACCCACTGAAATGCAAGGGCCAAGCATGCCACAAGTAGACTTCCTCTTTGCACATGCTTGAAAGTACTTTCCATAAATCAAGTCCCCTTTTAAATGCACACAAAGTAGTTCATACCTATTCAAGTCTTTTTTTTTTTTTTTTAACTGAGGGAATCCTCTTGATACAGTCTAAGGGTTTTTTTTTTCCTCTTCTGGTTAGAGAACTAAAAGGCAGTAAATGTCTGCAGCACAACAGGTAGCAGCAGAGAAACCTAAAGTAACCACACTCAGGTTCAGCAGTTGAAGAAAGGCATTTATTGGGGGGGGGTGATGGGAGGGGCTGAGGATATTCACACATTCAGCAGGTACATAGAGCAAAGAGACCCTCTACGAAGCAGAGGAGGGAACTCAGAAAGCCAAAAAATCCAGTCTCTTCTCAAGATCTTGGGGGTTTTAAAGATTCTGAAGACATGTCCTTCCCTAACTTAAGGTTGGTCAGTTTAAAGAAAGCTAGGATGGTTGATTGGGCCAGAACTGTTGCGTAACACGCCCTGATCTGGCCTTGAACTGACTGAGCCAGTCCATCAGCAGAGGGCCCACTGTTAGGACAAAAGACAACAGAGCCTTGTTTGAAGGTGGCAGGCTTTGGTCTCAAGTGGGGAGGGTGAGGAAGAAACTGGCCATCTTGGGTATCCACTGTCTTCATTATCTAGCAAGAGTCCTCTCTCTCTCTGCATAAGAGAGAGTCCTAGTCTCTCACTTTGTGTCTAAAAATCCTACTTTTTTAAAAAGTAACTTCCCATTCTTGAGGAAGACATCTATCTGCATTGCTTGGATACAGCTCATTTGTGGTTCCCACTTAAGTTGAGCCATTGGATGCTAGATCATGTCTCTTTGGTGGCCTTATTAGAGGATTTACCCAGAGTGCAACATCTTGGCTTGTTCACAGTGAATTTACAGTAAAGAGTGAACAATGAGCATGTAAGATTTGCATGAGAATGAATACGCATGTGTGGGTGCATGAAGCAAGCTGCTGGAAAATATTATCCAGGAAGGAAGGGCCTTGGGGACAAGGGAGTTTTCTGGGAGGATCCCACATCTTGAGCACAGATTGTTGCTGCCGTCATCGCTATAATGTGTGAGCTAACTCCAGCCCAGGGCAGGTCATGGCAGAATTCTAATCCCTTGTACCCTGCAACACAAATGCCTACATAACACAGTCTGCTTCTGGAAGACGCATGGTAAGAAGACTTCTTAAATGTCAAAAAGAACAGAATTTCCCAAAGCAAAATGATTCCTTCCTTCGTTTCCTGTGCATGGCTATATCGGCATAGGAAACTTCCGTGAGGAACTTTGCATCTAGGCAAAAAGGTGCCAAAAATTGGTTTCTAGACACAAAGAACTCTTTAGAAAGAGGTTAACCTTTGGAGAAACTCCTAAGAAAACAAAGATTTTTGTATATTCAATGAGACCCTCGGAATGACAATTGTTTGTGTTTTAACTGCCCAGCATTGTAAGGAAGCAAGCAAGACAATTTGCATTTCCCTTAGCTATAGCTTGTTTGTTGTTATTTTCTTTAAGAGTATCAGGGTCGGTGCCTGCAAATGGAATTTAAATATGGAGAGTAAAGAGCCAGTCAGACTCAGAGTAAATGAGGTTCTGAATAAGCTCTGTAATATTTATAATCTTGAGCACTCAGAATTCCCGTCATTTCCCACTCATCCAAACAAACTCAAATGGATTTCTGGTCCATGAGCCTTCATTTCACTAGATACACCTAACACACATGCATGTACACACACACACACACACACACACACACACGCACGCACGCACGCACACGCGCACACATGCACACACGCACATGCACACTCGCGCACACACACATGCACACACACACACAAACAGTTGCAATATAAAAATGACTTGATCTATGACTTTTGGATAGGATGATATGTTTGAAAACCTGAAAAATCCCTCCTGGTGAACCTTGGGTGGCTTTCTACCCAATTTGTTTCTAGTCCAATTATGCATCCACAAGTCCTCCTGGAGTCTCTGGTCAAAAGAGGAGAGAAGAGAGGCACCAGCGTAGTGAATAATTATGCTGAGGCAAAGCCAGGGAAGGACAGCTTTGGAAACAGGAGGGAATGTGCATGGGCAGGAACACGAATTCCCTGGTAACACTCCCCTTTCCCCCAAACTGGAGCTGGAAAACATCACGGTTCTCAGAGCACACACAATTAGCTCCTGGAATGAGATCAGCACACCTGGCTCCTCAGACTACAGCAAGCTCCTCCTGAGAAAAGTGCACCTCCTAGCCTGCCTCCCCCGGAGTCTGATAGTGGAGTCCTGAATATCCTGACGCTAGGGCTTCCTCAGTGCCTTGTGTTTTTTTTTGCCTGTGCACAGTGCTAGCACCTGCCTGATCTCCCACCTGTCTCTCTTCATAGTCCTTGAATGTTACAAGGGGCAAAATGTCACCTCTGTCACTTCAGTTGCAATCAGAATATAGAAAAGAACTGGATGACATTGTTCCAAAGCAGATGGCTGCTGGGTGCTTTTGGAGGAAAAGCCAGGCTCTCTGATTGGATGAAATGCTTTCCCCCTGGTGGCTTTCCCCATGGTGTCCATGGTCATGGCCTTCAGCTTCTTTAAAGACTTAAGCATCTTGTTTGCATTCTCACTACACCAAGAAGATGTACCACTCAGTGATGCAGCAGGCTGTGTTCGATAATCCCAGAATCCTCCCATTACCCTCATCATCGTTTTCATATGGAGTGTTAACCTCCTCTATCCACAGACAGAGTATGGTTGTCTCTCTTCCTTCAAACTAATTGGTGAAAGTTTTGCAGGACAGCACGTTTTAACAGTGAGCTGGCTAAGCACTGCTGCAGACTGCAAATTTCCTCCGCTAAAGAAGCATCCCTGGAAAAGGAGTTCAGTGGGAACTGTGACAAACGCAAAGGGCGGGCCTGAAGTCCATGCAAAGCTCCTGGGGAAGAGCAAGCTAGAGCGCAAAGGTTGTTCCAGGTAGAAGTCTGTTCCTAAGGGTTATGCTTTTATGAAATCCCCGAGAAATAACATTGCTTTTCTCTTCCAGGCCTGGCCCGGGATCATGAAGACTCTTTCTCATACCATTCCTCAGCCTGCTGTGGTGCAACTGGCTCTAGCAGTGCATTTCTCAAAAACAGCTTGAAGAGTGGAGAGTGCTTCCACCGTAGTGAGATGTAAGGGAGAGGATTTGAAGGTGGATAACCTCGGGAATCTGTTCATGAACGGCCAGGCCTGATGACACTTCTTTAATCTGAGCATCAAGTATGCCCCCAACAGGGCAGGAGGTATATCTGCAGGCAACAAAACAGTGTCCTGGGTCATCGCCGAGGCCCAGGTGGGCTCACGGAGAAAGACCTTAAGAAAGGGCCATTGCTAGGAGCAGGTCAGGGGAAGGAAGGCCAGCAAGGCCCTGGAGGGGGCAAGCATGGAGAGTTACTTCAAAACGATGCACAGTAACCAGAGCCCACTGAGAGAAGGAGCCTTGTAGGAGGGGGACCGAGGGGTCACAGTCTGTGTTCGTTGAGAGATCCAGCCATGACAGAAATAAGGAGAAAGGAGGGTGGAACTGACCAGGGGAGACAATCTCAACTTTTCTCTTCCTGACCTTTCCAGTGCTGTCTAGGGTTCGCCTATTGATGCTATCCGACAGGAAGTCAGGCTTCAAGTTAACCCCTACACAGAACAAAAAGTAGTGACTTTAGAGCCACAATGATAGGCAAATCCAGAGCTAAGAAAAGAAAGATCAGCAACCATTGTTGCAAATATTAGCAAATGGGCAAGTGAAATTAAAAAAAAAACTTGATTTTTGTCTAAGACAGTCGTTTTCAGCCTGTGGGTTCCAACACCTTTGGGGTTTGAATAACCCTTTCATAGGGGTCACATATCAGATATCTTCCAAATATCTTTCATATTTTTACATTAAAATTCCAAATAGTAGCAAATGTTTTAAATAAATAAGTAAATAAATAGCAAATTAAATAAATAAATAGCAAACATGTTAAATAAGGTTTGAATAAAGGAACGGTAATAAAGAAGAGCAGAGCTGGAAGGTTGAGAGCCGCTGGTGAGTTGTAGTAATCGTCACGTGTGAACCACCTGCCAAGCCAACACACATGTCGTAACATGTTGTAACATGGTACAAATGTTAAAACCCTGTTTTGCTAAGTCACTAAATCATTTCAACATATATGACTGATATCTATAGTTATTGCATCTATTGTTCCAACTAAGCAACTATAATTAATATACTTGTAGCATATAACATTTGATATTTCAGATACAGTAAAGGTTCTTACAGATCATAAAATTAATTATAAATAATTATAACAAAATTAAATTATAAAAATTAAATATGTTATAAATAATATATTATTATATAGTATATGAGAAAAGCCCCCATAAACTCATATGATTGAAGTCCTGGTCCCAGCTGGTGAAACTGTTCAGGAAGGGTTAGGACATGCAGCCTTCTTAGAGGAAGTGTGTTCCTGGGGGCAGACTTTGAGGTTTCAAAAGACTCAGGCCATACCCAGCGCTCTCCCTCTCTCTCTCTCTCTCTCTCTCTCTCTCTCTCTCTCTCTCTCTCTCTCCCTGTCCCACTCCATCTCCCTCTCCTCCTGCCTCTCCCTCTCCCTCTCCCTCTCCCTCTCCCTGTCCCTCTCCTTCTCCCTCTCCCTCTCCCTTTCCTTCTCCCTCTCCCTCTCCCTCTCCCTCTCCCCCTCCCTCTCTCTCTCCCTCTCCCTCTCCCGATCTCTCTCTCCCTTATCCCTCCCCCTCCCCTGCCTTCTAATTGTAGATCAAATATAAACTCTCGGCTTCTGCTCCAGTGCCGTGTCTGTGCGTCAGCTGCTATGCTCCTCACCATGATGATAGTCATAGACTCACCCTATGAAACTCTAAACCACAAACAAACTACTTCCTCTATAAGTTGCCTTGATCATGGTGTCTCTTCACAGCAATAGGAAAATAATGGAGACCATGATTGAAAGTACTTATTACTCTTTCAGAGAAGCAGGGTTCAGTCACCCAGCACCCACCTGGTGGCTCACAATCATCTGTAACTCCAGTCCCAGGAGATCTGATTCCTTCTTCTGTTTTCCTGGGTACCAGACATGATTATCAGGTATATAATATAAGCAAAAACAGTTATGTACATGTAATAAGCAGAAATAAAACCTTAAATATATTTATATTATATATTATATTAATATATGATACTAATATTTTATACAGTTTTAGGGTCTATATAATATATGACATATGAGATATAATATAGAATACATTTATTATATTGTACATTTAATTAATATTAGATAATATATATATTTTTAGTTTGAATGTGAAATGTTCTATATAGGCTCATGTAGCACTGTTATAGCAATGTGTGGGATCTTTAGGAGTTGAAGACTAGTTGGAAGAGGTAACTCTCTAGGACTGACCACTTTCTGCCTGTTTTTTGTATTCTGACTGCAGACAAAATATGACTATCTACCTTGTGTTTCTTCTTCCAGCCTGCTCTACAGTAATGGACTGTATCTGGTCACACTGCAAGTCGAAAATAAGTCTTTTTTCTTTAAGTGGTGTCTTGTCAGGTATGTGGTTACAACAATGAGAAACATAAATGACTATGCCAGATCACCTCGGAAGTCAAAAGGTTTCCTCTTCTCCATTTGGAGAACTGGTGGACACCATGCAGAAAGAGCTGCAGTGGATGCTTCTTAGAGACGGCTGCCATCTTTGCTCAGTTGTGTTGGGTATACCTTTTGGAGGCACAGCCCCAGACGCTTTGTCCCAGGATTGCTTCTTGCTACTGTTGTGCCTGCTCATGTTTGTCATTGCTATAGTCCTCTTATCTCTGGCCTGGTGTGATTGGGCATGGGGAGACTCTCACTTCCTGTAGTGTGATTACTTCCTGGGTGATGGCCCACTCTGTCGGGGCAAATTTCCTGCAGATCAATATGAAGATGAACTTTCATGAGATAATGCTATTTAGATGAATTAATGATTTTATGGAAGTCCTGATTTTATTTAAATAGTTTTAGAAAGTTAGAGTAGTTGGCAGAATGTTTAATGAGATGGTTTAAGTTGTTTTGCCAGAAAGATATAATGAAGTTAGAATCAAGAACAGAATGTGCCCCTTCCTTGTAGAATACTAACTAAAGGCTGCAGAGGTTAGGAAAAGAGGATAGTGAGCTTTCATGTGTTATAAGCTTGTAATTGTATGAGAGAGAAACATAGACTTGGGATAAGTTAATGACCAAAGAAAACAGGTCGACCAAAGAAATAAAGAGTAAATAAATAAAGAGTAAATAATTCTATTGCAAATATAAGAACAGAGAACATATGGTTAGCCAGTTTAGCTGTATAAGACTTCAAAAATAAGACATAAGATAGATGATGATCTGTTTTTAGTAAATAAATACAAATTGTTATCAACTAAGCTTGGGAAAAATCTTGCTCTAGACTGGCTTGCTCAAACTTTGTTAATCAATGACAAAAGAATTATTGTTTTGTGTTTATGCTTACCCTGTACTGTCAACACTGGTCTTAGAGAACACTTGAATTAGTTACTTTTATATTGCTGTGATAAAACACTATGACCAAGGCAACTGATTAAGAACATTTTGAGTCAGGCTCACAGTTCCAGAGGATTAGAATCCATGCAGAGGCATGGAGTCTGTCCAAGCAGCAGGAATAGCTACTTCCTCAGCAAGCAGGAAACAGAGAGCATGCTGGGAATAGCACAAGTCTTTTGAAAGCTAAAGCCCTCCCCCCCAATGATACATCCCCCTCCAAGAAGGCTGAATCTCCTAATCCTTCCTAAATAGTTCCATTGAGACAAAGCCTCCAGACACATGAAGCTATGGGGCTGTTCTCTTTCTAACCACCACAGTTCGCAGGCATTAGCATCTCTATCAACATCCAGGGTCTCCCAGAGGTTTGCTTTCACTGTGCCTGGTGGAAGTCCCTTTTGGATTTTACCTCTGTTTCCTGGAGTGGCTGGTAGCACATTCAAGGCCTTCATAGTCTCTTGGTGCTTAGAGCACAGTTTTCAGAATTGATGGAAATTCTTAAATCTTGTGGAAGTCAAAAGACGTGAGCCCTTCAGAGAAGTTAAATAAATATATTTAACTTCATTAAATATAGTTGTATAGAGAAGTTCTTCAGCATGATTCCTCCCCAACTCTCTGCAGGTCCCCTCAGCCAAAAAGCTATGATGCTGATAGGACTAAACTTTCTAGTGAATAGCAAAGGCAGTTTGAGAAAAAAAGGACATCATATGATAATAAAGGATAGACTTTCCCTGAAATATCAAGGAGCCTCCTTTTAAACCTGTCAGTCACTGGGACATATTCCATGATCAACATCTCAAGCCTGTGATCACAAATCCTGAGATTAGCCCTACAGGAGTGACACTATCGCTATCCAGTTTTCTTGCTTTGGAAGTCCCCTAGATCCTGAACCATGAGCCCATGTGTGTGATTGATTGCTTCTGTATTTCCAGGTCTGCTGTCTACTTGTTGGTTTATCTAGTATTTTCCAGATAGTTTGTTTATTTGCTTGCTTGCTTGCTTGCTTGCTTGCTTGCTAGCTCAGGCTAGGTTACAACTCACTATTCCCTATGTAGCCCAGGCTGGCTTCAGACCCTTACCAATCCTCCTTCCAAAACTTCCTGGATTCTAGGATTACAGTTATAAGCCATCATAGCCATAGCTTATTTATTAAATGTCTCCAAAAGCCACATGGATCAAAAGGCTTGGTGCCTGCATCGTATCCCGAAGGGAGGTGGAAAAACCTTCAAGATGAAGGGAGAGAGGAAGTTCTTTTCCTTAATAGTGGGGTGCTCTTGAAGGGAATCACCAGGCCCCTGCCTCTCCCTCATTCTCTTTTGATTCCTCACAGTAAAGAGAGTGGTTTGGCCATCAACTCCACCATGCTACTGTATGTCACAGCCAATCCCAAAGTAGCAACACCACTCCATCTTGGACTGGAAGCTGAAGGGGTGAGAGGCCAAGTAAGCTATTTCTCTTTCTGGATTAATCTTCTAAGATGTTTGCTACAGTAACAAAAGGATGCCAAACCTACTTCCAGAGGACACACTTTGATTTTTCCTGTAAGAATATCATCTAGGCCCAAAGGGAAGGAAATAAGAACAATTAACCAATTAATTAGCAAGGCACCTGGCTTGACCTTCCAATCAATAGAGCCCAGTTATCACAGTGAGCAGCTTTATCTGTTCTGTCCCATTCTGGGGAAGACAGTGTTTCAAAATACCCCACACCACATGGCTTCGCTGGATATTTGGAGGTAAGCTTCTGGCTTTATTTAAATACAGAAGGTTTTGCCATCAGGAATAGGAAAAGTTAATAGTAACTCCCTGATGAAAATGAACTAAGTGTTTCCCTGATCTAAAATCTTGTATTAAGGTCTGGCTATAAGATTAGTAGGCTCAATGCAAAATTAAAAGTGAGGATGCCCTTTGCAAAATGATTAAGACTTTCAAAATGTCACCAGCAGAGCATCAAACCTAGGGTGAGGACTTTCTGAACACTCTGTGTAGGGTCACATGCTTATAAAAACCAGTCCTGCTCAGGGTCTTCAAGGGTACCCCAACACATGCAGGGTCCATGTTCTTAGCCACACATACTTTGCAAGTGACTGGGCTGCACTTAAACTCTGATGGGTTAGTAACTGAGAGTACTCCTGACCCAGTCAGTGCACCCTAATTTGTTCTTGCTTTTTGTATAGAAATACCCTAATTGGTTATCAAGTAGGGATATCCTAATTGGCATGTAGGGAGAGCATCCGAAGTCCTCACTCCGAGAACCTACCCTGGATTTCTACATCACAAGTACACTCTACAGCCCGACATTGCTCACTGGGCTTTCAATTCTGCTCGGTGCTTGCATTGCCAGGGATGGTGGCATGCTCTCAGCCATCTATCCCTGCCCATCGCACATTCTCTGATGCTTCTATGGAAAGTGGCCAGCCTGGTGACATGAGCAGGTGGCTCTAGTTCTTCCTGGCCTCATTCTTGACTAGGCTGTCCAGGTACAAAGGCACACCACATGCCTCACCTGCTAATCCTTCAGCTCTTTCGTTCTGCAATGATCTTGGCTACACAAGTTAAGCGCATAAAAGACATGCAACCATGAGTCTGGAAAGGCTCTGTATTGGCCTTGACCTGAAGATCAGGCAGCCTCTTGTTTCAGTCAGATACCGGGGTCCTTAGTCTGGCTGGGCATCAGTGGTGCAGAGCATAAAAGTGATCTGAGGCTCCAAGGAGTTTCCCACTTTAATTAATTGGATTAAACACTAGCAAAGGCAATGGGGAGATGATTTAGCCTTCTTCACTTACGTGTTGTAAATGGAATGCTCAAGTTATTTTGTCTATGGCTCTTTATGCACTGTGAGTATTATGTACCAGAATTGGTGGTTCTATTTCGCCCCTGGAAATGAAAAGTAGGAACAGAGTAAATTTCTTTTTAATGACAGCTCCTTTTTCAAGAGTCAAATGGTGCCATCAGACAGCTAGTTTCAAAGCCTAATTTTGGCTGTTCCGCTCTTCCTATTATAAACAAGATTCTCTTTTCTATAAGCTTGATTTTCAGCCTGTGAGAAGTGGTAATTCTGCTACAAAATTCTTCATTGACCTGAAATTCCATTTTTTCCCTTTGTAGGACTCTCTCAGATGAGTTTCTGATCCCTTATTAGTCTAAGGAGTCTCTCCTCAAGGAAACTGTACAAGCTCAACGTCTGGGGACTCAGGAGGAAATTGATTTAACTGTCACAAAGTTCTCGCACAATGCCTGACAACTTCAGAGAATGAAGGAGACCTCTAAGTCACCATCTGCAGCCCCATACTACTGAAAATAATGTATGTGTAATTTTATTTAAGAATCTATCAGTACTGATTGTTTTCTTTTTAAAGGTCAAAAATCATCTAGTGGGAGTCTCTTTTTTCACAGACCCTCTCAGCTAGCTTGAAACATTCTAGATCAATGACTTAAAAAGCAATTGAGAGCATAACTGCAGAGCGGTGAAGGGCTCTTATGGGGGCAGATCCTCTCCAGTCTAGCTATTTGGGGCACGTCTAACCAAGCTTTTTGCTTAACCTGGAAGAACTGGGGACTTCCAGTACCAACTCCTTTCCTCTCTTTTGTTTCTGAATTAACCAAAAAGAAATACATTTAAGTTGGCCATCCTCTCAAGACTGCTGACAGGCTTAAAGGAAGTACCCGCCAACCTTCCTGAAGGGATGGATTTTTAATCTGCTTCCACTTTTCTTCTTCAACTTTATCAGGAAAGTGAGCTACCCCTGAAAACGGCCCCAAGAAATGCTTAAGTCATAGAGATAGAACACACCTGAAGTCGAAGACAGACTGTCCATCTGTCCTCCAGGACAGAGGGATCACTGAGTGCAGATGTAGCGTGTGAACAGTTCCAAGACTAGGTGTCACAACATTTACGCTGGTGCTTCTCAACAGCCAGTTACAGCTGTCTGTACAGTTCAGTCACCACAAGCATTGTGTAGTGTCCTGACGCATAAACACTTGTGACTGGGGCGAAGCATTTCTCGAGGGCCTTGCTGGGGGCGGACACACCCCTTCTTTCTTACTGGTTCCTGGCATCCTGCCCATTTCCACTTTCTTTTGAACAAGGCTTGGATGTGATAGGCTCACTCTCTATGTTCCCACTTCCATTTGCCTCCGCCACCCAGCTGACTATTCAACCATTTTCTTTACCCCTGGCTGCCGTCTGTTCTGACTTCCTTTGTTTGTTTTCTACTACTCAGAGATTCTGTCTTTGAGAAACTCTAAAATCACCCGGTCTTCAGAAAACATGCCTTCAAAGCTCACTTTGTATCCAGTTTGGAAAACTACTTCTTTTAGTGAAGAAGAGGGGGAAGGATGGTTGGTGATGTAATTTCAAGAGGTTTCCTTGTTGGTTTACATTAAGGGGGAATTTTAATCAAATTAAAGCTAATGCTAAGTAGATGCAAGTACATACGTCTGTGTACTCAGAACATAGAGGAATGTCACAGTTGATGAGTGAGTCTAGATACCATGGTTAGAGGGCCTTTTTGTGTCCCTCATTTATATCTGAAACACTTATCACTAAAACAAACAGAAAACATATCCATAAATGCCATTAAGCAGTGTTTTCCTTATGGGATCGATCACTCTCCTAGATAAAAAGAAATTGTCGTGAAAATCAGATGTCTGAACTTTATTTTCTTCCTCTCTGTGGTAGGGTGACTGAGTGAGCTGGAAAAGAGGGCCATGGGAACAAATTCTCGTTTATATTTCTAGACACTATCTGCCAGTTGGCTTTAGACTTTCTAGGAGTTCATTTTCCTCCTTCACATTCAGGGGCTTGGACTACTGAGGCATAGTTGTCTCCTCTCTCTCTCTCTCTCTCTCTCTCTCTCTCTCTTTCTCTTTCTCACTCTCTTCCCTCCCTCCACCCTCCCTCCCTCCTCCTTTTTCCTTTTTTTTTATTGTAGAGCAGAGACTGAAGGACAGGCCGGCCAGAGACTCTCCCACCTGGGGATTCATCCCATATAGTCACCAAACTCTGGAACTACTGTTGATGCCAAGAAATGCTTGCTGAAATGAGCCTGATATGGCCGTTTCCTGAGAGACCCTGCCAGAGCCTTACAAATACAGAGGCAGATGCTCACAGCCAACCATTGGACTGAGCACGGGGTCCCCAATGGAGGAGTGAAAGAAAGGACTATAGGAGCTGAACAGATTTGCAACCTCATAGGAAGAACAATATCAACTAACCAGAACCCCCAGAGTTCCCAGGGACTAAGCCGTCAACCAAGGGGTACACATGGCTCCTGCTACATAAGTGGATATTAGCCCAAAATACCCAAGATACAATTGTGAATTGTGAATACCCAAGATACAATTCAAAGACCACATGAAGTTCAAGAAGAAGGAAGACCAAAGTGTGGGTGCTTCAGTTTTTCTGAGAAAGAGAACAAAATACTCCCACATCTCTTTTAATGCCTCCCTCTTCTCTGTCTGCTGGTAAAGTTGTACTTTTTTTATTTGATATTTTCTTTATTTACATTTCAAATGTTATCTGCCTTCCTGGTTCCCCCTTAAACCCCCCATCCCATCCACGCTCTCCCTACTCACCAATCCACCGACTTCCATTTCCCTGTCCTGGCATTCCTCTTTACTGGGGCATTGAGCCTTCACAGGACCGAGGACATCTCCTATCATTGATGTCTAACAAGGCCATCCTCTGCTACATAAGCAGCTGAAGCCATGGGTCCCTCCATGTATACTCTTTGGTTGGTGGTTTAGTCCTTGGGAGCTCTGGGGATACTGGTTACTGGTTGGTTCATATTGTTGTTTCTCCTATGGTGCTGCAAACCCTTTCAGCTCCTTTAGTCCTTTTTCTAGCTCCTCCATTAGGACCCTGTCCTCAGTCCAATGGTTGGCTAAAAGCGTCTATCTCTGTATTTGTCAGGCACTGGCAGAGTCTCTCAGAAGACAGCTATATCAGGCTCCTGTCAGCAAGCACTTGTTGGAATCCACAATAGTTTCTGGACTTGATAACTGTATATGGATAGAATGGATCCCCAGGTGGGGCAGTCTTTGGATGGCCTTTCTTTCAGTATTTGTTCCACACTTTGTCTCTGTATCTCCTCCCATGGATATTTTGTTCCCCTTTTTAAGAAGTACCAAAGTATCTACACTTTGGTCTTGCTTCTTCTTGAGCTTCATGTGGTCTGTGAATTGTATCTTGGGTCTTCAGAACTTCTGGGCTAATATTCACTTATCAGTGAGTGCATACCATGTGTGTTTGTGATTGGGTTACCTCACTCAGGATATTTTCTAATTCCATCTATTTGCCTAAGAATTTCATGAATTCATTATTTTTAATAGCTGAATAGTACTCCATTCTGTGTTTGTATCACATTCTCTGTATCCATTCCTCTGTTGAGGAACATCTGGGTTCTTTCCAGCTTCTGGCTATTATAAGTAAGGCTGCTACGAACATAGTGGAACATGTGTCCTTATTACATGTTGGAGCATCTTCTGGGTATATGCCCAGGAGTGGTATAGCTGGATCCTCGGGTAGTAGTATATCCAATTTTCTGAGGAACTGACAAACAGATTTCCAGAGTAAATGTACCAGCTTGCAATACCACTAGCAATGGAAGAGTGTTTCTCTTTCTCTATATCCTCATCAGCATCTGCTGTCACCTGAGTTTTTGATCTTAGTCATTCTGACTGGTGTGAGCTGGAATCTCAGGGTTGTTTTGATTTGTATTTCCCTAGGATTATCCCTCTATTAGATGTAGAATTGGTAAAGATATTTTCCTAATCTATTGGTTGCCATTTTGTCCTATTGACAGTGTCCTTTGCCTTACAGAAGCTTTGCAATGTTATGAGGCCCCATTTGTCAATTCTTTTTTGTTTGTTGGTTGGTTTGTTTGTTTTTTGGATACATTCTTTATTTACATTTCAAATGTTATCCCCTTTCCTAATTTCCTTCCTCCCAGATAACCCCTACCCCATCCTTTATCCCCCTACTTCTATGAGGGTATTCCTCAACCCACCCACCTCCCACCTCCCTGTCCTTGATGCCACTGCATTGGGATATCTATTGAGCCTTCATAGGAACAAGGACCTCTCTTCCCATTGATGCCTGACAAGGAAATCCTCTGCTTCATATGCAGCTAGAGCCATGTGTACCCCTTGGTTGATGGCTTAGTCCCTGGGAGCTCTGCGGGGTCTGGTTGGTTGATATTGTTGTTCTTCCTAAGAGGTTGCAGACCCCTTCAGCTCCTATAGTCCTTCTTTCTAATTCCTCCATTGGGAACCTCATGCGCAATCCAGTAGTTGACTGTGAGCCTCTGCCTCTGTATTTGTAAGGCTCTGGCAGGGCCATATTAGGCTCCTTTCAGCAAGTATTTCTTGGCATCCATGATAGTGTCAGGGTTGGGTGACTGTATATGGGGTCAGTCCTCAGGTGGGACAGTCTCTGGATGGCCTTTCCTTAAGTCTCTGCTCTATATTTTATCTATATATTTGCTCCTGTGAGTATTTTGCTCCCCTTCTCAGAAGAACTGATTCACCCACACTTTGGTCTTCCTTCTTCTTGAGCTTCATGTGGTCTGTGAATTGTATCTTGGGTATTCAGAGCTTTTGGGCTAATATCCAATCATCAGTGAGTGCATACCATGTGTGTTCTTTTGTGACTGGCTTACCTAACTCAGGATGACACTCTCTAGCTCCATCCATTTGCCTAAGAATTTCATGAAGTCATTGTTTTTAAGTTGAGTAGTATTCCATTGGGTAAATGTACCACAACTCTGTATCCATTCTTCTGTTGAGGGACATCTGGGTTCCTTCCAGCTTCTGGCTATTATAAATAAGGCTGCTATGAACATAGTGGAGCATGTGTCTTTATTACACGTTGGAGCATCTTCTGGTTATATGCCCAGGAGTGGTATAGCTTGATCCTCAAGTAGTACTACATCCAATTTTCTGAGGAGCCAACAAACTAATTTGCAGAGTGGTTGTACCAACTTGCAATCCCACCAGCAATGGAGGAGTGTTCCTCTTTCTCCACATCCTCGCCAGCATCTGCTGTGACCTGAGTTTTTTATTTTAGCCATTCTGACTGATGTGAGGTGGAATCTCAGGGTTGTTTTCATTTGCATTTCTCTAGTAATTAAGGATGTTGAACATTTTTTTAGGTGCTTCTCGGCCATTTGATATTCCTCTGTTGAAAATTTTTTTGTTTAGCTCTGTATCCTATTTTAATAGGGTTATTTGATTCTCAAGGATCAAAGTTGTAGTCCGACTTCTTGAGTTCTTTGCACATATTGAATATTAGCCCTCTATTGGATATAAGGTCGGTAAAGATCTTTTCCTAATTTTTTGGTTGCTGTTTTGTCCTATTGACAGTGTCCTTTACCTTACAGAAGCTTTGCAATTTTATGAGGTCCCATTTGTTGATTCTTAATCTTAGAGTATAAGACATTGGTGTTCCGTTCACAAACTTTTCCCCTGTGCCCATGTGTTCAAGGCTCTTCCCCACTTTCTCATCTATAAGTTTCAGTGTATCTGGTTTTATGTGGAGGTCCTTGATCCACTTGGACTTGAGCTTTGTACAAGGAGATAAGAATGGGTCTATTTGCATTTTTCTACATTCTGACCTCCAGTTGAACCAGCACCATTTGTTAAAAATGCTGTCTTTTTTCTACTGGATGTTTTTAGCTCCTTTATCAAATATCAAGTGACCCATGGGTGTATGGGTTCATTTCTGGGTCTTCAATACTATTCCATTGATCTTTCTGCCTGTCTCTGTACCGATCCATTTGTCAATTCTTGTTCTTAGAGTATAAGCCATTGGTGTTCTGTACAAGAAAATTTCCCCTGTGCCCATGTGCTTAAGGGTCTTCCCCACTTACTTACCTATTAATTTCAGTGTATCTGGTTTTATGTGGCAGTCCTTGATTCACTTGGATTTGAGCTTTGTACCAGGAGAAAAGAAGGAAGACCAAAGTATGGATACTTTGCTTCTTCTTAGAAGGGGGAACAAAATACCCATGGGATGAGATACAGTGGCAAAGTGTGGAGCAGAGACCAAAAGAAAGATAATCCACTTGGAGTTGATCTTAGTACAAGGAGATAAGAGTGGGTCAATTCACATTCTTCTGCATGTTGACCTCCAGTTGAACCAGCACCATTTTTTGAAAAGGCTATCTTTTTTCTACTGGATGGTTGTAGTTCCTTTATCAAAGATCAAGTGACCATAACTCTGTGAGTTCATTTCTGGGTCTTCAATTCTATTCTATTGATCTACTTGCCTGTTGCTGTACCAATACCATGAAGTTTTTAACATAATTGCTCTGTAGTACTGTTTGAGGTCAAGGATATTGATTCCCCCAGAAGTCCTTTTATTGTTGAGAATAGTTTTAGTTATCCTGGGTTTTTTGTTACTCCAGATGAATTTGAGAATAGTTCTTTCTAGGTCTATGAAGAATTGATTTGGGATTTTGATGGGGATTGCATTGAATCTGAGGATTGCTTTTGGCAAGATGGCCATTTTTACTATATTGATCCTGCCAATCCAAGAGCTTGAAATATTTTTCCATCTTCTGAGGTCTTCTTCGATTTCTTTCTTCAAGGACTTGAAGTTCCTGTCATACAGGTCTTTCACTTGTTTGGTTAGAGTCACACCGAGATACTTTATATTGTTTGTGGCTATTGTGAAGGGTGTTATTTCCCTAACTTCTTTCTCAGCCTGCTTGTCCTTTGAGTACAGGAAGGCTACTGATTTGCTTGAGTTGATTTTATAACCAGCCACTTTGCTGAAGTTGTTTATCAGCTGTAGGAGTTCTCTGGTGTAGTTTTTTGGGTCACTTAAGTATACTATCATATCATCTGCGAATAGTGATAGTTTGACTTCTTCCTTTCCAATTTGTATCCCTTTTACCTCCTTATGTTGTCTAATTGCTCTCGCTAGAACTTCAAGTACTATATTGAAAAGATATGGAGAAAGAGGGCAGCCTTGTCTAGTCCCTGATTTTAGTGGGATTGCTTCAAGTTTCTCTCCATTTAGTTAGATGTTGGCTACTGGTTTGCTGACCCTAAGAGAACACAAATACCAGCCCAGGCTACCATACCCAATAAAAATATCTATTACCATAGATGGAGAAACCAAGATATTCCATGACAAAAACAAATTTGCACAATATCTTTCCACAAATCCATCCTTTCAAAGGATAATAAATGGAAAACACCAACACAAGGGGGGAAACTACACCCTAGTAAAAGCAAGAAAATAATCTTCTTTTAACAAACCAAAAAAGAAGATAGCCACATAAACACAATTCTACATCTAACAACACAATAACAGGAAGCAACAATCACTTTTCCTTAATATCTCTTACTATCAATGGACACAATTCCCCAATAAAAAGACATAGACTAACAGACTGGATACATAAACAGGACCCAACATTTTGCTGCATATAGGAAACTCACCTCAGTCACAAAGACAGACACTACCTCAGAGTAAAAGGCTGGAAAACAATTTTCCAAGCAAATGGTCTCAAGAAACAAGTTGGAGTAGTCATCTAATATCAAATAAAATCAACTTTCAATCTAAAGTTATCAAAAAAGATAAGGACACTTCATACTCCTCAAAGGAAAACATCTATCAAGAAGAACTCTCAATTCTGAATATCTATGTTCCAAATGCAAGGGCACCACATTCATTAAAAGAAGATCTTTTCTAAAAGCTCAAAGCACACATTGCACCTCACACAAAATAGTGGGAGACTTCAAAAACCTACTCTCATCAATGTACAAATCATGGAAACAGAAATTAAATAGAGACATGGTGAAACTAACAGAAGTTATGAACCAAATGGATTTAGCAGATATCTCTAGAACATTTTATCCTAAAACAAAAGAATATACCTTCTTCTTCTTCTTAGCACCTTACAGTACCTTCTCCAAAACTGTCCATATAATTTGTCACAAAACAGGCCTCATCAGATATAAGAATATTGAAATAATCCCATGCATCCTATCATATCACCACAGACTAAGGCTGGTCTTCAATAACAACAAAGCAATCAAAAGACCACATACACACGGAAGCTGAACAATACTCTACTCAATGATAACTTAGTCAAGGGTAAAATAAAAAAAATTAAAGGCATTTTAGAATTTAATGAAAATGAAATCACAATACACCCAGCCTTATGGTACACAATGAAATCAGTACTAAGAGGAAAACTCAAAGCTCTGAGTGCCTCCAAAAATAAACTGGAGAGAATATATACTAGCAGCTTGACAGCACATCTGAAAGCTCTAGAACAGAAAGAAGCAAATACACCCAAGAGGAGTAGACAGTAGGAAATTATCAAACTTAGGCAGGGCTAAAATCAATCTCATAGAAACAAAGAGATATAAAAAAAATCAGTCAATCCAGGAGCTGGTTCTTCAAGAAAATCAACAAGATAGATAAACTTTTAGCTAGGCTAACCAGAGGGCCAGACAGTTTTCAAATCAACAAAATCAGAAATGAAAAGGGAGATATAATGACAGAAACTGAGGAAATCCAAAAAATAATGAGATCCTACTACAAAAGCCTATGCAGACCAGAACTGGAAAATTTGTATAAAATAGACAATATTCTAGACGGATACCAGGTACAAAAGTTAAATCAGGATCAGGTAAATGATCTAAACAGACCCATAACCCCTAAAGAAATAGAAGCAGTTATTAATAGTCTCCCAACCAAAAACAGCCCAGAAACAGATGGGTTTAGTGCAGAGTTCTATCAGATCTTCAAAGAAGACCTAATATTCTTCAAACTAGTTCACAAAATAGAAATAGAAGGTACGCTATCCTATTCTTTCTATGAAGCCACAATTACTCTGATACCTAAACCACATAAAGATCAAAGAAAGAAAACTTCAGACCAATTTCTCTTATGAATATCAATGCAAAAAACTCAATGAAATTTTCACAAACTGAATCCAAGAACCCATCAAAACGATCATCCATCATGATCAAGTAAGCTTCATCCCAAGGATGCAGGGATGGTTCAATATAGGGAAATCAATTAATGTAATCCACTATCTAAACAAACTTAAAGAAAAAAAAAACATGATCATTTCATTAGATACTAAGAACACATTTGACAAAATCTAACACCCCTTCATGATAAAAGTATTGGAAAGATCAAGAACTCAAGGTCCATACCTAAACATAGTAAAAAGTTGTACTTTTTAACAAAAGACGCAGATATAACCCCAGAGAATCAAAATGTTTTTCCATGGTTCCAGCTGAATCCCCCAAATGTAACACTGCTGTGTTTTAAGGACTCATACCATTTGCTTGCTGGTTTATCTAAAGAATGATGCTGCATCTCAACCAATAGGAAGCACTACACTTCAACCAACCAATAGGAAGCACCATCACTTCAATCCATTCCCTCGTCATCTATTTCCTATCATTCTGGGGGCTTAAACATGACACAAAGACCCCCTTACCAATGTACTGATCATGTCTAGGAAGCAACCTAAAGAGAGAAATGCTAACAAGAGGTGGAGGGGAAATGAATGGGAAGTGAGTTGCCATAGTCTTAGGAATGCTTTCTCCAGCTCCATATCATAATCCAGCGGTGCAGCATGCTCCAACAATTATTAAGCACTGACTATATTTCAGGAATTTTGAAGGGCATGATACTAAAAGCAGAAAAAGCAAAGTACTGTTCTTTCCTTTAAATTGGTAAAGACATGCAATAGAGACAGAGTATGTGTCAGAGACAATGGCTACATCAGAGATGATCCTAAGCAAGAGCTGCAGCCAGTCACCTTCATTAGAAGTCTGAAGAGTCACCATGATAAAAGATGAACAAGTTTCAGATGTCACTGGCAGCAGAAGACAGTGGGAAGCTTAACCATGCAGCAATGCATGTGATTCATGCATGGGGCAGGTGCTTTGCCTGCTCCAATCTCAGTCAATCCCATTACCCTGTACCCCATGAGGAAGTTGAGGCTCTGGAATGGAAAAGAGGTTTCAGGAAAAGAAAGTAACAAGGGACGGTGATGTAGCTGAGGCAGTAGAGTGCTTGTCTAGAAATCATGAAACCAAGGGTTTGATCTCTAATACAACATAAATCAGGTGTGGCACACTAGGAAAGTAGAGGCAGGCAAGTAGGAAATTCGAGGTCATAATCAAATGCATACTATGTGTAAGGCCAGACTGGTATGCGTGAGATCCTTTCAAAAGAAAGGAAGAAAGGAAGGAAGGAAGGAAGGAAGGAAGGAAGGAAGGAAGGAGGGAGGGAGGGAGGGAGGGAGGGAGGGAGGGAGGGAGGGAGGGAGGGAGGGAAAGAAAGAAAGGAAGGAAGGAAGGAAGGAAGGAAGGAAGGAAGGAAGGAAGGAAGAAAGAAAGAAAAAAGGAAAGAAGGAAGGAAGAAGAGAGGGAGGAAAGGAAGGGAGGAAGGAAGGAGGGAAGGAAGAAAGAAAGAGAAAGATAGGAAGGAAGGAAGGAAGGAAGGAAGGAAGGAAGGAAAGAAGGAAGGAAGGAAGGGGTAAGGGAAGGGAAATAAAAGAAAAAACAAACTAATGTTCTTATTTTTGTGTTTTCTTCCCCTCTCTGTTCAACCCAAAAAAGAAGGGACTTTTTCTTCCCTGGGGAACCCAAGATCTTCTGTGCTGCACAGTGTGGAGAGAGAGATATGAATCCACATGAATCTAAAAATATACAACTGAATCCATAGGCGAATAGAGAAGACTAGAGAGTCTGTGTGGACTTGTACAGAGAAAGAGTTCAAAGGAGTCTCTATTCCAGTGGAAAAAACAGCCTGAAGATGGAAATGCTAACAGAAGGAAGGTATAGAGGGGGGAGAGGGAGAAGGAGAGGGAGGGAGAAAGGAAAAGAGAGAGGGAGGGAAGGAGAGAGAGATTGAAAGAAATGGGAAATGAGTTATCATCTCTTCAAGAATGCTTCCTCCCATCTCCATACTCAAGGGAGTGCACACAGTGACTTTTCATGCTAAACCGATATTTCTGGATTTTGGCCTGTCCCTGAGCCAGCAGAGTCATAAGTGGTAGTCGCTGCCAACGTTCTCATCACTTGGCAGCTAGATGATAGGCTGAGACCTTGAGCCCTTTACAGCGAAAGGAAACTGTGTGTGGGCTTCCCATGGGACGGTGCTTGCCTTGTGGCTGTTAAAGCAAGTGGCCGGAAGTACGTTGGGAACCTTCTTTTTGAGATGACACAATAGCCTTACAGAGAATGGAAGGAATGGGGTATATTCTTTTCCAGCATGAAAGATGGGGCCAGAACTAAGGAAAGACAATTTCAGGCATGAACAAAAATACTTCACTCGTGTGCAGTGACAGAGATGTCCCCATCATGTCAGGGGTGTGAGGAGTGACGCCAGTCTTCTGCCATAATGGGCTTTACATGTTGAAGAATTCGTTTAACCATATTAAGTTGAAAATCCATTTCGTTTTGAGTCTGTGAGGCCATACAGATACAATTACAAATATCAGTTTTCATTATTGTATTTGCAGATGTAAGTGGCATATTTATACCCTGGCTGCACAAGAGCCTGATTAACAGCTGCTGCAAATTGGATTGGGTCCATGCTAAGAAATGGACCACGCCGCCATGGACATCTATCGTCGGGTTGGGTGTCAGAGCCCAGCAGCTCTCGTCAGCCCCCCATGCTCTTGCTGCTTTCCTTCAGCTCCCTTTCTTGACAGCGAAGGATGCTGACAGCTCCACTGAATTCCCTAAACTCCGATTTTCTCTCACACCAAAAGATGACAAATGAGGTTTTCACTCCTGTTGATGAGCGCATCACGAAAATGACATAATGGTGTAATTTTTCGCCTCGGGACAAGGGAAAAAAATGTATTGGAAGTCACTGTGTTCATGTTTTTGTTCCCTTTCCACCTTCATATGACCATAGTTGTCACTCAGAGACTCTAAATAGAAGCAGAAATGGAGGCTGTTGTTGAGTGGCTGCCTTGGTGTTTGTCTATGACAAGGTCATACTCGTCCCAGTAGCTGGGACATGCTTCTCTTATTGAGAGGGGTTATCCCAAGAATGTTTTACAGACTGCTAACCGACATCTCAGAAATTGAATGTGACACCCCAAATGACATTTCTTGGGGAGAGATCTTGACAGACACCTATCTAGAGAAATTACTGTTTCCATGTATGCAGTACCCAATGTACACGCACTCTCTCCAGCCTGCAATATTGCTTTTACCCTCTTGTGGACAGTGAGCCCAAATTAACCTAGTAAGTTATTTAGGTGGAGCACTTAAATTGAAGGAGAGCATCAAGGTAAACCATTTGTTTGGGTTTTTTTCCTTATTAAATCTTGTAGAAGAGCGTGCAGTGTTACTCAATGGCACACTACTTAGACTGGGAGCGAGAAGGCTCCACTGAGCAGGAAGGTCCTACCTTTCACTTCTGAGGTGAGGGATAATTCACAGAGAACTAAAATGCCTGCTGGTTCCTAACCCTTGCTGTTGAGATGGAGACATGGGTCACTGGGAGAGTACCTGCTTAAAATAGACGTGACCCTAGGTGTAGTATCCAGTGCTTTATAAAAGAAAAGAAAGAAGGAAGGAGGGAGGAAGGAAGATGAAGGAAGGAAGAAGAGAAAAACATTTTAATTTAAGCTTCTACAGTCCTCTGAAAGGCAAAGGAACTCACAACCAAAGCTGCCACTCAGATAGGTAATGTCCTCCATTGTCTCAGTTTACCACCTCTTTAATTCAGTAAAATATAGTTCAGTTCCGTGGGATTGGAGACTATGTGTTTTGGTTTTACACACAGGGGTTTGGGAATGTCCATCTCACACACTCTCACCTGGCACCCACACTCAGAAAGTCTTCTGCACCATCGCATGACTGAAAGTTTTCCCACTCTCTCTGGGCTCTGCATGAACGCTTTCATTCTGCAATATTAAATGCATGAAAGCTACGACCTCATATCCTAAGTGCGGAAAAACCTTGAAAGGCTTAGAAGAATAGTTTTAGGTCATCTTTTATACTCACACAATTCCCCTGCTTGGAGACCTCCTGGCATAATTTTTAAATATTAATAAACCAGGCTGCAGCTGAATTCCCTGCTTGCTTAGCACTGACCAAACTAAATTCCATAGCCCAATCTGCTGGGTCATTTTTATAGAAATAAGACTTAGGATATCTTCATGGTAAGAATCTGTATGCGAATGGCCTCTCTGGAACACACAGCCTTGGGAAGTGTGCCTTCCCACGCCGACAATGGGCAAGGTCGTACAATTTAATGTGTCCAGTGGAACAATAACAACCTTGACAAGTATAGAGATTTGGCAAGGCTTCTGTGCTCTGTTACTCCCTCTAGCCTCTGACATCACTGTGATTACATATCCAGGCTAGCTGGCTGGAAGAATGTGAGACCCAGAGAAAAGCTGATTGGCCTAGCCAAAGACAGCACATCTGCAGCTGGGTTCATATGGCTGCACCCACAGCTGGAAGCCACCTCAGACCCGAGTATCATCCCACTCCCCTCAGCCCCAGCCTCAACTGCCACCTTCAGCAACGTGTTGTTTGGTAGTTACATGTCATTTCTGTGGTGACGAATGATTGCTACTTCTTCACCACATACCAGAGTTTTGGTACAAAGTTCAGTCAGGAATGGGTGTTATGGCTTATAACTGTAATCATAGCCCTTGGGAGGCAGAGGCAGGAGGATCAAAAATTCAAGGACAGCCTAGACCACACTGTGAAGTCAAGGGCAGCCTGACATAAGATTGTCCCCAAAAAATAAGACAGCAGCATAGTAGTATCAAGAGTGTTGGTCATGGAGGGGATCATTCAGGAGCCAGAGACAGAAAGATCACTAAGTGAAGGCTACATAATGACACCTTGTCTCAAAGAGAATGACTAAGAGAAGGAGAATGGGGAAAGGAGGGTGTGAGGGTGAGACTGGAAGGAGATGGGGGGTTTCAATCAGGCTGTAAACTGAATAAATAAATTAATTATTGCAAAAAAAAATCTCGTGGACTGGTGCTCAGCTCTGTAGCAGAGATGCCCAGCATGTGCTTAGGCCTCATGCCTACCATATACAGGTCCCAGGTTTACACCTTGGCACTGCAAAAATTAATGTCTGTGACAGCATAAATTTTCAGCAGGAAAATGTTTTAGAGACTCTGCTCAGTGGTAGTTTTCAAATATTACAATGGAAGAATTGTTATATTACAGCAAATATTACCACAGGAAGTTGTATCTAGATCATAAAATGGATCAAAGCTGGTTAGCATGCATACATGAAGAAGTCAGTGGAGACAGGTCAAAGCTGGTTATTGTGTATACATAAAAACGTCAGTGGGGACTCACTCTACCCATCAGCCACCCAGACATACCTACTCAGTGTAGGAGATCGCTGTGATTATAGTTTAGAAAATATTTCCAGTTTTATTAAGGAGAACAAGTCTCTAAAGGATTTAAGCAAGTTGGACAGTCATGTAGAAAATGAGTATCAATGCCATGACCAGAAGTCAGCCTTCCTTCCAGACATTCATGGTCGGAGAGGGAGATAGCACGCAGGGTGACCATTTCCCAAATCCACCTGCAGTAGATTTCTACCTCCCTCCTAGGAGACCACATAACCAGAGTCATATCCTTTTCACCTTCTAGCCTCTCCTGGTCAGCTCCATGACACCTGTTCTGGACACTATTAGGAGACAGGCTATGAGCCAACATGGAAAAGCGCCTTCCTATTGGGATATATAACCATGCACAGCTGGATAGAACATGTGTAGCTCTGGCTGATTCTTTCTCGCAGTCTTCTCTCAGTCTTCCTTTTCTGTATCCAACGTGCCCTGGTTAGGTCTCAAAACATAATCTCTCCCATTTATTCTTCCCTAGTCTTTCCATTTTTTCACTGACTCTTCCAAAAAATTCTACTGTTGTTCAGGTTCCTTGCAGTGATATTTTTATCATGCTGTCTTTGTGGGCCCGTTACTTCTACTCTTGACTATGGTTCTACTTTACTAGTCCCCCCCATTTAGCAAACATATTAGCATATAAAATACCATGTTTTAACCCTGTTATAATCCACTTTTCCTTTAGAGATCTAGGAAGAATTCTAGCCAGTTTTTAATCTATGAAACCTCTTTTTAATGTCACTTTCATGTCAGCCCTCACCACCCAGAGAAGCTCATCATGGCTCCAGAAGGAAAATTGCAACCCAGGCATGTATGCTACCCATACCATTTCCTCTCATTCTCAGACTGAAAACAACAAATTCTAACTTCTTAGTGATAGGTTTTATGTAGGCTGAAATTTTCAGGAATTGTTTTTGAGGCATCCTATTTACTAAGTACAAAATAACAAAAGAAACGGTTTGTCATTTTGTGCAAATTCTTTAAGTACAAAAAGCTTAGCGATTGTATAGTGGAGATTCTCAAGAAGCAAAAAGAAAAGAAAAGATTTAAAGTATTTTTCTCACTCGTGTCTCTCCCATAATACTTTAAATACACCAAGAATGACTGACTCAAGCCTACAATCCTAGCAACTGGGGAGATTGAGTTGGGCTGATCATAAGTTCAAGCCTTGCCTAGGCTACACAGTGAGTTCTAGGCTAGAGAAGACAACTTAGTGAGAGCCTTACAGAAGCTGATGAGCTAGCTCAGTGGTAGAGAGCTCGCCTAGTATGTGAGAGGCCTTGAGCTCAACCCCCAATCATCAGTGCTACAGAGAGAAAGGAGAGAGAAGGCTAGAACTTGGAAAAGACAGAAAGATCATGTCTCCTTCACTTTCTCAAGAGACATTAATTAGCACGTGATTTGAGACTGAATGAAAATTATCACTGTGAGGAAATATGGTGGATAAGCCAAAGTATTCAGGCTCTATCATTTCTTCTTTGTCATTTAGAAAAAGAAAGGCATCGTTTGTTCTGTTTGTGGGTGTTTGCTTTCTCATTTCTGCTCATCAGAAAACAGTCATTTGTGACCATTTGTTCCATGTTCTAGTTTCAATGTGGATCATTTTTGCTACTCAATGAATTTTTCTTATGAGCAATTATTAATACAGAAACATATTATTAAAATCATAGGGGTATTTTTAGGAGCCCCAAGCCAATTCTGCACCATCTCTGAAAGCCCGATTTTGAAGTCACCTTCCACATCCCTAAATGTTAGTGTACATCTGAAAATAGATGTGATGCGTAGGAAGGACTTGGGTCTGAAAGAAAATCACTGTAAAATCCACCTCTTCAGCTGCATACAAAGAGGCTAAGAACCTACCACCCGCACCGCAGACAGCCAAGCTGTCTGCCATTGTTACCTCCAGCATTGAAGTGTGTCATTATTTGCTTATCCTTGCTTTTATGCCTAAAGAGAGATATGAAGAGGCAGAAACACCTCCACTTCTCCCTAAATATAGAAAAATAAGCTATGTTTAATCATCTGCTTAACCCCCACATGTCACTTTCTAGACTCTCTAAATGCTAGCTGTCCTCAGAAATGTACTAGCTAGAAGTGTCCCTTTTTGGGGGGAAAATTTGCAGGCAGTTGTAAACTAAATCTTTTAAATTATCAAATATCGGTTAAGTAATATGAAAAATTATAAATCTAAGCGTATTGTGCTGAGGCTAAAGGATCATAGCATTGGTTGTAGTACCTCCAGGGTTACAGATTAAGAGGGGAACTTGACTGGGCTTAAGGACCCAGATGTTACAGTGTCCACTTTACTAATGGAAGGTACATCCACTAAAATACACATGTTGTGTTCATTTCTCCCTCTTCCATGCTGGGTTATTTACTCTCCTTGATGCTACAGAATAGAAGCTGGAATCTGCAGAGACCATAATTGTAAAGACTCCTTCAGGCAACTCCCAGTTGCTATGAAAAAATAAGCTTCCAGCAATTCAACATGGTCCCATCCTTTTCCCTCTAGAATACAAACGCCATGGAAGCACAAGAGACAACACTTTCACCCTCTCTCTACTAGCTCCCAAATCACTAATCACTTAGGAGGAGAGTAATTTCTCATACCTTCTTGTTGGCTAAAATACAAATATGGCATGTACTTAATAATTCTCAGCCTTCCTATATCAATGGAGAAATAGTTTAACTCCACCATAATTCAACATGCTGGCTAAAGCAATACGCTGACTGCAACTTTCTCTAAATATTTTTGAATAAATGAATAAATAAATGTGTTCCTAGAAATATAATCAGGTCATGAATCAGAGAGTGCAAACTACTCGCAGTTTTAAAAAGTGGAAAGGTTATCAGAGCTTAAATGAGGTAGGTTGAAGAGAGGGTGGAAGAAGATTGCCTTTGAGCCCAGGGTGAGGGGAGTGAGAAAGGTGTAGTTTGGTGTAGGGCCAGGGCTTTGCTTTGGACTGGGCAAGGACAAACAGAAGCATTTGAGAAGGCATCTCCATCCAGTTAGTGCATGCAAGCCATTCAGCTTTCTATGATTTATAAGGAGTTAATCTCACTTTTAATATGAGTACTTTATTATAAAAGAGCTTTGCTCCCAGGGATTTGTTAATTGAGATGTCACCATATTCCCGGTGGTTGTGAATCTTCCTCCTTGGGGAACAGAGATGACCTTTGGAGCCAGCCAAAAGTCATTTAGCACCAAGCAGGGTGGGCCAAGCGGGAGATCCGGCTGAGTAATAGAGTCTAAGGACCAAACAAAGGGAGATCATAAAACAGGAGTGATTCCTTCATAGGCTCCAAAATGGGGGCTGAAAGTGACTCCTGAGGACTCCAGCGTGCCTGGAGCAGCAGCTTCAAAATAAATACATCAACCGTCCAAGGTGACTCTTTCAAAGGAAACTTCATTTGCATGCCAGTGTGTGGATGCATTTGCACTAGACAAAATGTACAATCTCAAGAAATTTAACAGGCACTTAATATCTTCCACATGTATTTTGGGGGTATCCACTTTGATGTGCTCACCTGATCCTGGCCCCCTTGCATCATATCCAGCCTCTAGTCCTAGCCAAAGTTCCACACCCAGGGCTCCAGTCTAATCTGGTGAGTTCCCTAGATCCTTCCCTGCCTGTTATATTGTTATATACTGAAATATATATTCCAGGCAGCTGAGGCAAGAAGACTGCAATTTCTAGGCTGGCTTGGGTTATACAGTAAGATCCTATCTCAAATAAAAAGTACATATATGTGCAATAATATGTGGAATTTATTTATTTATTTATTTATTTATTTATTTTTGGGTTTTCATGACAGGGTTTCTCTGTGTAGCCCTGGCTGTCCTGGAACTTACTCTGTAGACCAGACTGGCCTCTAACTCAGAAATCTGTCTGCCTCTGCCTCCTAAGTAAGATGTATTTATGCTGAAAGATTATTCATCATTTATGTGAAAGTCAAATTTAAGTAGATGCCCTATATTTTATCTGAAAATGTCACAAAAGAACTCAAAAGTGGGGGAGTCAATGAATGATTCACTAGTGGGGTCCCTGCACTTCCTCTAGTGGGGAGCTGTGGGGTCTCCAACACCCTCAGAATGTCACACACAGATGTGTCGAGGTGGCCCAAGGGAAGGAAGACAGAGCCTGTGCAGGTGTTGTTGCTGAGAGTTGAGGGGCTGGGGGCTTGAGTGAGGGGATGGGGTGCACGGAGAGAGAAGCTCCTGCATCCTGGGTGGGGGGTACTGTGTGTATAAAAGAATTGAAACAGAGAAGAAAGGGGATTTTTCCATGTATGGCTGTAGATTATGAATTGGATCTCCTTTAATGTTCCTTGCGAGAGCAAGTCAAGACTAAAATTGCTTTTTAAATTACTTTCAGTTAACTGGACTGTGTGTCTTTCAGTGATACTGCACACAGATTAAGTCATAAATCCTCAGGGATTTATTTGAGTTGCAAACAGTGTAATTTTTCCTGTTTTCCTTCTCTCCTGTTCCCTATGGTGGAATCTGCGGCTGAGTTGCCACCCATGAGGCCACTGCCAGGAAGCTACCAGGCAGCTGCTGAGACCAGATGTGTGACCTTTCCACCTCCCCCAAGTCTGTTGAGCCTCTCCAGCTCTATTCTGCTATGGGCCAGAAGTCAGTCCAGGGAGCACGTACTTTCAAAGCATGGAGTAGTACCTAAATATTCTCCTCATGCATGTGTGTATTAAATGTGTGCTTATGATGTTATAGATGGCTACTTTTATCAAGAGTTAGAACTGGTTAGAAATATTTAATAAATATGAAGCCATCGGAATAAGGGTCAAAAAGAGCAGGGGTCGGGGGAAACATGTCTCGAGAGTTTTGAGCTCTTTAAATAACAGAATCCAATGAACCTGCTCCCTCCCGGTCCCAGGAACATAATCAATGGCTTTCTTAGGTGGTCGATTCACCTGTTAGTGACAGTCTGGCTTTCTCACAAAGATAGCCTATGATTCGCTCCCATATCAAAGTCTATTCTGGCTTGTTTCACTCTCTGTGAATTGCACTAAAGTAGCTACTAAATTAACCAGGTGATTGACTCTGTGGCTTTTATTCTTAGTTTATTTTCAGTTTTCTGTTTTCTCCTGTTTCACCTCTCCCTGTGGCAGTTGTGCCGATTGATCAGAAGTGGTATTTGTCTTGTACCACAATGAATGCTTGCTTGTAAACTGCTCCAAGAGCACTCTGGCACACTTCTGAGAGCACGCTGGTGTTAGTGTTTCTTCATCCTTTTTGCTATCTTTTAGGTTCCTATTCCCATTGATTTTTTTTCTCCCTTTCCTTCTAAGAAATGCGTGTTTGACATTTACTGAAATTCCATATACTAAACCAGAAATGCCAGATGCTCTTCTTGCCATCAATAAAGCTCTCACTCTTGCCTTAAAAGTTAACAGGAAACAATTATTGTGACAGAGTAATTTGCAACCGCGATAGGACTTTGTGAATTGGCAAGGAATTTTCATTGACACCAGTAGGTGCTTAAGAAGGAGGCTATTTTTGTTTCTAAATTCACACCTTCTTTATAAACTCAATTTTCAAGGGGAGAAAGTGATTCTTCCATAGTTTGTCTAGTTTCTTAGGGCATCTTCAGGTTGCATCTCTTCTCTCTGGGCAGAGTCAACACTTCATGGGGGAGAAGCAAGCAGCTCCCCACTCTAATCTGATAGCTGCTCCCTAAGCAGGTTTTTTTCTGCAATATCTTTACATAGGTTGACATTCCCTTAAAGAGGATGATGCCAAGCCAGTGAAAATTCTTCACTACCTCATGTGTCTGAAGAAGGTACATTTAGATTTTAGCACTGTCAATTGCCCACTAAGTACTCACTGGTGGTTCATACACACAACAGAAAGGAATTTTCTGACTGAACACAATGAACAATGGAATTGGGAAGAAAATAAACAAATATGATTAATTGGGCCAGAGTTAGAGCCAGGAAGGAGCCCACAAATTGCCTTTGGCACCTTTGTTCACCATGGCCTGCATAAACATCTGTGAATAAAGGAAAAATGAAAAGGCTCATCAAATTTGTAGATGGTTCAAAGATAAGAGGAATATAGAAAAATGATTCCATCCAAGTTCTAAATGGTTTTGACAGGCAAGAGCAATAATGAGTTGACTAAAATGATCAGGTTTAACTGGGATAAATAAAATTGCAATTGGGCTCAAAAATCTAATTGTATGTAAGCAATAGAAGAGAAATCTAGCTTACTGGCCTTTGACATTTAGTCAATAGAAGATTCAATATTTTCTAGATCTCTCTTCGAATAAATAAAGCTAAGGATGAGCCATGGATGAAACCCAATGGGAAAGTGAAGATAAAAGTTGGTATTGGGGGCATAGTTTAAAGTGCTCTCAAGAGTAGTCGTTCAAAGCAAAATACACAAAAGGCGACTTGGTGCTTGGCTGTCTCTTAACTGGGTTCTCTAGCAAGAAAATCAGGAGACAATAATTGAAGAAGATGGTTTATTCTGAAATCAAGTGAAGTCTCATCCGTTTTGGCCTCATGAGTGGCCAGGCAGTCTCTTGAGAGGCCACAGTGGACTGAGAAGTGCGCCCAGATATTGTTGGCAATTCTGTTTGGATCCTGCCCAATGGGAGAGCAACCTGATGAATTGCTATCCTTCCTCCGGTGATCCTTCTGTATCTCTCCCAGAGAAGTCTGCATACTAACTGGGTTTGGTCTACCTTACTTCTTAGTAATCCAGGTACAGGGATAGGCCACTCATGAGGCCAACACCAATGAGACTTTATCTGATGAAGAGTAAGCCATCTTCAATTATGCCCAAGAGAAGCACCCCAGCACAGTTGAGGTGCCCACCAAGCACAACAGCAGCAGGTAGTCCTGAGATGCTGAAAAGACACATGGTTTGGCTCAGCCTTTTTTATCTGGTTTCCCACCTGTAGAAAATGGGTGGGTGGTGCAAACAGACCCACAGGCGGTTAGAAGAGAAAAACCAACAAGATACCTTTTCAAAAAAATCTACTGTCATTTTAAGCTATATATAGTCATCACAGCTTTTGTGTCACAGACAGAGACTATGAAAGACCCAGAGTTATTTAGTCATTAACAATGCAGTATTTATGGCCTGTGTTCTTTCCAAAAGTCAATAAAAATGTTTTAAGGCTTCAAAAATATAAAACTGATAAACTGAAATTAATAAATGTTTAATTAAGCATCTACAAAATGTAACAAGATGTCAGCTACATTATTTGTTGTGTTCAGTGTTCATAAAATTTCATTACATCTGAAAATAATTTGTATGTTAGATATTCACATTTTATAGGAATTCCTGACTATGCACGATGCTTGTGCCAAGGCAATCATTGCCAATCATAAATTAAATGAGTTACTCATAATTTTTTTCAAAAGTAAATGACTTGTAAAATCCTTTCGAAAACTTTATGACAGAAAGCAACCCATATGAGTTAACAACAGCTTTACCATGCGATACACAACATAGTGGAATTTCGAAAGGAATGGTGACCACTCTGGCCTGCAGCTGCCCTGTGAGGGGCTAGCCCTGCCATGAACAAAGCAGAGGCTGAGCGCTGTCTTCATAACCCAGGGCTTAGCACATATCAGAACCTCAATAGTTATCATTAGTAATAGTGATACATTATGGAGTGTGGAGAAAGAGAACCAGGCTGTGAAGCCTTCTATATTTTATGTCAAATGGGAAGAGGTGAGGGATTTCAAATTGGAAAAGAGACATTGACGCTAATGTCCTAAAGACCCTTTCCATGAAGATGTATATGTATTCAACATTAATATAACAGCATAAAATGTGAATCGAATAGACGAATGAATAAATCCATCAGCTAAAGATGGCTAGATGTTAATACGTAATAGGCTCTAAGGTCTGAATTTGTGCTTTTGGCTCCAGAGGACAAAACCAGAACCGGTGGTCCAGAGCTGTAGCAGAAGCAGATGTCTCCTATTTTAAGGGGTAACTCTATTGAGTTAGAACTAGCAAAAACTGGGATAACTTTCCTCACTAAGGAGGTACACTGCATACAAACCGAGATGGGGAAGAGAGACTGGAAGGCTGAGGGTGGAGAATACGCACAGTCAGTCATCTCTGAGACTCCAACAATTTCCACGTTTCTGTTACCACTTCACCTTGGATCACACACACACACACACACACACACACACACTCACCTGAGTGTCAGTACATTCTTAGTTGTACTGTCCACCCCAAAGCCTGCCGCATGTCCCCAGTAGGAGAAAACTGCTAGTCTACTATGAGCATTTCCATTCAGACAGATGTGAGAGGCTGGGCACAGTAGTGTTCTTGGGTGTGTTAGAGGTTTTCCCTGCTTATCTTGCTGCTGTCTGTTCTATCATAAACATCAGAGAACAAGGAGGAGGAGAAAGAGGAGGGGAAGGAGGAGGAAGCAGGTAATAAAATGTTAGCTAAGTTTAAAAAGAGAAGAAAGAGTAGAAAAGGGAAAGCAAAGCACTGTCCTAACTGCATTATAGCTATGAATTCTTTAAGGAGAAGTCAATATAAGTGCTAGCGGGATGAAGTAGTAAGGTACTGAAATATTTTGAACAGTGGTTCATTCATTCCACTCACTAAAAAGGTAACAGAATGGAAAATGTGGCATACACCTTTAATCCCAGCAACTCTGTGAGCCTGGTTTATACAACAAGTTATAGACTAGCCAGGAGTCCACAGAAAGGCCCAGGTTTTGGGTTGTTGTTTTGTTTGTTTGTTTGTTTTATATAGCACAATCTTTTCTTATTTTTCCCTGCTGTTGGGATATTCAGAGCTACTGAGAAATGTGTTGGCTGTCCATCTTTTAGAAATCTAAAGATACTACTTCGTTTCTGGCTTCTCTTCATGGCTACGTCTGTGAAGATTTATCACCACAAGCAGGTCACTGATGCCCGGCGACACACAACTGTTGGGTAAAAAGAGTGATCCGGGTAAGGATGTTTGATACTTCAGCCTGTGCATCCTCAAGGTCCTTTTCTCTTCTGTGGCCACGTTTCCTTTCCCCCATCAATGTGTCTTAAGTTTTGACTAGCGAAACAGGCGTATGGCCTCTGAGGGCAGGACTGTTGTGACCTCTCATTCCTGTGGTTTTTACATGTTGCTAAAGAGGACTGCAGTAGCTTAGTTATGACACCTCTTTTTCATGGGACAAGAGTCCAGTTTTCTAGCTGAGCAACGGGCAGCACATAGAGGCTTCTCAGAGCACTTTTACTTCCTCCAGGTCAGTAAAAGCCAGATTCTCCTGCTTTTAGCAAACTGTGTTGTCTAGTTTAGCGCAAATTTCCAAAGCTCTAGATGCAGGTCTTAAAACAGTTCTTTTGTAATGTCTGACCTTGGACAAGACAAAGCGATAAGTCTTTCATTCTAATCTGGAACGCTAGAGTAAAATAATCTCTGTTGAAGTGAAGAAAACAGGTATGAAAATGTGCTACCACAAAGCTCTTCCTGTCTTTCAAACCAACTCAAACTTTTCACAGAGCATCTGCCTGGACCATCTGAACACTCCGAGCCAATTCCACTGAGAAATAAATGCCCTGAGGCTGTTTTTCCAGCAAGGAAAGGGTTTGTGCTGTGTCACCCCTCTTTTACCTGGTGTCCTCAGAGACAGGGCTGCCTGAGTTCCGGACACAGTCCAAGTCTAGGAAACAGCCTCTTCTCCCATTGTGCAAAGCTAATTGGCCCTTGTGGAAATTGGACCTATGCCCTTAGACTAATTAACACTACTGCCTATTAGCTCCAGCTGAACTAACTTCTGAACACACACACTCATTTTATTTAGTAGATAGTAATTTGCATTTTTAAAAGATAGCCTGCCCATAGCTTCTGGCCACTAAATGTGACTCAGATTCCACACACATCCAAAACAGCACAGACTTGGCCCACATTGTGGCTCCTGAGGTATTAGGAGGGGAAGTTGGAATAAGAAACTATCGGTTCCACCCTCTCCGACACTAACTAAATGAACTTCCTGGAATAAGTGATTAGCCTCCCAGGACCTGGTTCCACTTCTGTAAAGTCAGAGCGTCACCTAAAGGATCTCTAACTCCCATTCTTGGTGTGAAAAACTGTGATCTGTATAACCACATGCTCTGAGAACACGGGGCTTCCCTGACAAATGACAGTACTCGATACCAGCAGGAGAGACTCAGTTAATAAGTGCCTTCTCGTCATAAGCTGCACATATATCTCTTCCTGAAAGTTAATGAGAATTAGAAACATCACCAGCAAAACAATCGATGCCCACCCCTTTAACCCGTGACCTCCCGCTCTGTCATTTAGTTGCCTGTGTCCAGATGTCCTTTATAACTCAGGAGACCTTCATGAACCCTGAGCAAAACTAGCTGAGGAGAGGCTGACGTCAGGACTCGATGGTCTTTGTGGGGTGAGGGGGTGAGTAAATTCCTATTTCAGGCCAAGTCCATGGCAGAGAAAAATGAAGCCAAGACAGATGGAGAAGAAATAGAAGCCTCATACCCCACCCTCGGCAGGGTCAAGCTTGGTGGCCCACTCTCCGATGAGATGTACTGATAAGGAATCTGCCAAGGAGATTTCATAAGGTCCCCTTCTCGGGAGGCATCGTCACCATACGCCATCTGTACACCGCACGGGCACATTTGCCCTCTAGGTTGTTGGATCAAACGGAACTGCTCATGAATTATGCATGAAACAGTTATTTAACCAATACGAACCAGTTTAGTTACATTTCTTGGTCTATTTGTAGCCAGGAGATGGGCAACCTTACAGCTGAGCGTGACACATCCCCTGAAGCTCTGGGTTGTTCTCTGGCAGTCCGGATGGCTGTGTGCATACCACCGACACAAGCAGAAATTGACTGTGGTATTCTTTCCTGCAGGAGCCTAAAACAAGCAAGCAGGAGAAGCACATGCTGAGGAGCCTTTCCTGCCTTGCTATGGCTGGACGCTATCTGGGCTTTATCACTGTCCCCTGCATTCTTACCCTTGACCCTCTGCTGCTCTCCAGTTCCCTTGTGTCAGGTCTCTCTGAAGGCTGCGATTTCCTCTCCTGACAGGCAGCAGGAAGGGGAGAAAGCTGCAGGCCAACCTTTGCTCCGAGAGCACCGGAGAATTATTAACAAAGGGGGGGACATGACAGGGTGTGCTCAGGAAATATTGATAAAGTGAGAGAGAATGAGGAGAGAGAGAGAGCTGCCTTGTGAGGCCCACCCTCCCCTCAACACACAGACAACAAAACACCCCCTCCTCTCTGCACCATATGTCCATTGAGGTGGCAAGGGGTCTCCTGCAATGGCTAGCCCAAATACACATCTGCAAGCTTCAGTTTTCTTCCAAGTTGAGAACTGAGACGTCATGAGTTCTTTACTGGTAAAATGGTAAACTTAAAATTTGCCCCGTGAAGCTAAATAACAATAATCAACACAAAGGGCCTAGAAAACAGGTTGGTATAAGGTAAATGCACGTGCAAGGCCTTGTTAGTATATTAGTATTATATTGTATTTTACATGTTGTATACTTATAAATATATAATTATATATTATCATAGATATAATATATATGTTATATATATATTAGTATTGTAAGATGGTCTACAGTACAGTAACAGATCACTTCTCTCCCGAATATTTCTAAAACAGTCAAGAAGACACTCCAAAGACTGGCAATGGAAGTATCTTCTCCTGAGCCCTTGCTCCTTGAATTTGTTCTTCTCTTACTGACGTCATCTCACCGCTGCCAATCAGAGCTGTAGCTTCAGATGGACATCAATCAGGCTGTCCAAGTTTTGCTGCTTGCACTGGTTTTTATTTTGAAATCTACCATGATTACAGATACAAAGGAAAACAAAAAACAAAACAAAACAAAAAAACTGGACCTAGTCCCCAGTCAGCCATTTACCAACTTGTTAACGTTGAATGAGTCCTTCTGTATTTCTGAATGGTGGCTTCCTTTCATTTGTAAAATAGTGGGATCACATTTATCCTGACTGCTTCCTGCTTTGCAAAAAAAAAAAAAAAAAAAAAAAAAAAAATCCACTGAGACCCTATAATATGCAAAGACACTGAGAAGAGAAAATTGCTATAGAAACAGAAGCAGAGCCTAGATCTTTGAATTAATTTTATACACTGGCTAGCCCAACATTTGTGCTATGGCAAGCCACTGTCCTTCCTGATAGTGAAGATTTGAGAGCTGACATGGGAATCAGTCCGTTGGATCCCACCATAACCTTCAGTGTCTTTCCATCTCAAAAAAAAAAAAACACCCCAAGCTGGTCATGAGAAGGCTTAGCTGTTCAATACCCTTCGATAGTTGCATTTGCTAACTCTGATGTCAGCCTTTTCCGCCCTGCTCAGCCTTATCACGAGCATCATGCTGCAAGCTCTTTGTGTTTCAGTGGAGGTTTTTATTCCTCGCCTTTAATGTAAAATGACAGGCAAGTCTTCAGAAGGTTCGGTGTTAAGATTATGTCTTTTACATTCCTACAGTCTCTGTTGTTTAGCTCTGCCTGTCAGGCTGTCAGATAAAGGCCCATGGAGCGTTCTACGGGAATTATTAATGAAGATTCGACTGGTTTTTCTTCTAGAAACGGATCACTTCACCTTTCATCTCGCTGGCATTTTACATTAACAAACTAAAAATAGCCGTGAGTATTCAAGGGGAGGAAATATCAATATTTGGCAGGGTGTTCTTGCTTTCCAGTTGTTATATTTGGTTCTTTGCCTAGTTGGGACAAAGATAAATGAAGCCATTTTAATAGCATAATCCCCAAATCAGTCCTCATAGAAGCTTGCTTTAGTACAAGGACAGAATCTAGCTTTCTCATGCCTTCCCTTCCACACAGGTCTGCCTCTGCTCATCCGGGAAAACAGCCATTTCCATGTGAAATCTGACAGAGGCAGTTGTAGGAATAGTCTCCCCTGAACGGCACCAGCCCAGCCGCTGCTTTTCTGCAAACCCTGACAGCTGAATCTCTGCGGGCTGCCAGCTCACGAGCCCCGTTGTTCTTGTTTATGAGCATGGACTGTCTGTGGTGTGCTGCAGTTCCCCGCTCTGCAGAATTCATTGTGGTCCACCTTCGTCAGAGCTTTCTTTCACAGGAGGAGAGCCATGTGTGTCAGAATATCATGTGGATGAAGTTTGACATCTTTATTCATCTTCTATTTATGGGATGAACGTACAGTTAAAAGGTGGCTTGAGACCGTCAAACCCACGTCTGGCTGGGACCTAGGCGGAATTTAACTCAGGTCTCCTGAGGTGAAGAGAGAAAGGAAGGAAAGAAATGAAATGCCTGTTTCAATTTAATACTTAAGGCCTCCCTCCCTCTCGCTCTCCCTCTCCCTTTCTCTCTCTCAATCAAAAGGCTGAGACCTTCTTTGGCCCCCTGAAGTTTTAGGGTTTTAGATGCTTAGAGACACAATCTGTGCAATTTTGTGGCATCTGTTTTTTCCAGACAGTGTATTACCACTATAAAGTAGCCTAAACTGTGGGGTCCTCCCTGCCGGGGGCCACTTCAAAAGCAATGTTTGAATTCCCCCCCACCCACCATGCTGGCTGTGGGTGAAAGCACCCAACCGTAGTGTTTAGTTTATTAATTACTTTAAAGAACAAAAAGAAATGCTAATTTTCATCTAAATCGCTCAGCCTGTCTTCCTCTGAGCTAATAGCCTTCAAATGTGTTTTGTTTTTGCTTCTGTCATACACGAGTAACTTTAGTTCCAAATATTGCTACAATGTAGCTATTTGACACTTCTTAACTTGGGGTTATTAGCCATCTTTCCAAAGAGAATATCACTGTTTTGTCCTAAATAAAACAAACGATTCCAGCAAACCAACCTTCCCAAATTTCTACTCCGAAACAGGTAGAGATAGCCAGAAAGCCCCTGCCTATTCATTTCTTCGGGAAAGGAATAAAACAGTCTTCCAGGGAAGCTGCTGGCAGTTTGTGGAATCCCCTGAATTCTGAAGAAGAAAACTGCCCTCTGCTTCCTAGAGGAGCAAACGGCCCACCAGCTTTCAGTCACAGTTGCTTGTCTTACCCCAACCACAGCCCGCTTATTGCTAAATATTTTCTCAAACCTCAAACCAGTCAACAGGGTTCTCTGTGGTGTAAAGCCAAACAAAAACACCCCGAAGTTCAGACCCAGTCACCAGACAAAAATTTGCTATGAACGAGCAGAAATGAGCAGTTAATGGATCCCATATGCGGCCACTAATGCAAGTTTACGAGAACTTCCAAGAGATTTCTGAAGAGGGTCTTGTAGCCCAGAGGAAGATCAAACACCCATTTCCCTGTCATACAGGACAGCTAATAATCAGCCTGCAGTTCCCCCGAATCTGCCCTGGTAAACACTGGGAAAATTCTGACTGCAATGTTTGCTTTGTCAGGAGCTCACCACAACATGTGGTTCTCTGGGGAAAGTATTAAAGACGCAGTCTCTGGTCTCTTTCCTCACAGCGCGGACCCGCAAGCACTTGGAGTCTACTGCTTGGAACTCAAATTTATCCCAAAGAGGAGGTTGGACTGGCAAAAGGTAGGAGACAGGCAATTTTCTTCACCCAGGAAAAAGTGGTGTGCATTCCAAACAACAACAACAACAACAACAACTTTTCTTCAAATACCCATTCCCTCCTTCTCCGGGGAGTGAGTGAGCTTCCTCACCCATACTTCAGAATCACACTGAACACTTTAGCAACACACATGCTCTCCTGAGCAACACACATGGCTGAGGACATGTGAGAGATTTGTTGTTTGTTCCATGGGCAGCTGTTGGAGCAGAGGCAGGGCAGTGGTGGTGGGGGTGGTGGTGGGTGTCGGTGAGGGTCTGGGGGAGGAGTTAAAGGCCTGCCTCTCCTTGTTATTGTTTTCTTTCCCCTCATGTGTGTCGTGAACTCTGACCTACAGAGACAGGGAGGGGGAATTCTCTCTCTCTCTCTCTCTCTCTCTCTCTCTCCTTTCCTTAGTGGTATGTGGGATGGCTTCTGTGAGGAGAGCACTAGAATGTTCTCGTGGGTTTTGAAGATGACCGAAAGGGTCTTGGAAATATGTGTGTGGGATCTCTGGAAGGTTGCTCCAACCACTTCCTCTCCTCCTTCTAGCAGGAGAATAGAAAAGGCCAGAGTCAATAGCACAATTTATAAAAGGGCCCTGCCTGGTACATGGCTGCTTTGAGACAAAAAGTCCCAATTAACCAAGGGCACGCAAAACATGCAAGGCTGACAACAGAAACTGGAGGGGCTCAGTTCCCAGAGCCTTTGAGTTGCTCCACGACAGTGCGAGGTACAGTGTGATGTGTCTGTGAGGCAGGCTCACTGGGCTCACAGCAGCCTGAGGCCAGTTGGAGGGAAGTTGAAACGTTCAACTCGGAGAGGAGTCAGCGGGATCCGTGGAGATAATGGAACATTCAGTTTGACATCCCAAACTGGTGTATCCAGGAAGAGCAGGGCTCTTGCTGGGATGGGAGACAGTAATTGTTTTTTAGCATGACAGATAAGACACTCCGGCTTCTGCAGATCCCTTACAACTGGGAAACAACTGTTCTCAATGTCAATACTAAGTATTTAAACGTGGGCTTGCTAAAGCTTCCTTTCTTCCCACCTGCCCTTCCTGCAGGACTACTTTCAAAGAAGAATGCCCTTCTCTCTCAATTTTACACTCAAGTAATACAAACATAGCCAATCTTAGGAGGAGTTGAATATACTTAAGTCAGCCCATTAAACTAGTAAGCGTGTGACAACACCTCCGCCCCTCCCCACCCCTTCCCACACCACACCACCCCTTCCCACCCCTCCCCACCTCATCCCACCCCACCCCCCTACCTGTGCCTATCTTGAGGCCAAAGGTCAACCCAGGGTATCATTCCTCAGCGCCCCTCTGTCTTGTTTTGTGAGACAGGCTCTCATTGGCCTGGAGCTTGTCAATTAGACTAGGCTGGTCTGCCAGTCAGTACCAGGGTCCTCCTGCCTCTGCCTCCACAGTGCAGAGAGTAAGGGCACTGAAGCATCTCCCCAGTCCTCAGTCCATCACTAAGAACTTCTGAGGGATTATGGACAACAGCCTGTGGCTGGACTGGGTTCTGTCTGGACTGGCAGAAGCTTATAAATAAACTCTAAGACCGCAATTCGAGAATTAAAAGAAGAAGGCAGAAGCTAGTGAAAGACGATATGTGATGGAAATTATAAACAGTCGGTTCCCTCTGAGGTTGTGCAGAGCAGGCCCTCCTTGGGTGTTCCCACGGACAGCTGCAGATGTACTATTCCTTAAGCAGGAACCCATCTTCCCCACAGCATGGGGACCCCACCTGGCGATCACCCTCCATCTAGGACCTCACTAGCTGGGCTGACAAACATTTAACCTACACGGAAGGACATTTAGGGAGATACATCACTAGCTTCTCCTCCTCGAGACCCAAATGAGATTCTTCAAAGCATCAGACAAAACAATCCTCAGAATAACAGTGCCCTTCAGAGAGGGATTCCCCCTCTAATTCCCCTCCCACTTCGGCAGAGTCCAGCTGTCTTTCTCACCCCCACCCCCCCACGTCTCTACCTCCACCCCTCCCCAGTAAACTCTGGAAAAACAGTAGTAACTAACATTTGTGCCTTTGGCAATAAAACCACAGGCCTTGCAAACCCCAAATGGCAAAAAGACATTTCCATTCCAATCCCAGTTTTAAATTAAACTGTAATGAAAAATCAGCAGTGGCAGCTGGGACCAGAGACACTGATTGTCTCTAGGAACAAAAAGGGGGGGTGCGGGGCGAGGGGGGGAGGAAAAAGAAAAGAGACCGCAAGTAAGCCTCGCTCTGGCAATAAAGCATCTGGTAAACCTTCAAGTATAAAGAAATTAGAAAAACAAATCTACTACTGAGACAAGCCAAGATGGCTGTTTCCCTCCGCAATCACAGCGAGGCCGATCACAAATCACCCTCCACTTTATCAATGGACAAGGAGGGTGCGGGGAGGCGAAGAAATGCGCAGGCCTGCAGTGACACCTGGAGGAGGATGAGGGTAATTCTCAGGGGGCGCGCCCCGCCCCCACTCTCGCAGGGTCTGTGCTTTCAGGAACCCCAAGCAGCAAGGAGACCTCTCGGGGCTTCTAGGGAAAATAAGAGGGGCATCATTGCCTTCGTGCTTTTGAGGAAAAGGAGCTTTGACTTCGACTGGAGTTTTGAACCGAGCAATTTGAGTAAATTGAACCTAATCCCGCTGTTTTAACTTTTTTCTAAAATTCGTGTCGTGGGTACCTTAATCAGAATGAGATGAGATGAACTCCGGTCTAGAATATTTTTATTTATAGCTTTCCAAAATTTGCAAACTCTGAAGCTCCTCCAGCATATACTTTCTATTTTCTGAGTATCCACAATAGGAAGACGAGAGGGTGGGGGGACCTGTGCTAACCTGTATGAACCAAAGATGCTATCGAGGGGAGTGGTTCGACTGGAGAGCGAGGGGGGTTGTGGTAAATACGAATTCAAGACTGTGAAACCCATGTTCTTTCACATTATTTTGTTCACAGAGTTCTCTGAGATATTTTGAAATTAGTGACAGTGTTCTGAAGCCCACAAATTACACGTAGTCAGTCACATGACTAGATAGATATTCACAGAACAACCTTGGGCTTGGAGCAAGATGACAACTATCC